>JAIVEN010000019.1:32033928-32694285 GCA_026686845.1 Adenanthera pavonina
CGGTCTCCGGCCAGGGGCGATCGTCGACCCTGCTTCTTCACTTTCTTGCAACCTCCGACTTCATCTCCCTTTGTATTCTTCCCGTCGCCTCCCTCTCCCTGTAAGCTGTACCACTGTAGCTTCGCATTTCGCAAGCGCCTCCCTGTAGCAACTCGAAAGGAGAAATAGTGGAAGTGTGGGTGAGTTTTGGAATTGAGCTCCCTGACTCCCTCCCCCGCAGGCGCCTCCCTGGGCTCCCTGACTCCCTCCCCCGCAGGCGCCTCCCTGAGCTCCCTGACTCCCTCCCCCGCAGGCGCCTCCCTGAGCTCCCTGACTCCCTCCCTCGCAGGCGCCTCCCTGAGCTCCCTGACTTCCCCCGCAGGCGCCTCCCTGAGCTCCCTGACTCCCTCCCCCGCAGGCGCCTCCCTGAGCTCCCTGACTCCCTCCCCCGCAGGCGCCTCCCTGAGCTCCCTGACTTCCCCCGCAGGCGACTCCCTGAGCTCCCTGACTCCCTCCCCCGCAGGTGCCTCCCTGAGCTCCCTGACTTCCCCCGCAGGCGCCTCCCTGAGCTCCCTGACTCCCTCCCCCGCAGGCGCCTCCCTGACTCCCTCCCCCGCAGCCGCAGGTATAAATTTCTTTTTTATATATTTCTTTTATATATATAAGATATATATATATTTCTTCTATATATATATAAGATATATATTTCTTTTATATATATATATTATATATATGAGATATATATATATTTCTTCTATATTTCACAGGCGCCTCCCTGAGCTCCCCCCCCCCCAATTGCCAACTACTAGGTAATTATATATATATATATCTTATATATAATATATATGAGCTTTTATATATATATGTATATATATATCTTATATATATTTCTTTTATATACCGTATATGAGCTTTTATATATATATATAAGATATATATACATTTCTCTATAGTAATTATCTTTTTTTGGTCAAGTCTGTCATAAAATTGCTTTCACCTCCATTATCCACTTATCAAAGTTTGAATAGGCCTATTTCCCAGTTTAGTTTGAATGTCTATATAATTACTCTGGGTTCCAAGTTGCTATATTACTTTTCTCTTTCAAAATTATATACATAATTTAATATGTATGTATACATATATTTTATTTATAGGTCAACTTATCTAATGGAAAGTAATGACAATACAATTGAATCTACCACTCAAGAGCAAAAGAATGAGCATGCTCTCACTGGTTCAAGTCAGCCTCATGACACTAACACTGTTGATCTTACATCCGCTGAAAATGAAGATATTATGGGTGGTGGAGATTCTCTTATCACAAGAAAGAGGCGAAAAACTTCAGAGGTATGGAAAGATTTTGAGGAAATTCAACTTCCTGATGGTGTCAAGAAAGCAATGTGCATATATTGTAAGGAGAAATTAGCAACTGGTGGGAGGGGAGCTAGCACTAGCCATCTTAAGAGGCATTCCCAGATTTGCATACAAAGGAGGTTAAGTGTATCTCAACAAAAAAAGCAAGCCACCCTCTCATTTCGTCCCTCTAGTGATTCAGGTAGTAACCCGTTTATTGTTCCTGGCTTAAAGTTTTCTAATGAAAAAATGAGAGAAATCATTGCTGCTGCTATTATGGTGCATGAGCGTCCTTTTAGTATTGTAGAAGACCAAATTTGGATGTGGGCTTTTGAATATGCAAATCCAGAATTTAGGAAGGTTTCTCGTAAAACAGCAAGAAGTGATTGTTTGGCATTATATGAGGAGGAGAAGAAAATCTTGAAAAATATATTGAAGAGTGTGAGCAAGGTTAGTATTACAACAGATATGTGGAAGTCAAGTCACCAGGTAGCTGAATACATGGTTATCACTGGTCATTTTGTTGATTCAAATTGGGGTCTTCAAAAGAGAGTTATGAATTTTGTCAAGGTACCTGCTCCAAGACGAGGAGTGGATGTAGCTAACGCAATTTTCAAGTGTTTGAAAGGATGGGGCATTGAAAACAAAGTATTCTCAATTTCTGTGGACAATGCTTCTTATAATGACTCATGCCTAAGGAATTTGAAGGAGAACTTGTCATTGAGTAATAAGTTAGTACTTGGTGGACAACTATTTCATGTTAGATGCTGTGCGCATATACTGAATTTGTTGGTGCAAGATGGCCTTAACAAGATTAGGGATGTCATTCATAATGTTCGTGAAAGTGTCAAATATATAAATGCTTCCGATGCACGATTGAAATCTTTTTGTGAAGTTGTTGAGTTAAAGGGCTTGAAAGAAAGGAAACTTATTATTGATTGTCCTACAAGATGGAATTCTACGTTCTTGATGCTGACCACTGCAATGAGATTTAAGCATGCCTTTGCTGATTATCATGAAAAAGAGCCTCATTATAGTTATGCACCATCATTTGAGGATTGGGAGAAGATTGAGAAGATTTGTAGGCTTTTAGAAGTTTTCAATGATGCCACTCATGTCATCTCAGGCAGTGAATACCCTACATCTAACTTATATCTTGTTGAAGTTCATAGGGTGAAACAAGTACTTGATGATGCGGCAGATGATTATGATTTCTTCATGAGGGAAATGGTAAAGCCTATGAAAGAAAAATTTGACAAATATTGGGGGGAATGCAATTTGTTGATGGCTATTGCAAGTGTTTTGGATCCAAGGACCAAATTAGATGCTGTTGAGATAAGCTTCCCGTTGATATATAAACCAGAGAGTGAGGCTAAACGGAATGTAGATAAGGTCAAGCAAGCATTGCAAGATTTATATCAAGAGTATATGGACTTGTGTAAAGAAGACTCATCCTCTATATCTGGTGAAGTGAATGTTGATGGCACTGTCTCTTCAGAAGCTATTGAGCAACAAAGAGATAATAAAGGAATGCAGCGAATGTTGACAATGGTGCGTCAAAGGCATTCAGTTCCTCCCACCAAATCAGAGTTAGACATTTATTTGCAAGATGATCCTTATATCCCTTCTCCCGATTCAGCTTCATCTTTCTGTGCCTTAGAATGGTGGAAGAACAACAGTGCAAAGTTTAAAGTTTTATCAAGGATGGCAGCTGACATACTAGCTGTTCCAATCTCAACTGTGGCATCAGAGTCTACATTCAGTGCTGGAGGTAGGGTAATTGATGAATATCGCTCTAAGTTGAATGAAGAATCTATAGAAATTCTCATTTGTGGTGGAGATTGGCTTCGTCATAAGTATGGTCTAAAGAGAAAGCAAAAGGTAAGAAACTTTCAATACAATCTTTTTTTTTTTCATTTTGCTAGTTAAAAAAATTATAGTATAGTTATATTGTGTAACATGTCAATTGTTTTTCATTGTGTAGGAGACACCGGAACAAGAAGAGATTATATTGAAGACTTGATTATTGGTGCTACGATTATCTCTTTTCATATTAGTATTACCTTTTAGCTTGGTTGGTCTAGTTTGATTGGCTTTGAATTATTGTACTTGTGTGTTGTGTCTTTGTATTATTATGAACCCAAAATTAAATTATGGTGTTGTTTGTTTTATTATGAACTTATTGTATTGTGGTGTTGTTTGCATTTTTATGAGCATTGTATTGTGGTCTTTTTTATAAACTTGAAATTGAAAACATGATGAAGAGCAGCATACTATTGTGGATATTGCTAGCTTTGTTTGAGAAAAGATTGTTGGAGAAAAAGTTAATAGAGTTGACTCTCATGCAGGTGAGATTATTATATTCTTTAATCCCTTATATGAGAATATTACTTCTTGCACTTATCCTTTTGCATATCTTTGAAGAAGGGCTGAACATATTCCATTTGGTGTGGCTACAGCTCTCATATCATAAACACATTGGCATTATTAGCCTTCGGAGAGTGACATTGAAAGTGTGGCTACAACCTCCAGGTACATCACTTCATTTCATCCTCAAATTCAATAGTTGTTTGCAAGATTAGAAAGATAAGAGAGTAATTTAGTGTTATTGCAGAAAATATGTCTAAGTTGAATTAGTTGATGAAACATATTGTTAATTTGTCATACTTGCTTCTTGGTAAGACATGTTGATGTGCTTGATGCTGTTTGATATTGATGTAGACTTTAAGTAGACTTGTTATGTAGGCTTTAAGTAGGTTTAAAATTGTTTAATACCTATGTAGGCTTTAAGTAGGCTTGATGCCTAGATAAAGTTAAGAAGGCCTAGGCCTTTAAGCCTATTTAAAGGCCTACTAGTTTAGTAGGCCTTTAAATAGGCCTCAGGCCAGGCCAGGCCTTTCGAAGGCTCAGGCCTGAGCCTAAAATAAGGCCTGATATAGGCCAATAGGCCAGGCTCAGGCTTAAGGCCTGCCATGCAGGCCTGGCCTGTTTAGGCTAAAGCCTGGCCTGGCCTGGCCTGTTTCCATCCCTACTTAACGTATAAGCAAGGTGCAAAAGGTAATGTATTCTGTTTTTTTTTTTTGGTATAAACAACGAGTTCTTTTTTTTTGATAAACAAAGAACAACAAAAAAAAAGGAAGCTTCGACGTGGGTACAATAAAATCACAACGTGAATACCAATGTTGTTAGAATCGGACCGGATATTGAACCGTACAAGTCACTGGTTCAAGGTTCAATGGTTCGACCGTGATAGAACAGGGGTTGGACCGGTAGTGCTTAAAATAATATATTTAAAATAAATAATATAAATTTAGACAAATTTTATAACTTAATTAAAGTCTCAAACTAAATAATATTAAATTATTAATATATTATTCACCACAAATAAATTATTAATGAGTTTTATAACTCAATATTTTAATTTAAATAAGTTAATATTCATTTATAATCATATTTTGAGCTCAAAATAATAAATTAATAATTTATTATTTATTATTTATTAAGTAAATATATAATTTTTATTAGTTATATATCATAATAATGCTTATATAATATTATAATATATAAAAAAATATTTTTTACTAAAAATAATGCTATTTTATCTTAAAAATTAAAAAAGAATTTTTAAAAAAAAAAAAAAATAATGCAAAACCGGTTCAAACTGGTTCTACCGGTTCAAGGCCCGTTTAACCGATTTTGGACCGGTTCTCATCAGTTCTAAACAGTACCGGTCGAGTATTGTGACCGGACTGGACCAGGCACTGGTTCCCGATCCAACCGGTCGAACCGGCCGGTCCAGTCCGATTTTAACAACCATGGTGAATACCAAATCAATTCGCGAATGGTATATTGGCATTCACAAGGACCAATTAGAATGATTAGACATTGGTCATTAACCAATTAAAACTCTTGCAGGCGTGTACTCTCTTCCTCACATTATAAGCGAGAAATCAATTGCCTGGATAAAATCCCCATATGGCTGGGGTTAAAGTAAATAGCGATGGGGCTTTGAAGTTTGGTAAAGGTATAGCAAATGCAGGTACTGCATTGATTGAGAAATCATTATGGTAATTGGCTGGGTGGTATATGCAGAAATATTGGGATTTGTAATATACTTGAAGCAGAGCTAAAGGGTCCCTTTGATACTCTTGAACTTGCTTGGTCAAGTGATTTTCGCCTTGTTAATGCAAAAACAAACAAAACCACCGGTGTCAACTTGATTTCATAGGAACTGTCTCACTCCAATGCTTATTCAAAATTGATTTGGGAGATTAAGGGATTTTTGAGTCGTGATTGATTGATAGGTCAATATTTCTTACGCATATCGGGAAGAAAATCGTTGTGTTTGCTTACAAGCAAGCTATACTTTATTTTTGAATCGTGGCCGGTACCTTTTGGAGAAGTCACACCACATATTGTTAGTGGTGATAATAGGGGAATGTCTCTCTCCAAATTATGTTACAGTTTATAGGCTTACAACCTTTTGATGTTTTTCCTTTCATAAAAAAAAAAAAGATGATAATATGAATGTCAAGCCAGTTTCCTGTTTCCGTATGTAGCCAGACATTAATTATTAATTATATACTATATAAATAAATAGTTATTGATCCTCCCGAGCCAGTAAACACCATTGCTCCCTGCCTTTTTGGTTTTGTTAATTGTTGTAGCGAGAGCAAACGAATCTCATACTCATCCATAACAACGGCACAGCCACAGAATTGTTGTATATGTAATGTAATTTATTTTAGAATACCTCAACTAGCGTGAGCCGCAAGGGGTGCGTGTGTCTATATAAAACAAAATATCAATACCAATTCCACCAATCTCTAATTCTCTGTTGGCTTGCCGCTCTGCTATTTCAGTCACGGGTTTTTTTCGACTTGTAATTTGACTTGACTCTAATAGAACAGGACACATTTTTTTTATTTCATATATTTGTTCCAAGTTTTAGGGCCTATTTGGCACAATGTATGATACAAAACTTGATAAATTATGTTATTTATAGCATGGGAATAATATAATCTTTTCTGTAAATTATATAGTATATATAAATAAAGATATAGATCTATAACTAATATGTATTAGCCTAGTTGATGGAGCCAGAATCGTTTAAGTACAATATCTTACATTTAAGGCCATATAAATATTATTAGAGATAGTTCAAAACTAATCTTTTTAAAGTGTACAAATCATTAAAATAGATTTTATCTTTTTCAAAATAATTTTTTCTACACACACATCGAAGAAAAGTTAGTTAAAAAACTGATATTTTTATAATAAAGCAATTAATGTTATATTTTGCAATATGACTTGCAGATCATACAATTTTTCCAGAAAGCAACTTATATGAAGGATTGAAGAAGTATGTATTATTGAATACCATAAAGAAAACAGCTATTTAACTAGTAGACTACCTATAATTAACCTAAACCACACCATATATGTATTACACACAAATAAACTCAGCAAACACCCTCTCTATGTGCCAACTGCATATTAGTGAGCATTATAATTAACGATTGATTTTGTTGATGTAATAATTAGATATCGTTTCTTTTTTTTTTAACATATTTTATGAGAATAGGGAGTGTGAACACCGTATTTTGTCCGGATAATTTTAAAAATATATATAAATATAATAATGATAAAAAATAAAAATAATAATAATAATAGACGAATAAATAAATAATAGAAAATGCAAAAAAAAGAGAAGAAAGAGAAAAAGAAAAAAGAAACAAAACAAAAACAAAATAATATATAAATAGATAATATATATATATATATAGTAAATAAATTAACCAAAAAATAATAATAACAAAAAAATATAAAATATATAATAATAAAATTATTTTGGGCCGAAAAATCTGAAATATGTTTAAAAAAAAACAGATCACATTGGGATGAAACCACTTCAACCCAATGTGTCACGAGCCCTCAATTGGGCTCGTGGACTGGTCCACGAAAGGAGCCTTAGGGCTCATGAAGGAGGCTGAAAAAAAGGGACTCAGCCACAGAGAAAAGGGGAGGGGGTTCGAGGAAAAGAAAAGGAAGGGGGGGCTAGGGCTGGAAAAAGGAAGGAGGCCGTAGGTGAGGGATGGCCGCGAGGGAGAAAAAGAAGGGCAGAGAGAGAGAAGGAGTGGAGAGGAGAGACCGAGAAGCTGCAGAGAGGCGGTGTTCCAGGAACAGAGAGATGAGAGAGACACGAGGAGAGAGCATGAGAGAGCCACTGAGAGGAAGGAGGAAGCACAGAGGGAGCTCGGCCAAAGAAAAAATAGAGGAGGCTCGGACCAGAGAGCAGCCATGGCCGAGGAAAGAAGGTGGGGGACCGAGGAGGAGCAGAGGACCGCGAGCAGAGGAAACGATGCAGAGGGGACCGTGAGGCGAGAGACAGAGGTTGAGAGTCTCAACCAAATGGTGAAATGAGCGAAGGGGCAACCACAATAACCCCGTATGATGTCAGAGAAGGAGAGCGAACAGGCTACAGTTTGGACTGCGAGGCGAGAGGCACAGATGAGAGAGAGAACTTGAGACAGCCAAAAACGACAAGGATGTCCCTCCACTTCTCCGTACTGGGGACCGCAGCGTAGTGGAGGCAAGGGAAGTGGTGGATGAGCACGAAATTAGATAAGGGAGTAGCAGAGCAGTGCAGAAAATGGGAGGAGGAAACAAGGTAATGGACGCGCTCGGGCAATGAGTTTCTTCACTCACAGTGTCATCTATAAAAAGAGGTTAGCAGAAACAAAGAGGAGGGAAGATTTTTGGCATGGAAAAATCTTAAGAGACACTGTGAAAGCAAGCCGAGAGAAGAACGCCAAAAGAAACTCTGAAAGACGGAGACAGGGAGGGCCGAGGGTGAAAGGCAAAGACAGAAGGAGGCTGAAGTTTCAGGGGGCTGAAAGCGGTAGTTGCGAAGGAGATCATCGTTGGTAAATTTTGTGAAATCCCACTCACCCCCTTGTACATTTCCTTGCTACCTCATCTCTTTCCACTTGAAAGTTTGTTGATTAAATTTTGTATGTTCATGATAGAATTGTTCCAGCCCTTGCGAATTCCTTTCTTAGTATGAAATTGGCATTGAACTGCGTCTGTTAAGTTGTTCTTGATGAAAAACCAATTTTCTGTTGCTTCGAGATCATCATTCAAAGGCTGTTCTATTTCTGGAATATAAATGTGGTTCTTGGATGAATGCATGAACTAGGTACTATGTTTTTTTTTTCCAGATGAACGCAGGTTGCTTTTCTGGGTTATAATTCCTTTAATTCTCTCTGTCACTCAAACTTTGTTTTCTCTTATCTCGCTCTGATGTTTTCTGAATAAAACTCGGGATATGAATACACGCTCTTAGTCCGGGTCATCTTTGAGTTCAGAATTTTCTTTATC
Source organism: Adenanthera pavonina (assembly GCA_026686845.1). Lineage (NCBI taxonomy): Eukaryota > Viridiplantae > Streptophyta > Magnoliopsida > Fabales > Fabaceae > Adenanthera > Adenanthera pavonina. The sequence continues at coordinate 32,042,641 of JAIVEN010000019.1, forward strand.
TCGCTCTGTTTCTTCAGCATGATAATATGGTATGCAGATTGTTAGGTGTTTTTTGGTTCAAGTGCACCTCTGGTGTTTGCTATTTAAGAACCAGTGGAGTGTTCAGTTAAAAAGGGGAACATTATTTATTTTAATGGTTTAGCCCGTGGTGGTATTTCAAATTCAGAACTCCTGGTTTTCTTCCCATTCAAAAATGACATTCTGTTCTAAGTTTATAGGACACACCTATATAGGGTTCCAAGTAGGGTTTGTTTTGATTGAGGGTTGGGTGTCATTTGTCTTAGAGATTCAGTATAGAATTTTGGCTTCAAGCTATCTGTGATGCTTAGCCTGCGTGATCATGGGGCATGGGTGGTTTTTATCAAATGTTGGATCTGTTTGATAAGGATACCTGTTGTACACCTGGGATGATGTCTTGTTTAGTACTTGTTTTATTTTTGGCAAGTGGGAGGGCAACCTTACTGCCTTTGAGACTGTCTTTGGCATGGTGGATGATTTTTGAATGAGTATAAAATGCTGACAATGGTGTCAATTGATCATTGTGTATTAAAAGAAAAAAAGAGAAGGAAAAAGTATAAGAGCTAAATTGTTATGCTTGGTCACATTGGCTTGATAGTTTCTTTTCATATGGTTTGGTGTTATATGCTGTCTCTTTAGCTTCAACTTGGCTTTTAGAGGAACTGCTATGTCAAATTATAGTTGTGCTTTTTCCAGTAAACAATTCTTGTAGGCGATGATGATTTTATGATTTCTTTATTCCATTGGTTAATTGCTTTTTCGTCCAAAAACTATTTGCTGATTCTGTGAAGCAATGCAAGAAATTAAAGTTGGAAACTATATTCACCATGGGAGTGGGGTCACCATGGGAGTGGGGTTCCTTTCGTGTAGAAACATACAGTTATACCTGAAGTCAATGTTAAGAAAACTGTATTTGAAATTTTTTTAATTAATTACTTAGAAAAAATAAAAGAGAGAATGAGAGTTTTGGAGTTTGTCCTAAAGGACTATAAGTCCCCGTGGGCTCATAAGGTGTCAGCTAAGGGTGCCATAAGCAAGGAGTTGCCATGGTGCTTATATTGGTTAACCTTCAAATGTTTTGAGTTCCAATAGTTTCTTTATTTTTATTAATAATAATAGCACTAGATAAGTAAAATAAATAATAAATAATTTAAACAAATAAAAATCTCCTTTGCAAATTTTCTTTACCTTTGAGTAGTAATATTTTGAGTGTTTGGACACCAATCAGTAAATTATGAGTGACCAAATCACCATATATGCTGTTTGGTTTTATTTGGAAATTAACTTTTGAAAATGAAAAAAACATAGATAAAAGTGTTACCTTAATTATTTTATTTTATTTTCTTTTTCTTCCAAGTTTTTGAGAATGGTCTTTAATTATTTATTTTATTAAGAAAATGCAAATAATTTATAAATAAAGAGTAATATAAATAGATAAATAATATATCTTGAATGTATTAACTTTATCTTAAATCCCTTTTTCAATTTTTTATAAAAAAGGTTTTCTAGATGCATCTCTTCAAATAAGTAACTAAAAAAAAATTTAAATTTTAATTAACTAAAAAAATTTTTTCTAATGGCACTTTTCATTGTATAATTTGAAATAAAGAAATAAAATAATTTGGATAAGAATTATTCATGTCCTTTCAAGTTTTTACTTTCCCTACTTATTCACCACGAGTGGTAACGCCGTGGAAGTTTAAAGGTTAATCAGCAATTTGTGAGTGACAAAATCACCACATATGTTGATTATTTTTAGACGCTTTTCTCTTAATGATCTCATAAAATTATTCACATCAAAATTATTTATTTTTCTCCAATTTTTATCTCTAATTTTCTTTTTATTTCATAAAAATAAAAAATTATTATTAATTTTTGTTTTCATTGGGGCTTTTATCCCTTATTTGCCACGAGTGGCATCACCATGAGCATAAACGCATAAGTCAGCAAATTATGAGTGATCAAGTCACCATAAATGCTGTCTGATTTTCATTTAAAATATTCTTACTGGTATTTTCTACTCCGAGTGGTAACACCGTGAACATGTAAGCGTAAATCAGTAACTTGTGAGTGATAAAGTCACCACATATGCTGATTATTACTTTTCAAAATATACGTAATGATCACATTTTTTTTATTTTTTTATAAATAAATAGGTGTTAAAATGATTTTTATAATAAAAAATAAATAAATAATTATTCGTATAAAAAATTTATTTATTTTCTTTCAAACTTTTTGTGCCTTTTTGTCTCGAATAACACTACCGTGGACACTTAGGTATCAATGAGTATATTGTGAGTGATAAAGTCGCCACATAAGCCAATTGATTTTATTATGTAAAGTAAAATTGTTTTCAAATAATTCATTTTCAAATCAAAATAAATTGTTCAAAATCACACATAATTTTAATCATATTTTCTAAATTGAGGAAAAATAAATATTCTCTGTGAGGAATTTATTAAACAAATAATAATAATAAATGAAAAGAGTAAATAATGGAAAGTAATCTGTCTTTTACAAATTAAAACACACCAACCAATTTTAAAAATTATTTTCTTTGTGGAAAGACAAATTATTTTCTATAAACCTCTCTTTTCAAAGAATATATAAAATAAAAAAATACCAACCCAGTGACACGCATTTCTAGTCTAAACTACGTCGACTTTGATCCCTATTGTAGGGTACGTAGGCCCCAGACTCTAATTCTGGGTCAAGTCCGCCTTTGTAAATAAATAAATATTTTCTGATTTATTTGGTGTTTTTTCTCTTAATTTAATAAATATTACCAATTTATTTTGCAAGTCCACTTTTGTAAATAAATAAATATTTTTCGATTTATTTGGTGTTTTTTCTCTTAATTAGTAGATAAATAAATATTTTCTTATTTATTTGGTATTTTTTCTCTTCATTTAATAAATATTTACCAATTTATTTTTCCAAGTCCACCTTTGTAAATAAATAAATATTTTCTAATTTATTTGGTGTTTTTTTCTTAATTTAATAAATGTTTCTCAATTTATTTTTTCTATTTTCATTTTATTCTTTATTTTCATTTTTATATTTTTCTTATTTTTATATTTATTTTTGCATGTGAATGGTAAAGGGGCAATCAAAATAATTTTCAAAAGCCATAAAAATTGCATGATCAACATAAGGTAACCGTTCTTAAGAATGGGTGTTGTGGGGGTGCCTAACACCTTCCCCACTCACAATCGTACTCCCAAACCCAACTCTGATTCGCAGACCATCCTTATCCTTTTTGTTTTTTGTTCCGGTTTTCCAAAATTTTCCTCAAAATTTTGGTGGCGACTCCCTCCGAAACTGGCTCCCCGCCATGTGGGCTGGTTTCTCTTCATTTTTCTTTTATTTCTTTTCTCCGCGCCATCTGCGTTGCATTTCTAGGTGTAATAGGGAGATCTTTAGATGTTGTTATTATTTTTGTTGTGTGAATACCTGGTATCAACCTATCACACTTTAATTAGAATATTTGTTAAAGTATAAATTAATCCAATTTGAACCAAGAAGGATCACAATGACCACCAGACTCTATAGTCAAGTATTTAAACTTAATACTATTGAGTTGAATCAAGCACGCAATGATTATGTATTGCTATTTTCAATGTTCTGCCCCCATTTCTTTCTTTTCCACTTTCACATGTTGATGCTTGTTTGAAAAGGTGCTGATTAATCAAACTCGCACAAGTCCTAGGGCTATGTCAAGTCTTGTTATATTTTGTCAACAATAATTGATTCTTAATAGTTAATTTTCCCCTCAAAATTAAGTATACTAAAAAGTTTGGGAAGTGAAAATTTGTCACTTTTAATTATCAATTATCAATTATAATTCTTAATTTTTATCTATTAAAAGCATTTAATGAGGATTCAAATTTTGTTGGAAATTTAATTAAAAAATTATTAATGAAATTGTTAAAAATTAAGGAACAAGGGTATTTTAGATATTTTTAGTGATTATCTATCAAAGAGTGCTACTGATTGAAATAATCTAAACATATTTTACTTTGTTAAAATCACTTTTGAGATAAAAAACATCCAAATATGTAAAATTAATTCCTTTTTATTTTTTACTTGAGAAGGCTTCCACTTATCCTTATTCACAAGACATGCAAGGTCATTGGAAGGAGCCAGCATCACGTGATAACTAGGGTAAGCTGAAAGAGAAAACTTGGCCAAGTAATCCACAACAGCATTTGCCTAATGTGGGATACAACACATCTCCACATCCCAACTACGACTTAGAATACTTTGAACCTCATAGATGACTCTACAATCCGAATGAAGATCAAAGTCCACGCCTTGAATAATATCGATCATCTCTGAGGAATCCATTTCCAGGATGATCTTCCTAAACCCCGAATCCCAAGCACTTTTGAGGCCCAAGAGACACGCCCATAATTTGGCAGTAACATGATCTCCATTAGTCATCCTATGGATAAAGCCAGTAATAAAATTCCTTATAGAGTCTCGTAAAAGTCCTCCACAACCAACTATACCTGAAGTTATAGAGAAAGCTCAGTCGACATTTACTTTGACCCATCCTACCTCAAGTCGAGACCAACTCGTTGTTAGGTCAGGTTGTAAAGCACCTCTCCAATTGATACCATCACTTCTCTTGCTCACCATTTGCATGCTATGTATAATAGCAGAACATCTAGCAATAAGAGTTTCATTTGAATCATCTTCCCTTCAAAAATGCGCTCATTCCACCTTTTCCACAAGAGCCAACAAAGTATACTAAACTAGTATCCTAGTCCTCAAATTTACTTTCTACTCGAGTTCAGAAATTCCATAGAACCCAATTAGACAATCCCAACGAGAAAAAGTGATATGCAAACTTAGCTTTAATCACCTACCTCCAAACCTGAAACACATTCAGACAATCTCTAAGAACATGGAGAATAGTCTCAGATTTGTCCTTGCACTAGGTACACTGGTCACTATCACACAATCCTCGTTCCATTCTTGCTACATTTGTAAGAAGCTTATTCTGTCCAACTAACCACATGAAGATGAAGGTCTTCACATGTTGAGGAGTGTGAAGTTTCCAAATTCTCCTCCATATGGTATTTTCAACTTGCATGTTATTTCTAGACAGAACTTTGTAGGCCAAATGAACAAAAAAATCACCACTTTTATTCCATTGCCAACCGTAGCTTTGAGCTTGATTGTTCCATAGTAACCTATCTTTAACTTTGTCCCAAGTTCCTTTAATCCCTGACCATAAATTAGAGCCTAAATGCCTCTTATCAATATTAGGAAGAACATCATGCCCACACTTGTACTTACCTTTAACCACTTTGATCCAAAAATCATCTTTTCTTTTTTCAATAACCCTAGTTACTAAATTCTAAAGGACTTAAATGAATAGTACAGGACCGAAGGGACCATGGCAGGCGTAAGGATTGAATTTGGGTAATTTGAAGAGGAAGGATAGAATAGCCTCGTGCCAAAGCGAGCTTGGACGGTGCTGTGGCAAATGACTTTGAAGCTAGAAATTTGGGCCAAGAAAGAATGGCCTCGCATCACGGCACCATTGTCAAATTAGATTTAAATCAAAACATTTCCAGCTAGTTAAAACAGAAAGAAACGGAGGAGATTTTTGGTGCTTTACTAGGGTTTGGCCGATATAAAGCTTGGGAGAGTGATTTTGTCCTTAGAAAAGCTTGAATCTTGTGGGTAAGTGATATACTTCTTCTTCCTCTCCTTTTTCTTTGGATTAAACGGTGGATTTTGTTGGGAGTTATTTAGGATTTCAGTTGGGATGTTTTTCTACTGATTGAAATGAGTTTAAATGCCTCATTGATGTGCTACTGGGTGTATACAATCTATGAGTTAAGGATTTTAAGTATTTAAGTGGTATATTTCCTAAACTCTAACCCTTAAATATTGGTATTTTTGGGAATCCGAATCTGTGGTGTTATAATTACAGTTCTATGAGTTGTTTAGGGGTATTTTGATACTTGGGTTTGCCTTAGAATGCCTTGATGCAGCTGGTTGGTGCTTAGGATTGATAATTGTATATGTCAAAGATTGAGAATTTTGATGGTAATGGGAAATTGGTGTTGTGTAAGTTATACCATTACTCAATTGTGATCTTTTGACTCGGGATAATGTTTGGAAAGTGTTAAATCGGTTGTAGTTGCTCTCTTTGGCCTACCGTGGTGTCAAGTGAATCCAGACAGTTGAGGTAACCGAGTTGTTCCTTCCTATGCTTTCACTTTATTATATATATATATATGTGTGTGTGTGTGTGTATGTATATGGCTAACCTTTTTCATATCATGATATACATGTCCTATGTAATATATATCACCCTTTCCATATCATGATATGAATTTGGTAGAGTATGGTTATCCCTTTTCATATCATGATATATACGGTTGGTTACATAGCTAGTGAGTTCTCTATTCCTATCTTGATTTATGATAAAAATGGTATGATGATGATAGTGAGTATAGTATAAGCATCTATGATGATTATTAATATAAAATGATTGTTATGCACCCCATGATGTATTATATATGGTCATATGGCATACTAGCAATGTAATGTTTAACATGTGTTAATATGTTAGCATGCATTGGGCATTGTTACATGATATACATTGTTGAGATATATGATTTGGGTGACGATGCTCTATATACTATATGGCATACCAATTCGCTAAATAACACATAAGACCTTGTGTTTAGGCGGTGTGGCTTTTGTTATTTTAGTCACTAAATAATCGTCCTTTAGCTGGGAGACTCAGGTGACTGTGAATTGGGATACACATTCTCTAAATAACCACCAATTCGGGTGGTTTAGGGGAAGAAGAGCTATGATCCAACCTTTAGTGCATTGACCTTTAGCTGGGTTAAGACTATTAGGAGATGAGCTAGGTGGTGACCTCGGAATCAGCTGTCACGAGTCATTGGAAGGGGGCTCCTGGTTAAGGTTTTCTTGTTATGGTAACTAGATCATAGTTCTAGCCATGTATTAATGAGACTTATGTCTACATATCATGCATATTACATCCAAATTCGATATGACATTAAATATTTCTATGAAAGCATGTTCTATTATATGTTTATATCTGTATATATGTATCTCTAGTTACTGGGATGTATGTTTCACCCATGGCTAACAATTCCTAGGTGAAGGATTCAGCTCTAGCAAGGAAAGGACCAAGGAAGGTATGAACAAGGAGGATGATTGAGAGTACTCATGGGTATTAGGGTTACCTCATCTTCTTGTTAATGTTCTATTTATGTTGTTCGTAAAGTGCCATTCACACCATTGTGTAACATTAAATATACCTGACTTTTCTTCATTGTCTTGGGGTCGAACTGTTGTGTAGCCCTTCTTATACTCTCTATGTTTGGTTTATGGCCTATGATTATGTTAGTGATGTGATGAATGTCAATCCTATTCTAAGTGTGGTATGTGATGCTTTCAACCTCTAATGTTTGATTGTATGGGACTTGAGATTAATGGCTCTAAATTTCATTGGTCACGTATGTCTGGCTATGGGCATGGTCATGTCATTGGGCCCTGGAGGTGTGAAATGGGTATATAAACCATTAATTGGTTTGGGGTTCAAGGGGGTCAAAACTTGGAGAAGTGGTTTCTTTAAGTGAAAACCTTATTGGACATGTCTCTTGAGTTGTGTGTGACTTGCTAGAAGGGTCTATAGCTGCTAATTGCTTATTTGTGGCAATTAGAGGTGGAGGTGTTTGATTCTTAGTTTTAGTCAAAAGTGGCTAATTTGATTTAGGGTATACAAAATTCTCAAATTGAGGTGTTATGAGGTGTGGTTAGTGTCTATGGTTAGAGTAGAAATATAGTGACTTGTAGGCTTTGGAACCAAGTCAATCAGAGGTCGGAGTGCGAAGTTGTGCATGTCCGAAGCTCGTTCATCACATCAGCAAATTGTTGATATAGTTACTATCTTTGGCACCGTGGCGCCAAATATCAAGCCATGGCACCATGTGGCTCTATCCTATTCCTCGAATTGTTCTAGAATTGTCTCACGCTATGACTCTAGGTGGTCAGGCCATGGCGTCACCCTTCTGTCATACCTTCTCTTCTCTATTTTTTTGTTTTCTTGGGTTGTCTCGAGCTCCTTGAGTTTAGGGTATTACACTTTTTGCCATGTTCCATCATACTTTCATCATGAAAGCATGGTTTTGCTCTCTAGAATGTCTCAAACCAAGCTTGCCATGCTTTTTAGCTTTGCAAATATCTTTCCAAGCCACCAAATGAGTTTTATGTCGCTCTACTGTAGAGCCCCAAATAAACTTTTGGTTACATTTATCTAACATCTCACTTGTACTAGTAGGAAGAAAAGAAGTCTGCATAGTATCGCACCCGGAAAAATGCGACGAAAGGGAGAATGAGAACAAATCTGGTTTTCGAGTGAAAACCGACTTGTGAGGAGTCGCCACCAAAATTTTGAGGAAAATCTTGGAAAACCAAATTAAAAAGGATAAGGATGGTCTGCTTAACCAGAGTTGGATTCGGGAGTCGATTGTGCGTGGGGAAGGTGTTAGGCACCCCACAACACCCGTTCCTAAGAACGGTTACCTTACGTTGATTGTGTAAATTAATATGGCCTTTAAATATATTTTGGTTTTCCTTTTATAATCCACATGCGAGAAAATGGGTAAAGAAAAAAGAAATTAAGAAAGTTTGAAAAATAGAATAAGGAAAATAAATTAACTTAGAAATTAAGGAGATTAAAGAATGAGGAAAAAGGAATTTAAGAAAATAAATTGAAAAATATTTATTAAATTAAGGGAAAAACACCAAATAAACCAAAATATTTATTTATTTACAAAGGCGGACTTGACCCAGGATCAGAGCCTGGGGCCTACGTACCCTGCGATGGGGATCAAAGTCCACGTAGTTCGGGACTAGAAATGCGTGTCCGTTGGTCGATATATTTTTTATTATTGTAACGAGAGAAAGTTAATAGAAAATAATTTAATATTTTGCAAACCAAATAGTTTTCTGAGGTTGAGTTGGTGTGTTTTAATTTGCAAAAGGACAATTTAGTTCCACTAATTTACTCTTATTTTATTTTGTCATGAAAGCAATATTTATTTATTTTTTATTATTTATTTATTTTTTTTTTAAAGATGCTTCGATTCTTTTTTTTGTTTTGACAAATGATTTTTTCGGGATACAATGATCTTGAGTGGTCAAAAAATATAAAAGTGTGAAAACTTTAAAAGATTTATTTTCTTTTTCCTTCAAAGAGCGTTGAAAATTTTATAAATCAGAAATTATTTATTACAACAACAGGTTAACCTTTATCTACGTGGACTCGCAGTCGCGCGCGATAACTTGGCTAATTATAATGCTTGCAGGAGTTCAGAAAACTCATGGGGCATAGTTATTAAACGCTTTTATGAAAATATTATCATTCCCGCTATTATTATCCTTCGGCCACGTAGGTTTCATTCTATAATTATGATAATAGTCTCGGGTGCTTGACTGAGTATATTGCACGATGTTAACACCAGAAAGCAAATCAGTGGGTGAAAGAAGGAAAAACGAAACCCAGGCCCAAACAAAGAACCCGTAGGCCCAGACAAACAAAAACCGTAGGCCCTAAAAACAGAAAAACTCCTAAGCCCAAACAAGTCAAAAACCATAGGCCCTGAAAAAAACATAAAGCTCATAGGCCCAAACAAGCAAAAACCGTAGGCCCTGAAAAAATATAAAACTCACAGGCCCAATAACATTCTCCTAATACGCTGCCCGCAACGCATAGACCTAATAACCTCTTCCGCACTTCCTCACAGTTGGATATTAAAGAACTCAGGCCCACTACTCAGCCAAAGGCCCATTGAACACTAAGGCCAAAACAACGGAACCAAAAGAAAAGGAAAAAAACCCAGGACGCGAAAATCATTCCCTGCCATTGGCAGGATCACCGAGTGGCCAGGATTACCAAGCACATAGCACAATTAAAAGACCAGTTTCAAATCAAACGCGAAGGCTCAGCATCATCTACCCTTGAACAATTCAAATAATGTGAAGTAAAGGTCATGGCAAAGAGGGATGAGGCTGATCCAACCAGTAATTGCAAAATGACACAGAAAGATTTCAACCGAAAACAGTCCTCCCTCGCAACCCTCGGTAATTCCCATACCCCCATCCATGTATCCCTAGCCTATAGATCACGGCTCTGAATCAAAAATACACATTACCAGATTGGAGGATCTCGGTCCCTTGCTCCTTCCTGCCTCGGCACCCTTTGTTTCGACGGTCTCCTGCTCGGAATTTCCTCTCCTCGGTTCTTCGGCCCGGCCGAATCTCTCGGGCTCCTCTTTCCTCCTTTCCCCGCAGATCCTCCTTCGGTCTACTCTCTCGGCTCTCGGTTTCTTGGACTCCCTCGGATCTCTATGCCCAAAATTTTTCTCCCCCCTTTTCTTTTTCTCTTCTCCAAGCTCTCCTTTTATAGAGCTTCCGCGGCCGAGAGGATAGGAGCCCCGTGCGTGCGGTCTTCGGTCTTCCCTGTGGCGTGCACGCCTCCTCGGTCTTCCCTATGCAGCAGCTTTCCGCATCCTTTCCAGTCTTGTCTCTTCTTTCAGTCCGCGGCCATCCCTTTCTGCGTTCACCTTTCCTTTTCATTCTGCCCCTGTTCTTTTCTTTTGCCCAGATCGCTTTCGGCTGCTTCTGGTCTTGCTCAGATTGCTTGGCTCTGCCCTCTGCTCCTTCCTCGGTGTCTCTGCCCTTCCCTGGCGTCTCCAGCTTTTCCTCCTCGCGGCCATACCCTGCTTCTGGCTTTCTCGGTGGCTCTCTGCACTCCCTCGGTTCCTTTTTCTCGCAGCTCTCTGCTCTTTCTTTCCTGCCGCGGTCCCCCCTGAGCCCTAAAGGGCTCCCCGGGCTTTCCAGTCCTCGAGCCCCACTGAGGGCTCGTGACACATTGGGCTGAAGTGGCTTCAGCCCAATGTGGTCTCCCCTTTTTTTGTTTTTTTGTGTTACGTTTTTTTTTACGTGCTTCAGATTTGGGCCGAGCTTGGCCCAAAATCCATGCATAATATATTTTTATTTTCTTTTTATTATGTATTTTATTTTATTATTATTATACATATATATACATTTTTAGGGCTTTGGTTTAGAGAGAAATTTTATTATTATACATATATATATATTTTTTGTTGTTTTCCTTTTCATTTAGATATTATTTATTATTAACCTTATTTTTGTTTTTTGTTTTTTTTTTTTTGGAATGCTCGGACAAAATGGGGTGTTCACAGTTGCCCCTCTTTACTTGTTTCTTATGCGAGAATGAGGAAAATGTAGTTTTTGGAGTTCTTGCATAAGGAAGGAGTAAATATTAGAACACGTATTTTGTCCGTGCAACATACATGATGACCTACCTGTCCCTGACGTGGAAGGATGCAACATGACATGAGCTTTCAAACCCGCAAGGCTCTCCTTTTGGTATGGGTGGTTTAATCCGAAAGTAAAACAGTGAACGGATACTTCATGCGAGACACGCGATGTACACGTGGACCAGTGCATGACTAAATAATGCTATGACTCGAATGAATGTACTACAGAGTACCTACTCTGACGTAGGATTTGAAGAGTACCTGCACTGACGCAGGATTTGAAGAGTACCTACTCTGACGTAGGGTTTGAAAAGTGCCCGCACTGACGCAGGATTTAGAGAGTACCTACTCTGACGTAGGATCTGAAAAGTACCTGCACTGATGCAGGATTTGAATGGCACCTACTCTGACGTAGGATTTAAAAAGTACCTGCACTGACGCTGGATTTGAAGATTACCTACTCTGACGTAGGATTTGCGAAATACCTGCCCTGACGCAGGATTTGAAGGATACCTACTCTGACGTAGGGTTTGCGAAATACCTGTACTGACGCAGGATTTGAAGGGTACCTACTCTGACGTAGGGTTTGAAGGGTACCTACTCTGACGTAGGATTTGAAAAGTACCTACACTGACGTAGGTTTTGAAAAATACCTACACTGACGTAGGTTTTGAAAAATACTGCACTGACGCAGGATTTGAAAAGTATCTGTACTGACGCAGGATTTGAAGGGTACCTGCACTGACGCAGGATTTGAAAAAATACCTGCACTGACGCAGGATTTGAAAAGTACCTACTCTGACGTAGGACTTTGTTTTTGTGCCTGTCACGATGCCAGACTTATTGTGCCCCTGACAGTGGAGGACTAATGTGTATGAAATGCAAGAATAAGTGCAATTTTTCTTTTTTTGCTTTTCATTCTTAATAAGAATTTGTTTTGTTATGCTTGCGAAGAAAATGCATGTGGAATGTGAAAATTTTTTTTTTTTTTTGCCCCACTTTGAGTCGGGATTTTTGTGATGCAATGCAGGCGATGGAAGACGTATACGGTTTCTCATATTTGCCCCAACTTGCATGTGAAATGAGGAATTTTTCATTTTTTTGTTTTTCTTTTTTGTTACCCCATCTGAGTGGGCCAGTTTTAATGCAATGTACATGTTAAATATATGACTTGTCATGTACGGCCCAATCTGACCAGAAGCGTATTTTGATGTGATGCAGAATGCCTTTTTTCCCATGTTTGCCCCCATCTAAGTGGTATGCCGAGAGGATGCATGTGCAAGGTGAAGAACTTTTAATTTTTAATTAATTTTTTAATTTTTTTTCCTCTTTTTTTTTCTTTTTTATTTTTTTATTATTTATTATTTTTTTTTATTTTCATCATTATCATTTTTTTGCTTTTGCAATTTGATGGGAATCTATTAAGTAAAATATGTGGGAAATGTGCTTTGTTTAGATTTTTATTTTATTTTATTATTATTATTTTTTATTTTTTATTTTTATTTTTGTGATAATTTTCGGTATCTGTTATTCTTTTATCATTTCAAAATCCAGTGACCAGATCCCACTACTCGTGACGGCGCTACATTTAGAGGCTGTTTTGATAATCTCCTCTTTTAAAATTATGGTTATGTCAGTGTCGTGAGTTCGATAACCATTATAAGTAAGAAGTGTCGACAAGAGTGTAAAAAATAATGGGGCATTCAAATTAATTGATCGTAAGGGCAAACAACAAATGGAAAGTAAAAACAATGGGTAATTTCTGGTATATTGGCGGTTTCCCGTCGAGCGCGGCCCTCGTGTATCCCTCAGGTTGCCAGAGGTATGCATACTATGAGCGCGACCGCGTTCTCGCGGCCACGGGCTTTAACCTCTTGTGTTAGAAGAAGTCACCCTTTGATTGATTGCCGCTAAGACCACCTCCTTTTAGGCTGCTTTGACGTTGTGTTTTTGCCTAGGAGGCCTTTCCGGTTTACACCTCAGCAGGCCCTTATTCTCTCCCCTTTCAAGTATAATATTTCTTGACAGCATCTGCATTAACAGGTTTTGGCAATTCCCGACCTTCCATATTTGCCAGTATTAACGCACCACCGACAAAGGCTTGTTTGATGATGTATGGGCCTTCATAGGCCGGAGCCCATTTACCCCTACTGTCTTCTTGACTTGGTAGAATTTTCTTAAGCACCAACTCCCCAGCTTTAAATTCCCTTGGGTGAAGCTTTTTATCAAATGCTCTTGCCACCCTTTTCTGGTATAATTGACCATGACATATTGCTTTGAGTCTTCTTCCTTCAATCATATTTAACTGTTCAAATCGATTTTGTGCCCATTCGCTTTCTTCCATCCCGGCCTCGGCCATTACTCTTAGAGACGGGATCTCTACTTCAATTGGCGTGACTGCTTCCATCCCGTAAACCAAGGAATAAGGAGTTGCCCCTGTAGAGGTTCGTACTGTAGTACGGTATCCATGTAGCGCGTAGGGAAGCATTTCATGCCAATCTCTATAGGTCACCGTCATTTTCCCTAGAATCTTCTTAATGTTCTTATTGGCTGCCTCTACTGCCCCATTCATTTGTGGTCGATATGGCGCAGAATTGTGGTGTTTGATCTTGAAGCACTCGCACAATTTCTTGACCTCGGTCCCATTCAAGTTCGGTCCATTGTCGGTAATGATTCTCTCTAGTAAACCATAACGACAAACTATATTTGTTTTTAAGAAACGAACAAACGTCTTCTGCGTGATGGCGGGAAACGAACTTGCCTCTACCCACTTGGTGAAATAGTCGATGGCAACAAGGATGAAGCGATGCCCGTTTGAAGCTTTTGGATTGATAGGGCCGATTATATCGATGCCCCACATGGAGAAGGGCCAAGGTGATACCAGAGTATGTAGCGGTACTGGAGGCGCATTAATTCTATTGGCGTAAACTTGGCATTTATGGCATTTCCGTACATACTCGATGCAATCTGTTTCCATCGTCATCCAGAAATAACCACATCTTTGGATCTGCTTAGTCATGGTGTGCCCATTCGCATGGGTGCCGCATATTCCTTCATGAACTTCTATTATGATCTTCTGTGCTTCGCTTGAATCAACACAACGGAGGAGGACGCCGTCATACCCTCTCTTGTATAGAACATTAGCACTGATGAAGAAATTCATGGCCAAACGCCGCAGTGTTTTCTTATCATTTTCCGTTGCCCCTGCCGGATATGTTCTATCAGCCACATAGGCCTTAATATCGTGGAACCATGGGAGCTTGTCTTGTTCTTCTTCCACGGAGAAGCAGTGAGCGGGCAGGCTTCTGGCTTCTACCTGAATAGGATTGACGTGGATTCCGCAGTCCAGTCGAATCATTGCCGCCAAAGTAGCAAGTGCGTCCGCAAATCTATTCTTGTCTCGGGTCAGATGATGAAAGCTGACGGCTTCAAACTGCTTGACCATTTCTGCCAATAACTCTTGATACGGGATTAGCTTTGAGTCCTTGGTCCGCCATTCACCAGTTACTCGGTGAATAATAAGGGCCGAGTCACCATATACCTCCAGGCACTTCACTTCGAGGTCAATAGCCGCCTTAAGGCCACTGACACAAGCTTTATACTCTGCCACATTATTAGTGCATTCAAATTCGAGCTTAATGGCCACAGGAAATTGCTTTCCCTCCGGGGAGACCAGCACGGCTCCTACGCCGTTCCCGTGCATATTTGCTGCCCCGTCAAAGTACATTTCCCACCTCTTTTCTTCTCCATCGTGTTCTTCTTCGCCTTCCTCGACTGAATTTATATCTTCGTTAGGGAAATGGAAATCTAACGGCTGATAGTCCTCCAAGGGATTCTCTGCTAAGTGGTCAGCTATGGCACTTCCTTTGACAGCCTTTTGAGTCATATGTTTTATATCGTATTCAGATAATACCACTTGCCATTTTGAGACCCTTCCCACTACGTGTGGACTCTCGAAAATATACTTCAACGGATCCATCCTGGAAATCAACCATGTAGTGTAGCGGAGCATGTACTGTCTCAATCTTCTAGTTGCCCATACGAGCGCACAACATGTCTTCTCGATCATAGGGTAACGTGCCTCGCAATCATTGAACTTCTTGCTCAGGTAGTAGATTGCTTGTTCCTTCCTTCCTGACTCATCCTGCTGGCCCAGAACAGCCCCCATTGATCCGGAGAGGACTGTCAAGTACAAGATTAATGGGCGGCCTGGAGAGGGTGGAACTAAAATGGGAGGCTTTAGCAAATAATCTTTGATTTTATCAAAAGCTTGCTGGCAATTGTTATCCCACTTCCTGGGTTGGTTCTTTCTCAGTAGTTTAAAGATCGGTTCACACGTAGCTGTCAGATTAGCGATGAATCGGGCAATGTAGTTCAGTCGCCCCAGAAAACTTCTAACCTCCTTTTCTGTTTTTGGGGGAGTCATTTCGCGGATAGCCTTGACCTTATCAGGATCGACCTCTATTCCTTTTTGGCTGACAATGAAGCCCAACAACTTCCCCGATAATGCTCCGAAGACACACTTCTTCGGGTTCAGCCTCAACTGGTACTTGCGTAGCCTCTCAAACAACTTCCTGAGGACGGCGATGTGACTTTCATTCTGCGCAGATTTGGCTACCATATCATCCACGTATACCTCAATTTCCTTGTGCATCATATCATGGAACAAGGCAACCATGGCCCTTTGATAAGTGGCTCCGGCATTCTTCAAA
The DNA here is from genome assembly GCA_026686845.1 of Adenanthera pavonina. Classification (NCBI taxonomy): domain Eukaryota; kingdom Viridiplantae; phylum Streptophyta; class Magnoliopsida; order Fabales; family Fabaceae; genus Adenanthera; species Adenanthera pavonina. The sequence continues at coordinate 32,058,716 of JAIVEN010000019.1, forward strand.
CCAAACGGCATTACACGATAGCAATAGGTTCCCCACTGCGTGATGAAGGTGGTTTTCTCTTTATCTTCCCCGTACATGGGGATCTGATTGTACCCGAAATATCCATCCATAAAGGAGTACCTATAGCTTCGAGCAGTATTATCCACCAGAATATCGATGTGGGGCAAAGGAAAGTCATCTTTCGGACTTGCTTCGTTTAATTTTCGATAATCTACACACATCCGAATTTTGCCGTCCTTCTTGGGCACAGGGACGATGTTTGCTATCCATTGAGGATATTTGGCAACCTCTAAAAATCCTGCCTCTAGTTGTTTCATGACTTCATCCTTAACTTGTAGTGATGTTTCTGTAGCCATTCTCCTCAATTTCTGCTTCTTTGGCTCGGCGTTTGGGAACAACGGGATTTTGTGAGATGCGATGCCGGGATCCAATCCTGGCATATCTTTGTAAGACCATGCGAATATATCTGAATATTCTTTGAAGAGCTCCACCATCAGTTCGCGTTCTGGATTGTCTACAATTCTGAGTTCTTTCTTATCCTCTTCAGTTCCCATATTAATAGTCTCTATTGTCTCTTCATGTGGGGAGATTCCATCCTTTTCTGCTTCGAGTAATTTGGCAAATGCCTGGATATCCTCTTCGTCGTCGAGCTCATAGTTATGCATATCAGTGGTAACAAGTGAATCATCCATTGAGGGCCTCGCATTTTCCATGTCGGTCACGGATTCAGCGGAGGCCAAATCCCTGGCAAGAATGAATGCCGAGTAAAAAGAGACAAATAATGCAAGATGGATAAAAACAAAATGAACTGACAAGACGAGAATCCTTTGTGTGGATGCATTTTATTTATGTTTCAAATGACGTTACGATAAAACAAGTAAGGAGTAAACAATTCGATTACGAGACTAACACGACACTTAAACACACGTTTAAAATGAGGAAATAATCAAAACAGTTACTCTAAAGCCACGACATCGTCTGCATCCTCATACTCCCAGTTCGATAGTGGTACGTCTGAGGTATCAGCTATAATCCAGTTGTTAATGCCCGGGCCTTTATCATTACTAGGTGCGACCATCGAGATTATTGGTTGATTGATAACTTCAGCTGGCTTGGGGAATGTTTCATGAAGGTGGGGGATTTCTCGCTTTTCACCCCTTTTCTCGCCGAGTGAGGGTTCTTCTTCGAAGCTTTCTTTAGTATGATCATATCCCAGCCCCTGACGCTTGGGATTACTTGGTAAACATAAGGGTTGACGGATGCCCTGCAGGTGTGTGCCCAGTCCTTTACCCTGTTCAAACCCGCTCCTTTCCATGATTCTGGTGATAACGGAGTTGATATCTGCCTTACTACCCTGGGCTGTCTCAATCTCCAGGCCTTGGAAAATTGGGCCGTCCTCCTGTTCCGCCACTTCGATGTATGGGAGGGAGCTAGGCTTGCTTACCAATATCTCCTCCTCCCCTTTGATCACAACTATCTTTCCTTCCCACACGAATTTGACTTTCTGATGGAGAGTAGATGGTACCGCACCTGCTGAATGGATCCATGGTCTCCCGAGCAGCATTGTGTAGGTGGAATTTATGTCCATGAGCAGGAAATCTACCATAAACACACAAGGCCCAATTTCCAGGGGTAACTGTAAAGCACCCAGTACTTTGGTTCGAGACCCATCAAAACCCCTAGCGACCATATCGCTGCTTTGAACCTCCGCCATATCTATGTCCAATGACTTTAGCGTCGTTAAAGGGAGAACATTGAGTGCGGAACCACCATCAATTAGCACCCTGGCAACAACATATCCACCGCACTTCAAAGTGATATGTAAAGCTTTCACATTACGAGAGGCATCTGTTACGATTTCCTCTTCTGAAAAGGAGATTGTGGACACCATCCTCGAGATATTCATGATACTTGCTACTTTTTCCGGGGTGATGCTTGGTTGTACGTACGCTTCTTCGAGTACTTTTTGTAGGGCTCGACGGTGTGCCTCGGAGCTTAGAATTAGTGCCAGTAGGGAAATTCGAGCTGGGGTTTTCTTAAGTTGATCCACGATGTTGTAATCACTCTGCTTCATTATCTTCATGAATTCCTCATCCCCTGTGCCCGCTTTTTCTCGAGTAGCCTCTTCGGGATTATCATACTTAGCCTCCGTTTCCTTCTCCTTCTTTTTCCCTTCAGATGGAAGATATACTCTCCCACTTCGAGTAATTCCCCCAGGGCCGGTTATATTTGACACAGCTTGAGGGTTTTTCTCTGCCCCCCTTGAACCACTTTGCGTACATTCAATGATGCCATTATACCTCCAAGGAACCGCCTTGTTATCGTTGTAAGGAAAAGGTGCCGGTATATTTATGGTCAGCGTGGGCTGCTTTGGACTTGTAGCTGTAAGAGCCGCTGAGCTTGTCGGGACTGGAGAACTCGGAGGCAGCTCGCTGATGATGAAAGGTACTAGCCCCGGGTCTCTTTGAGGGGTTAGCTCCTTGACAACTAACTCGATGGACCTCATTTCCACCATATCAATCTCTTCATTATTTCTGCTTGATGTGATGACCCCCAAGGCTATCATTTTCCTCACTTCCTCCTTAAATTGAGGGCATTGTTCAATGTCATGACTAGCTTTACGCCGGTGATACTTACAATATGTCCTCACACATTCCTCCTCTATTGAGCGATTTCCTTCGATGACCTCCAACTCATACCCGGCTTCTTTCAAGTAGGTATATAAAATGTCGCACGGAACCTTAACATCCTCGAAGCTCTTGAAAGTGTCAGCTTCCGTATAGATGACATTTACTTGTCCTTGATGAGTAGGCAATGGATTGGAAGTGATGGTAGAGCTCTCTCCCGTCTTAAGCTGGATGTGATTAGAGTCAATTAAGCTCCACACGTTCCGTTTGAATGTAACACAATCTTCTATTGAGTGCCCGGGCACTCCCATATGATATTCACAGATTACGTTAGGGTTATACCAGGCTGGGTACGGGGGATGCATCGGCCTGGAGGGTCTCAGTCCGAGCAACTTGGCCTCATAGAGTTTATGATACAACTCCGCGTTAGTCATACCAAAGTTGGGCCATGGCCGATTGTTTTGGCGGGGAACATTTTGCTGCCCTCCTCCTTGGGTTCTTTGGCCATACCCTGGACTTGTTTGGAATGGCCTTGGATGTTCTCCTCCCAGTTGGTATGTGACAGGTTGTTTTGTGGGGGACGGCTTCGTGTTTTGAACGTAGTTCACGCTCCCGTCCTTTCTCTTAGTATCCTGGGCTTTCCGAGCATTGGCATTTGCTTGAGGTGATGGGATTTTCCCCTCTCGCATGTCCGTGTCGATCCTTTCTCCTACTTTCAGTAAATTGGCAAAATCATCCGTATACGTGCCTACCATGTACTGGTAGAAAGGTTCTGGTAGGGTACGGATAAAGTATGAGCAAACTTCATCAGGTTCCATGACAGGTCTGACTTGCGAAGCCAACACCCTCCATCTTTGAGCATATTCTTTGAAGGTCTCTGTGGACTTCTTACTCATGGCTTTTAGCTGTTCTCTAGTGGGGGCGATGTCGAGATTGAATTTGTACTGTTTCATAAAAGCCTCTGTAAGATCGCTCCATCTTCGGATCCTCGTTCTATCCAGCTGCATGTACCATTGCAGCGCGGCGCCTGTCAAACTCTCCGGGAACATATGGATGTAAAACTTTTCATCCTGAGACCAGACCGACATCTTGATGCAATATGATTTCAAGTGGTATACTGGATTACCACTGCCATCATACTTATCAAAGTCAGGTACTTTGAACTTCTTGGGTATGACTACCTCAGGGGTCAGGCATAATTCGTTTAATTCCAAGGACCCAAAGGTGTTCAACCCCTGCAGAGTCTTTAGCTGCTCTTTCAGCTCTCCCAATTCATCCTTCAGTTCTTTATCTCTGTTTGTCAGCGTTGGGATTTGAAAAGTATACACCGGGTCTTCACCTGGATATTCTAATTCTTTTGCCGTCCCCTTTCCAGAACCTTGTTTCTCAAAGACTGACATTTGCGGGTTTCTTGTCTGATGGGCATCCGTCGGTTGTCCTTCTCTCTCCACTGCCCTTGGTGAATCAGAGGCCACTTCCATATTGGGCGGCGCGGGATTCGAAGCGCTTGGTGTTTCATGGGTATTTTTACCCTTCATCAACTCAGTCAATAATTTCAACGTGGCATTCATCTCGGCAATTTGTGTTTCCATTGTGGTTATTATATCGTTGACCACAGTGGATCCCACTTCAGCTTCCTGATTCCCTTCCATGCTTTCGTTCTCAGATGCCCGACTACGTGACCGCGTGTTATAGACCCTTGTTGGTGGGATCTGGTCAGAAGATTTTTTCTTTGGGGGCGCAATGTTGTTTTACCTGCTTTAACAGAATAAATTATTAATTTTAACAAGTTAGTTAGTTGAATTACCTTTTCTTCGTCCTATCATGTGAAATATCTTGCATTGCATTGGCATAAGGGTTTAGGTGTGTTAAAGGCCCTTTAATTCCTCCTAAGGACCTATAGTCTCAGGGGAGTTTAAAGTTGACTATTGTATAAGAAGGATCTCGAATCCCATCCTTACTATAGTCACGGATGACAGATCAGGAGATGGTTGCGCGAGCAGAGATCGATAATTGCATTAATTTGAAACAGTCTTACAAACTCAATGTTCATAGAGCATTACATCATCAAAACTTAGTTAAACATTGAAGCTCACTTATGATGCGTGTGCATAAAGCGAAAAATTCTGTGATCTCAGGCGGGGTACTCATTGGGTTAACCATGCCTTCAGCGCGCCTAAACTCCCATGCGAAGCTTGGAATTGCCTCATTGGCGAGTTCGATCATCCTTTTACACCTTTCCATCCATTCTTTGGTTTCTTCGGTTCTGTCAAGGTAGAGAGATCTCCACTTATCAGCATCCTCTGTTTGCTTGTTAAGCTTGTCCACCAAATTCTGAATTGCTTCCGCGGTGCTTCCTCGTACCATGGACAATTCATCTGTCCGTTTCTCCAATAATTTGGTGAGTGACCGGACTTCTAGTTGCAAGTCATCAATAGAGTCGTTTTCCATCACCCGCTTTTCGAGTTCCCCTTTTGCCTTCGCCATCTTCATCAGCCTTGCTTTACTGCTTGTTGATTCTGCCTCTTTGTCTCTCAGACTATTCCTTAACTTCCTATTTTCTTCTTTCAGCCTTTTAACTTCAGCAATTCTTTCACGGTCTCTATCCCGTTTCTCCCCTGCTAATTCAGTCTTCAAGGCAGTGTATTCCTTTTGGAGGCGTTTTATCTCCTCTTGATCCTTGGAACTTTTCTCCTGCAGTTCCTGCAGTTCCCCTTCCCTTGCAGCAAGACGCTTTCTCATCACTTCATTGATTATGGATGTATTATCCCTGCGCAAAGGATCTTGGGCAGCATATGCAGGGTTAATTCCGGCTATCCTTCCTTTTAGCCATGCCTCATATTCTGAAGTGGGATTGACTTGCCTTTTACCCAACTCAGCCCTTCCCTTATAGGTTATTTCGTTCCAAGCCTCTTTGGCATTTATGCATAGCACTTTCATTTCCTCCTCCGTGTGATTAACATATATGGCTTGTACTTCATCGGCCGAAGGGGTTGTCTGGAGATATGCAAGTTGTCTTAGCGCAATAGCTGGGTTATAATTAATAGCGCCTCTAGGTCCAATCAATGGTACATTTGGGAAGTTACCGCAGCAATAGATAATTTCTTCCTCCCACCACCAGTCTACTTTCCATAAGAAAGTTTCTCTGTTATCACCCTCAATAAATTTCTGTATCCATTCCCTTGGGCTCAGATGATCGAAAACCCGAGGAGGGGCGAATGCCGTGAGAGGATTGCTGTCTAGATCTTGTTGTTTTCGAAAGGGGCGCTCCTTCCCACACCAGTGGCTTAGCATCCATATATCTAGGATGGCAAGACAACATCTTATTTTGCCTCTCTGCTTCAAGTGGCACTGGGTCAAGGTCCTGTATGTTTCTGCTAAAATTGCAGGCACTGGGTTAACTTGGTGGTCTTCTACCTTCTGAAACACACTGATAGCTTCCATGTCAATCACTCCGGCCGTGTATGGGAAAATGATGGTCCCATAAATGGCCATTGCAAAGACTCTACAAAAAGTGCTCCATTCCTGATTTTCTGCGAGTTTCTCTAAGCAGTTTTCGATATCATGCCTAGAAATACCCTCACCCGGACCTGGGTGCACTGTTCGTATTGCTTCCGGGGCCACTCCCAATAGCCTAGCTACGGTCTTTCGAGCCGGCGATCCATCCAACCCGGTGTACGTAGATGAATTTTCCTTAATTGGCATCCTCAGGATTTCTCCATATTCTTCCAATGTTGGGGTGATTTGGAAGTTGGGGAACGTGAAGCATCTGAGTGAGGCATCCCAATACTGACAGAGCTCAATTAACGCTTCCGTGTGCACGGGTACCTTCAAAAGATCGAGTATGTTACCGTACTTCTTTCTAAATTCCCATTCCACACGTCCTCGGATGTGCTTACTTAATTGGACTAACTTATCCAGCGGTTGTATTTCCAGAGTGAGTTTGATGCCCTTGTTTCTGTATGCCTTTCCGGTGGGTGCCTGATCTTGACTACCTCCTAACGCCATTACCCTTATGCCAATTGCTAATGCTGGATATATCACCTGCCCATTATAAGAAAAAGACAACTCGTAAGACCTCTTTTCATTAGGTGCCAATTTTCCTCCAGTGACTCACAGCCTCTGTGGAAATTTAACAAGTATCAGCTTACATAAAATCCAGAATTCTATGCAACCGAGGCTATGTGTATTGTTTGTTTCCCTTCTTTTGTTTTTTGTTTTTTTTTTATTATTATTTATATATATATACCCTCTTTTTTTTTATGATTAATTCCTGTGATTAGACCGTTTATTAATTCATGGCTTAGGGTAAAATTCATGCTATAATGCCGTAATGATGCATGGACTCAATGCTAAGCTAGGGTCGGAGACCCCTCAGCTTGAAGTTGGATTTTTAATGCAGTCACCTTCATTGCCTTGTATCAGCTCATAATGACATGTGATACTTGCTCTGGTGAAGGTAACAAAATGTCACCGTTCTTAAGATAGGTTATGATGATGACATGTCGTGATGCATGAAGGGAGAGGAATGTGCTCTCACGTGTCTTATTTACGGTGAATCCTGGGCCTGGGTCTTTTATCCTAAGTGGTCAGGTATTAACTAATAGGTTAGCCACTAATTTGCTTACTAGCGTGCATGGTTTCAGGGTCGTTCTATTACTCTCTAAAGGTCCTCAAGTTGCCCCCACCATATGGCGAGGATCTTATCCGACAAGTACAATTCTCCAGAGGCTCCAAAGCTCTTTGGGAACTGCACTTATTGCATAAGATGCAACCTGAGTGAAGTCTTCATAGTAACCGTCGTGAGTTCAAAAACCCATGAGGAAACCATTACAAACTTCCGCTAGCCTAGGGTGCCCACAGACTCGGGTGTAGGGCCCAAAATGTGTGCGAGGAGAATTGTGTCCGTGCACAGTGTGTGAGGAGAGCATACAAACCTGTGAAAGTGTATTTACGCGTTACCCAATCCCCACCTATCAAACAAGCCACAATTGTAGGAAAGAGACGCAGGAGATAAAGTCTTCTACCCTATGGTTCGATCCGCATGTTATTTACCCTAAGACATATTATTCAAACAACAAATAAATAGAGAGGCATGTGGGAACAATGTAAATCACTTTACCTACCCTATGACATGTTATTCAAACAAGAGAAAAATAAAAGAAGCATGTGAATAAGCGAAAATTGGAATGTGTTCTCACGCAAGGTAAGCAACAACTAGAAGGAAAGCCAAAATAAATGTGAAGTCATATTATAAACACAATCAACGTATATAGGCTTGACTCTCAAATAGAGATCCCCAGTGGAGTCGCCAAACTGTCGCACCCGGAAAAATGTGACGAAAGGGAGAATGAGAACAAATCTGGTTTTCGAGTGAAAACCGACTTGTGAGGAGTCGCCACCAAAATTTTGAGGAAAATCTTGGAAAACCAAATTAAAAATGATAAGGATGGTCTGCTTAACCAGAGTTGGATTCGGGAGTCGATTGTGCGTGGGGAAGGTGTTAGGCACCCCACAACACCCGTTCCTAAGAACGGTTACCTTACATTGATTGTGTAAATTAATATGGCCTTTAAATATATTTTGGTTTTCCTTTTATAATCCACATGCGAGAAAATGGGTAAAGAAAAAAGAAATTAAGAAAGTTTGAAAAATAGAATAAGGAAAATAAATTAACTTAGAAATTAAGGAGATTAAAGAATGAGGAAAAAGGAATTTAAGAAAATAAATTGAAAAATATTTATTAAATTAAGGGAAAAACACCAAATAAATCAAAACATTTATTTATTTACAAAGGCGGACTTGACCCAGGATCAGAGCCTGGGGCCTACGTACCCTGCGATGGGGATCAAAGTCCACGTAGTTCGGGACTAGAAATGCGTGTCCGTTGGTCGATATATTTTTTATTATTGTAACGAGAGAAAGTTAATAGAAAATAATTTAACATTTTGCAAACCAAATAGTTTTCTGAGGTTGAGTTGGTGTGTTTTAATTTGCAAAAGGACAATTTAGTTCCACTAATTTACTCTTATTTTATTTTGTCATGAAAGCAATATTTATTTATTTTTTATTATTTATTTATTTTTTTTTTAAAGATGCTTCGATTCTTTTTTTTGTTTTGACAAATGATTTTTTCGGGATACAATGATCTTGAGTGGTCAAAAAATATAAAAGTGTGAAAACTTTAAAAGATTTATTTTCTTTTTCCTTCAAAGAGCGTTGAAAATTTTATAAATCAGAAATTATTTATTACAACAACAGGTTAACCTTTATCTACGTGGACTCGCAGTCGCGCGCGATAACTTGGCTAATTATAATGCTTGCAGGAGTTCAGAAAACTCATGGGGCATAGTTATTAAACGCTTTTATGAAAATATTATCATTCCCGCTATTATTATCCTTCGGCCACGTAGGTTTCATTCTATAATTATGATAATAGTCTCGGGTGCTTGACTGAGTATATTGCACGATGTTAACACCAGAAAGCAAATCAGTGGGTGAAAGAAGGAAAAACGAAACCCAGGCCCAAACAAAGAACCCGTAGGCCCAGACAAACAAAAACCGTAGGCCCTAAAAACAGAAAAACTCCTAAGCCCAAACAAGTCAAAAACCATAGGCCCTGAAAAAAACATAAAGCTCATAGGCCCAAACAAGCAAAAACCGTAGGCCCTGAAAAAATATAAAACTCACAGGCCCAATAACATTCTCCTAATACGCTGCCCGCAACGCATAGACCCAATAACCTCTTCCGCACTTCCTCACAGTTGGATATTAAAGAACTCAGGCCCACTACTCAGCCAAAGGCCCATTGAACACTAAGGCCAAAACAACGGAACCAAAAGAAAAGGAAAAAAACCCAGGACGCGAAAATCATTCCCTGCCATTGGCAGGATCACCGAGTGGCCAGGATTACCAAGCACATAGCACAATTAAAAGACCAGTTTCAAATCAAACGCGAAGGCTCAGCATCATCTACCCTTGAACAATTCAAATAATGTGAAGTAAAGGTCATGGCAAAGAGGGATGAGGCTGATCCAACCAGTAATTGCAAAACGACACAGAAAGATTTCAACCGAAAACAGTCCTCCCTCGCAACCCTCGGTAATTCCCATACCCCCATCCATGTATCCCTAGCCTATAGATCACGGCTCCGAATCAAAAATACACATTACCAGATTGGAGGATCTCGGTCCCTTGCTCCTTCCTGCCTCGGCACCCTTTGTTTCGACGGTCTCCTGCTCGGAATTTCCTCTCCTCGGTTCTTCGGCCCGGCCGAATCTCTCGGGCTCCTCTTTCCTCCTTTCCCCGCAGATCCTCCTTCGGTCTACTCTCTCGGCTCTCGGTTTCTTGGACTCCCTCGGATCTCTATGCCCAAAATTTTTCTCCCCCCTTTTCTTTTTCTCTTCTCCAAGCTCTCCTTTTATAGAGCTTCCGCGGCCGAGAGGATAGGAGCCCCGTGCGTGCGGTCTTCGGTCTTCCCTGTGGCGTGCACGCCTCCTCGGTCTTCCCTATGCAGCAGCTTTCCGCATCCTTTCCAGTCTTGTCTCTTCTTTCAGTCCGCGGCCATCCCTTTCTGCGTTCACCTTTCCTTTTCATTCTGCCCCTGTTCTTTTCTTTTGCCCAGATCGCTTTCGGCTGCTTCTGGTCTTGCTCAGATTGCTTGGCTCTGCCCTCTGCTCCTTCCTCGGTGTCTCTGCCCTTCCCTGGCGTCTCCAGCTTTTCCTCCTCGCGGCCATACCCTGCTTCTGGCTTTCTCGGTGGCTCTCTGCACTCACTCGGTTCCTTTTTCTCGCGGCTCTCTGCTCTCTCTTTCCTGCCGCGGTCCCCCCTGAGCCCTAAAGGGCTCCCCGGGCTTTCCAGTCCTCGAGCCCCACTGAGGGCTCGTGACACATTGGGCTGAAGTGGCTTCAGCCCAATGTGGTCTCCCCTTTTTTTGTTTTTTTGTTTTTTTTTTGTGTTACGTTTTTTTTTTTACGTGCTTCAGATTTGGGCCGAGCTTGGCCCAAAATCCATGCATAATATATTTTTATTTTCTTTTTATTATGTATTTTATTTTATTATTATTATACATATATATATTTTTAGGGCTTTGGTTTAGAGAGAAATTTTATTATTATACATATATATATATATATATATTTTTTGTTGTTTTCCTTTTCATTTAGATATTATTTATTATTAACCTTATTTTTGTTTTTTGTTTTTTTTTTGTTTTGGAATGCTCGGACAAAATGGGGTGTTCACACATAGTATAAGCTGAAATGGTCGAAGTTATTGTAGACACAAGAGTTGTACATCCAGCAAGAGACAAAGAATTGACTTTCCAGTTAGATAGTCGACACTTCACCTTATCCACCACCCCTTGAAAAGTCTCTTTACTTACTCGTTCATGATGCAAAGGCACTCCCAAATATTTTCCCAAGTCAGCCATTGGTGTAAACTCAAGAAAATCACTAAGTTCCTTACTTTTGTTATGATTAATATTCTTCGAAAAGAAAATTCGGGTTTTCTGAGAATTAACCTTTAACCCCTAGCTCTCACAGAATTCAGAGAGACACCTTTTAATGTCCTCAGCTTGAGAAAGTGAAGCCTTGAAAAAATAATAATATCATCAACAAAAAACAAGTAAGATATAGGAGGACCCATCTTATTGAGACGAATAGGTTTCCATTCTCTTTCTTCAATTCTTGATTGGATTAAGTGAGTTAACTTTTCCATACAAATAACAAAAAGACACGGAGAAAGCATATCTCCTTAGCGGCCTCCTCTTGTGGGTTGAAAATTGTCAACCGTACTCCTATTCCATAGTAGCTGCATTGTGGCCAAAGACATGCAAGTTTTAACTATTTCCAAGTTTTTTGGAGGAAGCTGCAACTCACGTAGACAGTTCATCAAGAAATGCCAATTCAATCTGTTATCGGCCTTTTTAAGATCAATCTTTATAGCCATAAAACCTTTTTTTCCACTCATATTTCACATGGAATGAATCACCTCTTGTGCCATAATGATTTTGTTAGAACTAAGTCTCCCATTTACAAAGCTACATTGATTTCGGAGAAATAACTTAGGGAAGCAACTCTTTAAGTCTATTTGCAATAATCTTCGTAAGTACTCTGAAAATAACATTGCAAGGAATAATTAGGCGTGAGTCTTTCAAAGTTTCCAGAGGATCTTTTAAAGACTAATTGGAAATATATAAAATTACTCGAAATCAATTATGTAAACTCTAACCAAAGAAACACTTAATCTCTAAATCATTGAAATAAGGTCATGAGTTATTGTTTCTTTCTTTCTTTTTTGGAAGATGGATTATTTTTGAATGGGGACTCTTGTTTCAAGAGCTTTTATATTAAACATCCTGTTTGGTTCATTTACACGGGAGTTAGAGGATGTAATGGGAATGGATGTAAATAAAATATATATGAATTTGTTTGGTATGATATTGGGCACATGAGAAATAAATTTATTTTTTTATATTTAAATAAATATAAATAAATAAAAAAGTACTGAAAGGCCCTTGAACTAAAAAAAATTCTTTCTCCTTTTCCTTCCTTCATCATCAGAATCACACCATCTTCCTTAACACCAACAGCTATCACCATGTTCCTCACCAACACCACTACTAAGTTCCTCCTTCCTTCTCATTTTTCTTCCTTCTTCTTTGAACATCATACCTATGAAGCTCAAGTCACCAAAATCGTGAAGGGAAGAAGAAGGTGGAAGGGAAGAAGTTACTAATATCGCGAATGAAAGAAGGTGAAAGGGAAGAAGAAGGTGCCGGAGTTCTGGATCTGCGAAGGTGCTAAAGTCACAAATGGAAGAAGAAGGTGGAAGGGAAGAAGAAAGCGTTGGAATTCCAAATTTGCAACAGTACCAAAGTCGTGAACGAAAGAAGAAGCTAGAGATCAGACAAAGATAAAGGGTGGTGGTTGTTGACCATAGAAGATGGGAAGATGATGTTTTGGATGGACCGTGGGCGATGGAGGGATGAAGGTCGATGGGAGAGAAAAGGGAGGATGGTAGCAAAAGGTGATAGATTGTAATTTTAATTTTAATAAGGTAATAAAGTTTTTTTTCTTATCTATGTAATCCAAATTACATAGTTTTTTTTTATATAAAATTATTTACATGGAAAGCTGTAGATAACTTCACGCATATAATCCGGTATCAAATATGAAACTTTTAAATAAAGCTAAGAATTACAATTATATTATGATACTAGTAATAATCTATCCTTATATTTTTTAAGACAAAATCACACAACTATGATTTTTTTAATTATTATTTAATATTATACTGGAATTTCTGCAGAACCACGCCGCCCCTCGTCTCCTCATCAGCTCGTCGCACCTAAATCTTAATCAAATAAGACGGCAACAAGGCCTGCCTCTTTCCGTGGCTCCTCTGACTCATGACGGCTCTCTTCTCCATTGCCTCCTTCCCGACTCGTAGGTAGACGCGCATACCCAGCCGGGTCTAGACTATAGGTTCTTTCTGGCTTTATGCTAATATGATCTGTTTACATGGCAATTTTGCTGTTTTTAGCTCCTGAACAGTTGCTCTTCATAAAAATTTCAAGCTATTTGGTGACTTGAAGGGGGTACCGTAATTTTTTGAGCATTAACGAGGGATTGAGCTGATGATTGGTGATTAATTTGCTTTATTTTTGCTATAAATGCCAATCTTTCGCCATTGCTGGTTTTGCTTCAGTTGTTTGGGTACTGTGGAATTTCTTGACATCCAAGAACATGAGGTATATGTTAGTTTCTGGGATCTGAAGCGGTTTTTGGGTGCATCTTTTAGGTTATAGTCTGCAAGGGAAGGTTGTTTCCGGCAATGAAGGAGCCGAGCCAACTGAAGCGGGCGATGATTGACGCCACGGCTGGGGCAATTTCAGGTGGTATATCACGGACAGTAACGTCGCCGCTTGATGTTATTAAGATTAGATTCCAGGTCACTTTTGGTCCGTTTATGTCTTATTAGCTTCCGTTCTCTGGCACATTTGGTAGACTACCATACATTGTCGGAGGTGCTTTTATTAGGACAAGTTTGCACCAACAGATGGGGCTGGGCAATAAGATTTTTGTACGAATTAAATGCATTCTTCGCTTTTAAGAGATTTTGGGTTGTTGATTTTGTAGCTGTTAATTGGTGCTAGCTCCATCTTCAAGGTGAGCATTTAGCTGAACAAAACTGTAATTCCATTCATTGTCAGGTTCAACTTGAGCCCACAACTTCATGGGGTCTACTACGCAAGGATTTGTCTGCACCATCAAAATATACTGGAATGCTTCAAACAACCAAAGATATTTTTAGAGAGGAAGGCTTGCGGGTAGATTAACCCAGCTTCTATAGACTTTGTTTAATTTTACCCTCATCTTTTGTATCCTTTTTTCTCTTTCTTTTTTGAAGTTACGGGTGCCTTAACGACATTCATATCATTGAATTAAATGTGTACACATAATGGTATATGCAAAAGTAGAATATCATTGTTGCTCAAAGATGGCTCATAGGTAGTGAAGCTTCTCAAATCTTGTTTCTTTTCTCTTGACTAATTAGTTATATATGCCATAATTTTTGTCCATCTTTCACTAAAGATGCTCCTTCAATTATGAAAATGATTGTGAACATAGTCATAGAATATTCTGATTGTCATCGTACATGATTATTTTTGAGCCTTTAAACATCATTTGTGATGCAATGGTCTAACCACACCCAATTAAATAATTTCCTCCCCAATCCTTGAACTTTATTTAAGGGACGCAAGATGTGTATTGTACTCTTGCAAATAAAGTATATATAATTTTCCTCTTAAAGTTTTAATTCTGGATGCATGCGTATGATGTACTACTTCACATGATTTTTCTCTTCTTTAGTAGTCTGCCTCTGTCTTCATATTCCCCTTACTTGTTTAGAGTTACTAAATATTTGCTGGTGGGGTCCGTTTATCTGATGGTGTTTCAAATTTTAATACATGCCCTAATCTTTTATTTCAATTGAAGAAAAAGCACATGTTAGCCTCTCTTTGTTTTTTGTTGAAATTTTCTTTCTGACTGCCTGTCACAGGGCTTTTGGCGGGGCAATGTGCCAGCATTGCTTATGGTTATGCCATATACAGCTATACAATTTACAGTTTTACACAAGCTAAAAACTTTGGCTGCTGGTTCTTCCAAGACAGGTATTCTTATTTCCATTTCAAATTTTATTTTTCGGCATATAAGCCGGGCAGCAAAGCAACTTTGTTTCCTGGATGTCTTGCAGACGTTCTTTTGAGAACTATCTATTAATTTATCTCGTTGTTATAAGGTGTTCCTTTGATAAGATTTGTCCTACAAACCATATTTATAAGTGTCATGCTAAATTTCAATTTATTAATTCATTTTTTTTGACAGATTTATTAATTGATTTTGTCGTAAGGCATTATAAGGAAGATGCCATCCATATTTAGCAAATGGACACTCTGTCATATGTTGGCCAAATGCTATGTCCATTCCCTCATTTAGATATTATTTACAGAGAAAATCCATGTCCTTTCAAATTCTTGACTTACGTTGTTCATCACTTGTTTTCTGTTGCTGCAGAGAATCACATTAATCTGAGCCCTTATCTATCCTATGTTAGTGGAGCATTTGCTGGTTGTGCAGCTACTGTAGGGTCATATCCCTTTGATCTTCTCCGAACTATATTAGCTTCTCAGGGTGAACCTAAGGTATAAGCATTATCATATGGTTAAGAGTACTAGCGTTTGATTCAAAGTAATTTTCTGCTGTTTATTAGTGTTCTATAGGTAACTGAAGCAAATTAGCGATGTTGTTATTAAAAGCCATCTGCCAATTCATAAACAGTCATGCCTTGACTCCCACTTATGTGAGGCAACTCTATTTGATAGCCCCATTGGCTGTGCTTAAAGTTGTATATTTATGTTAACGTTTTTCTTTTTATTTGCTACCCACCAGTGAATATTTGTATTGCCCAATTAAACTTGGATAATCTAAGCATATGCTAGTTGTATTGACCTTGGAGCTATGCTTTAATCCCAGAAGTACACCTTAATCCTTGTTGAGACTTGAGAGTACACCTTAATTTTTGTATGAAAAATATGATCTGAGGTTGCCGTGTTCATTATGGAGCTATTTTTCCTAATCACATGCTATGCAACATTCTACCATCATGTAGGTATATCCAAACATGAGATCAGCTTTCCTTGATATTCTCAGGACTCGTGGCTTCCGAGGCTTGTATGCTGGATTATCACCAACGTTAGTTGAAATTATACCTTATGCTGGCCTACAATTTGGTACCTATGATACATTTAAGCGTTGGAGTACGGTACAATTTCAGTCCCCTTTTCTTTTTCAAAATTTATTTTTCTTATTTGTCATAATTGTGCTATGCATGTCTTGGGTGTTGTTGTCAGGCCCCTTTTTTAAACACCTAATCCAAAACCATAGTTAGGTTGGCTTCTGGATTCTTTTTACTTCTGCATTAATGATTATTCTATAGCCTACCTTGTCTCGTGCCACTGTTAGTTGGAGTGAAATAACTCTAGAAAAACTTCAAACGACATAATGCATCAAGAAGATATTATCAATTGCTTTTGGTATAACGAATGTTTGATTAGCTGTGAGTCTTCTGGGCGTCTCACTCTCTCATCAATTTGTCTTGAATCTTTGTTTGAGATGAGCTGATGAAGATGGCTACTTTTATGAATTCAAATGGATTGGCTTGATGTTCTCAGACAATGTATACTAATGACGTGGAACAATAATTGTCCACGAGAATTTTTTTTCTTGTTGCATAGGTTGCCACTTATTGTTTGGACAATGGACTTGGATTACTATTGACCCTAATTCCAGTCATTATGCTATTGAGATCAGTTTGTTAGTTCTGAATTAGTGAATCTGAGCGATTAATTAGGCCTTATAGTTCATGTATGCATTTCAGCTATTTTAGAACTTTTTTGGATGGAAATAGTAGTAGAAGAGGGAAAGTAACACATTACTTATTCTAGCTTTTTGCTTGCAAGCTGTGTAATCACTGAAGAAAAGAGATGGTTAAATTTCTTCACTCAATCTGGGAAATGGTTCGTTATACTTTAATTTACAGTGAGCAATTCACTGCGACCTGTTCATTTATGATGCATGCTTTGTGAAAAAATGTAGGCTTGGAACCGTCTCAGATATTCCAATACTGATTCAGAAGATGGACTCTCTAGCTTTCAGCTTTTCCTTTGTGGGTTAGCGGCTGGAACATGTGCCAAGCTTGTCTGTCATCCCCTCGATGTGGTCAAGAAAAGGTTTCAGGTAAACCTCCCCATATTTCAGGAAATTTGAACTAGCATATTACGATCAATGAATGAAGAAAGTTGCACCCAGTGTAAAATGATGTCTTATGTGTCATCTGTAACGAAACAAGTATAGCGGGTATTAATTGTGCGTGTTTGGTTCGTCTTTTTGAAAAAGAAACCATGATTTTTAACTATCGTTTTTTTCAATCATGGTTTTTTAAAAAGATGTGTTTGGTCAAATACAAACTGTCTTTTTGAAAAATGAAAAGTGAATCAAACTATGATTTTAGAAAATGGGGGGGAAATTACTTTTCCTTTAATAAAGCATGAGTTTTGGAAAAGGAGAAGTAAATTTACTTTATATTATATATTTAAAAGTACTTTTAATCCTTATTATCTAAACAGATTTTTTGTCGAACTTACTTTTACAGAAAAAATATCCAAACATAACAACTTACAACAAACTTACTTTATCTAAACTTCATTTTTATAAATTTTATTTATCTTAACTTAATTTTATAAAACTGAAAATCAAATGAGGCTAGTAATATCAACTAGACATTCGTTATCCTGTTGGATGTGGAAAAATTAAATTTGTGGATGTCCAAACTTGGGTGCAGATTGAAGGGCTTCAAAGGGATCCAAGATATGGAGCTCGAGTTGAGCATCGTGCATATAGGAATATGTTTGATGCCATGCGGAGGATATTGCGGTCTGAGGGTTGGGCTGGTTTATACAAAGGGATTGTCCCATCAACAATCAAAGCTGCACCAGCCGGTGCTGTAACATTTGTTGCTTACGAATTAACGTCAGATTGGCTGGATTCCCTTTTGAATTAAATTTTCATTTTTTAAGACATATTTATCTCATTCTTTCTTTTTCTTTTTTCTTTCTTTAGATTATTTAACACATTAGGATGGGAAGCAAGCAGCCTCTGGGCTAATTTTTTTTTGTGGAATTGCAGTTAGGAATTGAGTGAATTAATTATAAAAAAAGATTTTATCTATTAAAACGTGTTGAAATCTTAAATACTGAGTAGTAAAATTGGAAGGTTCTATTTTGTAAGTTATTTTGATCTTAAAATATAATTCTCCCTATTTTTTTTAGTTAGTTATGGGTGATAGTCAATAAGGATGTAGTTATGGCTGGAATTGTCTCCCTCTTTTTTTTTTGTAATGATTTTTATGTTAAAATTTATAATTCATGAGAATTTAAAAATATTTTTTGTAGCGATGATTGGGAATAGATTATTCTTAAGCAAAAAATTTTAGTAGTCTTGAAATATATTCTTAGGTCTTAAGAACTGCTTGCTAGGGATGGAAACAGGCCAGGCCAGGCCAGGCTTTAGCCTAAACAGGCCAGGCCTGCATGGCAGGCCTTAAGCCTGAGCCTGGCCTATTGGCCTATATCAGGCCTTATTTTAGGCTCAGGCCTGAGCCTTCGAAAGGCCTGGCCTGGCCTGAGGCCTATTTAAAGGCCTACTAAACTAGTAGGCCTTTAAATAGGCTTAAAGGCCTAGGCCTTCTTAACTTTATCTAGGCATCAAGTCTACTTAAAGCCTACATAGGTATTAAACAATTTTAAACCTACTTAAAGCCTACATAACAAGTCTACTTAAAGTCTACATCAATATCAAACAGCATCAAGCACATCAACATGTCTTATCAAGAAGCAAGTATGACAAATTAACAATATGTTTCATCAACTAATTCAACTTAGACATATTTTCTGCAATAACACTAAATTACTCTCTTATCTTTCTAATCTTGCAAACAACTATTGAATTTGAGGATGAAATGAAGTGATGTACCTGGAGGTTGTAGCCACACTTTCAATGTCACTCTCCGAAGGCTAATAATGCCAATGTGTTTATGATATGAGAGCTGTAGCCACACCAAATGGAATATGTTCAGCCCTTCTTCAAAGATATGCAAAAGGATAAGTGCAAGAAGTAATATTCTCATATAAGGGATTAAAGAATATAATAATCTCACCTGCATGAGAGTCAACTCTATTAACTTTTTCTCCAACAATCTTTTCTCAAACAAAGCTAGCAATATCCACAATAGTATGCTGCTCTTCAACATGTTTTCAATTTCAAGTTTATAAAAAAGACCACAATACAATGCTCATAAAAATGCAAACAACACCACAATACAATAAGTTCATAATAAAACAAACAACACCATAATTTAATTTTGGGTTCATAATAATACAAAGACACAACACACAAGTACAATAATTCAAAGCCAATCAAACTAGACCAACCAAGCTAAAAGGTAATACTAATATGAAAAGAGATAATCGTAGCACCAATAATCAAGTCTTCAATATAATCTCTTCTTGTTCCGGTGTCTCCTACACAATGAAAAACAATTGACATGTTACACAATATAACTATACTATAATTTTTTTAACTAGCAAAATGAAAAAAAAAAAGATTGTATTGAAAGTTTCTTACCTTTTGCTTTCTCTTTAGACCATACTTATGACGAAGCCAATCTCCACCACAAATGAGAATTTCTATAGATTCTTCATTCAACTTAGAGCGATATTCATCAATTACCCTACCTCCAGCACTGAATGTAGACTCTGATGCCACAGTTGAGATTGGAACAGCTAGTATGTCAGCTGCCATCCTTGATAAAACTTTAAACTTTGCACTGTTGTTCTTCCACCATTCTAAGGCACAGAAAGATGAAGCTGAATCGGGAGAAGGGATATAAGGATCATCTTGCAAATAAATGTCTAACTCTGATTTGGTGGGAGGAACTGAATGCCTTTGACGCACCATTGTCAACATTCGCTGCATTCCTTTATTATCTCTTTGTTGCTCAATAGCTTCTGAAGAGACAGTGCCATCAACATTCACTTCACCAGATATAGAGGATGAGTCTTCTTTACACAAGTCCATATACTCTTGATATAAATCTTGCAATGCTTGCTTGACCTTATCTACATTCCGTTTAGCCTCACTCTATGGTTTATATATCAACGGGAAGCTTATCTCAACAGCATCTAATTTGGTCCTTGGATCCAAAACACTTGCAATAGCCATCAACAAATTGCATTCCCCCCAATATTTGTCAAATTTTTCTTTCATAGGCTTTACCATTTCCCTCATGAAGAAATCATAATCATCTGCCGCATCATCAAGTACTTGTTTCACCCTATGAACTTCAACAAGATATAAGTTAGATGTAGGGTATTCACTGCCTGAGATGACATGAGTGGCATCATTGAAAACTTCTAAAAGCCTACAAATCTTCTCAATCTTCTCCCAATCCTCAAATGATGGTGCATAACTATAATGAGGCTCTTTTTCATGATAATCAGCAAAGGCATGCTTAAATCTCATTGCAGTGGTCAGCATCAAGAACGTAGAATTCCATCTTGTAGGACAATCAATAATAAGTTTCCTTTCTTTCAAGCCCTTTAACTCAACAACTTCACAAAAAGATTTCAATCGTGCATCGGAAGCATTTATATATTTGACACTTTCACGAACATTATGAATGACATCCCTAATCTTGTTAAGGCCATCTTGCACCAACAAATTCAGTATATGCGCACAGCATCTAACATGAAATAGTTGTCCACCAAGTACTAACTTATTACTCAATGACAAGTTCTCCTTCAAATTCCTTAGGCATGAGTCATTATAAGAAGCATTGTCCACAGAAACTGAGAATACTTTGTTTTCAATGCCCCATCCTTTCAAACACTTGAAAATTGCGTTAGCTACATCCACTCCTCGTCTTGGAGCAGGTACCTTGACAAAATTCATAACTCTCTTTTGAAGACCCCAATTTGAATCAACAAAATGACCAGTGATAACCATGTATTCAGCTACCTGGTGACTTGACTTCCACATATCTGTTGTAATACTAACCTTGCTCACACTCTTCAATATATTTTTCAAGATTTTCTTCTCCTCCTCATATAATGCCAAACAATCACTTCTTGCTGTTTTACGAGAAACCTTCCTAAATTCTGGATTTGCATATTCAAAAGCCCACATCCAAATTTGGTCTTCTACAATACTAAAAGGACGCTCATGCACCATAATAGCAGCAGCAATGATTTCTCTCATTTTTTCATTAGAAAACTTTAAGCCAGGAACAATAAACGGGTTACTACCTGAATCACTAGAGGGACGAAATGAGAGGGTGGCTTGCTTTTTTTGTTGAGATACACTTAACCTCCTTTGTATGCAAATCTGGGAATGCCTCTTAAGATGGCTAGTGCTAGCTCCCCTCCCACCAGTTGCTAATTTCTCCTTACAATATATGCACATTGCTTTCTTGACACCATCAGGAAGTTGAATTTCCTCAAAATCTTTCCATACCTCTGAAGTTTTTCGCCTCTTTCTTGTGATAAGAGAATCTCCACCACCCATAATATCTTCATTTTCAGCGGATGTAAGATCAACAGTGTTAGTGTCATGAGGCTGACTTGAACCAGTGAGAGCATGCTCATTCTTTTGCTCTTGAGTGGTAGATTCAATTGTATTGTCATTACTTTCCATTAGATAAGTTGACCTATAAATAAAATATATGTATACATACATATTAAATTATGTATATAATTTTGAAAGAGAAAAGTAATATAGCAACTTGGAACCCAGAGTAATTATATAGACATTCAAACTAAACTGGGAAATAGGCCTATTCAAACTTTGATAAGTGGATAATGGAGGTGAAAGCAATTTTATGACAGACTTGACCAAAAAAAGATAATTACTATAGAGAAATGTATATATATCTTATATATATATATAAAAGCTCATATACGGTATATAAAAGAAATATATATAAGATATATATACATATATATATAAAAGCTCATATATATTATATATAAGATATATATATATAATTACCTAGTAGTTGGCAATGGGGGGGGGGAGGGAGCTCAGGGAGGCGCCTGTGAAATATAGAAGAAATATATATATATCTCATATATATAATATATATATATATAAAAGAAATATATATCTTATATATATATAGAAGAAATATATATATATCTTATATATATAAAAGAAATATATAAAAAAGAAATTTATACCTGCGGCTACGGGGGAGGGAGCTTAGGGAGGCGCCTGCGGGGGAGGGAGTCAGGGAGGCGCCTGCGGGGGAGGGAGTCAGGGAGCTCAGGGAGGCGCCTGCGGGGGAAGTCAGGGAGCTCAGGGAGGCGCCTGCGGGGGAGGGAGTCAGGGAGCTCAGGGAGTCGCCTGCGGGGGAAGTCAGGGAGCTCAGGGAGGCGCCTGCGGGGGAGGGAGTCAGGGAGCTCAGGGAGGCGCCTGCGGGGGAGGGAGTCAGGGAGCTCAGGGAGGCGCCTGCGGGGGAGGGAGTCAGGGAGCTCAGGGAGGCGCCTGCGGGGGAAGTCAGGGAGCTCAGGGAGGCGCCTGTGGGGGAGGGAGTCAGGGAGCTCAGGGAGGCGCCTGCGGGGGAAGTCAGGGAGCTCAGGGAGGCGCCTGCGGGGGAGGGAGTCAGGGAGCCCAGGGAGGCGCCTGCAGGGGAGGGAGTCAGGGAGCTCAATTCCAAAACTCACCCACACTTCCACTATTTCTCCTTTCGAGTTGCTACAGGGAGGCGCTTGCGAAATGCGAAGCTACAGTGGTACAGCTTACAGGGAGAGGGAGGCGACGGGAAGAATACAAAGGGAGATGAAGTCGGAGGTTGCAAGAAAGTGAAGAAGCAGGGTCGACAATCGCCCCTGGCCGGAGACCGAGCTGAAAGTCACAGTTTTGCTGATCGCAGCACACAGTAGAAGAATGTCGCACCCACACCGCACACACTGAACGATCTCACAGTAGCTACACCTTCAGTCTTGTACCTGTGAATCTGCGATGGAAGCTGACTAGCTGAGCTACAGAGAAGACTTTTCACGGGTCACGGCGGTGGCAACCAACACTAGGGTTCGTTTGTTCCTTTCTCAGTTTCAGACTCTCTCACTCTCACCTTGACCACAGTAGCATAGCAAAGCAATGCGTATTCGGTATTCCTCAATCCTCATTTTGTTTCGTCAGGCTTTACTATTCAGTTTAGAAAATTTTGAAACTGAATTTTTTATTTATTAATTTATTAAAAAAATATTATTCATCTATTAAAAAAAAAGAAAGATTAAAAGTATATATATTAATTATTAAAAAAATAAAAATTAAAAACATATATAAAGATTAAAAGAATTTTTTATTTATTGATTTATTAAAAAAAATATTATTCATGTATTATATCATTATTCTATATTATATTATAAATTATTATATTAAATATATTAATATATATACATAAACAGGCCTGGCCTGATAGGCTTCAGGCCAGGCCTGAATTAAACAGGCCAGGCCTGTTAAGAAAAATAGGCCTTCAAAAAGGCCTTGGCCTGGCCTTTTTCTTAAACAGGCCAGGCCAGGCCAGGCCCTTAACAGGCCAGGCCGTAGGCCGCCTGAAAGGGGCCTGGCCTGTTTCCACCCCTAGCGTTAAGGTCCCGCGTTAGTGTCCTTTTCACCATGGCGATGGAGTCATCGAGGAATGCTGTCATCGCCCAAAGAATATAAATAAATAACCTCACTAATTTATTTTCTACCAAAAACAAATTTAACATTTGCCATAATACTACCAATTATGAATTTTATTTTTCATATAACAACAAGGATAACTAAATTTACGTTCACCTTTAACGTGAGATTGAACTTTTTAACTAAACATATCAACAAAAATAATAAAAAATAATTTTATTTTATTAAAAATGCATATTATAAAATAATAGAGACACGGAGAAAGAGCCACAATCGTATCATTGCTTCACAATCTTTCCCTTGCGCATAACGCGATGTAGATTTATTTTGAGCGTAATTTAAAATAAACAAAGAATGTACGTAAAAAACTAGTGAATTAAAAATTGGACCAGACCGGATCGGTCCGTTCAATTGGTTCGATTGAGAGCTGATCCCTAATTTGGTTTAGTCACATATGCAGATCGAAAGTTTCCAGAATCGTTACGAATCGATCAAGAACTAGTCAAATTGGTAAAAAATCGGTACAAAATCAGTTTGAACCAGTCAGGACTTTTTTTTATTTTGTAAATATTTTTTAAAATAAAATAATATTATTTTTAGTACTAAGTAATATTATTTTTTGTATAATTTTTTTTTCTTTTTATATTATAATATGTTATAAGTATTACTATGATACATAATTATTAATAATGATAAATTTACTTAATAAATAATATGAAAATAGAATATTAATTGATTATTTTGAATTTAAAATATAATTATAGATGAATATTAATTTGTTTAGATATTAATATTAAGTTGTAAAACTTATTAATAATATTTTTAATTTTTTATATATTATTAAATTTACTTTTTATCCTAAAATGAATACTAATTTTATAATCATAAATAAATATCTTTTATATTTTTTATCTATATTATTTAAAATATATTAATTCATTCGTCCGACCCCGGTCTATCCACTGAATCTTGAATCGTTACCTTATCCAGTTCAATGGCCGGAATTTTAATATCTTGTAAAAAACACTAATTGCCAAAATTAATTTTTTAAACAAATAAAGATGTTTCCGTTTTCTTTATTATGCAGTATTTTAAAGAGTAATAATTACGAAGTATTAGCTAGAAAGTCTTTAATTAATTAGTGTTCAATAATTCCGATGAAATAGATCTGCACAATTTGTTTAATATTTTTTCCCACAAACATACTACTACTATAACTTATGTTATTTAAATTTAAAATAATGAATTTTTTTAGATAATAATGAAATGGTTGAGTTGAATCGCCGCCTCACATGAAGGTAATTAAAAATAGACAATATGATATTTTTTTGGGAGGGTAACGCCTCAAGGTGTGTTTGGTATCACTATCCAAATCTTGATTTAGGGTCAAAATCAAGTTTGATATAGTTTTAGGTGTGTTTAGTATTTTTTTACTTTCCTGTTTGAAAATGATTTCACATGCAGAACGTGATTTCCGAAGAAGTAGTTCAATAGCTACTTCTTCAATTTGCTTTTTCATTTTTATCTACATTTATTTTAAAGTTAGATAAAAATAGACCAATAAAAATGAGAAAAATAGAAAAATTAGGAAAATAAAATCTCCATAAAATTTATCCTATCTATTGACCAAAATGTCCCTTCAAAATTTTAATTTTTATGGATCATGACCTGTAAGAAAATATTATATCAGATATATTATGTTCTCAATTAAATAAATGCAGATTAAATTTTAGTGCAAGTAAATTAAATTAATCATGGGATAGAGTTTAAGCTCAATTTAGAGAAAAATTATGAGTTTTGTCAAAACCAATTTTCAAATAAATCATCCAAATATAAACACGTTAATCCAAAACCAATTTTTATCATAACTACGTTACAAAACCAATTCTACCAAAACTTATTTTTAACCAACTGAAAACCAAACCACTGGAAACCAAACCGACGCTCAATCAACATCATATCTGGGAATTTCATAAAAAGAAAGAATATATATATATCATAACTGGAAAGATTGGTCGATCTGCATCCTCCTTCCTGAATCCTTAGCTCCCGCAACTTACATAAATCCATCTATCCATCAGTCCCACGTCAAAAATAGCTCTTCGTCCTTAACCCTTTCCCCAATCTCTATTCTCTTAACCCCTATCCTCCTTACCATATCTTTTATCAGTTTTTTGGGTTGAGAACCTTTTTGGGATATGGATTACAAGAATTTAGAACTTAACATCGTATCCGCAAAAGACCTCAAGAATGTCATCCACTTCTCCTAGATGCATGTATATGCCGTCGTTTCAATCATTGGCAATCCACAATAGAATCAGGTTGTCAAAACCCCCATCCATAGACATGCTGGAACCAACCCCACTTGGAATTTCACCGTCCAGCTCACCTTCAACGAATCATTGCCCAAGCAGAACCGACTCACCCTTTATATCCAACTATGCTCCCACCGCTCTCTCTTAGGCGATAAGGAAATCGGTAGCGTTCGCGTCCCGATTAATGAGTTGCTCGAACATGCCCGAGACGAGAAGTTGTTGCAGCATATGAATTACGACGTGAGAAAGCCGTCTGCGAAGTCCAAAGGTGTCCTAAGTATATCTTACAAGTTGGGGGAAAAATTCACGAGGGCTCCTCCTTCGGTGTTTATGTCAAAGGAAGAGCCTACAGTGGCGTATCCTCCTCCGGCCATTGGATCTAGCTCGGTGCCGCAGCCTCCACCACAGCCACAACATGGGGCTCCATATGGGCACCCACCTCCACCGCCATACGGTGGGTATCTACCACCTCAATAAGGATATGGGTACCCAGGGCAATCGGGTTATGAGTATCCACCGGGTCAGCAACCGGCAAAGAAGAGCAATTTTGGAATGGGAATGAGAGCTGGATTGCTGGGAGGAGCGCTCGGAGGACTACTCATTGGAGATATGATATCTGATGCGGGTGCTTAGGAAGCTGTATATAGCGCAAATCTAGTGCCCTACAATATACTTTGGTTCTTTGCACTGTTATTTTCCTTTTTTTTTTAATTCTAATTTTCTTTACTAAATTATGCTCTACATATATCAAAAATATTGATTCTTCATGTTAATAGTTATAGACACGTTCCATCACATCTAATGATACTTCATATATATGTATTAGGATGGACTGAAATGGCGATAGGTATTAAGGCAATTTCTATCCTAGAATCGTGGATATATGGCAATAAACACTAATGGACTAGAGAAGAGTAACATATTCAAATATGCTATGCCTAACTGAACTCGGTCAACCCAATCTAACTCTGAGTAGACCGACTCGGAGTGGTCCAGCTTGGTGATAACTTGATCTTATGAGCTTGGGACAAAAACCTAAGCCTCTATTTGGTTGGAGTTTATTGGGGGGGATTTTAAGGGGTGTTTGGTTCTTAAAATTGGAGGGGATTTAATTTTCCTCAATCTCTTCCCTCATCCCTTTGTTGCTTTTCCCCAATTTTGGGTTTTTTTGGAGGGGATTGAGTTTTATTACTCAATACTCTCTAATCTTTTTCTAAACCAAATAAAGTTTCATTAAAATCCCTCGAATTTCCTCCTCTTGAATTCCACCAAACAAGAAAATTTTAAAATCTCTTCAATCCCTTTCATTAAAATTCCTCCAATCCACTTTCTTCCAATCCCTTCCGTTGAACCAAATAATGCCTAACCCGTTTGGTTTGCAGAAGTGTTTATGAAGGAAATGGAAGTGGAAATAGAAATGGAAGTGGAAGAGGAAGTGGGATTTAAAAGTGTGTTTGGTATGCCATGGAAATCCAAAATAATTTGTATTTATAATGTATATTTATAATATTAAAAGACCAAAATACCCCTTTCCCAAAAAAAAATAAAAACATCCAGCAGCCATCAAACTCGCCATTTACCACTAGTGATGTTGTCAAAGATCAGTCCACCAGAAAAACCATTTTTGGTGAAGAACAACAATGAAACACATAAATCCAACAAATCAAAGCAAAAACAAACCCTAATTTTTCAAACTCAAAATCTAGAATGAAGACGTTGAGGAATTGCGGAAGTTGAGGAATCGGTGGTTTGTTGCTTTGATGTTTCACATGTTTGACAGCGTTGAAGAGAATTGACGGAGGCCATGGTTGATGACGAAGACGATGCTGCGAACCCACCCACCCACTATTGAAGGCATCCGATCGTGGAACCCAGACCAGAATGACAGAATAGGACAATGCTAACGTGTTGAGTGCTTTTAACAGAGTACATCAACGCCATCTGGCTGCTGGTTGGAGGTTGGTGGTGCTAGAGAGCTCGCCGGAGATGGTCATCGAAGATGGTCACCGGAGATGTCCGACCCATGGGTTCAGGTTTGGCTGTTTTTTTGAAGGGGCAGGGGCAAAGATGTACTTTCATTATCACTTCCATGGAAGTCTTCATACTTCCATGGTCCCCCCAGTGGAACTGAATTCAAGGCATTTTGATGGAACTCAGGTTCCATGGAAGTGTGGTTAAGGTGTACCAAACAAAACAATATATGGATTCCACCTCCACTTCCATTTCCTTCCTCAGAGTTCCAGCGAACCAAACGGGGCATAAAGGTTTGGACTGGGTGAAATCAGGTTTCATGTTGTCCTATTAAATCAAATGGATTGGCTCGGCCTGGGGTTACATATATATATGAAAACGATATCTGTTTTGTCCCTATCTATATATACTGTCAAAATAACTGAACCCTAGAATGTCCATCCATTTGGTCTTCGAGGTCGCCGCTTCTACTCTTCCTTTTATTCCTCCATCCTTCGGTCCATCCTCACATCTCCTTCTAGTTTGTTGTCACCGTCGCTGCTATCACCATTCACCGTTGACAATTAGGCCAGCATTACTTTACTCGTATCCCCTTTAAGTTCGCTGCAGTTTGCCTTACTCTTCCTCTCATCTCCATCCTTTAGTCCTTCCTCGCATCTCCTTCTAGTTTATTGTCACCGTTCACCTTCATCAGCATAAGGCTTTGAGCTCTCTAGTCATCATTCCTTTGCTCTTCCTTCGGAAGTTAATGACCAAATGTCAGTGTTCTACAAAATTATTCAGTTCAAGGCTTGAAATTTTCTTGTGTTCGATTTAGATCAGTAACAACGTTAAGAATCCCCTCTGCTCTTCTTCAATCTTTTGCTTTGGTTGCTGTTTGTTTGGCTTGTTTTCTTATGTCTAATTTAAATCAGTGCTCTACTTTGGGTTTTTGTTTTCTGGGTCCTTATTGCTATAATGGCAAGCAATAGCTTGGTGTCTAGTGTCCATGTCTCGTCACCCATTCCCTTCTTCTTCCTTTGTTTTCTGACCCACTGCCACGGCCAATCAAGTATCTCCTTTTCCTCTTACACTATACTAAAAAAAAAAATCCTCTATCGCCCTAAATTTTGGTTTATTACCACTTTAGTCATGCTTCTTCCTTCTTTCGAATTGCCATATCGCATTGGCAAGGGAAAGTTTGATAGTTTCTAAGTTTTGATTATAGAATTTGAGTTTTAGGACTAGTCTGCTTCCAAGTTCCAAACATCTTTTCCCCTTCCTCAGCTTTTTCCTTAAGGGTCTGTTTGGTTCAACCGAAGGGAAGGGAGGGGAGGGATTTTAAGTTTTGTTTTGTTTTAGGACTACGACAAATGAATTGGAAGACAATTTCCAACAAAGTTCCAATATTATCAATTGAAACCCAAAACAAAGTTCTAGTATCATTCATATATCAGTCCCAAAAAATATATTGATTATAATCTTAGTTAAACCATCATATATCAACAAAAACCGATAACAACATATTTGTCATTGCTTATAGGTTCTTCCTCCTTCTAGGTTCTACTAGTCACATGGCCATATTTACCAAGATATAATTGTTGTGACCTACAAAATACAACAAAATACACCTAACACCATCTAATTAGAATTGTAGAACATTTCCATTATAACTTACTTTCTTGTTGCAGATGGACATTGCACCACAGTTCTAAGTTTGCCAACATCATCCATAAGCCTATAATAGATTTGAGGCACTTTTTCAACCTCACAACCGCACTCTAGAAGCATAGTCCAAAGTTGTTCTCCACTCAGCTGTGGAACTGGCAAACTTGTTTCTTTTAAGATCATATTTGTTTGATGTATAGCTTCATTTCCACAAGCAAGTACATCAACCACCTTTTCCATCACCCCTGTCAATTTGTCAAGATCACTAGTCTTGTTATTAGCCACCTTCCTTTTCTTCTTAGAGGTAGCACTAGCACTAGAATTAGCACTATTTACTCCAGGTGAGTCATCTTGTCCATCCTACCCATCTTGTACATTTTGTCCATCAAGTTCAATAAATGTTCCATAACTCCCCAATGTGGCCTCATTTCGTGCCACAAGATCATCAATGTCATTGATGGTTTCATTGATCTCCTCATCAGTGGCTGTTTGACGTCTTTTTCTCCACTCAGCTGCTGTCTCAGCATCTTGTCCAGTTGCTTTATCCTTTCCATACAATAAAATCATCTTTTCATAATTTGGGCAAGGAGTGGTTCTCCAAATGGCCGCTCTAGGTTTGGACTGAAAAGAAAGTTTAAAACGAATTAATTGGCCATCCAACAGAATATGATTTACAAAACTGAATAGTGATAGCAGCAAATTATTTAAATCCACATATATACATAATATATATAAGCACTGAGTAGTTAATTGTTGTACCATATTCAAAAATGCATAATGTATAACAACTATAAAAGATATCATACCTCAATCAATGCTTTTCACACTTCAGGCTCAGCATCCCATAGTTGAGTGTTTGGATCCCAAGCAAACCCACTAAGACCCTTAAAAATATCATAAACCTCAGAAAAATTCTTCTTCAATGTCTTCCATCGGTTCTTTACCTTCTCCTTGTCCACTTTTCTTCCAAATAACTCACTTAATACTTTGCATATATTCTCATATGCTGAGGAAGTAAATGTGCCATTGACTTTGCGACCCTCATTTTGCTCATGTAGAAAAGCATCAACAAGGGCATCATCCATGCTTCTTGTCCAATTCAAGTAATCCTTCCCGTTATTTCGTGCCATCCTATGATGTTATAGCGTGTAAACAGAAACAACACATCATAAAACATCCAACATCTAATTTTATTAACCATATCAAATGGTAATACAACAATGTCAAACTTAAATGAAAACAACATAGTTAAAACAACAAAGTCAATTAACACAATAAGAAATTAATACAACATATTCAATGAAGAACATTTTGGTAATCATTCCTCATCTGATTGGCAATACTATCTCTAATAAGTTCACCAAGGGTTGCCTCATCAGTGTCCCTATTTGAATCATGATTATTGTCATCAGATACACTTTCCATTGCAAGCTCATCATCAACTACAGCTATGAGGTCATCATCAGGGTCAACACTCATTGGAAAGTTATGAAGAATGCAACATGCATATATGATCATTTTTTGAGCTTTGACTCCATAGGTAGGTTCGGTTGAACTAGATAAAATTGCAAATCATTTTTTCAAAACACCAAAAGCTCTTTCAATTGCATTACGCAATGATGCATGTCGAATATTGAATAACTCCTTATAATTTTCGGGTGGATTTCTTGCTGAGTATTCTTTCAAATGATAGCGAACTCCTCGATAAGGTTTAATAAGCCCTCTTGTTAACATGAAGCCAGCATCCACAAGGTAATATTTACCTATAATAAAGAAAAATTATTACTAAAATAACTTAGAAATTTTTCATTGACTATTTTTTAAAAATGCTTAAACTTTTACCTTCTGGAATTCTAAGCCTATATGTCCGTGTTAATGCATTTTTTATTATTCTTGAGTCCGATGCAGTGCCTTCCCATCCAGGCAGCACATAAGTGAATTTCAAATCAAATGTGCATGCAGCTAACACATTTTGTGTAGGGAATTCCTTTCTACCATGATATCGGGGAGCATCTACAGGAGATACTTTGGCTCGTATATATGTTCCATCTATAGCACCAACACAATCCTTAAAATATGGGAAGAATCTACTACTATTTTCAATTTGAGGAGGGATTGCTGATCCATTAGGTTGTACAATAAATTTTCCTTCTAACTCAATGATAGCCCTTAACACTTGATGGAGATGATGACTAGTTGTCTCACTAGAACGCTTAAACCAGAAGCTAACTTCACGATTTTTTGTGTTATGTGTTAATATGTAAAGACTTTTTGCAACTTGCTCTTCTACACTAGCCCATTGTGTAGGTTGTAAGCCACCCTCTCTTTCTAACATACCACATAATCCTAAGAAAGCTGCAGGGCTCATTCTGATGATATCACGACTATTTTTATGACTAGTTAGTTCACTCATTACTTCTTCACGGACTCTTTCTCTCTTGGAACTCATACTGTAACCTATCTTTCTTCCAGGAGACATTTGAGTGGCATAGTAGTGTGTAAGAATACAAAGGAGCAGAGCTGCCACTCTTCAACGCATTTCAATCCATCGGCGCAATATTATCACCAATTGAATTTTCAAATCCATCTAACAAATGAAGTAAAAAAGCATAATCAGTACTTAACTTAATCTTCTAAAGACCATCTAACCAAGAAGTTTTAAAACCTCAAGCTTGCTCTAGAATTGATTTCTAACTCTAACAAGTTGATTCAAAATACTTTGTAGTCAAATGCAAGATTACATTCATATCAACAACCAAACCAAAAATAATTGGATTATATGATACTATAAAAATTTGCTGTAGTACTACAACAATAGTGCTGAAAATAAGGAAAGGCATAGCACAATTGGCTGATATATGCTAAAATATTTTGTGTAAATATCCAACTGTGTCACCAAGCAGTCCTAGTTCCATCTACTTCTGCAGTAGAAACTATTTCACTTGTTATTATATAATTGTCATTGCAGCAGATATCTCTTACCTGGAATCTTATTACCATTTCTTTGTTTAGAACATGGGGATGTTTTATTTGGGATCAGTTTGAAATGTTTTTAATTTATTACAATGACCATGAGGAAAAGGGCATACTTTGGTTTGTCGTATGTACTCTAGTCATTTACTGCACACACACCGCATTCTATTTTATTCGGGATGAGTTTCAAAGTCTCACTACAATCACATGTACAAAAAGCCACCCAAATATGTTATATAATTTTTGCAGTGATTCCTACCTCTTGCCTAGCATTTCCATAAAGCAATACCCATAGCCAGAATTAACAAAAAAAATAGACCCATTGAAAGGTAGACCACAATGAGAAGGGAAAGGGATCGAAGGCTTGTGATTGGCAAACAAACAAGGACGAAAGGCAGCGAGACTCACTTGAAAAGGGAAGACGGTGACCGCAACAGTAACCACGAACCATGAACCACGACCGGCAATAGCAAGTCCAGGCGACGGCGAAGCAGCTCCAGCAAAGAGAAAAGCAGAGTACAATGATAAGGA
Organism: Adenanthera pavonina; assembly: GCA_026686845.1. NCBI lineage: Eukaryota > Viridiplantae > Streptophyta > Magnoliopsida > Fabales > Fabaceae > Adenanthera > Adenanthera pavonina. Next base: position 32,091,590 of record JAIVEN010000019.1, read on the forward strand.
ACAGATCGAAGCTACAGAACAGGAAACACAACGACACTTACCTGAAAACGGAAGACGGCGACCGTGATGGTGATAGCGAACGACGAACTACGAAGGGCAACCACGACCGAGAGGAGCACTCCAGGCGAGCACGTCCAGGTGACGGCAACGAAGGCACACTCTCAACTCCTCTGCTAGGGCTCGGTTCGGCTGGCAACAGAGGAAGCAATTACGCAAGGAGAAATGCCAGAGAAATGCCAGCGTGTCTTGACTCATATGGGGTGGGGAAATTCACAAAAGATCGAGGGTATAATGGTAAAAAAATTATCAATTATACTCTCTCCCCTCAAAAAACCCCCAAATTTGGAGGGAAATGAAAATACTGCTGAGAGGGGGAGGGGAGGGAAAATTTGGGGTCCCCCCCCCCCTTCAGATTTGTGAACCAAACAAGGGGAGGGGACCAAAACCCCTCCCCTCCCTTTCCTTTCCTTCAAAAAACCCCCATCCAAACATAGTGTAAGACAGGGTTGTCCTAAACAATAAAAAGATAAGTGTAGAGTTTGAAAGTTTTCCTTCTTTATTTTTCCTTGGTACAAAGAGTTTTGATGTTTTTTTTTTGTTATATTGTATGCAATCTTATTATTTGAATTTGCAATTAGCTTGATAAGCATCGGATGCACATCATATATTTGAGCCGTTCATAACAAAATTGGACTGATCAAATTTAATTTTATTTTACTATTATATTTTTAATATATTTTTATTTTATTAGATGCTGAATATAAAATAAAAATAATTTTATAATTGTCACTTTTTTAATAAATATTGTTATTATTAAAAAAATTAAAATAAAATTTTAAATCTAAATCGTCCACTTCGCCATATTAAAATTGGATGATGTAGATTTAAATTAGGCTTTGGACGGTCCAAATTTCAATTAGGCTAATTAGCATTGAATGCAGATTCATTATATTTAGCCCAGATTAAAGTTTCGTTTGTTAAAGTTTTGGAGTTTTGTGGATCATGTGACTTGATGAATCTTTCATTTGATTTTTTCGGAGTAATGTCTTTATTGGAGAAAAAGGAAAGGAATAGGTTTTCTATTTGGTCCACAGTCACGTACAAAAAGAATACCGTGCACTTAAAAAAAGAAAGTTTAGTACTCCCTCTGGTCCCATTTTAAATGTTATTTTGAAAATTTGCTTGGTCCTATTTATAAGGTGTTGTGTTATTTTTTCATTTGAATTTCCTTCTTTACCCTTCATTTAATAATTTTTTTTGTCTCATAAATTGTTCCGGTCTTTAATTAGTAGGGGTAAGATTGAAAGTTTATACAATTTTTTTTATAAATTTAAGAGCATAATTTTACTTTCTTAATACTCATGCAATAAAAAATAACACCTTATAAATAGGACCGGAGGGAGTAGTCCATAACTTGGTCCAATCCTGTGTGGCCCCTTGTTAGCTCTTGAAGGTGAAGTGTCCAAGAACTAGAAGGCGTCCATGTCGAATTATGATTTCCCTCTAGAGTACCATCAAAGTTAACAAAACAACAAAACTGACACAGAAGTTGAAAGTACTAACTGAGAAGAGGGAGCTGATAAAAACGATGACTTTGGAAAGACCAATGAAAGCAATGGGTTGTTGTTGAACTTTTTAAAGACCACGTCAACCCCATGTCAAATTCAAGCCCCTTAAATCCTATTTACTCTCAATGGACTAGTATAGCCTGATAACATTGGCAATCAAGGTCCATGGAATTCCAATTCCCACAACCACCGCGCACGTTTCGCTCTACTTACTAGAGAAGGGCCTCGAATACGAGCTTAAGATAGTAGATTTGGCTGCAGGTCTCCTTAAAAAGCGCCTCACCCTTCTTTAATCAGTATTCAATGCTCAATCCTTCAAGCTAGTACTAAATTTAATTTGTTCCTCTTACTTCTAGCCATTTGGGCAGATACCTGCATTAGAGGATGATGATATCACTATCTTTGGTAAGATTATAATTATAAACATCACATACACTTAATATACAGAAGATTCTATGTTGGTTGAAGTGTTTTGATTTGAATGGTCAGAATCAAGGGCGATCAACCGTTATTTGGCAAAGAAAGTATGAGAGCAACGAAATCGAACTACTTGGATTGAAGAGCTTCAAAGAATCTACAAGTGTAAAAACATGAATGAAAGTGGAGGCTCACCAATTAGATGGCCATATTTCTATAATCGTAAACCAAATGATAGTGAATCCAATATATGGGTTAGCTCTGGATGAGCAAATAATTCAATCTCAAGTAAATAAGTGGGAGACAATTATAGTTTGGCTAATTTGTACCACATTACCTATCAGCCTACCTGATATAGTTGATAAGAACTCGTAAAGCTTTTGTAGTGACTAGTCGTCCTTGAGTTAATAATTGGTAGAATGATACTCTTCAAGGCTTGCAACGCTCCAAGTTTCAGTGGCCATGACACTTTAGGATGACGATGAGATTAATCGGTGTCTTTAGTAAGTGAGTGAGCTTTGTAACATGAAAGTTTAGATTTGTGGTTTTCTATTGCTTCATTTGTAATAGATATATGCTTTGTATTTCTCATCAATTGTCTGTAGATATCAATATATGCATGCAATGCATGTTTTGCCAGGACATGGATCCTCTCCCTTACTTGGTGGGAACATCTTGTCCTTCATCTAAATAATGGATCTATCTTGCTCTAAACACTTTTTCTCATTTTGCTATATTTCTACTATTTAGAGACATCAAAATAATAGTATTGTCTAGATAAAAAATTATCAGGGTGTGTACTTAGAGATGAAATATGAAATTGCTAATTGTATTTCTCATTTCTATGTGGATTCATTCACTAAATTAAATTCTAGACCTTTGCTACCTGTTCTAAAGTTTGTTGTTAAAAAGATGAATGATGAGATAAATGAAATGTTAACTTGCCCAGTTTCAAGGACTAAGGTCAAAGCGGTTATTAATAAAATTGACTTGTGTTTGGCCAAAAAAAAAAACTTCATTTTCAAATTTCATATTTTTATTTATTATTTTATTAATGCTAATTAATAGTGAATATGTAATCACAATCACAACTATTAAGCATTTTAGCAAAAAGATATATATATATATATAGAGAGAGAGAGAGAGAGAGAGTAGAATTAGTTACAAACACATTGAGCTAAAATATGTTGGCAAAAATCCGCCTAAAATATATTTAAACATTTACTCAATTTTTTAAAATAAATATGCTTTTCTTTGTACAATTAAATAAGCATGTTTTGTTACTGCCTACAAATTTTGTTGGGCCTATCACTTCATATTGGTTTCCTGTGGGCCCAATAAGTGCAAAACAAAACAAATCCTGGTCAAACGGAAAGTCAAAACCCCGAGGAGGCGAACGAGCCCCTGTATGAAAAACCCTAGGAGGCAGCAACCTCAGGTTCAGAGGCAAAGATGAGAACTTTGGACGAGACCGAAACCACGGCGGTGTTCGAAAAGCTCATCAAATTCGTGGGTAACAACCTCAAGAACATCATCGAAAATCCCTCTCACGAAGGCCCTGACGCTTATCCTGGTCGCTACTGCTTTCGCCTCAACAAGAACAAGGTCTACTACGTCAGCGACACTCTGGTCAAGCGAGCCACCAACATAGCCCGACCCAACCTCGTCTCTCTCGACACTTGCATAGGCAAGTACACCCACGGCGGTAATTTCCACCTTACCGTTCATGCTTTGAATTTGTTGGCCGCTAATGCTAAGCACAAGGTCTGGCTCAAACCCCAATTGGAGATGTCCTTCTTGTACGGTAATCACGTGTTGAAGAGTGCCTTGGGACGGATTACGGAGAATATTGCCCCGGGAGACGGTGTTGTCGTGTTTTCCATGTTCGATGTTCCATTGGGGTCTGGGGTCGCCGCCAAGTCCACGAAGGACTATCGGAAGTTGGACCCAAATGGTATTGTGGTTCTGCACCAAGCGGATATCGGAGAGTTCTTGAGGATGAAGGACGAACTTTGATTGTTTTTTAATCTTCCTTTTTACTAATTACTTGGACCTAAACCAGGGGTTTTGACGAGTGAATCGATTTTTTTTTTATGAAAAATCATCAGTTTCATGCAAGAGGGTCTTATATAACTTGGATCACCACCAGTTTGATTCTTCTACGAGTTACACGAGTTATAGAGATTTGAGACCCTTTTTTGATAATTTTGCTGTGAGCAAATACTTGTAATTAACAGAAACTAGATGTCCCTGTTTCACAAAATGAAGATCATTTTCAGTTGTTGATGTTAACTGATGCACTTTTTAGTCTCCTTTCCTTGCAGTGAAAGAATGTGAGTTTCAGAATTTTCATGGATCATAAATTGAAAGTTTTAGGTGATCTATTTACAATTACCCGAGGGAGGGATGTTATAATTTTCTGTTATAACTCCACAGTTGAGTGTCCATTCACAGCTACGGATTATAGTCGTCTATATGACTATCGACTACTTTGTAGCTACTCAATGTAAAAAAGCAATTTAATCATAGTATTAATCATAATTATTGGGAGCACAAAGAGATGATGAACAGGCCAGGGATCCGTGAATCCCTTGTTAGCTGCGGGGGCATTTGTTGCTTAACATCAAGCAGCCAATCAGTTGATGACTAACCTCGTTAAAGAGCCAAATTACAATCTCAGTTCTAAAATGGTAATCCCGGTTGAACAGAGCAACAGCTCAAATTGGTAAATGTGCAGATCATAAGTGGCTGCAACCTAGAGCATCTTTTTTACCCAAAAAAAAAGAAAAACTTGGAGCGTCTTTAGATCGATTATTTATTGTCCACCCGTTATCTTGAAATAAATATCTAGAGTATGTTCGTTAATATATATATATATATATATATATTTTTTTTTTTTGCCGAAATTGTGTGTGTACTGTGTACACCAGGGATTGATACAAATTTCATAATAAGTAAAACGAACAGATGTTGCCAAAAAAAAAAACGAAGAAGATTTGAAGCCCAAGGATGCCATTTCAAAAATAGCCCACTACTTCAAGAGTCAGTCCGCCCATAAGTAGAAGTAGAAGACTCTATTTCAAATCCTGATCCCGTTATTAGCAAACGCAACCGTAGCAACAATAACAAAAGTTTGACCAAAAGGATAGGAGAACTTTTTTTTTTTTGTGACACCACATTCCTAAGAAGACATTGTAAACGAAGGATACCTGGTTGTAATTTCGCATAAAGTAAATGATGAATGACATTCTACGAAATATATGAGTGTGTTTGTGTGTGTGTGTATATATTCCCTGACGGTGATATATCACATTCATTGCATAATATACGTCTAGACATCTGATTAATTAAGCAATCCTCACTTTAGTTTGATACTTTAATCAGAAATCAATGATATTTTGCCCCTTTTCCACTGTCATTACATGAAGAATATAACAAGATAGTTCTCTAATCTCTCTAACATTTAATATCCTTGTGATTAGAGAATTGATCCTACATTCCTTATGTTCAGTACTTTATTCTCCAAATCAATGTAAATTCCCTAATTCCATAATTTTCTTAAAAAACCAAAGTTAAGCATAAACCTAACACTCGATGAGCCAACAGATCATTCTCCCTCGCCTTTAATCTCTCTATTTTCGTTCTATCACAAAATTCTCTCACCCCAGCCCTTCATCTCTCTCTGCCATATATGCCCTTCTTCTTATTATAATATATTATTTTTACTAAAAACATGATAATTATACGATTTTCATAAACATACATATGCATTTTAACTCACCGCATGATATTTTTGAAATTTTTATGATAAATGTTATAATTTTATAAAAAATGCGATGATAGAAAAAATTAAGAACGGCACTTATCTTTTAAAAAAATAGAATCACATATACATACATATATATATATATATTGAAATGTTATTTTAACGAGTACGATGGAGAATAAGTTCATGTAGCAAGGAGGGGCATCTTTTAAAACACAAGATACTAAAGCTTTTAGGATGCACATGAACATGATCATTTGGAAAAAGTCACTTTTTGGGATGATATACCGTTTTGAGGCTAATTAAGCAATTATTATTAATTGGTATGCTAGCCTTGCGGTACCGGTAATCCACTATTGCCTCTCCGTGCCGATCAGATTAAGGCATCTAGCCACTTAAACAATGGTTATTATGCGTATTAAATCCTATCATGTTGTACTTTTTTTAGTTCTTCCTCTTGATTTTTCAAATTAAAGTGTACCATTCGCTCTCTCATTCATAAAATTTAAAGCACTCACTCTCTGCCTTACAATGCAGATATAGCTTTTTACAGTTGCCCACGAATTCAATCGAGTGGTCCAAAATAAGTAAGTATATATAGTGATCACCCATCATAATCACATCTAGAATTATTAGGCAAGCTACAATTTGAAATTTGTTATAGAAGAATGGAATTTTTCGCATTTGAATCCTTTTATTTCTTCTTTTTTTTTTTCATTTTATGTGTTAATTTCACGGGGAAAATAAAAGCCCCTTCAGTAATCAGCGTTAAAATTGGATCCAGCAACCGAATGGATTTTTTTGGGACAAGATTTTTTTTTACATTTCTCACATGTAAAGAAAAAGAAAAAATAATGGTGCTCAAAGCACACTGGATTTATCTATTCTTAGCTAGAATGTGACAAGCGAATAAATGTCAAGATTTTTTTTTGGGGAAATTACAGAAAATTCCCAAAACACAAAAATAATTATTCAAAAATCCCAAAATCTTAAAAATTACATCTAAGTTCCATTGGTGTAAAATTATCAAAAATAAATATAAAAAACTTTATTATTGAATATAAATCGTACTTCAATATCTAACTACATACAAGTCTCATTGGTATAAAATTCTAAAAAATGTATATAAAAATCTTCATTAATTATTAGATATAAAATTGTATTCCAATGTTTTATATCAATGCTTCATGATATTATGCTCAACAATAAAGTTTTTTATACTTATTTTTTAAGATTTTACATCAATCAATCGAACTTAGGTGAATTTTTTAGAATTTTGAATCTTTTTAATAATTATTTTGATGTTTTGAAAATTTTATGTGATTTTTTCTTTTTCCCTTAAAGAGAAAGGATAGAACAACACCTTCAAAATCACATAACGTGGTTATCACTTATAAGAGTGATCCTACTCCCCTTTATCAACATTCAAGAATGCCAAGAGATTCACCATAAGAGCTAATTGTACACTCTGAGTGCTAATTCGGAGCATTTGAAGGATAAGTGCTCTTCTTTGATATGAGATATGAATTATTTAAATTTTTATTTGAGTGATCTGATTTTTTTTTGGGAAAAATTTTTAAATAATTTTTTTAAAAAAATTTTATATTTTAGTGGTCCAATTGACTTATAGAAGCCATATTGAATTCAACTAATTCAATTCTGAGTTAAATTAGATTGCATGGGTATAAAACTTTTCTGTCAATAATTTTTTTTATACACAAAATTTAAATTTGAAATCTTACTCAAGAAAAACAACTATCAAACCTTTCTGATTTTAATTTTAATATGAATGGTCCCAGCCTTAGATGAGTGCAGAATCCATTTTGGCAGAAGTGTGAAGCTAACAGTTTGATGGCAAATGATTAAGAATTATAATACTTTTAAATTGATAACCTTATTTGGAACTTAGGAACGTAAAAACAAGAAAGATAGCTGTACTGCAAAACAGGGGACCCTAATAAACAAACAACTTCCTTTAGTACGAATAAGAAGGATGATAGGCTTTGTATAAAAGAAGAGGCTAATATGGAAAGAGAAGCACATATAAAGAACAAGGATCTTGTTTAGTTAAATATGGGACTTGGAATTTGGCTTTTCTTTGGGACAATCACATGGGCTTGTTGCCGGAGGAAGCTTTCCCTCTATTGTGGAGCCAACCTCTATGATTCTCAATTAATTAAAGTGACATGGGATTAAAGAAGCAAAGCTTGTTTTGAAAACTGCTCTTTGAACAACCTTTAGTGGGCAAAATCCCCAACGTCATGGCTAAACCTGACGTGGCTTATCAAGCAGCCTCAACTCGGAATTCTTTTTCTTCTTTTTTTTTTCTCATGTTTTCAGAGAACCAACAATATTGTCTCATGAGGTAGACAGTCATAAGGTGAGGTGAAAAACAAAGTTTCGATGCCACCTCATTGTCTTCGTCATTAACCTCAATCAATTTTGGTTATTCTTTCCGTGAATGCTTCACACACACACACACATATTGTCTAGGTTACTTCATTATCACAAACTTCTAGAAAACTGGAAAATTCTAAGCCCAATATTATTGGTGACAATATATTATGTTTATGGAGTGGTTGCTTAGACATAAGAGGTTTCTTACTGTATTGGCACCTAGCTAGCATCTACATGGAAGGAATATATGTGCAAGTATAATTAAGTTTCTAGAAGATTTAATAATTAAATGAAAGGGGGGAAAAAACAATGAAGAAGAGATCATCATTGTAATGAAGATGAAAAGGAATTTGAGAGAAAATGACAGAAGGAGAAGTGACCCCAGCAATGAAAATAAGTCAGCATCAGAGGACCGGGCGGCAGGAGGAGAAGGTAGCAAATGGAAGACCATGGTGTTGGATTAAAGAGCTTCTATGTCCTAAAAGCCCTACAACCTTGATGCTTCAATTTTCGTTTGGTTGGGGTGATCGGAATCTATCTCCAATTTCTTTCGTATTCACTCCCATTGTGCTTCCTTTTCTTTGGACATTGTCCCATTTTTCCAGAAATTTCCTGAGCCCTTGGCCTAATAATTGTTCAATACACCACACAAATCCCCCTTCAAGCAGCTTTTCAATGGGTCGACGACAGCATTTAGTTGTGTTAACGGCAATCCCAACAGGAAAATCAGAAGACAATATATATGCTGATCACACAGTGCGTTGCATCAGTCCTAGTTGAAAACTACGAGAGACTACATGTGTTTTCACTCATTTAATTAAGCACGGACTTCTTTACCCAAATCCATGGGAAGATCGATTAGTCTGCAGAAAATTCAGATATTTATTAAGCCCTAACAATATGCTACTAGTGGCTATGATCGAGCTCTCTACCTAATCAATCCCCCATAGCGGGAAAGAAAGGTTAAATATTAACGCAGTCATTTTCTAAACAAATTCAATGCCAAGATTTGGTTTGAAGAAGGTGATTAGAGAGAGAGAGATTATTTCAAATTATAAATATAAAATTATAAGGGTATAGGAATAGTCAAAACTAGTTAGGCCAAAAAAACCTTTTGGTGAATTTATAGATTAATTAGGTGAAAGAGTTAGGCAAAAGATGCTTGAAAAACCTCATTCACGTATACTGTCTTTGTTACAGCAAGTTAATTAACAATTTGTATATATAGTTTCGGTCAGAAATAATTGAGATCAATTCCTTTCATATTTTGGTCCCCACCCTCACCAATAGTCCTTCTTGATCCTCCCCCACAAACCTTATACTTTTGCAAGGGGGCATTAATTATTCATTTCATTTTAGTCTACAGTGGCATCAGCATCCTCCTTTCTACTTAAAGAAATTGATTCCACTACCATTCAATTCCAAATTATATTTCTCCACATCTCCTCTCTTTCTCTATGCTTGTTGAGTTAAGTTAAATAATTTCATGTGCTTCTGTTCACACAACAACATCTCTTTGCATACTCCAATTCAAACAATAATAATAATAATAATTAATAACTTGCAGCAGTGTTTGTAAATCACGGAGTAAACTATACGTAGAAAGTCATTTTATTTTGGACATTTTTTCCCTCCTCAAGAATAAGTCTTCTTCTCCAAACAAAACAAAGATTCTCGGGGTGGGGTTAGCACACTTGGAGCACGCAAATGAAAGGGAGAATCAGGATTCCCCTCAATCCGATCAAAAATAGGCAATAAAAGTGTGCCCCGCCAAACACCTTAGCTTTACCCACATCCAAACACCCCCATATAGTTTTATCATATATATATTAATCATATACAAACACCCCTGAATTCCATTTCGCCTATATATACACACCCTACGCTCTCCATCCTGCTCGCACATCTTCAAGCTCACACACAAGACACACTCAATCTTGTTCGTGGTCTCTTCCCAGAGAGAATGTCAGGGGTTTGGGTTTTCAAGAACGGCGTGGTTCGGCTGGTGGAGAATCCTGGGGCTGAGTCGGTGCAGGGCTCGAGCAGGCGAAAAGTGCTGGTTCACACTCCTTCCAACGAAGTCATAACGTCCTACTCGGTGCTTGAGCGCAAGCTCGCTTCGCTCGGGTGGGAGCGTTACTACGACGACCCTGATCTTCTTCAGTTCCACAAGCGTTCCACCGTCCACCTAATCTCTCTCCCCAGAGACTTCTCCAAGTTCAGGTCCATGCACATGTATGACATAGTCGTCAAGAACAAGAACTCTTTTGAAGTCAGAGATATGTAACTTGTTCTCACTGTCTGGACTTAGGTGTGTTGGTTTGATTCTATTTAATTATACCCGAGGGTCTTTGGCCAACGTACGTTGGAGTACTGTCTATATATCTCTAATCTAAGTGACTGTAACATTAATTTCAGTACTGTGTAGGTCAGTTTGTGTTTTAATTCATATAGTTAGATTGATGGGTTTCTGATTGCCCGCGTGCTTGTGAGAAATGAGAACTGAGTGTCATTGTTGTGTGCTCCTGTAAATCTTTATATTCATTCCGCAATAAAATCCGAGTTTCTCAGCTATAATATGTGTATGCTTATATATATATATAAACTGTTTTAATTAAAAGCATAATGAGCATAATATTTTTTTTAGTTAAAATAAGATAAATGTATGATTTAATGAGAGAATCGTATATATATTTGTTTATAAATATTATATATTTGTCATGTTTTATTTAAAAAAATCACCCATCTAATCTTATATATATATATATATTAATAGAAGAACGTGTTAGTAATGATACAAAGAATTTGATGAAGTTTTTCCCCATGCCGTTCTTGTTACTTGAATCTCTTCTTTAACGGATTCTTTGGGTTATCTTTGTTCAATGAGAAACACAATTGAATTACACGAGGAATCTGGCTTATAGGTGAATGGGATTTTTATTTTAAATTTGACATGCACGATAGATGACGAAGGGTGACAAGTATAAGATGATAAATGACATGTGATCAGCAGCTACCAGATTTGGCGGATCGAACGTAAGTGTGTTTGTGTGTGTGTGTGTGTGTGTATATATATAGAGGTGAAAGTATTGTTGTTTGAACTTATTTTCTTAATAGGGGGGCTACATAGTATGGTATATACGAAGAGAAGGTCAAGTGGAGTGCATGGAGAAAGGAGGGGTTCACGTGAGAGGAGGTTCGATTCATCCATTGTTGACAATTTGACAGTAAGACAAGGACCTTTTTTTATTGTTTTATGTGTTTAAGCTCAAGTGGACAGGACAGGTCTATCTATCCTGCTTATATATATATGTAGAGTGAGAGAGTCCTAAGAGTATAGCGATTCTTTCTTCTTTTGTCTTTCTAAACCAAAATACAAGGATGATTTGGACCACATACTCCAATAAACAGGTTTAAAACAAAAATCCTGAGTTAGCCTTGGATGTAATTGAAAATATATGAGATCACCCTTGGCATTATTAGTAGCCCAAAGTAATTACAGAATGTGATGGGAACTAATCGACCAGGAAAACTTATTCTTATTGCCAAAAAAAAAAAAGAAAGAAAGAAAACTTGTTCTTAACGCGTGACACATGGATTTGTCTTGAAGCGAAAAATAGCAACAGATAATCAGTACTTTCGATCCACCATCTGTAACCAAATATAGCATCATTTCTGTATAATGGCGAACACACGATTTCCCTAAATCTTAGCGTATATGTCATTTGTGATATTTCATTTTGTTCTTCTTTAAAAAAAAGAGAGAGGGAAGAAAAGAAAAGAAAGAAAATTGAGTTGGAATTCATGATGATGGACGGATCATGCCAATCCAATTTATTAGTATAGTATGAAAACAGGAATAAGGATATGATATCACATATTGATGCCCATGCTCTATCCAGTGGAAAGTAGCTGTCTTTCCATATATATATATAGAAGTAAGAAAAAATAAAAAAGAAGAATATGAGTTTTACTGGAAAATATATTGGTAAAATAGTGAGGGAGAATTAATATCAATGTGTATGTGGAAGAATATCTGATCCACAAGGTATATGGAATACCCCCAATAGAGATGATATGAAATGAAACGACAATGCTCTTTGTATGTTCTGTCACGAAGAACGAATCTTCCATTTTGTTTTTACCTTGGAACTCCACCATACCCTAAATATATTCTCAAAGCTACCGTCCATTGAACTTAATGTTTAAGAGGCATCATTGATTCCGAGTAACTTGCACTTTGTTTGAATGGAATGAAGATCTCAAATGACAGTGTATCCCATCCTACAGTAGCATGTTTAGGTTTAACAAATACCAGTAAATGTAAAAGTTTTTTAAGAAAAAAATCACCAAATAAAATAAACTCATGAGGATAAGACCCTTATCAGCATGTGTCTGAATAATATATTATGTGCTGCAGAAAAATCTCATGGAAAGGGACACTGGCATGCACCATGCATGGCGTGAGGTGCCTGAAGCCCATTCTTGTTTTGAATGGGCGACGATGCTCTTTTTCATTGAGCTGTCAATTTCTTTGCTTTCGAATGAAACTCCACAGAATCGTGGGGAAGAAGAGCTCTGTATGACTTTTTCAACCATTCCCACAGGGTTGGGGTGGGGCACATGATTTCTTTCCTTTCTCTTCTATTGGGTGGTAAATTAGTCTGGTCAATGAGTTTGGTTTCTGTAAGTGGATTAAACTTTAGTGCCTGTGTCTTTTCATTCCCTAAAAGTTCAATTTAGGCTTAATTTCTGTTTCCTTTTCATCCTTAAGAAAACTATAGACGGTGTTTATTGAGCTTCAATTTCTCTGTCCAAAGAGCGTTGTGTTAACTGAAATATTGTCACGCACATCGCAAAAAGAGAAGTTTTGCCTACATCTAGGGAGCAGAATGATAATCTTTAAAATTGCTCATATTTTTATCTTCTTTTGACCGTTAAGAATAAGCTTTGTTAAAGTTGAAATTGAAATCATAACACTATTTAAGCATGCAAGTATCAAGGTAGTGAATTCTCCGATGCGCGTTAAGTAAAGGACACCAAGACCCACTAATTATATTGTCAGGTGTCAACTATGATCTTAACCTGGAAAATATTTGAACAATGAAAAACTGTTACTAATAATTTGTCTATGTTATCAGCAAAACATTACCAGCACAGTTCAATAGTTATTAGTTATTACTAATGTACATCAATGCTCTTGATTCCTCAATGTTCACTACAAAATCCGCCAAGGCACTAGTAGATAAAAGAGGTTAACAAGAATTGACAGAATATCAATACCGATGCAGCTTCGGAACAATAGAAACGAACTAAATTAACACTTCCTTTTGTATAGAAAATAAGAGGTAAAGCAGATTACAACTGTACTTTCTGACAAGACCAAAGAGTTCCAGCACATGAAACATAGACAATCCCCTTTCTCTCTCTCTCTCTCTCTCTCTAAAAATTTCCAAGAATATTAACGAGCACTAACCAGCAAAGAAGGCTGGGTTTTGGTTTTTTTTCTGCAGTTGCCATGCCAAACTCCCCCTTCAAAACAGAGTCTCTTGCTAAATTGCTCACTTAAACTTCAATATACAGAACCTATCAGTGACCCATGCTAGTTCGTGCAGTCAAATCCATGGCAAACAGAAAGCCAGATAATGAGGACCAAAAACAACAAAATTCCAAGAACCACCAATTTTATTTTCATGTTTTGATACCACATCTTCCGGCGAATTTGAGTTCCTTGCTTTTTGAAATCTTGGGCCTGAAAAATAAGAGGTCCTTCAGGCCTAGAAAGCACAAGATTCAACATAATAGATGTCTCGCCATAGTCAACTTACCTGCGAGCGCAATGTCTCTGTCTTGTCTGCAAGAATAGTTAGATTCTCTCCCCTATCAAGAGCCTGAAAGCGTGTATAGTGAAAATAAAGACAAATTGTCTTGCTTTACGACATTGAAAATTTGCCTCAGCAATAGCTAAATGTCAATATGATAACACATGCTAAAAGGATAATGTATGGAAAGAAATTTAATAATGACAGAACTACGCATGTTATGCTATAGTCACAGACTAAACATTTAAAATAATTTTAATAGTGAAATAATGATTGGAAGAAGCATCTCTGGACTGCATAGTTGTACTGATTCATTAAGAACAACAAATTCTACAATTAAAGAGCTACTAGAAGAATCATAAAATTCATTGTGAACCATCCCAACAATATTATATGGTAGTTAGTATGCTGTATATTGTGTGTCCAACGACTTTGCGTTGTCTTCAACAATTTCAACTCCTGAAATTTTTTTTGACAGCATTATAAGGAGGCAGGCAGAAAGATGGTGTATAATTATAGCTCAGCAGTCCCCAGAAAATGAAGCAGAGGAGACCCCAAACTAAGACTAACATAGAAATCCTCATAAAAACCAAAATTTTCCCACAATCTGCTCTTTCAAGAGAAAGCATGTAATTGGCAATGGATTAAAGTTGGCCATAATCCCCTGAGATTTGATAGAACCGTACACAGGAATGAATGTTAAAAGGAAAAATTCAGTCTTACTCAAGCAATGTAGGTACCTTGTCAATGTTCTCTAACATAATGCTTTTAACTTCTGAAACTTGAGCCTTCACTTTTATTAGCTTTTCAATCTCTTCAGCATGATCAATGATATATTTCATGTGCTCTTTCATAACCGGTCTGCATATCTCCACACATATTATTTTCTGTCTTTGCAGTGAGTTATCAACTAAGGATTTAGAAATAAATGAGCATACCCAAACTCCTTGTTGAGACTCTTGGCAATGGCTGTATCTGCTTTTCCACCGCCATATCTTTTCTTAAAGTCTGCTTTCACACGTTCTAGGAAAGCAATAGAGATCTGCTTGCTAACAGATTCCTTTGCAACAACACAATAAGCTGCAACTCACAACAAGCCCCGTCAGGACACAGAGAGAATTCAATCCTCACTGCACAGCAACTTCATGATTTTGGTAAATCTTGGAAGTCAGCAATATGGATTAAAAAGTAATAAAGGTCAACTAGAGTTTCCATTTTAAGCTGAATTAACAATAGCAAGGCACTAAAATTTTGTAGACATAGTTACATTTGCATTCATCGAGCAAGAAATAAATTAACCATGCATTTTTATTGGACCATAAGACCAACATATGAAGCATCTCCATATAAGCTGTCATAAGAAGGCTGGTACTACTTCAAACCAAATTAGACCTTATTCCCTTAGTTGAAGATGATGGAACTTAGAATTTTAGACAGGGAACAACACACTGAAGGCAATATACCAGAAACAGATAGTAAACATAACATAAGAGAGAATAAGCTAGAGGGCTATCAAACTTTGTTATTACAGACATTAAAATAATATAGCAACAGAACAAAACACCCAAAATGTAATACCAAAGGATAAAGACACTAAAATAATCTCTAGCTTTCAAGTGGCTAGAATCTCTCCAAAGGAAAACACATCCAAATGATTCTTCATCTCCCATCCTCACTACTTAAGCTCTTCACAACCATCTTACCATCACTACCTTTCTTCTCCACTACTCTCTCATGACCTCCCACCATGTCAGAGTTAGTTGCTTCTTTATCCTTTCCCTATTTTGTCCTTACCAAGCCTATCCTAGCGTAAGTCATTTTGGATGGATTAACAATTGGGCCGGCATGGCCATCAGAAAACTTCTGCTGCTTGACTTTCTATAGGGTACTTTTGGAATGAGAATGGAGGAGAAGGGAAGGAAATTTTTTATTTAAACTTACTTAATTTAGATGTAAGAGAAATTTTTCCTTCCCTTCTGTTGTCATCCATTATCATTATTGGCTCAATCCAAACATACCTTATAGGGTGTCCGGTCAAGACTATTTGTTACTTGAGGTCAAGGCCAGGGGATAAAATTGAAATGAGGTGCTTCAGTTCTTATACAAACATACATTCCTATTTTCCAGTATTATTCACCATATGTTGTACAGATATGTACCATAAGGATCAATCTCATCAATTGATGTCAGGGATGTATGGACAGTGAAAGTAGATCAGTAATATATCTTTAAAACAAGAGGACAAAAGGAAAAAAAGGAACCAAAAAAAAAAAAGATTCAGCATATTAGACAATCCAATAATATGGAAGAGCTCCTTTTTCTTTTAATATACAACAGTCTTATAAGACCACTCTGACCTAAAGGCTGCAATGACAACAATATATATTTCACAAATGACTTAAAATGTATTTTATAAGTGAATATGCCACATAACTAAGATGACATTCATATTTGGCATCTCATGTTCTTATATTGTACTTGGGAAAGTTCTGCAGGCTATATATTTATCCTTCTAAACCAGTGATTATTGCTGATTATCCACAACCCAAAATCTACAACCAAGGTGCCGATGGAAGCCTCCATTTTCTGGGAGAAAAATCAGTCATCCAATTCAAAATCAGTAATTACTAATTAGTAATTAGTGCAATGCCACTTCATTTTTATCAAGTTGTCTGAAATTCAAAGCAGAATTTCTCGTACAAATAGCCATGCTAGATAAGCACACGCCTCTAGGTGCAGCTAAATCTCCAAAACATAGGCCAATTGATGAGGTACAGCCTAACTTCAACGAATGCAACTGTCACAAAAAAATTATATGAGCGGTGAAAAAAGACTGTACTTATCTATCCCGAGAAAAACAGAGACGTCGTGAGTTAAACGACTAATGGAGCAACAAAACTTAATCAAACCTTAATACCCAGACTCTGTTTCACTGCATTTCAGTAATCACAATAACAGTTAACAAAATTGGGGCAGAAGTCACAGAACCCATAAAAATAAACAAAACCCGGCAAGGAAAATCAATCCAACAACTAAATAAAACCCGAAAAAATATATCTTAGCGCAAAGGAAACGGCCCCCGAATAAGTCATATCCATTTCAAGACCAGATCCAGTAGTTAAACCAGCAATTCAAGTTCCACATCATTTTGGCTCAGGGAAGCAAGAAAAAACTTGCCCCAGAAATGCAAAGGACAAAATTGGCACCAACAAAAAGAGATCAGAGTAATTCAGAAATACCGTAACCATCCTCGACAAGAAAATTGAAAGTGTGGTGATCACAATTGTAGGTGAACTTGTTGTTGGAGGAGGGCAGTTTCTGGAGACACTGAGCAGCAATCGCCGGGAAGTTCCCAGTGAACTCGGTGTATTCTGCTAAGACCATCGTCCCCCGAGCCACGAAGCTGTATATAAACGATTCCTGACTCATATCTGCAAGTCACTCTCACTAGGAAGACCGCTCGAAGCTCAGATAGAGAGAAGGCGAGAGAGCTTGGCCTGGCTATTCGGGTTCACCTACGTTACCCAATTTCTAGAACCCGTATGGATTAATTTTCTTTGCAGCGAAGAAAGAAGTTCCTTTCTTTTGGTATTGTAAAAGAATCACGAAATTACATAACTCACAAGGCAGCTTGCAAAGCGTAAAGAATGATATGAACCCAATGGCAAACGACAACGTTTCAAGTGGAAATACCAGTACATAATTCACGCCGCAAAATTAGGGCCCGACGGATCAATGGCAATTTTCTATTCTTCAATTCTAGTTTTTGATGATTGACTGTATTTGACAGATGGAAGAAGAGTCCAAAGGAATAGACCGATACACACGCATTATGCTTTCTAATAAATTAATAAACTATAATAATATACCGTAGTTATCTCAATAATTACACCCAATTAGAGTGAAGCTAAGGATCTGAGAGTATAAAATATGTGATTAAAGGGCAGAAGGCGGGAACTGTGTAGCTTCACCTTTTCGGTGCTCTTGTTGACTTGTTCCTTTCTAGAGCTCTCCAACTTATAATAATAATCACTCCTCATGCTTAAAGATTCCCCTTTTAATTATGCAGTGTTTACCTTTTTCGTAAGTGGGTTTCAAGATTGAGTAGCATGAATGCTTGTCCTTGCATTGAAATTAAGTTCCTGGTGGAATGTCGTTCTGAATCTAAAATAAATAGGCAATCGATATCCCAAAAAGCTTACAATTAGAATATGTCTGTCAATGCAAAGGGATTAATGGCAAGAAATTGAGAGAGAGAGTTGAGGAGTTGATACCTAGAATTGTGGTGCAAGAAGCACAATAACGGTTCGTAAGGTTTGAGGAAGGAGAGAGATGCATTTGATTTTCAATGTTACTACAATTGATAGCACATAGCAAAAAATTGAATAAGGTTTCAGGAATTTACTTTTGTTTTTGCTCAGTGATTTAATAATTGCTTATGTTGCCATTCACCGTTCTTTTTTTTTTTTTAGTGAAAAGGGAGATTGAATTAATTCAGAAAAACAATTGTACAACGCAGGAACATACAAAGACAAAGAAGAGCAAATTAAAACCTAAGAGCTCTACTAACACTCATAATTTTACGAGTGTGATTTAACATGGAGCATATATACAAAAGATTGCTGTAAAGAGAAAAAGGCTCTTCTTCAAAAATTTACTTGTTCCTAATCTGCCACAAATGCCAACAAATTATATCGAAGGTAATCCGCCAAGTTTCATTGTTTCATTTGGGATCTAAGATCCCAAAAAGCCATTCATGCAGGGAATTATGATAAAACTTTTGAAGGGTCTCTTAAGGCAAGAGAAAGTTCCAAATGAAAGACGCACATGTGCAAGAATGGAGTACGTGGTTGAGATCTTCCATATCTTCATGATAGTAGTCACAAGTACTCGAGTTTGCAAGATGTCTTCTGCATCTTTTATAGTTAGTTAGGAGCTTATTTTTTGCAGCAAGCCAGAGGAAAGTTCTGATTCTTTGAGCTCCCTGCCACTTCCAGATGCTATTCCATTTCACACTAGGGTCATTCCAATCAATTACATGTGAGGCTTTGTACGCTAAAGCAACGATATAGTTGCTCGAACTAGTAAAGGCCCAAGCACATGATTTCTCCTCATCTCCCTCAATGGGAATATCAGTAGCTGCAATTTGCAATAGAATATTCCTTGGGAGAAGGTGTTCAAATCTGTTAAAATTCCAGGTTCCTTCTCTCGTATGGTAGTTAGCGATAAAGCAGTTAAGTTCATTGTCAGGAAGATAACTGAAGTGTCTATTTTATACCTATAAAATACCCATATTTGATATTGTTTTGCTTGAAAAATATTAAG
Organism: Adenanthera pavonina; assembly: GCA_026686845.1. Lineage (NCBI taxonomy): Eukaryota > Viridiplantae > Streptophyta > Magnoliopsida > Fabales > Fabaceae > Adenanthera > Adenanthera pavonina. Next base: position 32,110,885 of record JAIVEN010000019.1, read on the forward strand.
TTTTGATATCAAATTTGCATGATTCTATTTAAATTGAGATATATTTGAATGTCAGGAAAACTTGAAGGACAAATAAGGATTTTAGAGTGAAAGAAGAAGACAAGAAAACACAAAGAAAAATTCATCCGGTCCCCATTTATCATCCTCACCCCGCGGTCGGGTGAGGAGGCATGAGCTGCAAAAATTACGAGTTGACCCGGCGCTGGGTCAACCAAAGCAGTGCATCACCCGGCGCCCGGTGAATCACGAAGAAGCATTATCAAGTTAGTCAGCCCGCTCTTGCTGGAGAAAAATAACATCATACGGCGTCGGGTGAAAACATGTGGCAACTGTTTGAATAATACCATGGAATCGTATGATATATATATATATATGGGTTTAGAAAGAAAAAAAAAAAAAGAGGACGATCACTATTTTGAGCCCTAGAAGATTTATTCCAAATTCTCTGGAGTTAAGGAAGAGTATTCTGAAGGCAAATCTGGGAGGATTGAAGGCGTAGTGATGCTGAATCTCTCTATTCTTTCACTACTTTTCTTTCTTTAGATTTTGTTCAGATGATTTGGGAGATTATTCTTATGTTGAATTTAAGAACCATGTTTATGCGTAGCTAATCTTCCCAGTTAGGGATAGGGATGTAGTCTAACTGGTATTAATTAGAGTTTACTCTGGATTATGACTCTTGTTTATGATTGAATTTTTCTAATATATGTATGTTTGATTATATCTATCTCTTTTATGCTTTATTGGAGATTTTGTGATTGGCCACCCTAAAATTCATTCTATGGGTAAACTTGATAGACTGAAAGGTGAAGAGTGAGTCTAAACCTAGAGAGATAGACATAAACAATAATTCTAGAGATAAAATTAGAGGTTTATGGTGACTTTGGTTATAACTTCAAGATTTAATTAGGGATTTTAGTTGCACGAGAGTGAATTAAAACCTGATTAAATACAAACTAATTGACTGAAAGGTAATTAGGATAAATTAGAAATAACTATCACTATAATTATAAGGAGTCAAGTTAAAAGTAACTTTAGTTGTTCCAGGAAGATGAAACTCAATTCCCTAAGGCTCTCAGTGATTGAATTAAACTCAAACCCTTGCTTTTATTGTTAATTTCTCTTAGTTTAGAATTTGATTAACGTTTCACAAATTATTTGTTCTGACTGAAATTATTTAATTGAATAAATCATAACCTCCCTTGGGTTCGACCTCTGGAATACTCCGGAGATATTTTTATTACTGCGATCGATCCTGTACATTTGTAGGATATCCCGATCAATAACCATAAGCAAGGTTTTTTAGAGGCCCTAACTCACCAATCCAATTATCAATCCAGAACTTGGTTGATTTACCATTGTCTGGTTTCCACTTAATGCCCATCCTTGTTTCATCCCAGACCTTAGCAATGCATTTCCAAAGTTTGGAACAAGAATTAGTCTTAACATCACTGGAATTGGGGTCAAGTTTTCCATATTTTGCATTTAAGACTCTGACCCATGTGAGATTAGTATTTGCTACTAGCTTGTAGGCCAACTAGCCAATAAAAGCTTTGTTTTGTCCTTGCAAACTTTTAATGCCACATCCACCATTACGAAGAGGCTGACAAAGATCATCCCATTTGATGAGAGGAATTTTTCTATGACCTCTCATTGATCCCCATATGAAATTTCTAATAAGTTTCTCAATTTTCTGACAACAGTTGGAATGGAGCATTGTTGTCTGCATAGTGTAGAAGGGAATAGCAGAAAGGATAGATTTAGCAAGAGTGATGTGTCCAGCAAGTGAAAGAGATCTGATCTTCCACCCTACAAGGTGTTGTTCAACTCGCTCAATAATATAATCATAAGCTTTTTTTGGAACTCTCCCTTGAATGAGAGGAACACCAAAATATTTTCCCATCTAGTCAGTGTGTTGATATCCAAAAGAATGACAAATTTCAAAAATAGTAGATCTATCCACATTCTTAGAGAAGAAAATCTTGGATTTAGAGCTGCTGACCAGATGTCCTAAACAAGCACAAAATTCAAAGAGAATTTGAAGGATATTATCAACTTGTCTAGACTCCGTTGTTCCAAAAAGGATTAGATCATCTGCAAAAAACAAATAGGATAAAGAAGGTCCTGTTTTCCCCATTTTAATAATTTTCCAATCTCCAGATTTGACCTTCAAGTTAATGGCTTGAGAAAGCCTTTCCATGCATAAAACAAAATTATAGGGTGAAAGAGGTCACCCTATCTTATGCCACGCATAGGATTGAAGCTGTCAATTTTTTTCCCATTCCACAAAACTTGCATGGAAGAAGTGGTCAAACATTTCATGATTAGAGAAGTAAGGCCAGCAAGAATATTAGCATCTTGAAGAGAATCTTCAATAAATTTCCATCTCAAATAGTCAAATATTTTTTCTAGATCAACCTTTATTACCATCCATCCCTGCTTGCCTCTGTTCTTTCCCATAGAATGAATTACTTCTTGGGTGATAATGATATTATCAATAATACTTCTTCCTCTAATGAAATTGGACTGATAAAGGCTAATTAAATGAGGCTTCACCTCCTTTTATCTATTTGCAACAATTTTAGTGAGCACTTTATAGGGGACAGTGCAAAGGCTGATGGGACGAAAGTCTTGTAAAGAGTAAGGAATATCGACTTTAGGAATGAGAGCTAACAGAGTATGGTTAAATTCATACGGGAGAGAGCCCCTATCAAAGATGTTTCTAATGAAATTATATAGTGTTTGGCCCACAAGATATCATTGATTCTGATAGAAAAAAGCATGAATACCATCAACTCCAGGAGATTTGAGGGGTTTCATATCCATTAAGGCAGCCCTGGTTTCATCAATTGAAACATTTTTACTGAGCAAACTAATAAGATGAGATGGGAGAGCAGGGAAATGACCTCGAATATGATAAGGCAACAGAGTCGAATCATCTATAGAGTAAAAGATTCTTAAAGTATTCCCTAGCCATGGCAAAGAGAAGGGATTCATCCGTGATCCAAGTGCTATCTGTGCTTTTAAGGGATAAAAGACATTTGCGTCGGTTGCGAATTCTAGCTTGAAGGTGAAAGAAAGAAGTATTTCAGTCACCCAAGCTAAGCCAGTTTGCTTTAGATTTTTGCATCCAAAGAATCTCCTCCCGTAAATAGGTTTCTTCATAGTCTTCAATTAAAGTCTGCTCAAAGTCAAGCAGTTGAGGGGAAAAGGGACGAGCCTCTAAAGTCTTCTAAATACCGATGATACGAGCACATAGCTTTCTTTTTCGTTGGCCTATTTGGCCAAAGGTGGTTTCATTCCAAATGTGGGCTTGGGCTTGGAAAGAATGGATATTGTTTAGCATGCTTTGATCATTGCTCCAAGATTGTTTCACCAGCTCATGGAAGTTGGGATGAGTAGCCCATGAAGCAATAAATTTAAAGGACTTAGACACAGGCTCAAACCGTGGCCCATGATTAAGTTGTAGTAATAAACGCATGTGATCAAAACTAATTCTTGGGAGATGATGAAGCATAGAATTAGGGAAGGTATTGATCCATTTAGAGTTAGCAAGAGCTCTATCTAAACAAATCAGGAGGGTCCCTCGGTGCCAAGTAAAAGAAGGTCCACTAAAGCCTAAATCCACAAGTTCAAGGTCACAAAGGAAGGATTTAAAAAGTGTACAACCAGGTACATTACGTGTTGCTCCTCTTCTATGCTCACCTAAATGAAGTGTAGCATTGAAATCTCCTCCTAGAACCCAAGGATAATAGATACCTTGCATGAGTGTGGTAAGGTCATCCCAAACGGATTTGCGTGAAGATGGAGTGGGACTACCATAGACTGCTGTGAAAGCAAAAGTCTTATTGATATCAATCACCTCAACTTAGGTGTGAATGAATTGGCGATGATTCCTTAACACCGTTATGTTAACTTCGTTATTCCAAAGAATCCAAATCCCACCAAAGTATCCTTGAGCTTCTACTTTTTGAGGATTGGGATATCCAATTTTACAAATAATTGCGTCAGCTTGCTTACCAAAGATTCTTGGTTCAACTAGAACAACAATATGCGGATGGAAATCCTTTAGAAAGGATTTAAGAGTCAAATGAAATCTTTTAGCAACTGCACCTTGGCAATTCCAGAATAAAATAGACATAGGAAAAAGGAAGTTAAAGCTTAATATCCGAGCTGTTCAAGGCCTCCTCCATGTCTTCAGAGTCATAGTTCTTGCCTACTTCAACATCATAATTAAATTCCCTTAGAGCCTGATTGACAAGTTTAAGGGATGTGCTAGGATTCATAGTTCTGGCTCTTAATTTGTTAACACGAGGCCCAACTAAAAGATGTAGCCCCTGAGAACAAACTAGATCAAGGGGTTTTGAAGGCCTTTTACCTTTTACATACGTTGATACTTCTAGGACATTTGGGCTCAAGCTATGTCCTTGAGTGGTAATGGGTTCTTGTATATACAACAAATATATGTATATACAAGAATGAAGATTTATACCTAGAGTTGAGATTCGAGGAATTTGAGAATGGTGGCGGGGATGATGCCCCTAATACCACCTCCATCGATGCTGAGAATGGTGACTAAGTTTCCAAAGGTTGGGGGTTGAATTTGTAGAAGGGATGACTTTGTTCTCTCCATATATATTTAGTTATGGACCACTAAGTGAAAAATGGAAAACAAATGCGAGCTTATATCCAAATGAACGCTAAAGAAAACGTGGAAGCTAGCTAGCATATGGTAAGGTAGCTAGTTATGTTTTCAAGCAAGGGAAGTCTCGAGAAAGAAGTTCAATTTATGTGCCAAAGGGATGATTCAGGCTTTGGTTATTTGCTTTCCTCTGCTCAACGTCCTATTTATAGTGGCATATGAGATGCAAGCAATTTGAATTTCAAATTAAGACGAGAGGAATCGTCAAGGAAGTACCTTACCAGGTAGTATGAATCGAATTGGTAAGAGGAATGGAACGGGTCCAACGTACATTCCAGCTTTTAATAATTGAGATATATTATCCACATCCAGTCCCACGTTGAATTGAATATTCTAAAGCCCAAATAGTCTTTTTCCCCTAAATATTTGCAACATACTTGTCCCCTATCAATGGAGACCAACAGACGACGATACGGCTGCGTCATAGGTTAGATTAGTGACAAGGGATGGCGACAAGTCTTCTCTGAATCTCTGGAGACTAGGTTTTAGTTTGCTACAAGCAATAATTAATTATCGTCCTCGGATAATCATCACGCACCTGTGCTCGCATGACCCACCCATTTTTCCCTTTCATACATTCTCTTCTCACTTGCCAAAGTGGTGCATAATACTTGTGACAATCCATTAGTTGTTTGTTAAACTATTTGTATGTTCTGACATGGCATAACTTGTAGCTAATTTTATTTTGTTGGATACGCAATGGGAAGTAATTACTAGGTATAATTAACATGCTTTGAGAGCTAGTTCCCCAGTGAAATGGGTTTCTTTGGATACCCACCCATTTTACATACGCAAGGGGTTTCTTTGGATAGCTTTCCTGAAAGTGACCATTATAACCACAGCAAAAACAGACTGAAGGGAGCCCTTTATATTCAACAAAAATGGTGTTACCATCAGTACTTAGCTTGGAAGTTAATGGTTTTGTGAGATCTATGATGAGAGCAATGCGAGCAAACTTTTCACGATCTCCTGATTGAGTATTGTAATCAATGCGAACCACATCACCCAACATATTACTGATGGCTCTGATGACACTTTTATGATAGTATCTTGTCGAAAGTCCAGGCAACCTAACCCATCCAAGAACATGGTTAATGGTGTGATCAAGAGGCTTGAACTCAGGCATCCATCGTTGTACCAAGAGGTAATGACCAAACAGTACCCATGGACCATTAATTAAGGCATCCTGATAATCAAGGTCATCTTTAAATTTAACCAGAAAGCAATCACCTTCTAAGTCAACAACTTGCATAGGACCCGAAGGACGCCAAAACTGTTGAAGTCATTCCTTAAGCACTTTGTAGGAAATCTTGTGCCCAAGAAGTTTGATGACCACAGAGAATCTCATTTTTTTCCTTCAGCAATTGGATGACTCTGTTAGAGAAATTAATTGAAAGAATTGGACCATCTTTGAAGATGGTAACATCTCCTTCGCCAAGCTTGATATCATCATCTTCATCTTCAGGTTGACCCTCCATGAGCTTCTCTTTAGAGGAAGAAGTCTTAGCATTCATAGGCCCATCAATTTTCATGGCTTCCTTACTCTCAATCAGAGGCAAATTTTCTAGCATCTCTGGTACATATTCTTCATCCAGTAGCAGATCTTGCATCTCGTCTTGTCTACTTTTTCCAGCCAAAGGGTTCTTGGTGTCCATCATTTCCACATCTCTGATCTTGACTTTTTTGGTTGAGCGTTTGTCCTCTAGAAGGGGTGGTGGCTCCTCCTTGTCTCGCGCACAGACTTCCATAGAGCTCCCCATCGCCTGTTTTTAGGTAGCACCCGTCATTCTCTTTAGCACACGTGTCTCTTCTCTCCTATTGCTATTCGTCTCTTCTCTCCTCATTTGCCGTTCTTTTTTATTTCCCCTTTCTCACATACTTCCAAGGAGAGGTCTGAAAGAGGCCAGTGAGGTATGACCCATTTGGTTTTTCAATTCATTTTAGTATAACCTAGTTGCGGTGAAAATTAATTTTAAATTTATTTGTTTGTCTTTAGATATTTTACTTCAAAATTAGTTTTAATAAAAGTGATTTATGTTGAAATGATTTTAATTAGAAGCAATTTCAAGTGTATAATTATAAAAAAATATGAATTTTATAATATAATATCAAATGACAAAATCAACAAGGAGAAAAACATTTTAGGACCCATATATAAAAATATGCCTCAATCAAGATCCATTTTAAAAATTTCCAACTCAGACAAACTAAATTTCCAACTTTGACAAACTAAATTTTCAATTGGTACTATTTATTTGTAAATATTTTTTTATAAAGGTCTCAAATTGTCCTTCTCCCAAATCAATGAAAGGTCCAATATCACAATTCCAACTTCTGTTTTCCCTCTCTCTCTCTCTCATTCTCATGATAAAAATAAGAGTAAAATGACTTGTTGGGTGTGCATCCATTATGTAGGATAGGATTCGTATAGCTCAAATTCGAGACCTCTAGTTAAGAGAATACAACCCCTTGTCAATTAAATCAAGTGCTTGATAGTCTTTTAATTTACTTTAATTGCAAAGAAATCCTTTTTATTTTAAAAACATACATGCATATCTCCTAAAATAAAAAAATTATATTACACAGACGTCCTTTATTTTTAAGATATCATTTCCATCCATCTAACCATTAGTTGACCTTTAAGTCACATTATTTTGGACAAAAATACCCTCTCTTTCTCTAATATTATTTAAGAATTATTTAAATACTTATGTTAGCTAAAAATTAACTTTAATCACACATATTTTTAAATTTTTTTATTATACTATAAAATTGATCAATTTCGAACATATAATAAAGTTGATTGATTTTATTATTTTAACTTTTTTAACGTTTTCATTTAATTTTTGGTAATATTTTGAACATAAACGTTGGCTAAAAAAAATCTTTGAAATTTAGTTTATTTTTGGGCTAGAAAATATCTTTAGTTAAACAAATATTAGTAAAAAAAATTAGTCAAAATTTTAATAAGTTTTAAATATTTTCTTTGAGTTAGAATACTTAAGCTTTGTCTCAATTTTAAACATTAAATGAAAAATTGTTTGCCAAAAAACTAACTCTTAATTTCATAAAAAAACTCTAGCAAAAATGTGCTACACAAAATATACATACCAATAAATATATTAATAAAAACATCTAATAATTTTGAACTAACTAGATAAGAAAGAAAAAAGACAAAACATGATTTCAATCCTATTCAGGAGGAGCAGCAATTGAACAAGAAGAATTGTTAGGAATTTTACCAAACCTGATATTCTTCAACATCACACAAAAAGAAAATTTTAGAAAAGTATTCCAATATATTTTACAAAAGACATCAAATATAATAAGTTTGATGCATCATATCTTCTTTATCTGTCTAACTTTAATTTTTGACATTGCTTTTGCTTGTACAAGTATCTTCTTGAGCTCCTTCCTTAACTGAATTTTGTGATACACTTGTTGAAACTCCCTAAAAAGATGTATGAGTAAATAAAAAATAAAAAAATATTACATGTAATTGTCAATAAGAAACAAGGGTAATATCTTACTTGTCTATTTCTCTTGACCTTAATTTGAGCTCTTTGACAACTCCTTGTATTATATCCTAACCCTCCACAGTTAGTGCACTTGACAGTTGATAATCTTTGTCTTACATTTGATGATGCATCATTGTCTTTTTCTCTTCTCCTACTTTTTTTGGGCTCCCTAGAAGTCTATGCAATGAGGGCAAAAGAATATCTTGTTCTTTCAAAGTATTTAAATTTGGTAAAGGGCTAATTAAACTAAAATAGGTTGTCATGTAATTAGTATTGTTGTAAAAAGCATCATAATAATCTTCTACATTTGCTCTTATATGCGCAATGGTAGCTACACCATGTTTGCAAGGCAACCCACTAAGTTGCCATGCTTTGCATTCATAGGTATAAGAATTTAAGTTCACAAAAAACCTTGTAAATCTATCACACACTTTAAATAGATTATTTCCAACAATGCCTTCTATCATGGTAACTTAACTTTACTATGCTGCACTTATTCTTTTCCAACAATAATTCTATATATTTAGGTATCTTCTTGTAACTTGCAACATGAGAACCTTTATATTTCTCCCTTCCCTTTCTTCTTGCCCTATATAATTGCATTCAATGGGTCTTAAGTCCATATTTGGTGGTTAATTCATTATTCATTAAGCCAAAACTCATATTAGAGTCAGCATTCAAAGATCCTTTCAACTTATTTGCTATCTCGGTAAATGTAACATTGGGTTGATTGGTTAACCTAATGCAAGTGTGCCTAGGTTCATATGATTTTATCATAAAGGTTATGCCATTTGAGGTGAGAGAAGCATGAATTCTCCACAAACAACTATATGAAGTACAAATAGCAATCACTCTTACTTTCTCATTTTTTTACTCTAATTATGTCAAAATTTTCTTAAATTACATAATCCCTCAAAACATTCCTAAATTCAGTAACATTGACAAACAATGTCTTTTTCTAAATTCACTTTGTCATTAACGATGTACTAAAATTTTTTTCCTTTCATATTCTTAATAATGTTAAGAATTTTAGGTTTTTCTACATCATTGCCACTTGCAGAATTCTCACAACCATCAAGATCAATTTTTGGTTCACTATCTTCACTATTTTTTATCCTATTCAATGTGGAGTCACTATCAGTCCTTTCACTTTCTCCATTTATTTCTACCTCATTATTATAATAATCTTCATCACTATTAGTGTATAATAGATCAACAGGAGGTTCATTTTTATCCAAGTCATCAATATCTTCAATATATGTGATGTTATCTTGCATTGGATGAAAATTTTTACAATACAATAAAATAAAATGATTCAAAATAAATAGAATATTTTATCTTTGAAAATCAAGAATTAACATAATAACATATTGCATTGAGTTATGCTTAGTCTTTATATATACACACACACACATAAAAGCTTCAATGTTATCGGTGCCTCAATGATGTTACTTTTCTAGTCAATCATTAAGCCCCTTCCCCACTAATATCATTTTGTATATTTACTTTCACAAATTCCTATGGCCTTTGACTTCCAAAACGTAATCCAATAGCAAGAACTGCCATTGTCCTCATACTATAGTAATAAATTGCTTATATTGGGTTGAAATATATCCAAAACATTGTGGATATATTGGGTTGAACCCGGTTTTATACCGGTTTTGACCGGTTTGACCAGTTTCCACCGGTTCTAATCCCTCCACAGTTTCCAGCTGCTACCGAACCGATCATGGGCCGGTTCCTGGACGGACCGGTCGAACCGGCCGGTTCGGTTCGATTTTTTATACAATGATATTAATAAATTGCTTATATTGGGTTGAAATATATCCAAAATATTGTGGATATATTGGGTTCAGATATGTTAGGCTAATAGAAAAGAAGAAAATGATCGAAAAAACAACAGTTCATTGCTCCATTCACGACATTAAAACCGTTGCTCGACAATAAGAGTTTAAAGTCCAACACTCAGACCGCTTATATCCTCACAGTTGTTTTGATCATATTTCTCAATCTTTTATAACTTTACCTTTTTTTCAATTTAAAAAGAATAAAAGGATCAAATATGTTTAAGAGAGAGTGCCTACAGAACTTAACTTGCTTGTCCCTGTTGCTTTTGCCATCACTCACCGTGGCTCTTCTTGTTGCCATGTTCAGTCTTTCCTTCCTTGCAAGTTTCATCTCTTCAATTTGGTGTGATTGAGACTTGGATGAATTAGGGATTTAGAATATTGAAGGATAAATTAGTAAATAAAATTTATTTTAATATAATTTTAAATTTATTTTAGAATCTTTTAAGAATATTTTAACATAGTGAACGGTTTGAATTAAGGTATATGTTTTCAAAATAGGGAGGAGGTTTTTGTAATTTAAACAATACAAAAGGGTGGTCATAATATTTTACTTAAAAAAATAAATCTATTTAATTTAAAAACTAATTTGTTTTTTATTTTTAAATTATCTATCATATTAAAATATATTTTTATTAAATAATTAAGTATGGAATTTTTTTTAAATCTTTTTGACTAGAGAAAATTTTTTAATTAAGTATGGAATTTGATTCTCATAAAAACAAAGATATACTATCTTTTAATGAATTATTCATTAAAAAAATTAGTGAATCTTTTGTTTCGAGGGAAAAGTAGTCAATTTTTTCTTCTTCATCATCTTTTAGACATTTCAGCAGTCGGCACCCATATTTTGTTGCAGTCATCTAACCTCTTCTTGCCTCTCATTCTCTTACCCAAAGCCCATCTCTCTCTTTGCTTTCTTCACTTCCAATGCCTCCTCTACCATTTTTTGGTATCTCCAGTGCGTAGAAGAAAAGCTTTGCGTTTGCGAGTGTTACTACAAGGTAAATGAGAGAGAGAAGGACCAGAGCGGAGGAGAATAAAACAGAACAGAGCAAAGGAGAATGGCCATACGCGAACTTGAAGCCGATCCAAGGTTATTTAGGGAATAAATCTTGCCATTAATCCAAGGTTACTTTTGTCAGCCTTTCTATTGACAATTTAGACCGCTCCAATTTTGTACAGCTTGATTTTGTTTCATACAGTTCCTATTTTCTACGCAAAAAAAAAAAAAACTTGGAAGAATGGGGTCTTCAGCATTGGATATACCACTACAGCTACCACCTTTCTTCTTTAGACATATCATACTTCATCTATATATATATATATATATAAAATACACTCGCACACAAACGTATCATATATATATATATAAAATCTACATGGATGATTAAAACACACGTGAAAGACTACTTCCTCTTAAATTTGTTGATCCATCCTCTGAGGGATTTACAAGAGAATGGTGCATATTATTTTCCTTATTCTTCTTTCTTTTACTTGCGATTCATAACTTTTATATGGTTCAGGTTTCCATCTTTGTATTTTTTGTAAATAAAATTTCCAACATATTTGTTATTAGGTTGGACCCGATCTAAGAATATAAATTATTAAGTCATGTTTGAAAAATAATCATATATAAATATTTATGTGTCTCTTCATCTTTTTAGATGAACTTTTATTTTTTTAATTATTTTATTTGATATCTAACTAAAATCATCAAACCTAACTCGAAAATTATAATTGGAGGCGCTTAATTTCAACTGGTTTCATTTTTTTTTTTGCCAACCTTGAAAAAGCAGTTAGACGCATTTATTTTTAATATGGAGGTGCTGGAAGTCACTCTTCCTCTAGTCAAAATGACATTTTTTTTTAAAGTGATTATATGTTTAATAGCACCCAGGTTATTATCTAATTGATAATTAAATACTAATTCATTTGAAATATAGAAATAAATAGAGTAGATTTTTAAAGTAATTAAATATAAAATGGCCTAATGAACTAACCTACTCATCACTAGTTAGTCTACACAAAGGCCAGTAAGTACAACATCAACTTAAAGTTATTAGTGCAATACAATATAAAATGGATCACTTATTTGGGTTTAGAACCTCTTAATTGACCGATAGTAAATCTAAATTTTATGATTTAGATTAAGTTCACATGGAAAATCCAAGAAATGTGACTGTTGACTCTGGAAGTGGTTTTGTTGAGGCAATATGATTTTGGCATACAAAATTTTCTTTGACCTACTAAGTTGAGTATTATTGATGGATGGCATTTCAAATAAGTGAATAGAAAAAGAAGAGATTTACGCGGCGTAGCATAAAAGTCCCAGGTAGGATGGAGAAAAGAAGAAATTTTGGAGCTATATGTGTGTGCGAGAAGATATTAATTCACTTCCAATGATTGCCCGTTCCTTCTTATAAAATATTCGTTAGAGAACTAAAACAATGTTGATCACATTTTATATCTGACTAAATCTTTCAATTCTGAGTGAGCATGAGTATTTGGAGAATTAACTATCGGCAGATCACAATACACCAGTATCTGATCTAAGTATGATAGAAGTACACCTAAATAAGTATGTGAAAACTACTAGTAATAAGGAATTATCGAAATAGAGAAAATCATAAAAGTGAATGCAACATGAAAATTTATATTATCTAATTCAATTAATAAATATTTTAGAAAGGTAGACAAAGAGATTGGAAAAATTACATCAAAGAACCAAACTTAACAAATTCTATAATGAAAATGTTAAAAGATTAACTCATTTAAAATTTCTTAAAAAATATGTTTTGGAAGTATTCCAGTATAAACTAAAATTACTTAACCTTTTGCCTCCTTTCATGTACAAAGATTTTTTAAAGTTCATACATGAATGAAAAAAATAAATAGCAAATAATAATATATCAATATCAATGACAGTTATTTTAATTTTTTATTGATATATTGATTATGATGATGATTTTTGTAAAATTAAGAATATTTAAAATTAAAATTAAAATTCGAAAAATAAAAAGGGCAGGTTGTACTCATTTCACTGTTGCCAATTTCTGATATCCCGCCGAGGTGCATATCTTATCATCGAATTTCAAATTGAGTTCTTATGTCGTTTGTGACTTCACTTGCATTTTCTTTTGAGTTTCAATCTCTTCTCTGATTCTGAGTTTCCAACGTTGTACCACCACGCACTATTCAAAGTAAACCCTAGAAATCTTGCATTCAACTTTCCGGGACATTCCAATCCGATCCCGAATGGCCTCCCCTGATTCCACCGCAACTCCTGTCCCATTCTCAACTGTAAACTCCTCTCTCCTTCTTCCTCTCTGTCTTCTTTCCCTTTGACCATTTCTATTGAGGATTCAAGAAACTTGCAGCTTCTCATGGTTTAGGAATTGAAAGTTTGTGACTTTATTACGCCTTATTAATTTTCTGATTTTTCTTTTCCCAGACGAAGGAGAACACGGCTCCCATTTCATCAAAAATCGCGGTACGTTTCTCATTTTCATTTTTTTTTTGCCGATTAGAATTACATCCGGACATTTTATCAAGGTTGGGTGCTTAGAAATTGCAGAAAACAAAACATATGCAACTTTTATTTATTTATTTGGGTTTGTTATAAGGTCGTTTAGCTAGATGAGCTTAAATGAAGTTAAAAACTATTTAGCTTTGATGTAATCTGGGGCTCTTCGAATTCTTGTGCCCGTTTCCAGGAACTAAATCAGTCAAGAACCGAGCTTCTTAACAGAATTCAGAGCTTGAAACAGGTGACATTTATCTGATCTTTTCTAAATCCGAAGTATTGCTATCATATTATACCCAAAAACTATCGAGTTGAGCCTGTTGTATGCATTTTAATTTTCACCTTTGGTGGATTTGGTGTTTATTTTTTTGTCGATTCCTTTTTTCCTGGTCACTAGGATTTGCAAAATTGGAGATCAAATCTAGACACGCAAGTGAAGGTCTATCGTGATGTAAGTGCAATAGATGTCTGCAGAACGCTGCATTATGCTACAGTGTTTTGTTTTAAGTTATTTATACTTCATATTTTTGTTTTCATGTTGCTTATTCACCTATATGGATATAGGACACTTCTATATCTGAAATTTTATGCTTGGAATCTTTTATTTTTTTTTATTGCATTACATTAAATGCAATGGATAAGTCTTGAAGATGACTAAACGGATGTTATTTCTTTTGCTGATAGTATAATCGCCAAATTTTTTATTCATGTTAAGTGCCATTACAGAGCTTACCAAACGACATTTGATACTCATATCAGTTTTATTCTGTACGTGTTTCTCACATCTGATGGGCAATTATTAGCCACATTTGCATGTATGGAATCACATTGATCTTCTTTTAATGTTACCTCTGCATTATAAATCCGTTCCCTGTATGCCCTGGTGAAGTGGTGCTGAATCTGCTGATTCGGGAATTGGTCAATAGCATTTATAAATTCACATACAATACGGTCTATTGCTGAATTCAATTCATATATGCTGCATCTATTTTGGGAGAATTGATTTAGTATCTCACAGAAAAGCTTTTTATGCTGTAATATGGAGTGAAGACTTTGTTTAATTTAATGAGGTCTTGTGTGTAGAACTTTGAGGATCAATGGTGTTGTTCTACATTAATGGTTTTTTCTAATGTAATGGTGCCCATGGTTGATGAATAGTTTATTCAGCTGTTGAGAGTTCGATAGAAATCAATGAAAGGGTATTTGTCACCTGCTATTGAACACAATTGACTAAAAAACCTGTGATGTGATATTACTGTCACAATAGATGGATTTATGCTTGTAATAACTGCAGTATGACTGCCCTAGATTTAAGGGTTTTCCATGACTCGTATGTATTGGTCTCTGCATTATGGTTTGCTTACATCAGATTTGGTCTTTGTTATGAGCTTGCTCAATTTGTTCATAGCAAGAATTTGGATCTAATTAAAGAAATAGATTCTATCTAGCTGTTGTTTCTTCCATTTTTGTGGTGTTGCAACTCTCAAAGCATTTTCTTTGGTTTATGCAGGAGCTATCTGAACTCAAGAAAACACTCAATGTTGAAGTGGAGCAACTTCGAACAGTGAGTGTGATTTCAGTTTTCTCCTCATGTGTTCTCTTTCAAATGAAATTTGTTTGAATTTGGTTTGCAAAATCAAAACTAGGAATTTCAAGACCTGAGGACAACTCTTCAACAACAACAAGAGGATGTTACTGCTAGCTTAAGAAACTTGGGGGTAAGTTTTCCGGAGGATCATTTTTCTCTGCATTTGGCCATGTGTTATCTTTGAACCTTTCTCTCAAAATTATATGATTGTCAAGATATAGGTATGCAAAACTAATAACTGCCCTTGCTGTTTTGCAGCTGAATGATGTTCCAGGAGATAGCGAGAAAGTGGAGTCACTGGAGACTAAGATTGAAGAAATTGAGAAGGAAGAGAAGCAGGTTTTGCCCAAGGAAGACACTGGCAAAATAGCTGAAAACTGAATGCGCATTGGTCAGGAGTATTTGCAGTTAGCAATGCATACACTAAGAGGACGTGAATGAGTGACTTTTATATGTCCCTGTATTGTTGGTTTTATGTTGTGTTTGTCAGGAAAGAATGGGTCCAACCTCGTTGTTGGGGATAAAACAGGATTTATAATGCAATGTATGCTAAATTTTGTTGTTCTGCCCTCATTATGTGCAATTCGCTACAAATGATTGCTCTATTTGGGCATATTTGTGGTATACTGGTATGCCTCCATTGACTTATATGTGGAATTATACAGCCAACCCTGTGTTTATTAGTTTATCTTTCTACTGACGAGGCCTTTACTTTTTCCTTCTAATTCATTTCCCTACATGTCATGCCTCTCTGTAGTAATTTTGTTCTGCCTCTAGTACTCTACTGTTTACGAACAAGGTCGCGCAGAGAGAGAGAGTGAAGTGGCGCATAACTGGGTGGGTTACGAGAATGAACTGTATTGTAGTTTGACAATGTAGAATGCGAATTGCGAAAGGCCTAAATATAGTAACTGTTGACAACCAAACCATGGCTTGATGTGGAATTAAGGCAGAACCAACCATTTGGGTTGTACGGATAGGGCTTATCTTAGGGGATAGTTTCAGATGGCATTATTAATATTGTATTACAAGTGGTTCAGTTACGTGTGCGGGTGGATCATGTGAGTTCTCTCATCATTAAATGATTTGCATAATAATTAAGACTGCTTTTGTCAGCGGGTGAATTGAACTTCTGTTTGAAGAAATAAGTTAACGTTCCAAAACAGAAAGGGTTCCGTTTAGGTGTACTTTATGATCCAAGTACTAATACACTATTCAACAAAGATATCAGTTCCTTTGTACAATTGTACGCCTCTCCGTGAATCCCACGGCAGAAGTCATCACGCCTATTTAACGCACTTTACTTCACATATATATATATATATATAAATTAAGATATTTTTATATTTTAAAATATAAGAAATAAGGAAAGTTTGTGTGGTGTATTTAATAATTTTTTTAAAAATATTTTTAATTAATATAATATTTTTTTATTTGTATTAATTATGTGATTTAAAAATTATTAATATTAAATGAGAGTATTTTTTAAAATTATTTTATATTTTAGATAAATTTATTGATTCCTTTAATTTATGTGATTTTATTTTTTATTTTTTATATTAAAAAATGGGGGAGTATACTGTAATGCGACTCAAAATTTGAGATATCCAAAACTAAACCACTATTTTACTTCATTCGTCTATTTATTTTTGACTGTTACCTTCGAAGAAAAAAAATGGAAGGCACCAATCATGAACATTCAAATCCAACGCCGATAGCGTTAATCACCGAGCACAGGAGATTCATCTCCGCCCATAGGGTGAGAGATCAAGAGACTAAGCGAGAGACAAAGGGTGATTGAGAGGGAGGAAGAAGTCCGTTTAGATCAGATGGAAGAAGGGTAATAATAAAACTATTAAAACGTTGAATGCCAGCTGTTCAGAGTTAATAGTAGCTGCAGATGGAAGAAGTCCGTTTAGATGAGTGGCCAAATCTCTCTCTCTCTCTCTCGCTCACTTTTTCTTCGTCAATGCCCCTCTTTCTCTCTCTAATATAGGTGAGGTGAGGTGAGGTGAGGTGCCGGAGATGAAGCTCCTGCGCTATCAGTGTTGGATTTCCGTGTCCATGATTGGTGCTTAATGAATTTCCATTTTGATCAATACTGCTTGCTTCTCTGCGTAAAATAATTTAGTTTTAGATATATGATGATTGGAGCCATAGATAGTATAGTATAGCTTCCCCACTTTTAGAACACTGGCGGATTGCAGAATATATGTGCGATTGTGTGGACCCGTGAAGTCCCTCAACCTCAATCATATGGCATCACCTCTAGAAACATCGGTTTTCAGATAATAAAATGACAAATAATTTATGCAATGAAAAGTCATAAATTAAAAATCAAGTACTGAGTATTTCACAAGATGCAATATTTTTTTTTTAAAAAATTAAAGCTATCAATTTCAAGTTGTGTACTTGCTTTACATTTTTTAATTGACATATTTCGAGCTTATAAGCTCAGTTTAACATTTATATATTTCGTACAAGATTCGAAACTTATGGCTCTAAGTTGTCAGCTCATGACCATCGTCCCATATGACGATGTAGTACAATTCTTTGTATCTTATTTCATTTACATCAAGAAGCCGGAAAATGTGTGAACGTTCAGCTTCAAAATCAAAATCAATGCGACACCATGGACTATGATAAGAGCTAGAAAGACAATTTTAGAAGCATATACTATCCAATCTCTTATTTTGTCTTCCTTGCTTTTTTTTTGGTTCACACCAAATTTATAAGAAGTTTATGAAAAGATACTTCAGACAATAAAAGTATTAGCCATCCATAAATGCTTCAAGTGACAATTGATTACTATTTTCTGGTGGGTAGATAGATTAGCTGAGATGGGAGTTTAATTTGTTGGCTGTAGCTAGTCATTTTCTGTGGGAATAAGTGTAGTCCAGAGAAGACTAGTCCCTTCCTTTAATTCTAGGAGCAGTAAATTGAGTTGAGGCAAGTAGGTGAATTGAAGTGATTTATGACCAAACTGGAAGCATTCAAAGAGGTTCCTTCCTTTCCTTCGGGGCATATATTCATATTCTTCACCCCCACCTTCTTTTCCCCCACCCCCATCGGCGCTTTTACCTTGTCCTCTGTACTACTATTTTCTTGGTTCCCTTACATGGACGTCCCTAGTGATAACAAAATTGTCTTTTCCTTTTATTTGAATTCAATTTTAATTCCTTGAAAAAGATTGGAGCAAAAAAAGAGTAAAATTTAGGGACGAGGAGTGGTCCTATTCAATCAGTCAAACCCTAGAAGGATTGTTTTGATGCATCCACTTCCATGCAAGGAAATTAAAGGAGATTTGCAGGTGGGAAGTGATAACCTAGTCTCAGTCCAACTTAATTAATATTTAATGAGAGGAGGGGTGCCAGTTTTTTTAATCCAACATGAAGAATCTTATCTAGACGAATAACAAATAGGTTCATAGATAACAAATCACTTGCTCTCATAAGAGAACAAAGGCTTAGAACATCTATAATGGACGAAAAATCAAGGGGAGGAAGAATGTAAAAGAATAATTAAACAATATAATACACAAGTGTCTTGGGTAATAAAAGGCACGAGTATATATACATATATATATATATATATATATAAGAAAATAATAGAGTAGATCGAGTAGAATAATGGTGAAATTGCAAAAAGATGGAGACGATGTGTTCTTCTGTCATTGTCTCATTATACTTTGATGGCCATCCTGGCCTGCGCACTTTGCTCCCCTACGGAGTACATATTACAGAGTACATTCTTGGCATTTTCCCTTCTTTTTTAAAGCCCCACTATACTCCTCTTCCTCTCCATAATTTCAAGTTTCCACTCGCTCCTCACCATTCCTGCAAGCGCAACCTCCTTCTCTTTCTTTAATGGATGCAAAATCTGCTGAAGCTACCTCACAGGTTTTGAAGTATCAGGTAATTACTACCCAAGACTCAGACCCTTTTTGTATAAATTTAGCTTCTTTTCTACTCGAGTCTGAAACTTCGTTTTTCTCCCTGTTTCTCAGACATGGTTCTTGAAAGTTCCTATCCACTGCGAAGGTTGCAGGAGGAAAGTCAAGAAAGTTCTTCAGAGTATTGATGGTACTAACTACCTAAGCTTAAAACAGAAAATTCTTCTCCTATTTGTCTGTTCTGGATACGCTAGCTTGAACAGGAAATTGACTTCAAAGTTCGGCTCTTTCTTCCGTATTATGCTTCTTCTTTGTTCTTTTCCCCATGCATGACTAGATTATGAAGCTCATAACTTCACCCAGTTAACCCAAAAAAATCTGTCATTTTCCTTACTCATTGTCTTCTTTAACCTGCAGTTTCTTCTTATTATGGTAACAAAAACATAGATTTCACGGAAACTCGTTGCGTTTACAGGTGTTTTCACGACAACAATAGACCTACAGCAACAGAAAGTAACAGTCACCGGAAGCGTTGGCGTTGACACCCTGGTTCGAAAGCTGATCAAAGCAGGTAAGCACGCCGAAATTTGGCCGGAAAATGTAACCGGAAAAGGAAAATCCTCCGGGAAAGCAAAGAAGAAGAACGCACAAAGAGACCCAGAAAGCGTGGAAAAGCATTCCACTGATAAATCCGAGTCCAACCTCAACTCCGACAAAAACAAGGGACTTGAAAGTGGTGCCAACTGTGACGACAAAAGTAAAACCAGCAACTCAAAAATTGGCGCCAACACAACGGCTATTCCCCCGGCCGGTAATCAGACTCCGGCGGAGGGCCATAAAGGCGGAGAAAGTGGAGGCGCCGCCAAGAAAAGCGGCTCTGGCAAAAAGAAGAAAAAGAAAGCTGGTCGCGGTGGTGGTGGTGGTGGTAACAATGGCTCGAATTTAGTATCTGCACCTGCACACACTGAATTCCAGACTACTGGGCAACTGAATCTCAGCCCTACACATCAGCAGTCATACCCTTACCCTGAAACCTATTATCCTTCTCTGGCTTATCTAGCGACCTGTATATCATATCCTATGGGAAGAATGGGAGGTCACTCTTCTTACTATGTTCCATCATCACCCTACATGCAAGCAGGCCTAGACCATGAAATTTACCAACTGCAATCAGCACCGTTGGTTTCCTTTGAGATTTTCAGTGATGAAAATGCTAATGGATGTTCCATTATGTGAAGAGAATGTGAATGTCGAGAGATAGTTTTGGAGTGCTCATTGTGTAAACGTAGGGGAAAAGAATAGAGTTGTGCGATATTAAGGGCTGCTTTTCTTACAATTTGTTAGGTTATTTTGGTTCTGGACCAAAGTGTTCATGATGTAGTTTTCCTATAACTGGATCTCTATCGTCATGCTTTAATATGGTAAGTTTGTGACGTCTGTATGATTTCAAGTGTCCCCCAACAACACTATTCCCTCATGGCCTAATGTTTAAGAAGAGAATGAGCTTATATTCCACATAAACATTGACTGCCCTGTAAAGGGGTCTCATATCTCTGTCTCTGCTCGTGAGTGTTCAAACACCACATTCAAAATAAAAGGCTTTTTTCTTTGAACTTTTTTAAAGGAGAATGTAAGAAAGTAGATTATGAATGCAACAAATGAAGGTTGACATTCGCTTATTCTTGATGATTCAAGAACTAATTCATTGTGTTGTGCATCTTGACTTACGAAAAGAGAAAACGGAGAATGATATGTGGGACAGAAAGTATAAGAAGTTGGAAACTGACTCAGAGGCTTCTGTGATGTCTTAAATGAGAAATTTGCTTTTGCACTGAATAGGCATCAATACAAGCCTAATCAATTCATATGCTAGCAAATGAAGATCTCATCATTCAAGGGTACTAGATTTTTTTTTTGGGTGATTAGGGTACTAAATTCTTTTTTTGTTTTTGTTGGGGCCAAGGGTACTAAATTAATTGAGCTCGCTTTAAAAAGAGAAGATAATGCCAATGCTGAAGGCTAACTAGTTACTAGTTAGCATTTAGTGCAGGGAGCTAGGACTGCGGGTAAATTTTCAATATTAAGTAACCCGTGATTTATGGCAAGTTCGTTTGCCGGGGTTTTGGGACATTTACATAATTTTATGAATTTAAAATTCAT
The DNA here is from genome assembly GCA_026686845.1 of Adenanthera pavonina. Lineage (NCBI taxonomy): Eukaryota > Viridiplantae > Streptophyta > Magnoliopsida > Fabales > Fabaceae > Adenanthera > Adenanthera pavonina. The sequence goes on from JAIVEN010000019.1 coordinate 32,132,118, forward strand.
TTCAGCAATTAAATATTTATACTTTTCACTTTAAAATATATTTATTTATTTATTTGGCTAAAATGCATTCATGAACATTCCGATTCATTCTTCATACTGCTCCATGTAATGTCGGAAAAATATGTCGACTTTTATAATATAACAAAGCCATATTCCTGTATTTAAATTTTTTCGAGCTGACACCTAGCTGCAATTCTTCAAGTATTGTCATCGAATAAAATAACCCATCTGAAACAAGAGGGCAAATGTTCAGTTTCCAAGGGGAGAAAAAATAGTTATTTGGAGATTCTACAACAGAAGTATGCAGCTTAGTGATATGGATGAGAATCACGAGAGGGTATCACATTATCACTTTTCTTTGACGTAGAATGATCAGCAGGAGATGACTCTATTTGGTTAGCATCTCATACCAAAAGGACTAATCCTTTGTTAACATTCGGCACTTCGGTCAGAAGCAGATCTTATCCCCATAGACCCAATCTGTTAAATCGAATAATGATCTGTGTCTGTGAGAATACTAGTGTTAGTATTGACCAAAAAGAGGGGAAAGGAAAAGAAGAAAGAAAGTGGTGGCTCTTGATTTAAGCAGCTGGCCCATGAGTCTCTGTTTACCACAATTGGAACAGATCACACAGTGAAGACCACTTTTTTTAAGCCAAATCTCATTTTAAGGCCAACCATTTTGGCATCGCATTTACACCTCAAAAGCCAAAACCTTGGGGGTATCTTGCATTGTCATGTCATTTCTATAAATAAGGTTCAATTTCCTCCTCTAACCCATACATTTAGAAATGCCACAAAACAAATCCTGGAAATGCCAAGAACAATCTTTATGATACATTACCAATTATAAGTGGTGTGGAAAGTTCAATGTTATACTTAATTAGCCCAAAGCATAACTCCATTGTCTTAACTTGGTTTTCATTGAACGATAAACGTCACGGTTAAGACACTGATCTCCCATGAACCAACAGTTAAATGTTGTGACATGTGAAGGCGAAAACAGCAGACGTGCATAGGTTGTTGAGGCAGCCATGTGAGTGAATTTGGATGTGGACTTAAACCAATGCCAACGTCAATAGGAAAATAAAGTGCAAAAAGCATTAAAGCAAGGAGCATGTGTCCATGGTAGTCTATTATCAGAAGCTTGAAGCCCGAGAAGATAAAAAGGTGGAGCGAGCCGAAGCAAGTGATCTCACCTTGAAGAAAGAGTACAAAAACGGATCACAGTAGGGTAGATAGTACTGCCATTTAAGGCTGGGACTTCCAAAAGAAAAAAAATCAAGTAATCTATCACATTCATGAATCTTTCTCTGAATTCTGAACACTAATGTACTATTACCGCTTAGTCCATGCTTAATACATTAAAGTATATCTTATGTGTGCGAACGTTTTAGCGTAGCCCAAAAGGTAAAATATCCTTGCATATGACATCATACACAATGAGTAAATTTTTTTTTTTGGGGGGGGGGGGGGTGTTTTGGGTTACACGAAGGTTTTCTGGACTTAGATTCCATTCGTGTTAAAAGTTGGCCCTAGGTAGGATTAGAAAAACGTTGGTGTCCTTGACCTATTTTTAACTCGTAGCTAACTACTTTTAGTTTCACGCTTAAATTTAGACATTTCCACATCTCTTAAATTTGCACGCTTTAGGAAAAAACACAATTGTACATTTCTTGGGTGTTCAAAAAAAAAGGTGATGGCTACTGAAAAAATTTTGCATATAACAAGGACTGATGATTCTAACACTGGATATATACACTTTGAGAACCTAGGAAACACTACTTGAAAACTTAGATGCAAGTTGATGCCTTTGAAGTCCGATGATTCATCCCAAGAATGATCACAATCACGGTTACGTCATCATGGTACTTCCTCCTCCTCCCAGCCGGGATATTCATCAACTCTTCCATGCTGAAACCTGCATGAGCCTTGCTTAATTAATAAATATTCATCAAACAAGACAAACACTATCTAGCTTCATGCCAATCAATGAAACAAATTTTAGGATGAGACTTCACAAAATGACCTGCGGAATTGGCTGCTCTTGCTACAAGCTGCTCGATGAGAAACTTAGCTGGATCACCAAGTGGGTTGCTTAAGATATAAGACTCAACAAACTCAACGGCCTCATCATTGCTGAAGAAGTCAAATAAGCCATCACTTCCTACTATCACAAATTGATCAGAGTTTGAGATCTTATGCACATTCAGGGATGGCTGTGAGGAAATATATGGAGGGCTTCTAAGATCTCGAACTCGAAGGATTCCCATCAGTGCATCGTTCAAACATTTCTGGATAGGAAGATAACAAGAAAAATCAAATGTACTTGTTTGTTAGCACAGATTTTTATTCTGCAAGATAAATCGTGTTTAGGAACCAGCGGACTTGGTGAGAAGGACTATCACTTCCACTCAATCACTCTAATTAGTAGTTTTATGTACTAAATGTCCAAAACTTTCTTATTGGAAAAAATAATAAAATTAAATACCCACCTTTTTCAAGTAACCTACTCCTAAAGCACGAGTAACCTTCAGTTTTCCTTTCACTTTTCCTGCTATAATGGCTTTAGGATCATCTGGGTGATCAGCCAGAAGTCGAGCTCTTTCAACTTCATTTTCAACTGTATGACTTTCTGTAAGCTGGATAACTTGGAGTTTGTCAGTTGTATTACGTGTTGCTAATACTGCTCTGCTGTCACCTAAATTAAGCGTGTACAAGTCATTCCCATGCAGAAGCACTAGTAAAACACAAGATCCAACAGAAACTAAATCTGGCCGCTCCTCCATTTCCTGCTCAACCATGTACAGGAAATCGTTCTCCACCTGACTAAGAGAGCGTTCAAGGCTATCAAGTACTCCATCTGAAAATGATTTATAAGGTGCTCCTACCTTAGCAGATAGGCTATTCTTTGCCAAACAGCCAAGATAAGAATTGTTGATTCCCCCAAGTCTTGATAGAGATCGCTCCTCATGAACAATGAGACAATCATCCAACTTATAGGAACCATCCAAACCCACATCATTAGGAGCTTTGATGGAATCTGGCCCAAATTCCCAATACAACATGTTAATGTTGGATACAATGGTATCATACAGAGTACCAGCCAGAAAGTCGGCAGCATCTCGACCATTAAAGCCATCATAAACTGCACAAAAGAGCCACCCATTTTCTTCAGAACAAACTGCTTGAACTCTATCTTCACCAGCAGCTCCCCCTGCTACTTGTACTTCCATTGCATTAAGAAAACCTTCACTCCTGGAAGGAGCACTCATGGATTTTAATGTACAAGAGTCATAATCAAGCATATCACTTGGAGTGGATGGACTGCAACTTAAGTTTGACAAACTACTGTGGAGGGAAGATGATAATATATCCAACCTTGAAAGACTTGGAGAAGAGGGTACCTTACGAAATGAATTAGGAGAGTCCCAAGTTGGAAGTATTTCTTCTCCTATCACACCATTGCAGATGTTTGTGTTGGCTAATGTAGCGTTTGCACTCAAGGCCGCACCAGACAAGTAAGAGAAACTGCTTGTTCTGTGGACTTCGGGCAGGATATCATAGTCTTTGGCAACCTCACAAGGGATACTTCTTTTGCTATTGCATTGATAGCCAAAACTAATTTTGAGTTCTCTTTCAGGACTAAGCATGCTTGATCCCCTGTTTTAAGAAATCCATTGTCAAACATTATCAATACCACAGGCATATAAATGTATAGAAGTTACTATGATTTATGACATGTTATTGAACCATATTAGAATACTTATAATCTAAACGAAGACAGTCATTTTATCAAAGAAAAAACTTTAATGTAATATCTCCAGATTGAAAAATGGCTTGCTCAATATACCTTACAGATACTCAAAGAACAGAGTGTTCATTCAATAGAAATTTAAAGTTTGCATCACATAATTGGTGTGCAACTATCATCTCCATAAAACAAAAATAGATAAGTGGGAACAAAATAATACTCAACAAGGCTCTTCAATACATCTAAATATTCATTAAGTGCATTTTTTGGCCCAAATGTCTTGATTCAAGTGACACCTCCTATGGACATAAGTGTCCGTGGTCCTAGATACATCTAGGTCCGGTCCCTGTTACGCCCATTTCCCCCCTCTCTAATCCCAAAGCCTTGTACCTCCTTCATAACAAAAACAATGCAATTCTTTAGTCATATTCTAAAAGCTAACTGTCAAACTTATTGCACAGGAGTTGATGAGGATGCCATTTTTTACATTCCTCCAACGAAAAAGACCGGAATGTTTTCCCATCAGGAACAACACAATGAGAAGTTAAACAATGATACTTAAGCCAGAATATAGACCTTAGGGTTTTCTAAAGACGAATCACCCCACTCCTTCTCAAAATTAAATAAATAAACAATTGATGAAGTTACGATTGAATTGAACCCAAAGGTCTCTCCGTATATGTTGCAGCCAAAAATGGGGAGACAGACACTGAATTCTATAAACATAACGCCATGTCAATCAAACCTCAACGGGCTACTTTGCCCCACACTCTCTCTCAGAAGTCAGAACCAAGCTTCAGAAAGAGTGATGCATATCATGAGACCATACCTATTGCCACTTTATGTAAAAGTACAATTGACTAAAACTAAAGCTTAAGAAACTTGAGATAAAATTACTCAATGTTCTTTTAGTACAGTTCACATGGAGTGATTCTTTCAACAAACCCTGAACTTCTGATTAGAATGCCTTCATTAAAGCGTATTTTTTAAAAAAATCCAAACAATTATAATCTTTCCCTCTCTTTCAATACCAAAAGCCAACAATTTCGTAAAATAACAAAAGCCGAAAGAAGAGAAAGACTGAATACGAAGTTCGAGCATACCCGTTACTAAAACTAATCATACAGAATGAAGAACGAAATCCCACTTACCAGTAGATCCTCAACAAGGCACACGGAGCCAAGAGAGATGAGGAAATCAGAATGCAGCAACATACATACTGCGATGTGCATATATATAGAAGCAGAGTGAATGAAGGTGTGACTTTGAATAGTAAAAGCAAATCAGAAAGCCGGAGAAGATCTCAGAGAAAAATTTGACGTAGAAGGTGTGTGGGAGCGTAAAAAGGTGTGTGAGTGGAGAATCTGTAACGAAGTGGTACCCGAAAGCGTAGCTTTACATGAGGGCATTGGATGGTAGAGAAGGGTCCCTGCTAAGTTTCGACGAATTTTTCCCCGGCTCACGTTTCGGTCTCTTTTGTGACATTGTCGATTCGCTGTTTACCGGGAAAGCCCGGTTTTTGGGAGTTTCATTCCAACACGAACACTCGCACATTTCTGTCTACATTCACAAATAAATCTAATATTGTGGCTTGTGGAAAATGACGTTGTCTCGTGAAATTACCTTGTTAACCTTGTCAAAAAAACACTAACTTGAGCGCCACTTCGAACATTTACCATACCCAAGCCAAATGCTCTTCATCACACTATAGACCTATTATTTTAGATACATTGTGAGGCTGCAAATTCTTTACATGTTCAGATCATATTTGTCGTTTACCCCTGCTATTTGGGAGGGAGGATTGAATGAGAATATGAACTTCCTTGACGATGATGCTTATGCCATTTTTAATGGTAAATGTTAATGAGTAAACCAAGCTAGGGAATTGGAATAGGATGCTTATGCTGTACTATTGCTCAGCATGTATAGATGCTGCATGTGAATTGAACGGTTCAACCTTCGGTTCCATTAATCATTCAGTTAACTTTTGTACGCATTTGTTTCCTACTAAAGTGTAAGCGCCAAACGAAAGCCAACCATTCCAAAAATAAAATTTTCCTAAAGCCAACGTTGGTTCTTCACATCTTATCCCACTTATGACTCCGCAATAATATTTTCTATGGAATTGAATCCTTGAGCTTTAAAAGATGTGAATTATATACAGTTTTAGGTATTGTTCACTTTGAAACAAAACCCCAGAAGTTGCTGGTCTGTGGGACAAAATTAGTTAACGGAGAGAAACCTTACGCACTGATTTAAGAATATTGGGGTGAACTTTGAGAAATATCAGTCAAGGTGATCATTTTTGTCATGATGATCCTTATTCGGCCATGATGTTACATGAAAATAAAAAACAGACGGCTGGTAGGAAAAGAAAGTAGTCCAAATTATATGTTCTACGCAGATTAATAGGGACCACCTGGTTATATAAATTTGCACCTCATATTTTTTGGGAAGTTGAATGCACCAGGTGCCAGGACGGACGATTACCATCCATGCCGCTCACTCAACTTTCAGCTGAAAATGGACATTATTCAAATTCATAATGATCATGACGCACATTAACTCATTTGACAATTGACAAATACAGATATGGACTAAAAGAACCGTTTTAAGTGGTTTTGGACACGGACTCTTATCAACAAGTCTACCGACCAAGATGCGTAAGTCTGAAGCAGATCAATGGATAGTTATGGGGTCTGATTCTTCATTCAAAGAAGCAACTGTGATTTTGAATGAGAGGAAAATGACTATAAGACAAGAAAAAAGACAAATTCATGGGCATTGTTGAACTTGAAGAGAGATCATCTACAATGCAAAGACACAATACACAAGCTGTTTGACCATCCAAATGCTGTGTTTATGTTTCTTCGTAAGCATAGCCTTGGAACAGCCAATATACATATATATATACACATATATTTGGTCAGCAACCAATTCAACCCTCTTTCATGCAAGGAATATATTATCCAACGAACAAATTAAGAGAAGTTAGAGTAGATCTGCCAGATATATATAAAGAAGAAAGCATCAAACAAGGTAAGAGAATAAGGTTTCAACTGTCTGGAGGCCCTCAAAACTATCAGCTACAAAAACTATGACAAACATCCCCTCTTCAAATTCATGGCCCATTCAACGATGACAAGTAAAAACATCTGCTTTGCTGGTATTACAGCCCATAACTGATTATATTACATAGTAATTGAGCTATCTCTTATCTAGACTGTAAGTTGGCCTCACAATGGAGTTCCCAGTAGCAGCTACGGAATGGCTGGTTCTAACTGCATAAGATTAGGACTCCACATTGTAAAAGACTTTTGTTAACCCCTTTTTTGAGCGAATTTGATAAACCTGAACAAATATACACCATATGAGTCATAGTTTATAACACAAAATACAAAGCGTGCAACTAAATATGACCAGACAAAAAAAAGTCTCTGCATGACAAAGATTTCTTGTCTATTGCTTGAGAAAAATGGAATAATAACATTCAAGTTAGAAAAAATTAAAAAATTTAAAGTCAAAATAAGTCACGTAGGACTGCAAAGTGCATGATTAGAATTGCAGTCGTGGAACAGTGTTATATCTCTCTTGTAGATGCATGTGCTGACATGGAGATTATAATACTTCATCTTACTATCTTAGCAAATACAATTAAGAGAAACAGCCCTATATCTCTTCCAACAGAATTCAATCACAAAAATTTGAACAAAAAAATTTACATAACATCATTATAGAGGACCTCAAATCACAACTAGTTAATCGGTGAAAGTTTCGGACCTTAATGTGTACAACATCAGAAATATCAGAAACATGGGTACCGCCACAGGGACAGCCAGGATTATCTCCAATCCTCACAATGCGAGGTGTGCTTTCCTGGCAGGGTTGATGCGTTAATATCAAAACATAATGTATACGTAGTACGAAAAAAGAAATGAGAACAGAAGGTGCCAGATGTAATAACTGCTTTTGATATTTTGCCTCATTTAACAGAGTTAGATAATGATTCAAAGTTAGATTATGATTGTTGTGTGTCAACTGGTGAAAGAATTCCTAGCTTTATATACTAGAAGCATACAACGAGCAAGGACAGTACTTAGGCACTTATTTAAATTTGCTTATCAACATCAAGGTTCATAATTAATAACTATTGCATGTGAAGCACTGCAAACAATATATTGATAGAAGTATGCTGATTCATCAGAGGAAAACAAAAACAGGCCAATTTATGGACACAAAAGCAGAAAGCCATCCTGGATATCAATTTTGTGTCCACTAAACAAGTTGTAGGTTTTGCTATGACCATTATTTGTTATAGGTATATACGTATATATATTGATAAACTGACCTTGGGAACATAATCAGGAAGGCAACCACCACATAGCTTAGCAGCTTCATCATACGGTAATATATCAGCATAAACCTAAGCAATAAGGTGAGCAATTTCAGAACCAGATACCTTACGCACACAGCACACAGCACACACACACATGAAAAGCAATTTATGAACACTAGGACTTACATTTCCTCCACGAGAAATTAACCCATTAGCTTCTAGCTCTAAATCTTTTTGCTTATTCTGCATCTCATTTTGTAGAATTGTGCCTTTATATTCAACCCATGGCCTGGTAACAATATAAGTAGTAAGTGCCAAGAAATTTTTGCACCTCATGAACACATTCTCAAGAAAGTACTCATGGGAGGTACACTAATAAGCAACTAGTTGAGGTTAATTCTTTGTAATAATTACTCATTAATGATTAGTATTTCCTTTTAAAAGCAAAGATTCAACCGATGCATTCTTGCTTCTCAGTTTGTATATTTGGATTCTACTGCCAAGTGAAAGACATTAAGCATAAAGGAAGCCAAACCCTTTCAAGTTTTGCGCCAAAATTTGTAGGTAGCCAATAGGACCAATACACATAATAAACATAGACCGAAAGGGCAAGAAAAGTATATACCCATCAGGAAAATGATAAGCTTTGCCAGGCTCTAAATGACCCAATCCTATTCTTGGCAGACAAATATCAAGTAAATGGCCAGCTGAATGCAACCTATATAAACAAAAGAATGGAATATTAGAAGGAACCCAGGAATATTAAAAGTTTTCTTATAAGCAATGTAGTAGTCATACATTCAGGAGATAAGAAGACAAATGGTGTATACCAGAACATGCAGCGACGATGTCTCTTAAATTGAGACCACCATGTACTGTGATTGCACTAAACAGAATAATTTTTTTCTTTGAAAAAAAATAAAGTTTGATTATCTGGAAGCAAAATGAATCCCACCATTGCAAAATTTTATACCTGGAATTCAGCTTTCGCCTGGTGTCATCAACAAAAAGTGTAACCTCCTTCCCCGTCTCATGCTTGGTTTCAAATTCCTCGCCCAAATTCTCTAAGAATCCGTAATGGAAAACCTACAGATATACAAGAATGGGCAAAATAGTTAAACAACCTCAGATTAAAAACCAAACTAATAGACTCAAGTTTATGTTCGCAACTTACAATTCCATCTTTTGATCGAACGTCTTGAACCACAAACTTGAGCTCTGAACCAGAAATGTGTATGAAGCCAGTGTCGGCCGGCTGACCACCACCTTGCGGATAGAAGATAGTGCGGTCTAATATCAAAGCATGCCTACCGTCCTCTCCCTTCAACAAACAGGGGAAAAAAATCAGTGAATATGTATATTACTTGAAGTTACTTCTGAATAAAATTATGCTCCATTTTACAAATTCAGTTTTCTTTTCCTGCGCCTTTAATCTTTCCTGCATTTCTAATTCAACACAGAAGAAGTAAAGCAAACCTTAGAGTGGGAAAGGAGTGTGGCAGCAGATTGGAGCTTCAACATGTCATCGTAATAATCGAGCTTAGTGGGACTCAAATCCATGGCCGTTCGCCAAATTGGGAACCAACTACCGTGTACCAGATCGGTCAATATTCTGTAACAACGGTGCTTGGCGGCTGTCGACGAAGAATTTTGCTGTCTCCTGAACCATAAAATAATCGATAAATAACTCAATTCAATTAAACGTGGAGCGAAATCTGCAGTTACTTTCTCTGAAACGTCATTGACTTTGACTTGGTCCAACCCCAAAACCACCAACTAACGATATACTCCCTCCTCCGTTCCATATTATATAACCGCTGGTTTTCTTGTCCCATGACTTAGTAATATAGGAATATATGGGAAATTCTCAGGTACTCTAAAAGAGTACTGCATCATCCATACTCTAGCCAATCATAATAATTCAAGTCAACTCAATTTAATTTGATGGAGCAGTGTTATAAAAATAATAAATAGCACCATGGGTCCCACATTTTTCAGCTTTCTAAAGTTTCCCTCTCCTTTAATTAATTCTTCTCACTCCAATTTACTCCCTGTTCCACCACCAAAACTGTAGGACCCGTGGTGTGATTTATTATTTTTAATTTTTCATAATAATGCCACGTCAGATTAAATTTATTTGAGCTGAATTATTATAATTGGCATGAGCTGATACTATTGGAGTACCTAAGAATTTCTCTAATAATATACAGTAATTTGTTTTTTTTAATTATTTATTATATTATTAATATTATATATTTAATAAAAAAGATGAAATTAGTAGGGATGAAATTAAAAATTTTAATTTTTTTTATAAATTTAAGATTGTAATAAATGTTTATTGATTTGTGTCAAACTCCGTCGATTGTCTTATGACATCGGATTATAATATGGAAACGAAGTCAATATAAGATGGCTATATATAACCAGAGAAAGAAAACGTAAGAGAATTCCATTGCCAATTCTTGGGGAAACCTCTCCTATATAAGTTTGAACCTTCTCTCCAAAGCACAAGCAAGTTGCAGAAAATTAAAACCTTGAAATCTTTCATCAATGGCTGCTCGAAGAGGAAGGAAGGCATGCAATAGAAAGAGAACTTGCCGGTCATCCACTACCATAAGAGTTCTTCCAAAAGAGTTGTTAATGGAAGTTTTAGCGAGGGTTGCCTCCGGTTCGGTCTCTGACCTCTATAAGGCCAAAATAAGCTGTAGAGAATTCCTTCATGCCGCGGACGATGATTATGTATATGAACATGTATCTCTGGAGAAGTTTCCGTTAATTCCATGGTTTATTACCGACAAGGAATCTTCATTCTTGAAGCGTTGCAGGGAAAGCGGGAATTCAGAGAGTTTGTACAGAGATGGAATGGTGGAATACTTCAGTTCTTTAAAGTTAAAGTCAGGTCTTGAGAGTTTAAGAAAGGCCTCCCAAAAGGGTCATAAAGATGCAAAGTATGTATATGGTATGATTCTGATATGCTCTGATGATGAAGAGCAGAGAAAACAGGGCCTAGAACTTTTACGATTCTTGAGAATGTCTAAGTGTATGAAAAGAAGTAGGAAGAGGGTAAAGACTTTTATCTGGAGCATGTGGGTGAGAAATCGTGTGGTTCGAAATCGCAGACCTTTGTGCTATTCTCATACATTTGATGACGGTAGGAGACTGCAGAATTTTTCTAGAGGATGGCCTTCATTAAATGAGGAAGAAGACGATGGTAATGATTTTTCATGCGAATATTGTATAGGGGATTATGAACTAAGTTTGTTTTGTGATTTGCTTCGTGTATAGTTTACCTTTGTTTAAAGTATATTATTCTGAGCATTTTTCGGACTTGTTTAAATTGGGAGGCTAGAAATCGCCGACATCCAGCATTATTAATTTTTCATAATTTTTAGCAGTTGTAATCTTTTTCTTTTCTTTTTGAAGAGGAGTTTCTATGGAACAAATATATAGTGAGGATTCAAAATCTGTTCAGAGACACTGACGAGGAAAGAGATAACATTAGAGTAGTTTAATTGATGAAAGGATGAGAAATCTCACTTATATAATACAGCGTTGAATCTGTGTTTGACGATATTAGTGGTGGCAGCTTTGAATATGCGTGAATTAACATTAATTAGTAATCAAATAAACTACCAAGTCAGACTTATTAATTATACCTGGCATTCTATTAAAATGGATTAATTTTAACTGAATAAAATATAATAGGTCGAAATATCCGGTCTATATTATTTTGGAAATGATCCCAATTTACCAACTATGAAGTCAATAATTCTATATAATCTAACCGGCGCAATTCTATAATTGATCACCTCTAATAACTTCATATATACATATATATATATATATATTTGTGGTCTTCGAGCATGTTTGCCCTAACCATGCTTCTTGAACATACTTGGTTGATGTGGGTTCCATGTTTTCCTGTCCTAACCACTCATGTTGAATATACTTGGTTGATATAAGCTGTGATATTGTCCCACCTCCCTCTTCACTCTCACTTGATGCAAAAGTGGGTTCCCTAAATTTTAGGTATGTTTCAACATCATTACTATGATCTAGAATAGCAGCAGCTTGTTGAACCAGCAGACAGGGCACGATAAACAGAGTTAGGTGTATATAGCTTTTAGATAACAATTAGAATTAGAATTGCTAACGTAACTACCATGCAGGGCAATCAACTAAGAGGCTAAAATCATATAGCTTTTATGTAGTATTTGTCATTTCATCGTGTGGCTGAGAGCTGCAGAGCTTACTAACTAATCACTTTCACAAGAATGCTGCCTGGCCGTTGAAAAACATACCCACCAAGCATATCAATTTTTGATAGGGCCATCAACCAAGTGAAATAAAGGATCTACTTTCCGTGAGGGCAGTCAAGTGTAATAACTTCCCATATGATAAAACTGAGATAGGCACTGTTTTTTTTAACAAAAAAAAGTTGTTACCCTTTTTATTTGTTAATGTATGGGCTAAGCAGCTTTTTTCTTTTTCTCTTCTTTTTTCACCAGACAAGGACTCTGCAGAGCAAGTGGAAGGTTAATACAGCAAAGGACTTTATTGGAATAGTCCAGCTTGGAGAGTTAAGGATGACGCAGAGGATTACGAAGAAGCGTCTACCATATAAATGCGTAATTCAACCAAGAGACGAAAGAACAAGGATGTTGATTGAGAGGACAACGTTTTCAGTTGAGGATATAATCAGAAAGGTTCGCATTTAGTAATATCCAAATGTTGGACTCCTTCGAAGGAGGGGTAATGAATATGACCAACTGTCGGACCAACTTGGCTTCGGCATGAACCTTGTGTTGAATATACCCCTTTATGAAAATTGAAAACTGACCACATTTCCTTCATTATTTTCTTATTATATTCATGGGAATAGGAAAGCTCTGGGCACTTAATTTCGACCAATAAATTGCAAAATAAATATCAAATCAAATCACAATATTTAGTCATCAATAATTTCGACTTGTTTTGCTGATGTAATATACCAAAACACGAAGTTTAATTGACCTCAAACGAGTATTACATTGAAATCGCTAGCCGCAAGAAGTTTTGGGAACCAACGTATCAGTCAGGCCCATTTTCATCTGCTTTCTATTATTAGTTGAATCATTAAACGAGCTGAATGTTATCCATACGTTAAACCAAACCAAGAGAGAAAGGACACTTGCTTGGTACAATGGATGGATACAAAGGGGTGCAAGCATCCAAGTTATAAATTTTTTTTTATAATCTGTTTATTTTTGTTTTTAAGAAAATGTGAAAAATAATTTTAACAACCAACCCCCCCCCCCCCCCAAAAAAAAAATATGTTAAATTCTAGATCCGTCCCTGTTGGTACCACTGAGAAGTCAGATCAAGTATTGCAAGTCGCAACATTCATAACTAAACTAACAAAAACTATCATAATTCTCAAATATCCCTGCAGGAAAACTTATCCAATAATTCTCAAATATCCCAAGCAAGAAAACTTCGAACAAAATTTATCATCCACTTCTACTGTTGCTTGACTTCAATTTTCTTCTTCTGCCATAAACGATCTAATGCACTATCGGCATCTCCCTGGAAATAAAGACATTATATCATAAGACTCACCGTGCAAGTGCACCTTAAATGGCATTATCACTATCAGAACATCCCAAATAACCATAATATCCAACGTAACCTTCCTACACTATAAGTATATCAAAAGCATTAAGTTCATCATATTGGTACACCAACATACACTACTATTTTATTTCTGAATCCTAGAAATGGAATTCTCAAGTATAATCAATAATTCACAACTTAAGCCTGACAGAGATCAGGTAATAATCAACAGCCTAAAATTTCCAAACCTACGTATAAGTGCAAACAAATCACCAGAAACCCAACAGTCTCCTCCGTCATCAATCATACTATTCTATCTTAATTTAGTGAAAAAACAAAAGAAAAGGATAGGTGGAGTTAAAACATCAAAAAATATCAACCAAAAACTACAAGTTGATACGTTTTGGGTTATTGGCATGTTCTGTTGCCATAGGCAGCCAAATCCACATTGCTAAGTTGCCAACACTTAAACAACTACTTGGGACACTTGAATTACTTTGGAAAACAGGTAAATGTTTACTAGTAGGGCACAAATCAGGTCATAAGCAACCATGACAGAATTCTGGAACATATTACAAAAACTAGTCAAATAAATTAAACATACCTGGGCACGAATGAAACCACATAGAGCAAATGTGGTGAAATGTCCATTGTAGATACCATTCTCGTCCAGATGCCCAATGTTAATCTGCACGGACGCATGGTCCTTTGCAGTTATCAGTCTATTTGTTGCAGAGCTGAATCAAATCACCAATTAGTTCAAATCCCACGTAAAACACATGATCAATCACAGCACAAATTTCACGGAAATTAAGCAAATTTAAACACATACCATTTCCTGGGAATGTAAAGTTCAGTAATCTGTCCCTCCTCGTTCTGCATCTTTTTTGTGACCGTATAAAAACTTCTTTGTTATAGTTTTAGAAACCTTACTCAAGAATACAACAAAAGCATAAAGAGTCAGAGATTATGTCTTCTGCAAGTTAAAAACATGATCAATTGTGAAATTTTAAGGTTCATGTCTTCATGAAGTAGATGCATTTATAAATTTGAAACAATGACATTTGGCAATCCTACGTGAAAACTTATCTGCAAATATTAAGGCAAAATGAATACAAAAATTTTGAAACATGTGTCAATTATGTGTGACGTAAGACGGATTTTCATTTTCCTTTTCGTATAACTCAATATCATGGAAACGCACGAAACAAGCGCCACCATAAAGCTATAAAAAAATTAAAGCATATAAAAACAAAAAAAAAATAAAAGAAACATGAAGCAGCTCAAAACGAGAGTATTTGAAGTTCGATAACTGTCACGCATCATTGCCTCCAACAAGAGAAAATCCAGAATAAAGCAGGTAGCGAAACATCAATTGAAAGCCAAAAATTGACTAATAAATCGATAAGTAAGAAACAGAAGTTCAAGAGGTAGGGCCTACCTACCAGAGGAGGCGAAGAAACAAGCGTGCCGGTGAGAGAGGGTCTTGAAGATGAACGACACTTATAATGACGAAACCTAGGTTTCTTATAATTTGGGCCGGCTCGGATTTCGGTTTTCAGAGCATCCCTCTTAAAGGCCCAAAATGTTTGCAGTTAAAACCTGCCCCTTGCCCGGCGTCTGACCGAATTAGTAATATTTAGTAATCCATATAATTCATGTTTCATAAATTTTACCTATACTAAGAGAAAGAGTTGACTTTTGATTTACTGATTAAATTTGTTAAAAAAATTAATTTTTTTTATTATTATTCCTATTGAACACATTAAATTTTAATTATTTTTTCTCACTTCTTAATTAA
The DNA here is from genome assembly GCA_026686845.1 of Adenanthera pavonina. Taxonomy (NCBI): domain Eukaryota; kingdom Viridiplantae; phylum Streptophyta; class Magnoliopsida; order Fabales; family Fabaceae; genus Adenanthera; species Adenanthera pavonina. The sequence goes on from JAIVEN010000019.1 coordinate 32,147,601, forward strand.
AGTTAAGGATAAAATAAAAAAAATTATTAATATACCATATAATAACTAAAAATGATATATTTATATTTTGAACCAAAATAAATTTTTGAAACATAACTTATATTATGAACTAGAAGAACTAATTAGTATTAGTATAAGTAATTTGTAATATATCAATACACACACATATATAAACCAGGCTTATGAACAACATGTAGCTTGACTTTTTTCATGACTTGCTTATTTTTTGTGAATTAGTGTCGGTTAGTGAACAGGGCTTGGCATTTTCTTTTTTGTGACGCTTAACTGACTTTTAGTTTGTTAGTCAAATTTTCTTTTATTAGCTTATCTCGAACTTCCATGTTAACTTATTTTCGGTTAGTTTGTTAGTCAAGCATGCCAAAAGCATAGTACCACAAATTAAAATACATTATAATTTTTAATTAAATATTGTGGTCCTTTATCACAATTTCTCAAGTATCAAAGAAATTAACATTTACAATGATAAACAAAATACATTGAGTATGATAAAGAAATTGAACAAATTGATACAAAGAAAAATCTAGGCCGTGACATCATATGAATTTGGGTACACTTGAATCTCTGCGGTGAAGTTGAATGTGTTTTTGTCAGGGAATGTAGTGACTGAGATTCTGCTTTGTAGGAAACTAAGGCAAGGTGGCCTATTTTCACCTTATCGATTCATCCTTGTTGCTGAATCATTGCCGTCTTTAATCAGTAGAAGTGTTGCTGAGGACGTTTTAAAGGGAATCAAGCTTTCTAGAGCTTGTCCGGTGCTGTCTCATAGGTTCTTTGCGGGTGATGCTCTTTTTTCCTGAAGGCTGATGCAGTTAATTGCAGAAAGATGGTGGAGATTTTGAAGGTCTACTGTGATGCCTTAGGTCAATTGGCTAATCTCAGCAAGTCTGGTATTTTCTTTTCTTCTAATTAATATATACTCCTGAGGATGTTAGGGATGATATCCGTCATATTCTGGGTATTAATGATGTTGACGACCCTGGGAAGTATCTTGGCCTGCCTAGTTGATGGGGTAAGTAATCAAAGCATCAAGCTTAATTTACTCAGGGGCGGAAGAAAAATCTGTCGTTTGTTGGTAAAGAGGTGATGATAAAAGCTATAGTAAATGCTATTCCAATGTACCTGATGTCCTGATTTAAATTCCCAAAAAAAGCTTAGAGAAATTGAGCTGCGAAATTTTAATTTGGTGGGAAGGGAGTGGAAACTCAGGAAAAATCCGTTGGAAATCTTGGAATTTTTTTTTTTTTAATGATGCTTTGCTTGCTAAGACCGCGTGGCATCTTATGAATAATAACCCGGATGAACTTTGGGTAAAGGTGAATAAAGGGGCCGGGCTCAATGCTCTTTTTTGGAAGCGAGACAAGGACATATATATATATATATATTATAAGGACTCTTGGGTGTGATCAAGTATTGTTGAATTAATGAAATTTAAATAATAATCTCTGTATTGTGAATTGGCTACAAATGAGTAAGTGAATTTTGATGATGACATAATTAAAATTCCTGGCAGATTCTGGGTGGTTGATTGTGGCTTGAGCTTGTGTTCCTATGGTGATCGATGGCAGTTGTTAAACTAGAGTTAGTTAGTAAGAGAAAGGACGTAGTGGGTGAGACGTGGCATTTTAAGGGGATCCATGTGGTGGTTCTCCGGGATGTTCCCAATCCAATGCCTATTCAATTCAAACTTGGTTTTGGTTTTGGAAGATTAGTAGAACATAAATGGTGACCCACTTCTTGGAGCGCCATTCATACGGGGCTTTTATTAGCTCCTCCGCCGCATAAAATCATAATGCTACTGGCTGCTATTTGAATTTCTTTTACAAGATTGCTATGCTATATATCGTGGCAAGGCATCTATCGTATAGTATACTATAACTCTAAACAATCTAATGGGAAGCCTCACATGCATGCATGCATGCATTATTATTATTATCCCCGGACGCGTCTACGGCATTGGAATCTCCTTTGTATGCATGACAACCATGAAACAAGCGCGCTGGCCTTTGTTAAATCATGACGTCACTCTTATGCAAGAACATGCCATTGACACGGATGGAAGAAAGTCCTGCGTCCCTTCCAACCCAACCCAACCCAACCCCAATGAAGCCAAATGATGCCATTTGGACTCCCCAAACAAACATAGACACCGGCAAAAAATACAATACACACACACACACACACACACACACACACACACACACACACATAAACAAAAACGCTGACCCAAAAAAAAAAAACTCCTGAGTGACGTGCTTAACCTGTATTAAAATTTAAAATGAAAGAAGCATTAATGAAGATGAGACTTTATTGCTAATCAAAACGTGGCCACACACTAAGTACACAAAAAGTAATAATATTATTTTCCCAAACAATTAACGTATTTTCCATTCTGAAGGGTACCAAATGCTAGGAAAAAAAATATTTTGTTATCAAGTATCACTTAATTATCACGTCTCTAAGGGTTGTTTGATTTATTTTTTTAGAGTAATTTTTTTTAATTTTTGAAAACAGAAAAATAAAAAAATTGTTTAATAAGCTTATGTTTTATAAAATGTCCTAAAAAATAGAAAAAAAAAAGAATAGAAAATGCATAATATTTTTAAAATATTTTATATTTTTGTTCTGAAAAATATAAGAAAATACGAAAAATACTCACTTTATTGGTGGTAAAGTTATAAATTTTAAATAACACATTTAACATTTACTAATTATGATTTTGGTAACAGTTATTTAAATAAATTTTTTTTATTTTCTTATTCCTAAAATTTGTTTAGAAAAATAATTTTATAAAACTGTTATCTAAACATTAAAATGGAGAATACATTTAAACAAGCCACCTAGGCAAAAAGTGAGAGTTATTTTCTCTTTCTCTCTCTATTTTTTTTGGCAAAAGCTTTTGTTCTCATTTAAATCTCATAATTCTTACTTGCTTAATTCGGAATTATGAAAAAAATTACGTAGACGATTACTATGGGGTTTAAGTATCCATTTGGTTTTCAGTTAAATAAAAGTAAGTTAGAATAAATGAAATTTGTAAAAATAAAGTTTGGTAAAAGTAAATTTATTGTAAGTTATTATGTTTGGATATTCTTTTTGTAAAACCATTTTGACAAAAATTATTTGAATGATAAAAGTTAAAAGTAATTTTAGATGTATAATATAACGTCAATATTTTTTTTTTCCAAATCACAGTTCTACTAGTGAAAATGTAACTATTTTCTTCTTTTCAAAAACTATAGTTTAATGTATTTTTATTTTTCAAAAAGATAATTTGTGTTTGATAAAACACATTTTCTTGAAAAACTATAAATAAAAATTATGATTTGATTTTGAAAAACCTATACAAAAAGCCCGTGATTTGTTAACTTCAACACAAACCCCACAAAAAAATAAAGTAGAATATGCATAAAAAAATTAAAAAAAATTATGCAATAATATAAACATCAAATTTTTTTTAAATGGGTTCAATATTGTACAGGCCGAAATGAGCATGCCTAGATTATAAGTCCGAGACACCCCTTTTAAGCCCCACTTTCCGAGCTCATATACACCGAGCTATGATTCGGAGGCCGAGTTTAAGAGGAACGGGTTGAGTAATACATCGGTTATCGAACGGTAATGCCGGGTAATCATGTGGTTAAATGATCGTCCTACAGAATAATATCTCGGCCATATGGCCGAGATGGGTTGCTCTACAAAGACTGTATCACCCCAACAAAACACCCGGCTAGGAGTAACGGTTGTGGGATCATAATGGTCAGGGAATCGTAACTGTAGGACGAAAAATCAGGGATCATGCAAAAAGAGCGCGATACTTAATAATGATAATTTATGAAACATTCCAATAAAATAGGGATTATGGGGAGAAGGTGGTTCAGCTTCAACGGTCTGGAGAAGGTCAATAAAAAGAACACACACGAGAAGGAGAAGGAGAGAGCACTGCACACTGTAAAAGAAAAAGAATAATCTATCTCAGCTTTTTTACGGAACAAGTATAATTTTCAAAGTAAAAGAAGGATTTCATTTTATTAACCAAAGGCAATTAAATTAAAATATTAAAAAAAAGGAGGGTTAAAAATATACTGTCGGACGCGGAACATTCGGTGTTAATTGCCCTGGGCATTGATCTGAATTTGTGGATCTTTGAAATCCACCGACTGTCCCTTGTCGAAAATAAGTAAATAACCATAATTTTCATCGTATTTACGATCTTGATCATCCGAATCCGATACCGCGTTCCCCCTCACTACATTACACTTGGACTTTAGACACTGCCAAATAATCACAATTACACCTTCCCCTCTTTTTTCTCGTCACAACGCTGAAACGAGAGGGTTTGTGTCGGCGGTTCATCTCGGCCGAGTCGACTCAATAATGCTGGAACGCTGTGTCGGATATCGCCGACTCCGTCAGATCCAGAGGGCGTGCCGCCACGGCACCGTTACCTTCCTCTGTCTCTTCCTCACCGTCGTTGTCCTACGTGGCACCATTGGCGCCGGTAAGTTTGGTACCCCCGAGCAGGACTTCAACGAGATCCGTGACCATTTGTATTCGCGAGGCCGGCGAGTTGAGCCACATCGCGTCCTCGAAGAAGCTCAACCCGACAACCCTGGCTCTTCACAATCCAACAACTACGCAACTTTCGATATATCGAAGATTCTGATCGATGAGGGAGGCGATGACGAGAAGCGTGATCCAAATACGCCTTACAGTCTCGGCCCCAAGATTTCAAATTGGGACGAACAGCGTGCTGAGTGGTTGAGACAAAACCCTGATTATCCGAATTTTATCGGACCCAATAAGCCCAGGGTGATTCTGGTTACTGGCTCTTCACCCAAGCCCTGCGAGAATCCGGTGGGGGATCATTATCTATTGAAGTCAATTAAGAACAAGATTGATTACTGTAGGCTACATGGGATTGAGATTTTCTACAATATGGCTCTTCTCGATGCAGAAATGGCTGGATTCTGGGCCAAGCTCCCATTGATTCGGAAGTTGTTGCTGTCTCATCCGGAGATTGAGTTTCTATGGTGGATGGACAGTGACGCAATGTTCACTGATATGGCGTTTGAGGTACCGTGGGAGCGCTACAAGGATTACAACTTTGTGATGCACGGTTGGAATGAAATGGTGTACGACGAGAAGAATTGGATCGGTTTGAACACTGGGAGTTTCCTGCTGAGGAATTGTCAGTGGTCGCTGGACATTCTTGATACCTGGGCGCCCATGGGTCCTAAAGGCAAAATCAGAGACGAAGCTGGGAAAATCCTCACTAGGGAGCTGAAAAATCGGCCTGTGTTTGAAGCTGATGACCAATCTGCTATGGTTTATATATTAGCGAAGCAGAGGGACAAATGGGGTGACAAGGTTTACCTTGAGAATGCTTATTATTTGCACGGATATTGGGGTATTTTGGTTGACCGGTATGAAGAAATGATTGAAAATTACCATCCAGGTCTTGGTGATCATCGGTGGCCTCTTGTGACTCACTTTGTGGGTTGCAAGCCCTGTGGGAAATTTGGAGATTACCCGGTTAAGAGGTGCTTGAAACAGATGGACCGAGCCTACAATTTTGGTGACAACCAGATTTTGCAAATGTATGGCTTCACCCACAAGTCACTTGGTAGTCGCAAAGTAAAGAGAGTGAGAAATGAGACCAGCAATACACTTGATGTGAAGGATGAGCTTGGATTGCTGCATCCATCATTCAAAGCTATCAAGTTGCCCACTTCTTCTTGATGGTTTCTGGAAAGATTATGATCAGCTTCACGAACAAGTATTGCTTCCCACCGTGTGTGTGCTGCTATACTCTGTTTAATTTGCAGTTGCGTATAATAGATTTCAATATGTAATATGTTGCTATTGATCACTTACCGTAGTGTTGAAAATTGTAATATCTATTTATTTACTTTTTCTTATCATTGTTTTAATATTTCAAGTGATATTGATTTTTGGAAAGAACAAATACACTCTTCATCTGTGTCAATCCTGTATTCAATAGCAATCTTTATGCCGTCGGGGGGGTCTGCTAGATAATTGGAAGGATAATTACATCATAGGTGCATTCATAAATTCCTTTATTTGTTGATTGCCGCTTGTTTTTTGCTGTACTTGATAAAATTGTGATAGAAACTCCGACGTGTGAGTTCTTCTGGTTCAAAATAATGCCCTTGTGAAACTGTTAGATAGTTTTGGCCCCCTTCCCTAGAGTAATGATATTTCAACAATTAGGCGGCGTCATATGTATATATGAAGACGATACAGATGTGGAAACTGGGTTGAAGAGTATCATATTTATCTATCTAAAATTTATTGATTCTGGTGTGTGTGTGTGTGTGTGTGTGTGTAAGCAGGGAGAATTATGTAGTGATATTGACAAGATTTAAATCTGTCGTGCAGAATTATGTATGAGTAAATGGAATTAGAGAAGCTTGTGAAGGAGGCATTAGATCTGAATCTGTATCCATTTTCATCACCTGGGGCCGTATATCAAGCAAAGGGATGATATCCTATAATCTTGAGATATTTCAGTAAAATAGTTGCGCCGTGTAAACTGAATGATCACAGTGCAACATAAATCGCTAATTAAAACTACCAAGCAAAACAGTTGTATGACCTACAACCTCATTCTCTAGTTTAATAGTTTATTGCACAGATTAATAGAACAATACGTCATATCTGGTTAGTATCTTTCTAAGCTAAGCAATGGACAGAGCAGGCTTTTGGCAGTATCTGACTAGATCACATGGGGGGGCTGGCTGATAGTTTTTAAATCAAAACCATTGGGGCCACGGTTATGATGCAGCAAGTCACATATGGACTTTCCCCTTCAGAACTAATATGTTAAATTGACGAGGCAAGTTAATTTACTGGGTATTTTATAATATATTTTTTAATTAAAAAATGCTTGTTACTATGAAGAGTAAATATAGTGTACTAATTTCTAGTCATAATTATATTTTTTATGGCCATTCTCAATTACATTTTTATATAGCCGTTAAACAAAGATCTGTTACAATTAAGACAAGAAGAGTATTTGTGTTTGACAAAAAAATATATCAAAATGAAGTATCAACCTAATTGTATTTCTAAAAATGATGGTTTACTTGCAACAAATCAAACCAGATAGAGAGCTTTATTAATTTCATCAAAACTTTTCTTATCCAATGCAAGATCTAAACTTTTCTCAACAAAATTTTTTAGTTGAATTCGCAGTTATCATTTTAATTTTGACCCTAGAGGCCATGACCAACCCAAAGTTTTAAAATAAAAAAAATGAACAAAATTAAACTTTTTTCCTCCTCAATTTATGAGTGGAAAAATGACAAATAAGGACAATTGTTTAAATTGGGATTCTATTTCTCTGCTCCAGCGAAAACGAAATTGAACCATTTTCGGAACTACAGTTTTATTAAAAGATCAGGTATTCAGGGCCTGTTTGACAATATTTTCTATTTTCTTGTTCTCAAAACAGTTTTATAAAACTATTTTCAAGAATAAGTTTTGAAAACAAAAAAATAAAAAAATATGATTGAATAATTGTTCTCAAAATCATAACTAGTGAGTGATAGATGAGTTATTCAAAATTTATAACTTTACCATTAATGAGGTGGATGTTTCTCACATTTTCTTGTGTTTTCCAGAACAAAAACTACAAAATAACTTAAAGGTGTTCTAAGTTTTCTGTTATTTTGTTTTTTATTTTCCAGAACAGTTTCTAAAAAACAGGTTTACCAAACAAGTTTTCTGAGTTTTTTGTTTCCAAAAATAGAAAAACTGTTTTCAGAAACAGAATCAAACAGTAACAATCCCTGAGTTTTCTGTTCTTTTATTTTTCTATTTTCCAGAACAGTTTCTAAAAAACAGGTTTACCAAACAAGTTTTCTAAGTTTTCTGTTTCCAAAAGCAGAAAAACTGTTTTCAGAAATATAATCAAACATGCCTCTAATTTTTCAAGTGATGAAATTAAACTGCCCTAACTAATTATTTCCCTTGGTTTGCTTGTGCAGTTGGGCGTTTTGACAATAAAAGAAACAAAATCAATGAAATTAGTAATCACAACTTAAAAAAGGCATAACAACCAAAGAAAGCAAATTATTTTAATCCATACAAGAACGAGGGGAATTATTTTTTTGTGGCCAAAGAAAAAGTGGAAACTTAAAACCTAAAATTCGCTTCCAAGATAATTTCAAACACTTGGGCAAGGAAAGATATAAGACACAGAAGATTTCCATACTAAGGAAAGAAAAGAGTTAGATTATTAGAAAAAAAGTCTTCGTAGTCATTATAAACCCTACCTTTTCCATGATGCAAGCATTGTTGAGTTGAAGAAATGCTTCTGGTTGCCATTCCGGGAAATACAAGTAGCCCAACAATTTAATTAATACCCATGGCCTAAGTAACTAAGCTGTTCAAGGATACATCAAACCTAGGTTATTAGAGTGTGTAGTTCTATCCTTAATTAAGGATATCAAGGCTGGAGTTAAATTTAAACAACTCAACCTGATAGAAGCCAGGATTCTTCTTCCCTTTTGTTTTCCTTGGTTGCTTAACCGAAAAAAACAGTGGCATTTGAGCTGTGATGGGGTTTCATCTTCCACTTAATCACATTGTGTCTTGAAGCATATGCATGGTGGCCGTTTCACGACGATATTTTTTGCTGTATTTGTTTATGCTCTTGAAATTCAGAATCCATTTACCTCCTCTCTCTCTATTCGTATTCTTCAAAATTAGCTTTTACTTCAAGCTGATATTAGTTTGAACAGTAGAAAGAGGTTACACACATTCTAATATTGATCCTTATCATATAAATTTCCCGAGAGAACGTCTGAATCAAATCCAATTGGTAGAGAATATAGTTGAGTACGAGACTGCATCAGAGAAGACAATGGATGACTCAGCCGAGAGGACTGGCTTTGGCTCTGAAAGAAAAAATGCTTCCACTGATCAAGAAGAGTGTAATGAATAACCTGCAAGAAAAGAATAAACAACAACGACAGAAGGAAATATTTTGCTGATACTAATGTATTATTGAAGCAAATTCTCAAGAGTACACTAGTCTCAACGCTCACACACTATCACTAGCACCCAGAGAATATTTAGAAATAAGAGAAAGCACTCAGAAAGGAAAATCTCAGAAGGAAAGGGACTACGTAATTCTTCCACACACGTCATAATCGAGGGTCCCACTTTAAGTAGCAAACTATTCCCTTAACTTCCATGTGCAACTTCTAATTCTGTTACTACATCTCTTCTCTTGAATTGCCACATCATGCCTTTCATCCCTTGATTGCGGATCAATTGACACCTGTCCCCTTTGATCGTTAGAGGGAATCATCACATTACCCTCCTCATCGAAAATGACCTTGTCCCCAAGGTCAAAGTCAGGAAAAGTGGAACGTATAGTAGCCAAAGGTTCCCAGGAAGTCTTATCAGTACCGGACCACTGAATTAGGAGCTGAGGTTGCCAAATATTGCGTTGCTTACGCCAACGAGTCTGCAAAACTTGAGAAGGAGTGATCAGAGGTTTACAATCGTGATTCAAAAGTGGCAAGGGAACATAACAATCAGAAGGATCTCCAGAACATTTCTTAAGTAAGGAAACATGAAAAACAGGATGTATGCAAGCAGTCTCGGGTAAGTGAAGGCGATAAGCAACGTCACCAATACGCTGAATAACGCGGAAAGGTCCAAAATAACGTAGCCCAAGTTTTTCATTCTTTTTAAGAAACACAGAATGCTGTCGATAAGGCTGAAGCTTAATAAAGACCCAATCACCAATAACAAAATGGACCTCAGTACGCTTTGAATATGCAAATTTTTTCATGCGTTGTTGAGCACGAAGAAGATTGGTCTTAAGTTGATCCAAAATAGCATCACGAAGTTGTAACTGCTGGTGGACATCAGGAGGAGTGCCACTGGAATGTGTATGATGAAGTAAGGAGGGAGGATCACGACCATAGACTGCCTTAAACGGTGTCATGCCAATAGCAGTATGAAAGGCTGTATTATACCAAAGCTCAGCCCAAGGTAAATACTGAAGCCATAGACGTGGAGAATCATGCACAAAGCAACGTAAATACATCTCAAGACATTTGTTGAGGGCTTCAGATTGACCATCACTTTGAGGATGGTAAGAAGATGTCATTTGAAGAGTGGTGCCTTGAAGGTGAAATAAATGTTTCCAAAAGGAGCTGGTGAATACTTTGTCACGATCAGAAACAATCGAATGGGGAAACCCATGCAGCTTAACTACATTCTGAACAAAGACTTCAGCAACAGATGTACTGGTGTAATCAGCTTTCAGGGGCATGAAGTGGGCAAATTTGGACAGGCGGTCAATAACAACCAATATGACAGTATAGCTACGGGCTGGTGGCAGATGAGTGATAAAATCCATAGAGACATCTTCCCAAATAAGAGATGGAATAGGTAAGGGGCTGAGTAACCCAGCAGGATGTAACTGGGATGATGTGGCCCATTGACAAATGAGGCAATCAGCAATGTATCGTTTGATATCTTGACGTATCCTAGATTTATATTCAATGGAATAACGGAAGCCTAATAATTTTGGAAGCCATGCTTCCTGCTCTGGGGTCTGAATAGTCTGATCAGTTAAATGCTTCAAACTACGTTGATCAGTACGGATGATAAAATAGTGACCCAGCAAATAATGGCGAAATTTGGCCACAGCTTCAGTAATAGCGTAAAGTTCGCGTACATAAGCTGAACTATGGTGCATACGAGTAAATAGCTTCTTGGAGAAATAAGCAATAGGGTGGCCCTCTTGACTTAAGACCGCACCAATCCCAGTTCCCGAAGCATCAGTTTCCAAGATGAAGGGTTTGGAAAAATCTGGTAAAGAAAGAACAGGGGCCTCTGTTAAAGCTTTCTTCAAAGCATTAAAAGCAACAGTGGCAGCCGAAGACCAAAGGAACTTGTCCTTTTGCAGAAGTTGTGTCAACGGGGAAGCAATGCTTGCATAATTTTTAATAAAGCGCCGGTAATAGCCTGTAAGGCCCAGGAATCCTCGTAACTGAGTAACAGAGGTAGGGGTTGGCCAAGCCAACACAGTGGTGACTTTAGAGGAATCCATTTCAACACCCTTGGAAGAGACTATATGACCAAGATATTCAATACGAGGTTGGCCAAAAGAACATTTGGAGAGCTTAGCAAATAATTTATGATCCTGCAATAAATACAAAACAAGAGAGAGATGTTCCAAATGAAGTGCCCAAGAAGGACTATAAATTAAGATATCGTCGAAGAAAACCAAGACAAACTTTCGAAGGTAAGGCTGGAAAACAGAATTCATGAGAGCCTGAAATGAAGCCGGAGCATTAGTAAGTCCGAAAGGCATGACAATCCACTCATAATGCCCTTGATGAGTTCGGAAAGCAGTCTTATGCCGATCGTTTGGACGAACCAGCAATTGATGATAACCGGAGCGTAAATCCAATTTGGTAAAATAATGAGAACCACGTAACTCATTAATTAACTCATCAATAGTAGGAATGGGAAAAGAATCCTTAATGGTAATAGCATTAAGGGCACGAAAATCCACACAGAATCGCCAGGAACCATCCTTCTTCCTAACTAGCAAAATCGGAGCAGAGAATGGACTGGTGCTAGGTTGTATAACTCCTTCACGAAGCATATCAGAGACCATAGTCTCAATAATTGCCTTCTGAGCAAACGGATAACGATAAGGTCTCACCTTAATAGGGGAGGAACCGTCGATTAATGGAATGGCGTGATCATGTGAACGAGAAGGTGGTAATCCACGAGGAACATTAAAAACCACACAATAACGTTGTAGGACGACGGCCAAATCTGAAGGTAAATCAGATGGAAGCTCAAAAGAATCTGAGGAAGTATGCAAAGCAGAGCATTGAAGGAGAAAATATTCAGCAATCCCATCCGTATCAGAGAGACGTTGCAACTGGTGACAAGTGGCCAAAGAAGAACGAACAGAAGAAATGCCCTGGAGAGTAATGAAAGACCCATTGAAATAATAGCGAATCAAATGAGCATTGTAATCAGCAATATGAGGACCCAGAGTAGCCAACCAAGCAGTACCCAAAACAATTTCGGAGCCACAAAGAGGAAGAACATAAACGTGATAGTAGATGCGGTGACCTTGGATAAACAAGGGTAAGTCATGGATGATACTTCACACAATAAAATCTCGCCATTGCCTACTACTACACGGAGACTAGGGGCAGGTTCAATTGGCAACCCCAAATGATGAGCAAGGCGAGGTTGAATAAAATTGTCAGAACTACCACCGTCAAGAAGCACTTCAACAGAAGAACCCTTAAGGGAGCCAAGAAAACGTATGGTATCAACACCAAAAGTCCCCTGATATGCCGAAAGTGATAAATGAACAAGATTAGAATTGTCACCAGGAGGTTCATCAGGAACGTCTGGAAAGGAGATTAAAGGGCCTGATGAAGAAGTATCATCCTGTTCCAGCTTCATAATCAAATAATGACGATTGGGACACTTATGATCCCAAGTATATTTGGCATCACAAGTAAAACAGAGTCCCTTCTCGCGACGAAGCTGCATCTCTGTAGGAGAGAGTTTTTGAACAGGTGGTAATGGTTTAGTTGCGGGTGTGGGTAATAAGGGTGGAAGGGATGCCTTGGAATTAGATCCAGAAATAGACGAGGCAACGGTTGAAAAAGATGGTGAGGGCACAGGTTTGGAAAAAGACGAAGAAGAAACTGGTGGTTTGGACCGTTGAGGAAATCCCACCGACATGTGGCCATCATCATATAAGCGAGCTAGATCGGCTGCCTCCAGAAGAGTGGTTGGCATTTTGGATATAACATCGCATTTAATATCTGGTTTAAGCCCACTGATAAAACAGTCCATAAAAGCGTCATCGGTTAAACCATGAACCTGATTAGCGAGCATCATGAACTCAGTATAATAATGGGCCACAAAATCAGTCTGATAAAGCTTGAAGAGCTTGGGCCGAGGAGCATCAAAACGCGATGGGCCAAACTGATTCTCAACAGCAGTGGCTAAAGTATCCCATGTAGGAATGAGATTATTTTTCTGAAGCATCTGGAACCAAGGGACTGCAGAACCTTCCATATGAACGGCGGCGATGGTCAGTCGTTGAGCATCAGGGGTATCATAATAAGTGAAGAAATGGTCAGCACGGAAAAGCCAATTCAAAGGATCAGAACCATCAAATCGTGGAAAATCAAGTTTGACCTGGCGAGTCTGAATGCAGCCAGTAGAAACAGAAGGGGACATAGAAGACTCGGTATTAGCAGGAGCACCCATGGACGGAGAAGACAATTGTTGAACAGTACGATTCAAGGTTTCAATGGCGCGGGTCATGTGAGAATCCAAACGATCAATACGAGCATTAGAAGCAGCTTCAAGATTATCAAAACGAGCTGAGTAATCGAAATCACGTTGCGAAAGTTGCTCAGAAAAACATTTTAACTCTGCGGCAAACTCTTTCATGCGATTTTTGTCAGCCATGGTGGCAGGAGGACAACGAGAGCACCAATTGTAATGAATAACCTGCAAGAAAAGAATAAACAACAACGACAGAAGGAAATATTTTGCTGATACTGATGTATTATTGAAGCAAATTCTCAAGAGTACACTAGTCTCAACGCTCACACACTATCACTAGCACTCAGAGAATATTTAGAAATAAGAGAAAGCACTCAGAAAGGAAAATCTCAGAAGGAAAGGGACTACGTAATTCTTCCACACACGTCATAATCGAGGGTCCCACTTTAAGTAGCAAACTATTCCCTTAACTTCCATGTGCAACTTCTAATTCTGTTACTGCGTCTCTTCTCTTGAATTGCCACATCATGCCTTTCATCCCTTGATTGCGGATCAATTGACACCTGTCCCCTTTGATCGTTAGAGGGAATCGTCACAAAGAGTTTGAGGTCCTGCCGTAGAAGACACTTCACGTAGGATCTTCAGTGATATACACAAAGCTAAAAGCTTGCTTCTCCACTCAAGATCATTCGCGAGCAAACATTTCCCACCTTCATTCTTTCCACATAATGGATGGTTCTCAACAAGGGACACTGGACACATGAAACTTAGATTTTCCTGGAACATGTTAATCGACGTGCGATTGATCAACTGTTGAACAAGATATGATCTTTGAGCAACAAATGCCTCATAGCTTAAGGGGAATCCTGATGGATCATCCCAAGGAGTAGAAGCAGCATGGGTCAAAGTAAGAATCGTTTGTGAATTAATGGTTGCACTCTTTCCCACTCCACTTTTCCCAATAACTAGAGTGTTCAAAGAAAAGTCTAAATCATCATCACATTTTTCTTCAAGCTTAGCCAGAATTTTTGCTGATTCAATGACAAATTCCTGAGCAGAATACCTCCCAATATCTGCAACTAATCTGCATAAAACTTTCAAAACAAAGGAATCTTTGAGAGATAGATTGATTCGGTGGACAAGCCTCAGGAGCTTCACACTTATAGCCTGTATCTTCTTAACCATTTCCTTTTCTTTATCACTTACATTATGCTTGAATCCAATCTGACCTTCAAAATCTAGCAAGGAACTAAGACTAGCAAGATCTTTCACAGAGATAACCTTGGATTCATCAGCAGGGGTGATTGTAATTCTGCTGCAATTTAACTCACCACTATTAATTGTATACAGTAAATGTGCATCATCTTTCAGTAAGTTCAATTTCTCTAGTGAATTTCGATTTTCCTGTTCTTGTTGAGAGTTCTCATTAGAAGAATCCTCTGAACCCAAAAGAACAGAGAGAGCTGAAATTTGCTCCATGCACTGCTCATGGCCAGCTTCAATCAAGCCTTCTGCATCTCCATCTCGAGCAGAACCAGCTCTTTTTGATTCTTGGCTTATTGCATTTAAGTCAACAGTGGGTCCTCTTTACAGTGTCTCTCCCAGATTAAGACCACTTTCCACATACTCATATGATTGGCAATCACTAAACAGTTCAGCTTCTAAATCATTTTCCAAATATACAGTCTGTTGAAGTAGTCCCACGTCTGAAAATTTAGCAGACTCAGCAACAGAAATATTCTTACCTTCACAGGCATCATGTTCACTGGATTCAAAAGTGGCAGAAGCATCATTCAATTGACTTTTGAGTTAATTATAGATTTCTCTAGACTACCATTAGCTGCAGCTTCTTCAGTTGGGGGGCAAAATATGGATTCACTTCCTGTACATTCAATACTTTTAACAGAGGCATCTGAAACTAGTTCATCAGTCTGACTAAAATCAACCTATGTTTGAGGGTCCTGTTTCTGTAGAACAAGGGCATAAGTATTCATTTTCAGCATTTGGCTTCTTCTAGGATCCTCAACATTGGATTTTAATAAGCTAGAGTCGCCAATCATAACTGAAGTTCCCCCCACCATTTTAGTTGTCTCTTTGGTGTCCACCTGCAACTTTCTTTGTGCTAACGATTTCATGCTTACTGCACCAGTCGCTATCATATTTATGGTGTCTCCCTCCGGTCCATACATGTCATGTAGCTCATCTGATGTTACCTTTGCATTGCTAAGTTGCTTAGTATTCAAACTATATGGTGAATCCTGTAATATACTATTTGTATCCATTGCAATCAAGTATTCTTCTTGAGCTACTCTATCTTCAAGATCTCCATGCAGAATCTGCTTTTGTTCTACCTCAACCAATCTCTTATGTGTCCTGAAGCTCTCAACCCTGTATTCATGTTCAATAAAATTATCAGAACTCATGTGATCAACAAATGTCAAATCCTTTGCATTAAAGGATTGGTTAGCACTTGAAGAATCCCTTAAAATCAATATTTCCAGCTCCTCTTCTTCTGCATTCAATACCTTAATTTTGGGCAAACCAATAAAGTTCTAGGGAAAATCAAAATCATTGTGCTCAATAAAATTGACAGAACTCCTGTAATTTGCAACTGCTAATTCATCTGGAACAAAGATTGTTTAACAGTTGAGGAATCCCTCAACATCAAAGTTTCAAGCTCCTCTTCCTCAACATTCAATGCCTTAAGTCTGGGCAAACCAAAAAAGTTCTCAGAACTATCAATGCTTAAACTCATGTGATTCCCAACTGTCAACTCATTTGTGATAAAAGATTGGTTAACAACGGAAGAATCCCTCCACATTGAAGCTTCAAGCTCTTCTGCATCAACATCCCATGCCTTAATTCTGGGCAACCTAACAATGTTCTCAGGCATATCAATGCTTGGCACCCTCACAAAATTAGAATTTTCATCACTTTCCACTTCATACTCCACTTCCTCCTCCTCTTCATAACCAGACAACAGGGCAAAGGGCATAACCCGCAAACTTGTATCCACCTGAACACTCCCTTCTTTCTATTCACATGCACAACCTGTTGGGTTTGGTTCTGAATCAACAACTAAAGGCCTTGTCGAGGCCATTTCCAGCTCGTCACCCCTCACAAAGCCCTCGGGCTCAGATCCACTAGCAATACAAGTACTATTACTGGAAGCATCAAATTCAGAATAATCAAGAGTAAGGGGAGCTCGGATAGGAAGAGAACCTGAGAAGGACGGTTGCTCCGGCATCCATGGTGGGGCGGAAAGAGGGATGCGAGCTTTTGATGCCATAAGCGGATCGTAATGCGCTGCTCTAGGTTGCTGCCAACAAAAGGAGACAGCCGTAGAGGCTGAAAGCGTAAATTTCAACTTAAGGATTTTGGCTTCATTGTGCACTCTGCATTTGTATTTGGATTCTGTTTGGTTTCACTCCTTTTAAATTTTAATTGATCCATTTTTTAAAATTTCATTATCTGTCGCAAATTATGAAATTGGATTGGTTGGGGCCTTTGTCAGCTTCGGGTAGTTTGTTTTTTTTCTTATGCCAACCAACTACCCCCGAGGCCCATGACAATCTAAGAATACAACCCAAGAAAAATGTTAGGTTAATATATTCTTTAGCCTACCTACTCTTATGAAAAAAAAAACTCAAATTCTAAAGTTTTTTTTTTCTAAAAAAATATATGTACAATTGATTTTGTGACAGAATACAAGAAGAAAGAGAGTAGCTTGGCTTCTCTTTTTGATTTTTTAGGCTATGAGTAGCTTGGCTTCTCATTACTTCATCATTGTATATATATACACGTTTTAACTGAATCAAGTATTTCTGACAATTATTCTTGGGCCAAAAAACATTTTCTGTCGATTATTCGTAACGTAACTAATATTAAACTAAATAAAAACTATCCATTTTCTTTATTTTCAACTATGACATTATGTGATATGTCTGGTTAACACTCTAAAGATTATATGTAATTTTAAACAAAATTCATAAATCTAAGATTATGAGATTCACAGCGGAAGTCTTACATACCTCTTGCCATAGCGTATGAATACTGTATATTCTCTGAGATTTTCTTGAATTCTTCTGAACGGGAATTTCTGGCACAGCGATGGACTGTTGAACACCGTCACCCCGTCAGGAAATTCTTGATCGAACAAACAACGTTTCTATATATTACGTGTCCTTTTGAGTTATGGTCAAACCCTTATATAGCCTCCCATCAAGGCTTAGAAAGGTTTCACCGACCAGTTGTGACCCTCTGAACGCAACTCTTTAATCCGTAATTCAAATAATGATGCGGGACACATCCGGTGATATATATATATATATATATATATTAAAATAATAACATAAAAATATATAATATCTAAATAAATACAATATATATATTTAAATATATTAAATTTCTAACATTCTCCCACTTGTCCCGCAACTTAATATTATTTGGTGAGTAGAGTTCATTTAAGCAACACTACATGAACTATGGCGACAAGTCCTCATTGATCAAGTATTGTCTTCCATAATCACAAGTAGTATCCTTACTTAATGGGATAATACTTTATGAATAAACCTTAATGTCTATTCAATTCCTATCTTAATACTTATCAATCTCATGAATCATATATGTATACAAATAACAAAATAGAGATGATAACAATAAACGAAAATTCATCACATCATATACCTTCTTTAGTCATATAATGGCTTAAGCCCCATATCAGGTACATGTACAACAAAGTCTTTCGGTTTCATACCTTTAGTCAAAGGATCAGCTAGCATTTTCTTTGTATTGATGTATTCAACCGAAACTTGGCCATTTCTAACTCTATCTTTTAAAGATAAGAACTTTAATTCAACAAACCTACTTCGAGCTCCGCTCTTTCTATTGTTGGCAATGGCCACCGCAGCTTTGTTATCACAAAACATTCTGATTGGCCTAGAGATCGAGTCCACAATCTTAAGCCCTGCGATGAAATTTCTTATCCAAATTTCTTGTGTACTTGCTTCAAAAGCCACTACATACTCAGCATCACGAGTACTAGCAGTTACAAGTGTTTGTTTAACACTTCTCCATGATATTGCTCCTTCTGCTAAGAGGAAGACATAACCAGTAGTAGATATTCTTGTATCTTCACATCCTCCTAGATCAGAATCTGAGTATCCAATCACTTCAAGATTGTCTATTCTTCTATATGTGAGCTTGTAATGTTTTGTACCCTGAAGGTATCTAAAAACTTTCTTTGCAGCTAACCAATGTTTCATTCCAGGATTACTTTGGTATCTCCCTAACATACCCACAGCAAAAGCTATATCAGGTCTTGTGCAAACCTGTGCATACATTAAGCTTCCTACTGCTGAGGCATATGGGATCCTTTCCATCTCTTTCCTTTGTAAATCATTCTGGGGACACTGATCCAAACTAAACACGTCTCCCTTTTCAATGGGAATAATGTTGGAATTACAGCTTTCCATCCGAAATCTTTCCAGAATTGTCTTGATATAGATTTCTTGAGATAAACTTAAAAAACCTTCATGTCTATCTCTATGAATCTTAATGCCAATGACATAAGATGCTTCACCCATATCCTTCATGTCAAAATTTCTGGATAAAAACTGTTTTACCTCTCGTAAGAGTCCTAAATCATTGATTGCAAGTAGTATGTCATCCACATAGAGTATCAAAAATATGATTTTACTCCCATTATTTTTGTGGTATATACATTCATCCATGACGTTCTCAATGAAGCCAAAAGATGTAATAACTTCATGGAACTTCAAATACCATTGTCGGGAAGCTTGTTTAAGACCATAAATTGACCTCTTTAACTTGCATACCAAATTTTCATTTTCTTTTGCAATAAACCCCTCAGGTTGTTTCATGTAGACCTCTTCCTCTAGTTCTCCATTAAGGAATGCAGTCTTAACATCCATCTGATGCAACTCTAAATCAAAATGTGCAACTAATGCCATAATAATGCGGAGAGAATCCTTTGAAGATACAGGAGAATAAGTTTCTCTGTAGTCTACTCCCTCCACTTGAGTAAGACCTTTTGCAACCAACCTTGCCTTGTACCAATCAATGTTACCATGTGAGTCCCTTTTGGTTTTAAAAACCCATTTACAGCCAACAGCCTTGGCCCCACTTGGTAACTTCACAAGTTTCCAAACTTAGTTGTTTGCCATAGATTTCATCTCATCCAACATAGCATCATACCATAACTTAGAGTTAGCACTTTCCATAGCCTGAGTAAAATTTAATGGGTCATCTTCTATAACTATGTCACAGTCAAATTCAGTAAGATACACTATATAATCACTAGGTAATGCTGATTTTCTTTCTCTTGTTGACCTTCTTAATTCAACTTCCTGAATTGGTTCAGGCTGTTCATGCAAAACATTCCTTATCACATTCTGTGGTTGTGTGACAGGTTGATCATTTTGAATATGTTCCTCATGTTCTGTATGGTCAACTTGAGTGACTGGGATAACATCATGCTCTACAATAACTCTCATTTGAGGGATGTTTTCATTTATTGATATTTCCTCATCATGATTGTTAGTGGTATCTTCTATGTGATTATCTTGCAAATTATCACTCCCACTAATCAAATCATTCTCAAGAAATCTTGCATTCCTAGATTCTATAAACCTCTTTGAAGGTGGAGGACAATAAAACTTATAACCTTTAGACTTTTCAGCATATCCAACAAAATAGGCTCTTATAGTCTTAGGATCCAATTTCTTCTCTTGTGGATTGTACACTCTCACTTCTGCAGGACATCCCCATACCCTAAAATGACTTAAACTAGGTTTCCATCCTTTCCAGATTTCAAACGGTGTTTTTGGTACCGCTTTTGTTGGAACCCTATTGAGTATGTATACGGCTGTCAAGAGTGCTTCCTTCCACAAGGAAACTGGCAGTTTGGAGCTACTCAACATGCTCCTAACCATATCTAGTAAAGTCCTATTTCTTCTTTCAGCGACTCCATTCATATCAGGAGAGCCAGGCATGGTGTATTGAGCCACTATACCATGCTCTCGAAGAAAATCTGCAAAAGGACCAGGTGCTTGTCCTTCACTAGTGTATCTACCATAATATTCACCACCTCTATCTGATCTCACAATTTTGATTGGTTTCTCAATCTGTTTTTCTACTTCAGCCTTATATTCCTTAAAGGCATCTAGTGCCTCACTTTTGTTATGAAGCATATAAACATACATAAAACGCGAGTAATCATCGATAAAAGTAATAAAATATTTTTGACCATGTGTAGTTAAATCAGGACAACATATATCTGTGTGTATGATCTCAAGTAATTCTAAACTTCTTTTAGCCCCTTTATGTGACTTGTTGGTTTGCTTTCCTCTAATGCAATCCACACAAGAACTAAGATCCGAATACTCTAATGATGGAATAACTCCATCTTTAGTTAGCCTCTTAATTCTATCAACAGAGATATGACCCAATCTCCTATGCCACAGGCTAATTGAATTTTCATTGATGACACTTCGTTTAATACCATGTCTAATAGATAAAGCATGAGGTAAATCAAAAATAATTCTAAATAAACCATTATCCAAAACAATATCTGAAATAGGAACTGAATCTTTACTAATAAACATATGATCTTTTGACAGGTTTAATCCATAACCAAAAGGAATTAACCTAGACATAGAAATTAAATTCCTCTTGTAAGAGGGTACATAAAAAGTCTCAAAAAGATCTAAAACATAATTATTAGGTAAAATTATCCTAAATGTTCCAATAGCCTTCACAGCATCTCCTTTCCCACTGCCTGAAAGGACTTTTTCCTCATTGGGTTTTGGAGGTCAACTGTTTAGAAAGCCATGCATGGTATTCGATATGTGGATCATGGAACCAGTATCAATCCACCAAGTGTCATCACTAACAGAAGTATAATGAGATTCAAATACAGCACAAGTTGAAAGCGTACCTTTCTTTTCAAGCCAAGCCTTAAACTTGAGACAATCAACTTTAATGTGTCCTTTCTTTTTGCAAAAGAAGCATCTGCCATTCTTCTTATTTGCTATATTGACAGGAAGAATCTTGTTTTTCTTCTTATGACTCTTACCTTTATCTTTCTTCTTACCCTTGCCAGCTTCTGCCTTGGAACTTTCAACAAAATAAGCTTCTTTATGTGCAAATTTCTCATTCATTAGTAATCTAGTCTCTTCTTGAACACACATGGCCAATAGTTCATCCACTGTCCATTTTTCCTTATGTGTGTTATATGAGACCTTGAAAGCATCATATGAAGGAGGAAGAGAGTTCAATATCAACTGCACCAAAAATGATTCAGTAGGTTCCATTTTCAAGGGTTTGAGTTGAGATGAGAGGTCCCTCATTTTCATGATGTGCTGCCTTACACCACCAATGCCTGTAAGCCTTAAGGTACATAATTCAGACATAATGGCTCCACCCATTTGTTTGTCTGACACCTTGAATTGTTTTTCTAAAGCTTCCAGGTACTCTTTGGCAGTTTTGCATTCAGGAATAGCACCCCTAATCCCTCTTAGGATTCTTGATTGAATGAGTTGAAGAGACAATCTGTTAGACCACTCCCACTGATCATATTGCTGTCTTGCATCTCGATCAGTAGAGTCATCAGCTGGTTTTTGAGGTTCGTCAATCCTCAAAGCAAGATCCAGGTCCATACATCCAAGATCTAACAGAATACTATCTTTCCAATCAAAGTAATTAGTACCATCCAGGATCATTTTGTTATTCATATCAGTAATAACCCTAGTGGTAACAGGAGCTGCAAAAATTTATGAATATACTCACATTAGCTTTTGAAGCAAACACAATTACTGTGCCAGGTGCATGGTCAACTTATTTGAACCACACGATTACAAATACGTATAACTAGCATCTACCTGTGGGCAAAGAATACTAGCATACAATGCATTTGTCTAAAATTGATGAAACTAAAACGCAATTATTGTTTTCTAATACCTGTGGGCTACTTAGAAAACATAAGGCCATTATATTTCATCCTAATTAAAAGTTTGATTATAATTATCTACCTGTGGGCAAAGATAAATTGTAATCTCACATCTAATTACAATGATATTCCATAATACCATATGTGATTTATTAATATGCATGTAATTTATAAAATGAGGATGCTGTGGCTATTCCCCAAATATATAGGCATGCTAATCACGAATATCAATTTGTGTATTTAAATACATAAATATGCAACAATAACATATAACTGAAATTCTCATCTAATTACAATTTATTCCATAATACCATATGTGATTTATTAATATGCATGTAATTTATAAAATGAGGATGCTGTGGCTATTCCCCAAATATATAGGCATGCTAATCACGAATATCAATTTGTGTATTTAAATACATAAATATGCAACAATAACATATAACTGAAATTCTCCCACTAATTCATGCTTCACATAAATTTGCTCAAATAAATATTAATTCAGAATTAATTCCAAATTTCAAAATATTTATAATTTCCTAAAGAGCAATAACACATAAATTCATAGACAATTTAAATAATCCATATAAGAAATTTGTAGAATTAAATAAATAAACATATGTAGAGCTAATAAAAATCCATAGAATAATATTTATTTAGCTCTAATAAATTTATAAAAGCATGAATTCTAATTATTAAAAAAAAATTAGTGAGAGAAAACAGAAAATAAAATTGAAAATAAATTTTTTTTAATCAGTAACAAATAAAAAAAATGTTGCAGCCCAAAATGCCATAAAAAAAATTAGCAATTGGCCCCAAAAAAAAATGTTTTTGGCCCACGTAAAAAAAAATGCAGAAACAGAAACCAAAAAAAAAAAATTTCTTCCCAGAAAAGAAAAAAAAAATTTCCCAGAATCATGAAAACTGTAACTTCACGGGTTCCGATCGATTAACATAACTGAAGATCTTGGTTGCCGGTTTTCAACAGTGAACACATGTTTCCAGAATCATATATATATATATATACACACCAAATATCCCAAAAAAAAAATTTTCAAAAACATTAATTTACCGGATACCCCAGATTCGCAAAAAGTCTTGATTTTTCTTAAAATAAAACATGTACTCTAAAACACCAAGCAGAGGAAAAACTCGGCTCTGATGCCACATGTTAAACAAAATTCATAAATCTAAGATTATGAGATTCATAGCGGAAGTCTTACATACCTCTTGCCATAGCGTATGAATACTGTATATTCTCTGAGATTTTCTTGAATTCTTCTGAACGGGAATTTCTGGCACAGCGATGGATTGTTGAACACCGTCACCCCGTCAGGGAATTCTTGATCGAACAAACAACGTTTCTATATATTACGTGTCCTTCTGAGTTATGGTCAAACCCTTATATAGCCTCCCATCAAGGCTTAGAAAGGTTTCACCGACCAGTTGTGACCCTCTGAACGCAACTCTTTAATCCGTAATTCAAATAATGATGCGGGACACATCCGGTGATATATATATATTAAAATAATAACATAAAAATATATAATATCTAAATAAATACAATATATATATTTAAATATATTAAATTTCTAACAATATCAACATAAATGATAACAATAAATAATAAAATCAAATTAACCCATACATATGACAATTGAGTGGGTATAATGCAATCTTTTGTTAAATGATTTAACCCCCAATTTGGTTTGCAGGAGCTGGCACTAGGGAAGTGGAAATGGAACCAGATTCCATGTATCTACATGTTTGGTTTGTCTGAAATGCATTTTCTTGCGATGCCCACTTCCGCCTAAATGGGCTGAATTGGCTTCCATGGGCGGAGCCTGAGAGCAGATCCTACACCACATCCACATCTTACTTAAATAATATTTTATTTAGTTTGTGCCACGTGTCAGCTTGTTACTTTTATACTAATAAATATTCTTTCATCGACCTGAAAAAATATAAATACTTTAACACTCATCTATTATAGAATATCACGTTGCTAAAAATATTAAAAATAAATTATATTTTTATACAGCAATCCATTATCAACACTAGTGGAGTAGATTTAAGTGTTGTTAAACTTAATTAGGTAGCTTTCCTAATATAATTTTTTTTATCTATAATGCTTAAATTTTAAACTTTATTTAAGAAAAATTGAGTTTCTTTCAGTTAACCCATCCACGTCCGTACTCTCATTGATTTCAAATATAAGGAAATTTTGAGGAAGTTGTTAGTTCAAAATATAAGGAAAAAAATATATACTTCTAGTGTAATAAATGAAATATTTTAATAATATTCTTTATTAATTTAGAGAGAGTTATAACTCTCTCAAAATTTTCTTATATTTGAGACTGGAGAGAATATCAAAGTGGTTTGATTAAATGAAAGGAACTCGATTTCCCTTATGGATGGAAAAAATTATATTAGAAGAGCTACCTAATTAAGTATAAATAATACTTAAATCTAATATAGTAGTATTAAATACTAGATAGCTGCATAAAAATATAATCTAGTTTTAATTTTTTCTAGCAACATTTTATTTTATAATTTATGAGTGTTCAAAGTACATCTTTTTAAGTTTTATACTTGACATAGCAGCCAAATAGAGCGTAGCATATTTTTTACTAATAAATATTTTTTCCATCTATAAGGAAAATTAAGTTTTTTTCACTTAATCCAACTACTTTTGTACTCCATTTATTCTCAAATATAAGAAAATTTTCAGAGAGTTATAACTTTTTCCAAATTAATGAAGAATATTATTGAAATATATCATCTATTATACTAAATATATATATTTTTTCCTTATATTTTGGACTAATACAACTTTCTCAAAATTTTCTTATATTTAAAACTAAAGAAAGTACCAACGTAGTTGAATTAAGTGAAAGAAATTTGATTCCCCTTAAGTAAAATTTAGACATTATAGATGAAAAAAATTATATTGAGAGAGCTACCCAATTAAGCATAACAATACTTGAATATACTCTAATAGTATTAACACTAGATAGCTATATAAAAATATAATTTATTTTTAATTTTTTCCATCAACATTTTATTTTATAATTGATAAGTGTTTAAAGTATTGATATTTTTTTAGGTATATAAAAGAATATTTATTAGTATAAAAAAGTTTCAGGCTTTGTTTAGCTTCTGTGTCAACAAATTGAAAAAAGAAGAAGAAGAAGAGAACAGAAGAAGCAAGCTGACAAGTGGCACAAAATAAAGAAAATATTATTTAAGCAGGATTTGTAAGTGGTGCACCGAATCTGCTCCCAGGGTAGCCTAGGGGTGGAAATAGGCCGGGCCACTACCAGGGGCCTATGGCCTGGCCTACATGAGGCCTGGCCTATTTATTTAAATAGGCTAGGCTCAGGCTAATAGCCAGGCCTATTTAGTTAAATAGGTCTGGCCTGTTTATCAGAGGCCTGGCCTGAAGCCTATCAGGCCAGGCCTATTTATTTTTTTATTTTATATTATGTATAAAATATATAATAAAAATTAAATATTTTATAATGTAATATTATTTTTTTTCATTACTTTAAATCTCTATTGCACCTCCCTATTCCACCTTTATTTTCAATTTCTTCTCATCTCTCTCAAACAGTCAGATTGACAAACTCTAACCTAAGCTCAGCTTCCATCAATGCCTCCATTCTCTCAAGCCATCGCCCATTAATCTCTATTGCGTCTCTCGTTGCAAACACTTATGTTAAATAAGATTTTAACTACAACTTAAGCATGGATAGTGTTATAAGATTAATTTTTGTTATTACTATGTAGAATGATGTACAAGATAAGTCCTTTATTAATTTTTTTATTTAAACATATATATTTCTTTTGTTATTTTTTATTGTTATGTAGGCTTTAAACAGGCCAATGGCCTCTTTAAAGCCTTCAAGGCCTAGGCTTTTAAGCCTATTTGAAGGCCTACCAATTGGTAGGCCTTTAAATAGGCTTCAGGCCAGACCAGGCTTTTTACAGGCTCAGGCCTGAGCCTGAAAAAAAGCCTAACATAGGCTAATAGGCCAGGCTCAGGTCTAAGGCCTCCATTGCAGGCCTGGCCTGTTTAGGCAAAGCCTAGCCTAACCTGGCCTATTCCCACCTCTAGGGTAGACCATGGAAGTGAGAGCAGAGGGACCATTATATCCCCATTAATAACAATTTCGGATTGTCAAGTTACCTAATCGACCTTCCTTCGTGAACCCCGATAGTTTGCGACGACAGCAAGAAAGAGCTCGTGAACCAACCAGTAAGGGTGGTGTTGATGAGGAGTTCAACAGTAAAGACAGGGCAGCAATGTTTGACCTCCATCTTCAATCTTCTTCACCAGTGGTGTTCAATCTCCATATTCAATCTTCTTCATCGGTGGCGTTTGATCTCCCCACCAGCGACCTCTCTCAATCTTCTTCATCAGTGGCGTTCACTTCATCATCTCCATCGATCTTCTTTATCACCTCCGAAGAACTATGCTTTTGGGATCTATTTAATTTTGATTTTTAGACTAGTTTCTTGTTGGTTATGGGTTCTATTACCAGTTCGTTTACAGACCAAGCCAATTTTTGTTTAATTTGTGTGATTGTTGTGAACTAGGTTTTTAGATCTAAGGATTTTTTTGTGCAAGTCTTCGAAAGTTTTATGTGACTAGATAGAGTTTCTGGGTGGCCAGAGGTGTGGGTGTTGGTTGTTGGAGGTATGGAGAAGTAGAACAAAGATGCGAAGAAGATGAGCAAAGCGACGAAGGTGTTGGTTGCTGGAGGCGTGGAAGAAGTTCCACAATTTGGGTTCTGCTCTCCATGGTTTTGCGATAGTGGTCATGTGAACACCCCATCCGGTCTTTTTACAAAAAAAAAAAGAGGTAAAAAATGTTTAATTAAAAATTGATTTAAATTTTTTTTAAAAACCAAAATAATATAAATAAAAAAATAAATAATAAAAACTAAAAAATTAATTCAATTGAAGTTCTTTTAAATTTAGTATAAATCCTCCAATGAGATCTTAAAAAAAGAAGAAGAAGAAAAAACAACAAAAACATGGATAACAAAATAAAATAAAATAAGAAAATAATAGTAATAAAAAAATAAAACGATCTAAATTAAAAATCAAAATAAAAAAAACTAACCAAAATTCAAAGTTAAACAAAAAATGATGAGGGGCCTGAAACGATGGGCTTGAAATGCTGAGCCTCAGTATTTCAAGGCCCACTATCGCCTGAGCCCTAATTTGGGCTCAAGCACACGAAGGCGAGAGAGTTACGGCCAGAAGCAGGCTGAGCGGGAACAGAGGGAGCCGCGAGGTGAGAGAGAAGAAGAGAGCGGAGAGAGCTATGAGATCTGAGCACGTGAGTCTAACCACAGAGAAGATCAGAGGGGGTCTCAGATACATGAGCACAGGGGAGGAAGGAAAACCGAGGGAGCCGCGTACAGTTTGAGCAAGGAATGGAGGGAGCCGCAGGTGAGGCGAAAAGCAGGGAAGATCAGAGAGGGACTGAACACGTAAGATCCTGATACCATCAGAGAAAGTGAAAAACAGAGGGAGTCATGGCCGAGGGAAAAGAAATCAGAGAGCTGAAAGAAAAAAGCGAGAGAGATAGAGAGAAAAGCGGAGGGAGCTGCACGAGGAGCAGGGAAAGCCGAGTGAAAAGGCAGAGGAGGCATACATGAAAAGAAAATGGAGGGAAAAGACTGAACAAAGGTGAGACAGAGGAGGCAAAAGGAGACTACAGAGATGCTGAGATAAAAGGGGGGAATTGCAGGAAAACCGAGGGGAGGAGAGTCTGAACCGAGAAGCAAAGGGGACCGAAAGGAAAATAGCAGGGGGAAGACCTTGAAGGAGCTGAAGAATTGATGGGACAGAGGGGGACGAGTGCAGAAAGCGAGTAAGGGGGGCTGAGTTCCAGTCATTAGTCTTTTCCTCTATTGCTGTGATGATCCAAAACGCGTGAGGGATCAAAAAGTGAGCTATAGAAATTGTTGATCGGTACTTTGTCTTTTCCTTCCTTTCGGTTTCAAATTTGATTTTCCCATCCAAACAATGATCCATTCCTCTTCAACACTTTGCTTCACGGTGGCACGGGTCTAATTCATTTTGCTTATGCTCTATTTTGGGGTTAGTTAATTAAAAAAAAAAAAGAGAGAGAGGGAATGAATAAATAAATGAGGTTGATAAATAGGAACAAAATAAGTTTGGCTTCTACTTAAGACATTTGGGTACTGTCGCACCCCGAAAAATGCGACGAAAGGGAAATGAGAACAAATCTGGTTTTCTAGCGAAAACCAACTTGTGAGGAGTCGCCACCAAAATTTTGAGGAAAATCTTGGGAAACCGAATTGAAGAGGAAAGGATGGTCTGCGTAATCGGAGTTGGATTCGGGAGTCGATTGTGCGTGGGGAAGGTGTTAGGCACCCCACGACACCCGTTCCTAAGAACGGTTACCTCACGTTGATTGCGTAAATTAATATGGCTTTAAAATATATTTTGGTTTTCCTTTTATAATTCACATGCGAGAAAACGGGTAGAGAAAAAAAGAAATTAAGAAAGTTTGAAAAATGGAATAAGGAAAATAAATTAACTTAGAAATTAAGAAGATTAAAAAATGTGGAAAAAGGAATTTAAGAAAATAAATTGGAAAATGTTTATTAAATTAAAGGAAAAAACACCAAATAAATCAGAAACTATTTATTTATTTACAAAGGCGGACTTGACCCAGGATCAGAGCCTGGGGCCTACGTACCCTGCGATGGGGATCAAAGTCCACGTAGTTCGGGACTAGAAATACGTGTCTGTTGGTTAATATTTTTTAATTTTTGTAATAAGAGGAAGTTAATGGAAAATAATTTAACTTTTTACAAACAAAACAATTTTCTGAGATTGAGTTGGTGGGTTTTAATTTGCAACAAGACAATTTAATTCCACTTACTTACGCTTATTTTATTTTGTTTGAAAAATATATTTTTTCCTTGATTTTTGAAAATGCTTTTATTTGATTTTTTTTAACTTCTGAAAACCATTGCATTTTTTATTTTCATTTTTTTTATTTATATTTCTGCAAATTTTCCAAGTAAAGAAAATCAATCTACCCATTGCAGACCCACAGTCGTACCCAACAGATCAATTCCTTAATTACCTGCAAAAGTTCTAAACCTCGCGGTACAAAGGTTTTATTTCATTTCAAAAATAATTTTGTTAGATATTTTAAAATAAAATTAGAAGAACTTGTCACATTATTTTATTTTATTTTCTTTTTGAATATAGTTATTTTCTTGAAAGAAAGTTGTTTAACTGATATATCTACGCGGATTCACTATCTCACGTGACAAACTCAGTAAACCCGAATACCTGCGTGGGTTCCAGAAACCTCACGTGGTACAGTTATTAAATTAATTATTTCTATTATTAATACTTTATTTATTTGTTTATTTATTTATTTATTTATTTATTTTTTGAGTAAAATTGCTAAATATGGTTATTTGTTTAAAATGTTTTGAAATATATAAAAGTTTATACAATAAAGATTTATTTACTTATTTTCAACATGACAATAAAGCGGGAAGGTCATTGGAACCTATTATTATAAGTAGACCTTATTAACTCACTCGTGCAGCCCCATGGGCTCGTACGGTGTAATTGATTTAAGGGTCTGCGAAAGTTCTAAAAACCTGCGTGACCAATTTTAAATAGAAACATACATTATGCCAAATATTTACAATCATGCATAATTTTGTGATGATGTACGTTGATGTGCAAACTCAAGTAGTTTAAACTTAATAACAAGGTGAAGAAATGTAAACTCTTATATCTTTATTTTTTCTTCGCCTCAACCTTCAAGCTTGGCCCATAGAAAATGTTCATAAAATTGACCCAAAAACTTTTATCACAAAATTTCCTGGCGTCAGGCCCAAATCAGAAGCTCTCAATCGAAAGGAGGCCCATAACAAATACCGAAAAGAGCAGGGGTCTTGTAAGCTCGATCCTCACACTGGAATCTATTTCCTATGCCAGAAAAATCTGCACGCCACACCCAAGAGAAAAGGAACACGACTCTGAAATTTGGGGTATCCCAGTTTCTCGTTAAAATCATTATATGAAATCTAGTTTTTTCTATCTCGTTTTTTCATGCCCAGTAACAATTTTCTGTAGATTCTATCATTAATCAAGCCAAATCAGGATGTAAGCAACAGCCTAGCGTCCCCATTATGAGCTACCACTCAAAGCAGGACAACTCAAACAACAACACACATCCAGGCAAGAGTTCACGGCGGGGACACTAATTAACCTCACAAAATTCCTCAAAGACAGAGTACCGATCATTGAGAATTTGGGCAAAATTTAAACAACACATTAGAACTCCAGATGAAATCGTGCTCTAACAAGCGGTTAACGCATTAGCTCAAACATAGATTCAACACCCCCCTCCATGAAAATAAGTCTAGATTATCAAACCGAAGATAAAAAGAAGAAAGAAAAAAAAATAATAATAAATAAAATTAAACTGACCCAGTATCGCCGGTGTAGGAACAATCGTGCCCGGTGTTCCCCACGGCCTTCGTCTTCTCACAACTCTACGAAAATCCCCTCTGATTTCTCAATTGCTCACGGCTTTCTCTGTGCAGCTCTGCCTCCTTCTCGCCTCACCGTCACGGCCAAGCTCCCTCCATTTTCGGTTCAGACTCCGGTTGCTCGCCATCGTCCTCTACCTCCCTCTATTTTCGGTTCAGACTCTGGTTGCTCCCTCTGGCTTCTGGTTCGGATCCTCTCTCTGCCTCCTTTGTTCCATGCGGTACCTCAGATCCCTCGGCCTCTCGTGCTCGGCTTCACCTTTGGTCTGCCCCTGTTTTTCCTTTCTTTCGGTTTCTCTCCTCTGCTCCTTTTCGGAACTCCTCTTCGGATCTTGCTCCCCTCTGTTTTTCCGGTCGTCCTTTTTCTTTTAGTCCCGCGGCTTCTGGTCTCGTCCTGCCTCCCTCGCGTGCTCACGCGTCTCCCGTAGATCCTCCGGTTTGGACTCCCTCTGGCTTCTCAGCTCCGTCCACGGCCCTCCTTTTCGGTCACCGGTGCTAGCTATTTTCCAGTCCAGATTGAAGTCCTCGTTCCCCAGCTCGGACTCCCTCTCCATCGTGCTTCTTTCCGGTTGCTCCATTTTGATTTTCGGTTCTCCTTCGAGACCCATCCTCGTGCTCCTGTCTTTGCTTTTCAACTCGTCTTCGTGCCGTGTACGCCTCTGGTTCTAGTCTCCCTGCAGCTTTCCTTTTCTTTTCAGTCTTCAGTCTCCCGTTGCTTGGTGTCTGCTGCAGCTTTTGCCTTCGGTCCTGCTGCCTCGCGTGTCTCTCCCTCTTCGGATTTTTTCGTGTCCTCTCCCTCTGGCTTTTCAGCTTTTTCTGGTTGCCTCTGCTTTTCTTCAGTTCTCTCGTGGGTCACTCCTCTGCCTCCCGTTGCCAGCTGCTCCCCTCGCGCTCCTGTCTTTTCATTCGGGCCCTACTGCCTTTGTTTTTTTGTTGTTGTTGGAGCTCCTTCATTGGCCCAGGTCCACGAGCCCTTAATTGGGCTCGTGGCACCCTGGGCCAAAATTAACCCCTTTTTCTTTTCTTCTTTTTTTTTATTTAATTCTTTAATTTTTGTTTTAATAATTTATTTCTTTTTGTTTGTTGTTGGTGTTTTTGTTTGTTTTTTTTTTCTGTTTATTTTTTTTATTTATATTATTTATTATTAAATTTATTTTATTGTATTTTTTTTGTTTTTGTTTGTTTTTTCATTTTATTTTATTTTACTATTTATATTTTTTTTTGTCATTTTTTGTAAAATGCCCGGACAAAATGGGGTGTTCACAGTTGCCCCTCTTTACTAGTTTCTTATGGGAGAATGAGGAAAATATAGTTTTGGAGTTCTCGCATAAGGAACGAATAAAGATTAGAACACGAATTTTGTCCGTGCAAAACACATGAAGATGCACTCGCCCCTGACAAAAGTAGATGCAATATGGCATGAACTTAAAGCAGACGAGACTCTATTTGTGGTATGAATGATTCAATTTGAAAAGGAGAAGGTGAATGAAGGCATGCAACAACGAGGGTGGACTAAAACATGACTAAATAAAGATTAGAACATAACTTTGACAGATGCACAAACGAATGGCCAACTCTGGTTGAGATTGAACTGATGCAACGTGCAATGATATGACGCCACTAGACTAAAATGGGTGCAGTATGCAATGATGTGACTAAAACCAAAGTGAAAGCAAGGTCCAAACAAAATGTCATGCCGACAAGCTACCCCTCTTCACTTGTTTTCCAAGGGAGAATATCATGAATGATATTCACGCTTTAGCAATAAATGAAGAAGAAAACATGTATTTTGTTGGGGGGCAAGGTGCATGAACTACAACAGCAAAATGAAAAACCTAGAGCATTATAGTTAAGGTTACGCGGGAGTGAGGCGCCGATATTGTAAGGCTTTGAAAAATGCCAGCCCGAATTGGGCCGTGATGGTAGTGAAGTGCCTGCCGTTACAGGGCTTTGGTGAGTGCCGATGTTACAAGGCTTTGAAAAATGCCAGACAAAATTGGGCTGTGATGGTAGTGAAGTGCCTATATTATAGGGCTTTGGTGGATGCCGATGTTACAGGGCTTTGAAAAATGCCAGCCAGAATTGGGCTGTGATGGTAGTGAAGTGCCTATATTATAGGGCTTCGGTGGGTGCCGATGTTACAGGGCTTTGAAAAATGCTAGCCAGATTTGGGCTGTGAAAAATGTCAGCCAGAATTGGGCTATGAAAGATGTCAGCCAGAATTGGGCTGTGAAAAGTGTTAGCCAGAATTGGGCTAGAGTGCTCGTCACGATGCGAGACTTGAAAAACACCTACACTGACGCAGGATTTAAAGAGTACCTACTCTGACGTAGGATTTGAAAAGTACTTGCACTGATGCAGGATTTAAAAAGTACCTACACTGACGTAGGATTTGAAGGGTACCTACACTGACGTAGGATTTGAAAAGTACCTGCACTGACGCAGGATTTGAAAAGTACTTGCACTGACGCAGGATTTAAAAAGTACCTACTCTGACGTAGGACTTGAAAAGTACCTGCACTGACGCAGGATTTGAAGGGTACCTGCACTGACGCAGGATTTGAAAAGCACCTACAATGACGTAGGATTTGGAATTTACCTACACTGACGCAGGATTTGAAAAGTACCTGCACTGACGCAGGATTTGAAAAGTACCTACACTGACGTAGGATTTGAAGGGTACCTACTCTGACGTAGGATTTGAAAAGTACCTACTCTGACGTAGGATTTGAAAAGTACCTACACTGACGTAGGATTTGAAGGGTACCTACTCTGACATAGAATTTGAAAAGTACCTACACTGACGTAGGATTTGAAAAGTACCTGCACTGACGCAGGATTTGGAAAATACCTACACTGATGCAGGATTTGAAAAATACCTACACTGACGCAGGATTTTGGTTTTGTGCCTGTCACGATGCCGGACTTATTATGCCCCTGATAGTGGAGGACTATATAATGTGTATGAAATGCAAGAATAAGTGCAATTTTTCTTTTTTGCTTTTCATTCTTAATGGGAATTGGTTTTGTTATGCTTGCAGAGAAAATGCATGTGGAATGTGAAATTCTTTATGTTTGGTCCCGATTGGAGTGGGAATTTTTCATGGTGTTGTGTGTGCAAATGAGATGCATGAAAGGTGAAAAATTATTCATGGGTGCCCCAACCTGAGTGGGAATGATGCAACGCTTAATGCATGTGAAATGTAAGATTTTCCATGTATGCCCCAATTTGAATGGGAATTTTTTTTGCTATGCCTGTAAAGGAAAATGCATGTGCAATGAGATTTTTTCTATGTTTTCTGTTTTTCATTTTTTGTTGTCCCATTTGAGTGGGCTTGTTTTAATGCAGAGAAAATGCGTGTTAAATGCATGATTTGTCATGTATGCCTCAATCTAATTAGAAGCTTATCTTGATGCGATGCAGAATACATTTTTCCCATGTTTGCCCTAATCTGAGTAGGAGCAAATTTTGATGCAATGCAGAATGCATTTTTTTCCATGTTTGCCCCAATACAAAATGGGGTGTTCACAGGTACCATTGTCTGAATTTGTTCGACATCATTTTTATTCTCAAGTAAATGATTTTCCTCAGGCCGTGTATGCATTTTGCTTAATCTATTTATCTCTGAAAGCTTGTGGTTGTGCTGTCTATTAACGTGAATGTCATATGATGTCTATTTGAGGATCAATGTTCACATGTCCAGTGGGTATGTGTTGGAAAAGTGGAGTAGTTTTAGTCCTGAACTTGTTTTTGTCCTAGTAATAATTGTCATCAGGAGAATCCTTGTAGTGGGTCTGGAATTGGGCCATAGAGAGTGCTATCTTAGTTGTGAGTTATGGTAGAAAACTGGGCTTCATATCATACTTATAACGTGAAATTTGGGAGCCCCCCAAACTGTAGAATCGTGTTCCTTTTTCTTTGAATGTGGTATGCAGAATTTTATGACATAGGAAATGGATTTTGGCATGAGAATTTAGCTTCAAAAGATCCCCTGCTTTCTTGGTTGCAAACACTGATCTGTTTCCTCGTGGGCTTGACTTTGAGAAGTTTGCTATACATATTTTGATTGGTTTTCTTATGGGCCCGGCATTATAAAGTTTGTTATGATTGATAAGTTTTCCTTGTGGGGCCCGATGCTGACAAGTTGATTATGTATCATTTTGATTTGTATAGGCCTGATGTTGTGAGTCTATAGGGTGCACGAGTACCCCATAAAGGTATGCACTAGGGGTGAACAGCGTGCCTGAAAACCCGAATGCCCGGCTTGGCCCGAAGACAAATCAACCCAACCCGAAAACTGATCAAGCTGCCCGAATAGGTTCGGGCTGTCCGACCCAAAAAAAATTACATGGGTAAGGTCAGGCATTGGGTAGCATAGATGGACCAATCTGCCCGACCCGACCCGACCCGAATATATATATTTATTTAAACAGCTTTTTTTTTGTTTTGTTATGTGAGACGCATGAAAATTCAGCCCTCAATCAGTCAATCCTCAGTTGCAGAAAACCAATTCGCAGAGATTTCACCAAGTCGAAAGCCCTTCGGCGGCACTCCCTTCTCCAATTACTGCAACCTTCGAGATCTATTCAGTTCAGTAGTGCGGCATCGAAGCAATCCCCCTGCCTTGGGCAGTTCACTATTCGTGGTGAGTTCACGTGAGCTTCAGTCGCGCCCGTCTTTGTGTATCGATCGTCTCAACTGAACTGTCATCTGCAATGCTTAAGCGCTCTTCGGGCTCGTTGTTCCTATCATCGTCTTCGATTGTCCAAGCATCCGCGACTGTGTTCAGTACTTGGCCCCTCGCGCTCTGTGGCTTGCTTACTGGTTGTTGCCCCTTCTGTTAGTGTTCATAGATTTCTTGAATTCAGGTGCGTTTGGCTCTTCATTTTGTAGCATGCCGAAATCTCTTTTCCTAGTCCTCTGAATTACAATTTTCAATTTTATTTAGATCACAAACCTTGAGGCTTGCAGGTTCGCTTGCTGACATTCAGGCTACCGGCCTCACGCTCGTCCTAGACTCCTCCATCGTCTCTTCCCCTTGAGCCACACGTGGATCACTCCTTAGCTCGATTGGGATTCGGGCGTTTGAGTTCGTTTCGAAACAATCTCTGGTCGATCAGATTAAATTTAACTTTGTCTTGTTGCTCGGCTGTTTCTCTCTCCCAGCGTGTTACAGAAAAGACCAATTGGAAGATCTATCTTTTGCTCTTTAATTTAAAGCAGTATGCATACATTCTGGCCAAGTGAATATCAGATTTAGGTTTGACTGGATAGTAGGAAAGGATGTTATCCCCCAGCCCGAAATGCCCGTGGTGGCCCGACCCTACTTGCCCGACCCTATCAAAAACGGGCTAAATGTCCGGCAGGGTCGGGCATCGGGCAGGGCAACCGCCGGTCTGACCCTGCCCCTATGCAGCCCTAGTATGCACATAATGGGCCCCAATGGCTTTTGATTACTCAAATTTTTATTTTCTTAAAAAAAAAAATTTTTTTAACAAATGAACAAATAATAGCCTATAGTTGCGTCACGTGAAGTTTTTGAACCTACGCAAACATCTTAATTAAACATGTTGTCGAGTGAGTTTTATTCGTTAATAGGAATGAATAACTTTTTTTTTATATAATTTTGAAATGCTTTGAATAAATAATATTTATTGATGTTTACTTAAAAAAATAATATAAACAATTGATTTAATAATCACACCACGTGAGGTTTTGGGAACCCATGTAGGTATTAGGGTTTACTGAGTTATCACGTGAGATTGCGAATCTACGTAGATATATCAGTTAAATAACGTTTTTGAGAAAACCATTATATTTCAAAAAAATAATAAATATATAAATAAATCAATTAATAAATTTTGATAATATGACAAGTTCCTTTCTAATTTCATCTCAAAATGAGAGAATAATAGTATCTTCTAATTTTTGCTTTACCTATGTAATAAAACCTTTATATCTTGAAGTTTAGAACCTTCGCAGGTAATTAAGGAATCGATCTATCGGGCACGACTGCGAGTTTGCGACAGGTAGAATGGTTTTCATTTTCCTTTAAAAGAAAAATGTCCAAAAATACGGAAATATATCATTTCAAAAATCAAAGAAAAAAAACAAAAGAATATTTTCAAACAAAATAAAATAAGAGTAAATAAGTGAAATTAAATTATCTTTTTACAAATTAAAATGCATCAACTCAATCTCAAAAAATTATTTTGTTTGTAAAAAGTTAAATTATTTTCAATTATCTTTCTCTTATCACAAAAATTTTATAATTAAAAAATATCAACCAACTGACAGGCATTTCTAATCTCGAACTACGTGGACTTTGATCCCTATCGCAGTGTACGTAGGCCCCAGGCTCTGATCCTGTGTCAAGTCCGCCTTTATAAATAAATAAATATTTTTTAATTTATTTTCTTAAATTCCTTTTCCTCATTTTTTTCCAAAATCTCCTTAATTTCTAATTTAATTTATTTTCCTTATCCTGTTTTCCAAATTTCTCAAATTTTCTTAAATTCTTCTCTACCTTTATTCTCGCATGTGAATGATAGAAGGAAAACCAAAATACTTTTAAAGCCATATTAGTTTACACAATCAACGTAAGGTAACCGTTCCTAGGAATGGATGTTGTGGGGTGCCTAACACCTTTCCCACACACAATTGACTCCTGAATTCAACTTTGATTACGCATACCATCATTTCCTTTCCTAATTCGATTTTCCAAGATTTTTCCTCAAAATTTTGGTTACGACTCCTCACAAGTCGAATTTCGCTAGAAAACTCGATTTGTTACCCCTTTTTTCCTTTCGTCGCATTTTTTCGGGTGCGACAGTCTTCAATGGTTGAGGTGGCTGAAAGTTAAGTAGCCAGAGTTTGGGGGGTGGTCGGAATTTGCGAAGAAGATGAATGAGGAAGAGAAACAAGATTTTTAAGAAAAAAAATTGATAGGGACTTTGTTATTATAAATACTAACTAATATCAAATAAAAATATTCATCAATTTCATTAACATATAAACGTTCTTTTAAATCTCATTTTTACTCCCACTTTCTTAAAAACACTTCTGCAAACCAAATAGAGCATAAGTGAATATATTAAAAATTATGCAAATTTAAAATATTGAATCTATGTTCAGCTAAACAAGCAATTTCCAATAAAACAAGAATTTTAACAAGAATGACAATATTAAAAATTTTAAATCACAAAGGCTCAACTACATCTTTTTTGTCACCATAAAAAATATTTTTCCTAAGTATGTATCAAATATTTCACAAGATGAAAAGTATAACTTAACCATTATTTTTCTTAATATGATTTATAAATTTGTTATAAACTTTGTAATATATTTCAATGGTCATACAAGAAGAATGAAGGTTTTTTGAACCAAATATAACAAAAAAAATAAAAAAAACCAAAATATGATATATCATACTTTATTTACCAAAATAAAAAAATAAACAATTACCAAAACATGATATATCATACTTTATTTACTAAAATATAACACACAAAGTTGATTGGTGACATTATATCTTATATCTTGATACATATATTAACTTGCTAGTTACATGCTTTCTGGTTATCTTGTTTTTCTTTTAATGAGAAACAAGTGGCCATGTGACTTGCTTTTTTCAAAAGCTAACAAAAGCATGCGACTTTGCTTTTGTTTTTTATTTAAAAAAAAATTCTTGTTATGACAACTTTGCTTATTTTTTTTTTAAATTCTTGGTATGGGAAGCTAATACACCTTGGTTTTTCTTTTTTTATTAATTACACCTTAGTTACTAACCAATGCTCCTAGTTCTATTTTAGTGTACAGATATTAAAGAAATTAGTTATACTCTCAAAGTTATAAAAAATTAACATAAACATTCAATTTTAACTTTGTTCCTTAGTCAAATAATAATAATTAAGGGTATTCAAAACTGATCTAAACCGATTAGACTGAACCAAACCTACCTAAACCAAACTTAAATTGGGTCTATTTCGATTTTTTTCACTTTTAAAACTGATTCAGATTGATTTGGTTCAGTTTTAGATATTTGGAATTTGAATCAAACCGAACAAAAAATATTAATATTTTTTATACAACTATAATGTACTTATTTAATATATTTTATTTTTTTATTAAATACATTTTACATTTATATTATATTCATTAATATATGTTTCTTAGACCATAAACTTATGAACAAGATTATAGGACATATATTAGATAAGGAGAAAAAATATAAATTAGTGTTATTATAAATAATCATTTGAAAAAATATTTACAAAATTTTTACATTGAAAATCCATATTTTAATAAATTATTTAGATATAATTTGTATTCATAAAAAACCTATATGATACCTATTTAGTTTAATTTTTGCAAAAGGATGCTACTTTTTTTTAAGAAAATCATTTTACCATGATCCAAATCAAATCAAATCAAACTTGAAATCGAACTAAACCAATTAAAAAGAAAACCAAATAAGTTTCAAAATGTACCAAACCAATTGTTTTGGTTCAGTTTGATTTTTACCTAAAACTAAACTAAACCAAACCTACGAACACCCTTGGTAATAATAATGCGGGAGAAAGAGAGTGTATTAAAATAGGGAGCATTCTCATGTCCAAGCAAGCTATCTACCATACTCAGGTAGATTTCTTATCATGTCCAAGTGTATTTTTACCACATAATATTTTTATAGAAATCTCAAATTATCTTTTTTTATTAAATATTAATTAATAAATAATTATATTTGTATAAGTCTTGTCTCAAATATTTCCATTCCCTATACTTTCACATGCTTTCTTTTATAACATTTAAATATCACATTGAAGTTGTATGCATAGATAGAGAATCTCTGCATGCAACATTCAATATGTAT
Organism: Adenanthera pavonina; assembly: GCA_026686845.1. Lineage (NCBI taxonomy): Eukaryota > Viridiplantae > Streptophyta > Magnoliopsida > Fabales > Fabaceae > Adenanthera > Adenanthera pavonina. The sequence goes on from JAIVEN010000019.1 coordinate 32,187,347, forward strand.
GATTGAAATTTAAAAAATTAATAATAATAACAAAGAAATCGAATAAGAATATTTCAGCTTCTTGAATTTCTTTTTTTTAAAACAAACCAAAGAAAAGAAGTCGAATATCTACATATTTGACTTCTTCACTTTTTATAAGTAGCTATTCGACTTTTTTAATTTTACAAAAAATGTTGCCTTACTTTTTTTTAATATAAATTAAAAAAAATTGTGTCTTAAACAATGGTAGTAAATATCTAGCTTGTGATACTATGAGGGTTGCTCTCTTCATTCCTTTTCTATTTAAAGAGCCCATTCCTTGTTACTTCTTTAGTTTTTCAGCTCTTCATTTCTACACTAGTGCTACATTTTTTCTTACCACACTTCCATCTTCGTTATCTTATTTTCGTTAACTTCTTGTTGAAACTTTTCTTCTCAAATTGGTACTTATTTTTCTCTTAATTAATTTTCATCAAGTTTTATATAAGTAGGTTTAATTGAATTGTACACCTAAATAATTATATTATTTAATTTATGTAGCATTACTCTATTTTTCTACTATGAGCCATTCTATCCCATTTAGTTTCTATTTGAGGTGAAATATTAATTTTAGCAAATATATTTATTTTTTATTAATGCAATTTGTAATATAGTTTTTTTTCTGTTTAGTGTAATTTTTTTGTTAATATAATATTCTTTGTCAAATATAATTTAATTAATCATAATTTATAGTTTTTCATTTTCTTCTAACTATCTATTTAGTTTTGACTTTATTTTTTAAGATAATCTACTATATTTAAAAGAAAAAAAGTGACCATTCGAATTTTTTACTTTATGAAAAAGTGACTAACGGTGCATGCCTTTCTACGCAGAACATGCTCCGTCTAATCTAGTAAAATATCCTCTTGGTCAATTTGACCAAGTAAAATTAATATGCAAAATTTTGAAGTCACCATTTTTTTGGGATAATTGGGTTTTGGGATTAGAAAATAAAAATATTTGATTTTTAACATGAAAGTTGACTTTTTTATATGAGTATCAGATTTTTTTTGAATGATTTTTTTTAAAAAAATCAATTTGGTACCAAACCAAATATCTTCATTTTTTTATTCCAAAATCCAATTGTCCCCCATTTTTTTATTTTTCAAAAGAATGATGTATCGAATAAAATTTTAATTTTAGTAAGTGTATTTATTTTTTTATTAATACACTTTGTAATATATATATTTTGTAGTGTAATTTTTTCTGTTGATATAACATTCTTTGTCTAATATATGTTAATTAATCATAATTTATAGCTTAATTTTTTTAATTATTTCTTTAGTTTTAACTTTTATAAGTTTAATATTTTTTTAAAAAAATACTGAATACGACTTCTTCTCTTCATAGAAAAGTGACTTCGCTTTTCTTGAAGTCTAATTTGGTTAGGAATCTGACCAGATTCTTGGTCAATTTGACCAAATAAATTTATCAATTTTTGAAGTCTTAATAGTTTTTTTTAATTTTTTAAAAGAATAATGTATCAAGTCTTACTTATATCATATTCCCTCATTCTCATGTTAAAATAGTGTACATGTTGGTGGTGGAAGAAATAGCATCATGACAGTAATTTTAACAATGTACCAGTAAATATTTCATTTTGTTAGCAACATTACAATATCCTAATTTATTTTTTAAATAATGTAATTTATATAATTTAGTAGATATTTTGTTTGTTAGTAATGTTTATAAAAATAATAATTAATGATTAATTTTGGCAATTCTAATGTACTTTGTTGAATATAAAATATTGTGTAATTATACATCTAGACAATAGATTTTAAATTGATTATAAGAACAATATTGTATTTTAAAATTAATATTTAATTTTTGCAATTATAATAATAGACTTTTTTTAAGCATTTCTTTTTTGTTACTTTTTTTCATACATTAATAACATGAATGGAAAATCAATGTAGAATAGAAAATACATGATACATTTGTCACTGTAGAGTTTACAAAATGTTTTTTTTAATGTTGCTATATTCATGGAAATAAAAATAGGAAGTGGAATGGACAGTAGATCGATGTTTCTGTACATATATGTAAATGGTCAAATTGTTGATGGCCCAAATGGCATGACATTCTAGTCAGACGAGATGAAAAAATTAAGTGTTGATCCAAACATTACTTTGGTTAGACTGAAGCAAGTTGTTGAACAAAATATGCTTTACATATTTCATATTAACTTATTATCGAAATCATGCATATTTTAACATTTTTTTTATTATAATCATAGGTGGAAAAGCATACGACTGGCCCCCCATTCAAATCACTAGGCTTTATGACATTATAGAAGTTTACTTGATGTAATGGTCGATGATGGGATCATTTGGCGGCTTTATGAACTTCTTAGAATTTTTGGCTTGATTTCAAACTATTGCTTGGAATCAAGTGACATTTGGCGTGCTTCTGTCCACCTTATATGCTTTCACATAGTAAAATGGCATAATCTTGATTGTGTTCTAAGGCAATTTGGTCTCCAACAACCAATTTCGATGGCCCCAGCTAATTTGGGCAATTTTCACACAACACAATTGCGAGGGAAAAACTCAGAAAATTAGATGGAAACTCACAAAATCTTCATTGAAGTGTGGTTTAATTAGTCTTATGCTACTACTGATGCTCCTAATGAGGTGTTTCATCATACATCCGAATACATGCACTGGTATTAGAGACATACTCAATGGTGGATCTATCCTGCTGGTAGTGTGACTAGTTATGTGGTAACTCTTTTATCATTTTTCACCATCATTGTATTTTTCCTTAATATAAATAACGTCATAACCTAACACTTTATTATTAATTTCAGGCTGATATAGCAAAAGATTTTTATAGTCTTGCCATTAATTACCCTCCAGAAATATCAACTGATTTTCATACAAGGTTACTCAAGACTAGTGTAACATACTAATTGTAATGAGAGAACAACGTTTCAACATGGAACTTAAGCCACCATTTGCTCCTCAAGAAGAAGATAAAGAGAAACGAGATCACATCACTACTTCAACCACGTCTAGTACATTTGTAGGGCCACTTCTTCTTCTTTATGCCACCATCCTCATTGCCCCCATTTAGCTCTCCCATTCCTGGTAAGTTTAGATCATTTTGTTAGGTTGGCCGGTCACCCAAGAAAGGGGGTGAATTGTGTGATGCAAGATTTTTGCTCTTTTTGGCTCACAACTCAATTTCACTAAGAGTGCAGCAAAACAGGGATAAACAAAGAGAGTTGTGTGTAGCAACTGAATAGAGAAGATGAAGAACAATAAATAACAATTTATACTGGTTTAGCCCAACCACTTGGCCTACATCTAGTCTCCAAGCCACCACTTGAGATTTTTCACTACATCCCACAGGTTTGATCAGGGCACCTGTGAAGTCTCCGTACATTCCCACAAGTTTCAGTAAGCACTTGTGAAGCCACTCTTCCCACACCCTTACAAGATGTGTAAATCCCTTAGTGTTTCCCCACACTAAGATTCTACCCAAAATATATAGAAAGAAATGTTTACAAGATGAAAACTCTCTTGAAGAGTAGATAATACATTGAAAGTTCACTCTATTGAGGTGGGTTTTTCAACCAATGCTGAGATAGAAAAATTTTACAAATTGTTGCAGCATTTTCACATAAACTCTCTTAAAATTATTACCCATAAGTTCAAATAATGTTTTATTTATAGTTTTATGGTGTAACTAGACGTTAGATACAAGATCTAGCCGTTAGAGACGTTATCCAACGGTTACTCTACAAAACTAGCTATTTACCAACCACATTTAATGTTTCTGACATTCTAAAATTCAAATTTTGGATGTCAACAGGTGAATTTCGAAGAGACCATAAGTTAAAGTCTTTAGCGTTGAACTTCGAAGTTCGTCTGTTCAAATCTGAAATTTGAATTTTCGTTTTGACAAATATTTCTATGTTGGAACATACGAATTTTCAAGTTTAAAGTACTTCTGGTAAGTGTGAACAGTTGTTCCATATTGCTACAGTACCTTCAAAGTTCAAATTTTGGTGCCCAAAATTCGTCTATCAGTGAGCAACTCAATATGGCGCAAGTTCTTCCTTTCAAAATTTGAATTTTGGATGTGAAAATTCATCTGTTGGCTATTCCAGAAGTATTTCCATGTTCTGGAGATTTGAAATTCAAATTTTCAAAGCCAAAATTTGTCTGTTATACTTGAAGTTCGAATTTTAGATATGAAAATTCGTCTATTAGCTTTTCTAGAAGTATTTTCATATTCTGCTATTTCAAAATTCGAATTTTGGAAGCCAAAATTCGTCTGTTAGACCTGAAGTTCAAATTTTGGAAGTCAATATTCATCTATCAGTGGCAAGCTCAACATAACACAAAAGTTCTCTTTGAAATTCGAATTTTGGAGGCCCGAAATTCGTCTATCGGAGGCGGAAGATTTGTAACTTCGAAATTTGCACTATAGACAGCTTTGCAGAAGCTATAACTCTCTCATTTTAACTCCAAATTAAGCAAATGACCTATGGTTGGAAAGCTCTCAATGTCTATTTTGAAATAAAATAAGTTTCACTTCAAAAACAAATTTATTATGTGATATATGGTCAAAAAAATGATAAGAGGTCAAAACTAAAAATTCATATCTCACTACTCAACTTTAAATGACCATAACTTTTTCATATGACCTTTATTTTGAGTGAAATAACCTTCTTTGAAAAGCTTATTAAGTGTAGTTTCATATGAAAAAGTTTTACATCAAAGTCATATGTATTTTGAGAGATGTATTAAAAACACTAATCAAAGGTCAAACTCCAGATTCTTGAAAATCAGATTTGTTTAATCTAATTCATTTAAAATATATAGTAACAAGATTAAGTAATTTCAAAGATTAATCTCACCTTAAGACCTAAGTGAAAACAAAATATATCTAGTGACTAGGTCTTCAAATGTTGAGTTCTACTTCCACTTGATCATTTCCTTCTTAGCATGCTCCCTTCTGATATTCCATTTTTGGAGTATCCTTTCTTTTCTTCTTTCTTGAGTGAGGCATGATATTGATTTCTATTTCTGTATTCTAATGCTCACTTTTCTTACTTGGACCAACCTACATTTAATATATTACACTTACAAACCAAGTAGTTAGTTCAGTTTATATATCCAACTTATATTATTCATTGTAAAAGTACAGTAGATATATTTGCACATAGCATGATATATATACATTTTAACCATAATTAAATATATGCTAATGCATATTTTACTTCTTTAAGGAATATTATATATGTCAGATATATATAATGTATTTGTTCCTTATTACTCTATATTTGTCATCATCAAAACTTATATTATACTAAACCTTACATATTTATGTTTTTATTAGATGACTCAACTTTATTTGGTACCGAATACAATATGTATTCCTTTTAATATAGTGAGTCATCAAATCAAGCATTTGAAACTCCCCGCCAATCAATTTCTTTGACTGACTCTACTTTGTTTGATTTGAATACCGCACAAATATAATCAATAGTTGAGTCACTTGAATTGTAACATACAAAAAAGGACATATGACTAGAACGACCACGATGAAATAGAAGAAGAGTAAGATGTGGCATTCGTAGTCACCATGTATGAGGTAACCAAATTTTGATACTTACTAACTAATTATTACTAATTAATCATCTTTTTTCATTTTGTATTCAACCATTTTTATCAATTAATTATTAAATTTATATTTTCATAATTGATACATATTAATTTGTTATTTAATTATAGTGTTATTTTATTTTTAATCATTATCATTTACTTATTATTAGATAATTATTAATTAATATTTATTGGAATTTTAATTAAATTTATGTTTTTTAATGATTATTTAACAAAAATAATGATCCAATATTCTTTATTTAATATTTGTTAAAATCTGTTAACTAATAATTTTTTTTTAATAATGTACCAATTATTAGTAATTTATACTCCTTCTAGTCCCATTTACAAGGTGTTATCTAAAATATTTGCTTTGTCCTATTTATAAGTTATAATATCATATTTTCATATGAATTGCCTACTTTATCCTCAAGAATTTTATTTTCTCATAAATTGTTCCCTATTTTAACACACTCTCTTTCATCCACATAATTATTACTACTTGACTAAGGTGTAGAGGTAAAATTGAAAGTTTATGTTATTTTTTTATAATTTTGATAGTATAACTAACTTTCCTTAACATGCACTGGTTAATAACGCTTTATAAATAGGATCAAAGGGAGCATTGGTTACAATTTATTTGAGGTAGAGATCAATTTAATTAATAAAAAAAAACATAGCGTTTTAACTTCCCAAACCAAGAATTTGAAAAAATAATAATAATAAGCAAAGTCGCCACAACAAGAATTTTTTTTTTAAATAAAGAACAAAAACAAAGTGGCATGGCCATCCATGCGACTTGTTTTTCATAAAAAAATAATAAAAATAAAAATAAACAAAATAATGAGCAAGTCGTGTGACTAGCAGGTTGACATACATATCAGGATATAAGATGTATTGCCACCAATCGACTTTGCATGTTATATTTTGGTAAATAAAGTATGACACATCATATTTTGGTAACTTTTTTTTGTTATATTTGGCTAAAAAAACCAACAATGAATCTCCTTAATTTTTGACACTAGTATAACATTAACGTATTAAAAAACACTTAAGAGAGTTAGAAACATGACATAGAAGTTTTTTTTTTAATGGAAAGGGAGAATTGGATTAAATCAAAGAATACAAGTGCTCTCATAGTTACAAAAGGGAAAGCATAGAAACCATAGAGACAAGAATCAAGACTAGTTACAAATCAATAGCAGAGTTAATTAAAACATCAAATAGCATTTGTTTGCTTATGATGTGATGGGTAAGAGCTTGGGCGTTGAGTAGGAGAGACTCAGGTTTTGTCTCCTCCTCCATGAAGATTTTCCTATTCCTTGCATCCTAGAGATGCCACACATATCATCCCAAAAGCTAGTTTCCATCCAATTTTGGTGGAAGATAGATAGTCATGAAGCCAAGATTCGAAAGACAGGCTAAAGAAATCCCTCTGCCAGGCCTTGCCAATAATTCTAGTTTTTGCCAATCTGCATCCTCGTAGGACATGATTACTATCTTCAGCATGAGTACCACAAATCGAGCAAGTGTCAGTAGCCATTAAGTGCCTTATAACCCTTTCACAGTTTATGAGTAATCTAATACTAAGGAGAAGCAAAGAAAGGACTTAAACACGTTGCATTCCAGGCCATTTCCACGCGAGACTTCACTTTTTATCTACAGCATCCCAACTTTCCCCACTAATTACTTCATAGGTCGATGACACGGTGAAAGTTCCATCGTTATTCAGACTCTAGTAACACTGTGGATGATCTTTTTTTGCACTAGGAGGACTGATTCTAGCAATCTACAAGTTGGTCTTTTGAGGGAGTAGTGTTCAAAGCTTGACCATTTCCATTCACTATCACTTGATACAAACATATGGCTTGTTCAAGTCATCATCATGGATAGGGGCTAGAGTGAGGTTCTTTAAAGGGGGCTAGAGTGAGGTTCTTCAAAGGGCCCAGTCATAACATCCTGAAATTTTTATGGATATTTAAGGCTCAATATTTTAAAATTCATAAAGAATTTGCAAAAATGGGTATACACCATTTGGCATAAAATAGGATAAAGAAATTAATTATCTCAGTTGAAAGAAAAAAAATGAGAAAATGATCATTGTGTCCCTGGAAGAAAAAAGAAAAGAAAAAAGAAAAAGGAAAAAAAAAAAGGCCAAAAGAGGAGATTGAGGAAAAAGTTTATGAATTTTGGGGTAAATTACACCTAATGACCTGAAAGTTTTAAAATTATAAATTAGCCCCGGTTCAAGGGCATTTTTGTAAATATGAAAAATTATAGTCAAAATGAAGCTCTCAATGAGTTAAATCCAATGAAATATACCGAGGATGTTATTAAGGTCAAAATAATATGTATTGGGTAATTATGATTTAATGTTAATATTTTACCCGATAAAATTCAGTTTGGACTGCAGGAAGAGGCAGTATTAACTCAAGAAAAATTATTGGGCCTTGATAAAATATATTTTGGGTCAAGATAGTAATTTTGGACCAAAAGTAATTATTGGATAGTTCTTTACCAATTTAATGACAATTTTGGTGAAAATACCTAATTGGTATGGGTAAATGTAATTGGTAAAGGGTATTTTGATCTATTTAAATAATTGAAGTAATTTTTTGGCCAAAAATAAGTTGAGACACGTCTCAAACATGCCATGGGATATGAAGGGAATTTTGAAAAAGCTTTTACTAAAAAGTAACCCAAGTTACTTTAATTATTAACTAAACATACTTATTATTATATATTTATCATTTTAAGCCATCTTGGTCATCATCCTCAGTCATATTCATGACAGAAACAATGAGAAAAGAGGGAGAGAAGTTGTGACTTAGTGGTAGCCAAAGGAAGAAGAGAAAATCACAAGATTTGCCCCAAAACTTCAAGGTAATATCTTATGGCCATAATCTTGTGTACCCTTTAGTTTGGAAGAGTTTTATGATTTATTCTCTCCTATTTTTCCACTGAAAGTTTCAGCTTAGAGAGAGAGTAGAGAGAGAAAATGAAGGTATGGAGAAACTAAACCATGAAAAGTGTTATATAGGCCATAAGGTGCAAGAATATGCCATTAGATTACAAATTAATTGGTTAATTATTTTCCTATGATTTATGGTAATTTTCTGCCTATTTAGGGTTTAATATAAGAAAGGAATTTCAAGTTTTTGACCTAAAAAATGGATTCCTTGGGTTCAAAACAGGTTAGAATAAATATGTTGTACAAGGAATGCATGATGGATAACAAAGTGTAAATTTTAGTTCAAGTGAGCACTTTGTAAATGAAATTGGATAATTAGTGGTTAATTGAATTATTTTATGATGCTATAGGATCCAAAGGAGTGTTGGAAGATTAAGGGAAAGGTGTGCAAAGTTTGGTGGAACTTGGGAAGCCCAAAGGTAGTTATTTTACCAATTATGTCAAAGTTGTTAAAACTATTTTCAATGATGTTTGGAACATGCCATGCTATGACATTAATGTCTTATGTTGTATTTGATATCTTGACTGTTTGAATGGGAGTTTTTATGACTCTTGGATGTCCAATTTTTAAAATGTTACCATGCCGAAATTTTTATGAAAATGTATGGTATAAATTGGTAGATTGCTTTCAAATGATGATTCTATGAATGATATGATGAAATATGCACATACTTGGTTGTAACTACTGAGATTCAAAGAATCTCATTCTCTTTCCAAATGTTTCACTTCATAGGTCCAAGTTATGGCAAGATTGCCCAAGAAGAAAAGGGGAAGGAAAAATAAGCTCTTAATTAAAATGAATTTGCTTGCATTGGTGCTTTGCTTGGAACACCTTGTGAAAATGATGTGTATGGTTTTAGGACTTTACATGAATGTAATTATGTCCATCTATATCTATTATGATGTAATGTTTTAAGTGAAGATAAGAAATGACCATATATGTACATATTAAGATCTAGGTTGACAAGTTGTAAGAAGAAAATGGCCATTGTGACACTACTCAGAATTTCATATACTGTTCAGAATTTTTGTGGTTTCAGGTATAAGTGTTTTATATGTATAAAAACTAGACATGTGTTGCTTTCCATAGACATAAAGATCACTCAATTTGGAGTTGTGTATGATTTATGGTGATTTTTTAAAGTTATGGTCAGAATCAGAAATTTTTAAAAATGACCATTGCTATAGTAAAGATAATATGAATTTACTGTATAAGTTGGCCAAGTAATTTTCATGTTCAACATTTTTTCCATGTATATAATATTTTAAGCTATATTTATAGACTTGAACCATGTTAATATGATTTTTCTTGATTTAGTTATGAATTTTTGAAGTTCACTGGGTGAAAAGAAGTTAACCAAGGGAATAGTACCCAAAATGAAATAAATTGGTTTAAGTTGGTTTATGTAATCAAGTCTCTAATCAAGTATTAATGAACTTAAATATAGTTTAATATATAGAAAATGAGTCCAAGTACGAGGTGTGACACCAGTTCTCCTATGCAGATGTCACTCCAAAACTTAAGGTTTTGCCCATTACCAAGATTCCATTGAATGCCTAATTTGGCTTTTTCCTTAACAACCAAGATGCTCTTCCAAAGATGGGAGTTAGGCTTGCTTTTCAAGTTGCTTAAGTCATGAACATGCCAACCATATTTAACCTTTAGTACTCAGAATGTAATGTTCCTATTTTTAGGAGATATTATAAAATGAATAAAAGATGAGAAATAAAGTAAGACGAAAAGGCTATATATAATCGGGCTTTAGAAGAAATTAATTCCTCATTTAATTTTTTAAAGAAGTTATGTTTTATCTTTAATTGGAATTAATTTTTTCATAAGGTTCTTAGTAGAAATTAATTTCAACACTTACCCTGAAAAATATGAAATATACCACTTAAATGAAAGCCTGCTCTAAACTGAGTACAACGGTATAAGTATTATGTTTCTGAGAGGTACAGGTTAAGAGATCAACTAATTTGAAGTTATTGTGAATAGTGTAAAAAAAAGAAATAATAAAAAAATTGGTCTTTAGGTAAAATTACAAGAAGTGCCCAAAAGAATGAATAATTACATTTTTACTCGGTACAGGGGCAAAATAGTCATTTCCTAGATTAAAAGAAAAATGTGAATATTACATTTAAACCCCCATAAAAAAATGTTAATATCATAAAATGTATGAGTAACTGAAAAAAACTGAGAGACACCGTTAAGCATGAATAAAGACAAAGAGATCATTTTTTCAGGGTAAATAAAAAAATGAAAAAAATTATATATTTTGGCCCCAAGAACTAAGAATGCTTACAATTTAGTCCCTAAAGGAAGAAATTCACATCAAGAGGAAATGAAAATAAGTTTGGGAAAAATTATTGTAAATGACTCGAAAGTTTCAAAAATTATAAATTTACCTGAAGTCAAGGGTATTTTTGGAAATATGAAAAATTGTAGTCGAAATAAAGCCCTCAAGGAGTTAAATCCAATGGAATATAGCAAGGAATCTATTAAAATCAGAATAATATTTATTAGGTAATTAGGGTTTAATATTAATATTTTATCCAATAAAGACCATTTGGACTGCAGAAAGAGACAATATTAATTCAAGAAAGTGAAAGGATCTTGCTAAAATATATTTTGGATCAAAATAATGATTTTGGACCAAAAGTAATTGTTGGATAATCTTATACCAATTTAGTGACAATTTTGACAAAAATATTTAATCGATACGGGTAAATTTAATCGGTAAAGGGTATTTTAATTCATAAAAATTATTGAAGTAATTTTTGGCTAAACAATAAGGTGAGCCACGTCTGGACATAGGTTTGGACACAAGTGGAGTTTTCCAAAAGCTTTTTGAAGAAGAAAAAACAATAAAGTCAAAGATAAAGTTAATTAAATTGCTTTATTACTTAAACACCCTATTAAGTCACAACGCTTCATCTTCTTCAACCTATTTCACGTTGAACCAGTGAGAAAGGAAAGGGAGAAGTCGTGAAAACAAGGAGTAAAAAGGAGAAGAGAAAAACTACAAGTTTGATCCCAAAACTTCAAGGTATTATCTTGCAACCATTTCCTTATGCTCTCTAGCAATTTTGAGACATTTTAGTGGCTATTTTTTCTCTATCTTCTTGCTGAAATTTCTAACCTAGAGAGAGAGTAGAGAGAGAAAGTTGTGCCATGAAGAAATTAATCAATGAAAAGTGAAGTAAATGTCACAAGATGCAAGATTATGACATTGGTTTCAAAGATTAATGAGTTATTATTTTTCTACAAATTTTTGAAATTTTCTGCCTATTTAGAGTTTGAAAAGAAAGGAAATTTCATAATTTTGACCCAAAAAATGGATTCCTTGGGTCCAAATTATGTAAGAACAAGAGTGTTGTACAAGAAATTCTACGTGCTTTGCAAAATGAAATTTTATGGTTCAAGTGAGCACTTTGTGAAGTGAATCATGAAACTAGTGGCTAACAGCCTTATTTTGTGATGCTATAAGGTTCCAAGAAGTGTTAGAAGTTCAAAGAAAAGGTGTGCAAAGTTTGGAAATGATTGGAAAGCTAAAAGGTAGTTTACTAACCTAATCTTGCATTATATGGTGATATAGTTGCAATGGTTTTAATGTTATACCAAATGTTTGCAATGATGTAATGTGATGATTTGTTGATATTGACTAAGTTATTTGAGGGGTTTTGTGATCCTGGGGTGTCCAAAATGTAAGGAGAAACTCTGTCCAATTTTCTATAAAATGTTTAAGCATAAATGATTCTAAATGTTTGAAAGATGATTTGATGAAGTGTGCTTGCATCATATGATTATATATTTGCTTGATTAGTGGTAGCTACTGAGATTCTCTGAATCTCATCCCTTCCAAATGCTTACCATGTTTAGGCCAAGCAATGCAAAAAGTTCATGAAGAGTCAAAAGAGAGGAGGAAGAAATTGGTGGAAATTATGTTCTTGCAAGGATTGATGTTAATTTTTTATAATATGTATAAATTTGATTGCAAAGGATGAATCATGTATACTGATACAAGTATATTCCTTGAGATACCTTTTGATACTATGTATGAATATGGTATAATGAATGATGATGTATATATGATATGAAGCTTATTTTGTCAAGACATGAATGGAGATATACAATTTGAACACCCAGATAGATACGTGGGTACTGTTTATGTAAGACATGATAGCTAGTTTAAGTAATATATATGCTCTTAAATTACACAAGTAGAGCTTTAAAATGGTCTAAAGAGAACTCCATTTGGAGATATGTATAAATTATAGTGATTTTTCAAAGTTAGGGTTCAGAACAGGGAAAAATTGGGAAAACTGGAAACTGAAAGTTAGATACTGGAAAATTAAAAAGATAATATAAAATTGTGTAGAGATCCAAAAATTAAGTGGTTTCTATTTATAGAAATGTCTATGTTTTAAGTTTCATATACCACTGATTTGGAGATAATTGGAGCTATATGATAGGAGATATGGAGGTTTTCCCAAAACTATTCTAGTAAAAATGGAATTATGACCTTTTATGATTTAAGCTAACACCATGCCCTGTGCAAGTAAAATAAATGTACAATAAAAATATGTATACAAATTGTACATTCAGGGATTTCATATGACATAAAGAATGTTTGATTTGGCTTAGGATATAATGAGATACGAATTTTTAAATATAAGACCAAAATCTTGGAAAAGAGAAAATGATCAAATATAAAGTAAATGTTTGAAAATAAACTGTATGAATTGGTCAAGAGAATGCTCTATTTCATATTTTTTCCATGTATAAAATATTTTTATCTATTTTTAGAGACTTGAACCACTTTGAGATGATTTTTTTATAATTAGTTATGCATTTTCAAAATTCATCGGGTAAAATAGAAAATGCACAATGAACAGTACCCAAAATAAAGAAAATTCTGTTTTAATATTTTTATGCAATCAAGTCTTTAATCATGCAACAATAGACATAATTGGAGTCTAATACATAAAAAATAGATGTAAGTTTAAGGTGTTACACAAACCCATAATAAGTTTGGATTGGCCACGATTGTGTAGGCAAGTTTCATAAGGAATACGTGGTTCTGATTACATAACTTGCTCAGTCTACTACCTCCATTCAAAAGTAGTTGACAAAGCTTGTCCCATTTGACCAAGTGCGTACTTGTATTAGATTTAGTTGTCCCCCACACAAAGTCTCTAATCATTTTATCAATTATATCACAACAAGAGTTTAGGAGCTTTGAAGTTTGCATAGCATAATAAGGGACAATGCTCAAAACAGATTTGGCTAGTGTAATGCGTCCAGTTAAGGACAAAGTTTTTTCATTCCAACCCGCCAATTTTTTGTAAATTCGGTCTTCAATATACTCATAGGAAGCTTTAGACACTCTTGAATGTAAAACTGGGACTCCAATGTATTTACCTAGATCAGAAGTCCATTGGTACCCAAGTAACCCACATATTTGGTCGGCTTCTTGATTGTTGACATTCTTGGAAAAGAAAATCCTTGTCTTTGAATTGCTTATTTTATGACCTGAAGAGGCATAAAATTCTTCTAACACCTTATTGATAAGAGAGACTTGAGCTTAGGATGTGTCACTAAAGAGTATAAGATCGTCTGTAAAGAGCAGATATGACAGAAGAGGCCCTTTCTTGCCAAGCCTTATGGGTTTCCAAGAACCTTTGTTGACAAGTTCCTTGATTGCTTGAGATAATCTCTCCATGCACAAAACAAAAATGTATGCAATAACTAATCTCCTTGCCGAATTCCCCTCATGGCTTAAACTCCCTTGTTGGCTTGCCATTCCAAAAGACTTGCATTGTGGGGGATGAAATGCAAGTCATAATGAGACTAATTAATTCCCTTGGTAGGCCAATATCATTGAGAGTGTCTTCTATAAAATCCTACCTCAATCTGTCAAATGCTTTTTCAAGATCTACCTTGATGGCCATCTAACCCGTGCATCCAGATTCCTTCTTCATTGAATGAATAACCTCATGTGTAATGATTATATTGTCTGTTATGTTGCACCCCTTGATGAAACTCATTTGATTTGAAGAATTAGTGTGGATAAGAACCAGTTTGCCATTATCTTAGCAATGACCTTGTAGATTACAGAGCACAAACTGATTGGTCTGAAGTCTTTAAATGTCTGGGGATGATCTACTTTGGGAATTAAAGCTATGAGGCATTTGCTAATATGTGGGTTTAGATTTCCTCCTGCAAAGGTAGCTTGCACAAAATGAAATAGGGAAGAACCAACGGTGTCCTATTGGCTTTGAAAAAATAATGCACGTAAACCATCGGCCCTAGGGGCTTTAAGTGGTTTCATTTCAAATAGAGTAGATTTGTTTTCCTCTAGCAAAACATCCTGGATGATAGAATTAATGGAAAATTCATCAATGGGTGGAAACATACCTCTATGCATGGGGTGCCAGTGCTTGGTCATTCGGTGCCATATCTCTGAGTGCTTCCTTATTTGTTCGCCATTTACCCTTTTCACATCTTAGTATAGTCACTCTTCCCCTGTGTCTTTGGCCCCTTGTTTTTGTATGAAAATATTGTGTGTTTTGATAACCAGACAGTATCCAGTCACTACGGGACTTTTACATCCATAAAAGTTCTTCCTACAAGAAAGTGGTCTCATGTTGTTGGTTAAGGTCCAGATAAAGCTCATTTAGATGGGAGGAATACACAAGTTCCATTGGCTTCTCAACCTTAGCTATATGAGCTTCGAGTCTACAGTTCCTTTCCTAATATGGCTGAAGACATTGTTGTTCCATTCAGTGGCTTTCAGAAGTGAAACACTTGATATTTTGCAGGATATGTGGACTCTTGGCCCAACAATCTTTCACAAGTATTTTAAAGTCTTTGAATGTCCACAATCTTTCACATGTTCCATTGCCTTCTCAACCCCAACTATACGAGCTTTGAGTCTACGCTTCCTTTTCCCAATGTGGCCGAAGACATTGTTGTTCTATTCAATGGCATCAAAAATAAAACACTTGATGTTTTGTAGTAGATGTGGACTCTCAACCCAACAATCTTTCATAAGTCTTAGTGAACCTACTAAGCAGCATTAAATTTGAAGGGTGGTGGATCATTGTTGGGCTTTAAGTTCAGGTTTAAGTTAACAAACAAGCGGCTGTGAGCTGACTTCATTTGAGGAAGATGGAGATGTCGCACTGGCAAAAATGTGACCAAAGGAAAAAAGAAGAACAAATCGAATTTTCTAACAAGAATCGACTTGTGAGAAGTCGCCACCAAAATTTTGAGGGAAAACATTGGAAAACTGAATTAAAGAGGATAAGGATGGTCTACGTGATCAGAGTTGGGTTCGGGAGTCAATTGTGCGTTGGGAAGGTGTTAGGCACCCCACGACACTCATTCCTAGGAACAGTTACCTTGCAATGATTGTGTAAATTAATATGTTTTTAAAAATATTTTAGTTTTCCTTTTATTATTCACATGTGAAATTAAGGGTAAAAAAAAAGAAATTAAAGAAATTAAAAATGACAAAAAGGAAATTAAGAAAATTAAATTGGGAAATATTTATTAAGTTAAGGGAATAATAAAAAAAACCCAAATAAATTGAAAAATATTTGTTTATTTACAAAAGCGGACTTGACCCAGGATTAGAGCCTGGGGCCCACGTACCTTGTGATGGGGATCAAAGTCCACATAGTTCGGCACTAGAAATGCGTGTCAGTTGGTTGATATTTTTTAATTGTAATTTTTGTAATAAGAGAAAAATAATTAAGAATAATTTACTTATTTTTGCAAACAAAACAATTTTCTGAGATTGAGTTGGTATGTTTTAATTTGTAAAAGATAATTTAATTCTGTTTACTTGCTCGTATCTTATTTTGCTTTGAAAATATTTCTTTTGTTTTCTTTTGATTCTTTTATTTTTTATTTTTAAAAATGATGTATTTTTGTACTTCTGGAAAATTTTCTTTTAAAAGATAATGAAAATCGATTTACCTGTTGCAAACTCGCAGTCGTGCTCGATAGATCGATTCCTTAATTACCAGCGGAAGTTTTAAACCTCGTGGTATAAAGATTTTATTATATTTTAAAATGCCATATAATAATTTTATTAGATAAAGTTTGAAAAACTTGTTATATTATTATCATTTATTTCTCTTTTTTTTTTTATAATTATCTTCTTAAAAGAAAGTTCAACCGGTATGTCTACGTGGATTCGCAATCTTACGTGACAACACGGTTAACCAGAATACCTGCGTGGGTTCTGGAAACCTCACGTGGTTTGGTTATTAAGTCAGTTATTTCTATTATTTATTTTATTATTTTTTATTTTATTTACTGTTTATGAGAAAATAAAATTTTGAATGGAAAGGTCATTGGGACCTATTATAAATGTGCCTTCATAATAAACTCGTACAGCCCCATAGGCTTACACAGTGTGATTGTTATAGGGGTCTGCGAAAGCTCTAAAAGCTTTGTGACCAATTGATGAAATGGGGTTTATAATGCAATATTGCGAATGCCAAGAGAACAAGAAAGGAGTCAAAACCAATGCAATTGATTAAGAGCCAACACCATGACTATCTTCCAGTTTCCTTCAATATTATGACAATAAACTTGCTTTAGAAATAAGAACATCATACCATAAACCTAAACCTTTTAATAAAATGAATCTGTTCAGTAAATAAACTGCCACTAATTCGCAGGCATCTAAACAGATTTGAGGTCAAATGTATGCTACACTACTCTCAACAAGCATCACTATGCTCTGCAACTTAAGCTCCTACTGAGAGAATCATCACAGCTAAAAATCATCACAGGTTACTTTCGAACTAAACTAAGCTTTTATTGTACCATATCCAGTAAATGGCTCAAATTAGCATGGTCAACCCATCCTAAGGTAGCAATCAGAAACAACATAGCAACATTAACCGTAAGCAACTGGGGTTGGACTTCACATATGCATTTAAAATCAAGCAATCCTATAATCTTTCCTACATGGATGAAGAATGAAAAGAAAAAGAAAAAAAATTTTCATTTTATGCAAGCCACTTTTTCTTTTCACAAGTCAAATTTTGCTATACAGTCATTGATATTCCAACACAAACAGCTTAGCCCCAAACACTTTCCTCTACACAAACAGTCAGGGAAACTGAAATTGGCCTGCTTAGTAAATTAATTCTCTATATGAAGCTTCCTAACATCAAGTCCTCTAATGTGTATTATTCCTTGAGCTAACGTGTAGCGACCCGAAACAAAGCAGTAAAAAGTATTGACTCGCTCGCTCAAAGAATAACAAATGATTAGACCCTTTTGCACTTATAATCTTAATTGTATGCTACACCAGAACAAAGATACAGAAAGGAATACACGATATCATAAGTATCATAAGAAGAACGCTCCAGTAAGCATTACAGCCAAATTCATAATCAGAACCTGAATCAACATTATTTTTTCTTAAGCAGTCAATATCAAACGGGTTCAATAATTGGTGCAGTCCAGAAATTCTCCACAGTAATAGTACGTAAGCCCAGCAAACCTTCGAATACGCAGATAAACAGCCTAATGTCATACACCAGAAAACAAAATGGCACTTAAAAGATCCTCTAACAAGCGACCCAAAATGACCCATGATTCGATGGGTATATGAAAAAACTCAACCAAAGGTTTGTTCTCGAAGTGGCAACGCACGTCAGAAACAGAGCATCACAAAAGATATCCTAGGCTCAGCAAATATCAATCAAGGTTGGAAATGGAAGAATTATTTTTACCAAATGATAGTCTCTGTAATCTCTTCCTCCTTCGAAGGTTCACATCCTCTGTTCGTATCTGAGTGCTTCTTAGTCTCCCAAACTTTCGCTCTCTGGGTTTTTTTGGCCTCCCACTTTTAGTCCCCGTGCTTGGTCCCCTTCCTTTCTCGCTTTGTTTCTCTGTTCTTCGCCTTGCGTGGTTTGTGGCTCACCGAGTTCCAACCCCCTCTGCTCATTCCTTCAGTTTCTCGCACGGCTCTGCCTCTCCTTCAAACTCCGTCGTCCTCTACCTCTTTTCTTTGGCCTGCCTCTCCTCTTCCTCTGTTCTCTTCTTCACCCCGCGGCTCCCCCTCATCTCCTCATCCACGGCTACCTCTGTTTTTTCTCCTTCCTGCCCAGCCCCCCTGCTCATTCCTTTGTTCGGCTTTTTCTCTCCATTTTCTTTTCGTGTATGCCTCCTCTATTTCTTTGTTCCTGTGGCTCCCTTCATTCTTTTCTGTCCTTTCTCTGCTTCTCGCTCAGGCTTTCTTTCCCTCGTGTTCAGCTCTCTCCCTCTCCTTTTCTCTTCACCCACACGACTCCCTTTGTTCCTTCTTTTTCCTTTCAGTCTCGTGTTCCTGAGCCCTAATTAGGGCTCATGAGCTTTTTTTTTAATTCAACCTCCTTTTTTTTTATTCAGCTTCCCTTTTTCCTTTAATATTATTTTTTTTTTATTTTATGTTATTAATATTTATTTTTTTTTTATTTTTTTATATTTTTCCTTTTTGTTTTTAATTTTTCTTAAATATTAATTTTTCAAAAAAGATTGGATCATAATAAAATGATAGGATTTTTTAAATTCCTAAAATAAAGGAGACTAAATTTGGAGAGTGGCCATTTTGGGATTTCTACGGATTTTCATTCAAATTAAAGGAAAACTCTAACAAGATTTTTTTGTTTTTTATATTTTCCTTTTGAAGATCCTAAAAAAAGGATTGGATTTGGAGAATATACTATTACTTATTATGATTTATATTTTTTCTTTATTTTATAAAATTTACATTAAAAGGAAAATTTGCATCAATTTTTAATTACATATTTTTTTTATGTATAAAGACAGGACAAAATGGGGTGTTCACAGGAGAACCGAGGAGTTTGGGAAAAGGTTGAGCCAGGTAAAGTTTTCAAGGGCTTTATCCAATCACACAAGAAGTATCCCTCTCCTCCAGGTGAATTTGGGCCCTATGAAAACCAAGTTCAACAAGCCAAGATTGTGAACAAATCCTTGGAAGCTTAAATAGGCAGAATTGTATGTCTTTGTCCTCCTCTCTTACATTCATCGTGACTTAATGTTGCATTGAAGTCCTTAATCAGGATCTATGGGAGAGTGCAAGACTCCATACCTGTATACATATCTTCCCAAAGAGCTTTTCGCAAGGTAGTTGTATAGTGTCTCATAAATAGAAGGAATATAAGCTCTTCTCCTCTATTCAACTAAACTTTGGTAATTCAAAATTGATGATGGTTAAGAAAAATCTTAACCTGTATGGTGTCTGACCAAAAGAGCCAAATTCCTCTAGAGAAACCATTGGCTTATACTCTATGTGAATTCTTGAACCCAATTTTCTTAATAATTTTGTCTGCATAGGTTCCAAAGATTCTAGGTTCCACTAAGATAATGATGTTAGGTTTGTGTAACTAGACAAGTTTTCTGAGGGTTCATATAAAGCTAGGTGAAGCTACCCTTTAACAAGTCCAAGCCATTATTTTGTTAATCATGATGAACGGATTTTTAGTGCTCCCATACTAGGCTTGTCATCTCTTCCTCCTCCTCAAATGCTTTGTTAATAGCTTGTAGTATATTTTTGGACACTTGGTGGTCCCCTTCTCTTTACTTTTGGGTTGGACTTTTAAGTTTTACAGTTGACTAAATTTTGAACCCATGTCTAGTGCTCCCTTTGTCTGGTGGCTTGGGTTTGGCATTTTCCTTGCTTGATGACACCTAACCAAGATTTGACTTTTGTTGGTACTGTTTGGACAATCCAATAGTTGGCTCATCTTATTGTTTTTTGCCTTCCTTTTGGTTGTGGATAATGTGGTGTGCTTATTTTTGTCCAGAATCGTAGTGACTCGTAAAGCCTGATAAGCTTTGAATGAAAGACAGATTCATTATGGCTATTTTGATTTGACTTCTTGGTGGGGCTTTATGTTACTTGTGTGTTTCTTGGGGTTCAGCTAGTGTCTAAGGTTCTAGTTGCTATACCTTTTTTCTCCTTCTTTATCTTCTCTTTATCCTTATTCCCTCCTCTTTGTAACGTTGTGACTATAGAGCTAGTACCTGCACCAGTGGATAGTGTTTTATCTAGGTGAGGAGGGTTTGGCTTTGTGTCAACAAGTATGGTGAACCTTGAACTCATTATTTCTCCAGAAGGGAGACTACCATCTACTTGTTTTTTTGTACCTTTTTTAGACTTCTAATTTCATTTTTGGACTTGCATCAAAGGACAGTACATGCTTTCCTCAGGCACCGGGGTAGTCACCGGTGGTTTGACAGGCTCTCGCATTGCAATTTCCATTGGTTGTTGAGTAATCCTTGCTGGGCACTAAGTCTCAATATGTCAATATCTCCCACAACTATAACAAATTGTAGGTAACCCCTCGTATTCTACATAAAACATAAGGCCATCTATTGTAATTTTTGAGATAAGTGGCTTACTCAAATCCACCACTATGGCTAATCTAGCAAACTTACCCCCCATCCATCACTTATGTATTGTAATCAGTACAGAGCACTTCCTCAAGTAGCTTGTTGATGGCTCTAATAAGGCTCTTATGATAGTATTTGTACGGTAGGCCAGGTAATCGAACCTAAGCAATGATCCATTTGATGCTGTAATTGAAAGAGGAGAAGGATGAGTCCCATGGTTGCATAGAGAAATAGTGCCCAAGGATAACCCATGGACCATTCGCAAGGATAGCTTGATAATCTTGCTTTGATCTAAATTTCACAGTAAAGCAATCTCCTTCCAGATCAATGAGTTGAAAGGGGGAGGTAGTTTTCCATAAGGCAACTAACCTGTTATATAGAGTCCTGTAACTAATGGTTCTTCCTAGTAGCTTAATAACCACAACAACTTCATATTTTCTAACATGAGGAAGTGTATCCACTCTGAGAAAGTAATAGATGGGATAGCTCCCTTCTTGTCAATGGTTACCTTAGATTCCGTATTAACCAGTTCTTTGAATTCACTAGTTATGTCTCTCTCCTTTATGACACTAGAACCCATCAATTTATCTTTGAAAGATACACTTAAGGCTTGCACACTGGGGTCTCTGTTCGCCTCTGTTCGCATCTTTCATGCCCTCTATTTTTTGGGATTCATCTTCACTGGGATAAGAAATCTCTATGTCCATACTCACTTCAACGTTTTCTCCTCTTAGCTTAACTTTTTCATGTTATGGTTATCTTCTGGCAGTAGTGGGGGCTCATCTTGTTCAAAGAGCTCGAAATTGATCGTGGCCTCACATTCTATTTTCTTTATTTCGGTACTCGCATCTAAAGCTTCTTGGGCAGGGTTGCTCAAGGTTAAAGCATGAAGGTTCTATCCTTGGTTGCTATAGGAGTGTTCATGTTCTCTGCCATGTGTCAGAGATTGTTCTTGGTCTAAGGGTTTGTGGGGGCTCGGAGAACAGTTGCGACCTCTGTCTGGTGTACGAAGGTAATTTTCTCTTGCTCATAACTCTCCCTTTCTCTCTTATCTGGCTCAATTATGGTGAACTAGACATTACATAGAAGTTAACATTAAAAGAGAGTAACTGAATGTATAAAATTCTTGCTTTATCTCTTCAATATGATAGTATGATGCCATGCCATCACTATTATTATTAGCACAAAATAAACATTCTGGAATCCATATCCTATATCCCTGTAGAAACCTTTTGAGATAGATTTTTTTTTGGTTGATGTACAAATTGGGAAGAAATGAAGGGTAGTTCTTAACGAGATTTGGAATTCCAGACTTCTAGTAGTTGGGGATATGTTGTGTACCTTCAATTATTACTAAAGGCCTTATTATTTTGGGTCTTAGAAATAGGTCAGCCACCAAACCACTTGTAGATACCAGTAGGGCTAGGTTTGCAACCCATTGGGGTGGGAGATCTTCCCACAATTAGTTGCCACCAAATATGACTTTTGTAAGATCGAACCAACATTTTTAATATGTCTCTTTCATGAAAAGAAAGAGAAAGATTAAAAATTGAGAAGTTTTTCATACAAAAAAAAAGCTTTATACATTTTTTATTTTGGGCTGAATTTTTTGTCATGTGGATAATTGGACCAGGATCCCCCAAAACAAAAACCTGTACTAGAGCATGTCAATCTCATTGAAGGGCTCTATCCAGTGCCCCTAGTGGCCCAACAAGCCGATCATTGCCACACTGATGATGGAGTCCTTTACAGCTTGTCTTTCATCCACAATGGCGAGTGCACATAGCACAGCCTTTTCTCTCCCCACTTCTTCCCTTATACCCAGTACCAGTACCAGATGAACCTATCCTCTTCTACTAGTTTTTATATCCCCACTCCAAACCCATTAAGAATCAGGCACAGGAAGAATTGTTTGCGCCCCAAAATTCTCAAAACCCTCTATCAATCCTCCGAGTTCATCACTCCTCTTTTATCGCAAGAACAGCCACTGTAGTCTAGTTCTTCGATCCTCTCTCCTAAGGAATACGATGATGAAACCCACATTATTGTGGGACAAGGTGATAAAGCGAATCAATTACTTGTCTCTGAGATCACTATAGAATATGGCAGTGTTGTTAAACCAAAATTGTCTGCGAGGTCTATCCTGAAATATGGTGCATTTTTGTTGTTGGGGTTTTTGTGTTTCAGACCATTTGTTCGGTTTGGATAATGTCAAAACGAAAAGCTGTGAATTTGGATATAAATGGAAGGGGAAAAAGAAACTTTTTGAGCAATTGGATTGGGATAACTAAGCGAGTTGCTAATGCCAATAACATGTTTCATGCAGAGAGTCAACATGGATGGGAAGTGAAAGTTGAGAAAATTAAGCTAATGGCAAAGGAAGCTCGTCGAGTTGAAGAAAAAAAGAAAAAGGAAGTTGGGGACCTCGGAATCGATGTTAGTGCTGGTTCTAGTCGAGAAATTGGTATGAAGAAAGAGGTCAACACTGGCTTGGTAAAATTGCAGAACGAGATAAATTCTGATATAGATAGATCAGCAGTGTCACGTGTTAATAAGATAAATTCTTATAGGGTGAGCATGAATGTAAATCAGGGGAACCAGAAATTAATGTTCAGGAAAAAGCTTAAATTTAGAAGCCTTTCTTTAGCAAAGCCAGTAAATTCTCCTAAGGGCTTTCAAACTACTGCATCCAGATCCGCTCATCAGGGTAACACCTCTGGTGAAATCTAAACTGTCCATATCTATTTTTAACGGTCCAAATTTACACTTTTTTATTTTAATTTTTTAATAATAAAATTATTTTTTTAAAAAAAAAGTGACAATTATAAAATTATTTATATTTTACATTCTGCATCTAATAAAATAAAAATATATTTAAAATATAATAATTAAATTAAATTAAATCTTGACTGTCCAATTTTGATCTGGACGGTCCAAAAGCACCAAATCCAGAGGCCAAACTACCAAAGACCGCAGATCACCAAATCCAATAAAGAGAGATTTAGCCAGACCTGGTACAACACAGGAATATAGGAGTGCTGCCACTGATCGTGCGCAAATATCATGTAAAAACTATCAAGCAGATCAACATGATGTTGAGACGCTGAAAAGTGATTCTAAGCTTCCATTGAAAGATGGAGAAAACTGGTAGAGTCCAAGGCATTCCTAAATGATTGGAAGAATTCGGAAGAAGAGGTGCAGGCAGACACACCATTGTGGAAATGGTATTGTGCCGTGAAATTCATAATTTTAGTAATTAGTATTTAGTATCAATTAGTGTCAATTTGGCTGGAGTTAATCATCATTTTCAGTATTTTTCTCTTTCCCCGATGTTGGAATTTTTTTTTCCGTGACATTTTCTAACTAATTTCATTCTGCGAGAGAGTGAAGAGTTATGATTTTTTTCAATTTGAAAGGGCTTATCATATGTGTTGAATGGTTTCTAGGTGAACAAGCAATTCCCTTGTAGAGGGGGCCATTGATATGGTCTCTGAACACAAGGAAATGGAATTTACAGCAGCAAACTAAACAAATTTTAATTTCAACAGTGGCCCTCATGCAGAATCATGAGAGCAACATTTCAGCTAAAATATGACTAGAGACTACAGGTCTAGAAAAGCACTATCCTCAAACTCCTCTAAGGATTGACTATCTTGAACATTGATATAGCATGAATGGGCGGTAACGTTGATTGGCAGAAGCTGTGCCACGCCTCCAACTTCTGTTCCTCTTCGTTAGTAAGTGCCTCGTACAAAGAAGTTGCGATACTTCTTGCAGCTTCTCTCGCCTCAGGCAGCCTATCATTCATCAGATCAGCGGCCACTTTAATCAACTCTGCCAACCCAAACTCCTTCATTTCTTCGAGCCCCTGATGTCATGTACTTCAAACATTTATTTAACTGCAGTGTGTAATAATCTCTAACGATAGCAAGCTTTGTTCAATGGTAGTAAATAGCAATTTTACCATCTTGGAGACGCAGTTGGAGAGAGAAATAGCGGCCTTAGCCCTGATCCTGAGGTTGCCATGGCTAACGTATGTCCGCAGTTTTCGAAGCAGGGGAAGAGGGGCCGTTGAAGCCACCATTGAGGTGAGTGCCTTGTCTGCTTCTTCACACACAAACCGTTTATCCTGGGATGCTTTTAGCAGCAGCTGCAGTAGCTGTTAAGATTCGACCCTTTAGTTAACTCCAGTCCATAAACAACATAAATCATGCAATCAACCAAGTGAGATCCTGGGAACGGAAAGTGAGTCACACCAGGCTATCAAATGCATCAGAGACGGCGGGATCCATCAATTTGTCACTAAAGGATTTGAAAATATCAGAAGCAGCCATAATAGAGGTTTTGCACAGAGCACTTCGAGGATTTTTCATGGTCTTCGCCACCACCAACGCAACTTTTCCCCTGTTCACAATTTTCACGTCATCATTTCTCGAAATCTAACCAGCCCTATCCTAAGATGTACACTGCCAAAACTTGCTAAATGAGTGGCCCGGATCAGAACAGAGTACTTACAGTTCTGGGGATAGAAGAGAGGAGTGGTACAACGCGAAGCGCCTGACATCGTTCAGTGACTCGCAGACCTTGAGCCAATTTTTCGAATCCAAATCTTCAATTAAGCCCTGCCGATTTAGATGACAAAATTAATGGCAATAATGAAATCAAATCTGATATGGGTTATTTCTACGACTATTCAAATCTAGAATTTACTTGAATCCTTGCTTCAGGGTCCGATGTAGGTTTAAGATCCTCAGAGGAGATATAATCAATGGCAGCATCCGCAGATGATTGCATCGGAACCTGATTTTCGTCATTCACGGGACGGTCAGATTGTTTGGCTACTGGAAGAGCAACTTTTGATTGCTTTCTGGGCCTCTCTGTTGTCGTGGGAAGAGCGTTATCAATGGGTCTGAGTGCCATGGTGAAAAATGATGAAGATGAAGTAGAGATACCGACAGGGTAAAAGAGGAAGCACTGTATAAACTTGTGGGGCTGGGTTGAATCTGATGAGGGATCAAATTGCATTCGCCTTCTGACATATAAGAATCTCTTCAAAATTTAAAAAAAGGGAAAGAGACGTTGATGCTTTTGTGTAACGGTAAATATTTCAAAAGCTGGAAGGAGGGTAGCGGATAAGAACTACTTAGCAAATAGCCAATGCTAGGATTTTCTTGACCTGGTAATGGTTTCAACTTGTTGGCCAGAAAACAAGTTCTTAACTTGGCGGGCTGGGCCACTACTGGGCCGCGTACTTGACATACAATTGCATTTTGCTTTTGCTTCATAAAATTTAGTGAAATCTGTTTTTTTCATGTGCATTTCATGTGCACCCAGTACATTGGCCAATATGACGAGAATAAACTCAAATTCAAAATTTCTAATTAAGTTAATATAATTAATTACTAGTTAAATTAAGTATTTAGTGGTAATTTATGTTTGAGAGTTTTATTTGAGATAAAATGAAATAGAGTGGAGTAAAATGACTAATGAACATGGGTCATTATTTTAAAGAAATTTTTATAAAAGAGTGAGATGGCAGATAATGGCCTCTCAGGTCATCTTTAACCATCATAAACTCAATTTTTTTATCCCCAAATTAGGGGTCAATGATGGAATGATTTGAAATTAATATTATAATTATAAAATTATCCCAATATCTATAAAAATATGTATGACACCTCTGACTCTCCTTTCATTCCCACATGAACCTATCTCTTTTCACTCTCTCCATTATATCATACTTTGCTTCCTACTCTTCCTCCTATGTTAATATATGATTTTTTTTCATGTGTAGTTTATGCATAATTTCTTTTTTCTTTTCAACTTTAATTGCTTCATCTTTTAATGAACATTTATTTATAAATTCATTTAATAGCTGATTTTTTTTTGTTAGTATAAATATTTGAGTATAACTTCAAAAAAAATTTAGTTTTTCTTAAACCAATTGTCTAGTTATTTTATTTAAATTAGTTCATAGTGATTATATTGGAACAAAAATATTATAATCCATTCCGTTCCGTTTCGTTTATTTTATAATAATTCTTAAATAATGGTTAAATAAAACTTTTTTTTTATAAAAATTTTACACAATGGAATATTTTGTTCTATTCTACTTTACTCTATTCTATTCCTCATTATTTTATTAATGATCATTTAAAGATTTTGCGGGCAAGAAATTTGGTTAAAATGTTGGGCCAAAACAATTAATTAAAAATGCATTATTTGACCAATGGATATTAATACACCCTAAAAAAAACACGTGATTTAATTGTTTAGTCTCTAAATTATAAAAGCATATTATTTACTACTTGTTACTTTTTACAGTATTGAATGATTGAACTAATTGGTAACAATACAAAATTAAATTGAATTGTATGCTTTTAAGATTCAAATACTAAATAGATAAATTATGTATTTTTTTAATTTAAAATGTTATGCATGTTTTTAAATTGATAACCTAAATAATTAAAAGAATTTGCTTTCAAGTGGCTAATATTACATTTTCTTTATAATTACGTAGAACGCAAATGCTAAAATTAACATTTTGTCCATGGTGTTTAATCCCTTTTCCTTTTTTTTTATTGCTGTTAAAATTAACTTTGTCGTCAGATAAATACTTATAACTTCATAAAAAATTCTTATAATTTTATTTTAAGCTCATACTAGACTAGTTTCACTCGTCGCCACATGTGGGTGAATTTATCTCATAATTGATTTCTACTATATAAGAGAGAGTTTTTAGAAAAACAAAAATATTATACAAGGAACATTTTAATTTGCAATCTAACTTGATTAGATAGACTTCCTTGATAAAATAAAAAAATTGTTGAAAGAAAAAAATTCATTTAGAATAATAAAAATAAGAAATTTTGGAAAAGATAAAAAAAGGATAAATATAATAAAGTAGAAAGTAAGATATAGTATTCAATGCTCTCTAAATCAATGGGGCTTTTTTTGCTCTCTGAATCAATGGGATTTTTTATTTTAAGAATTTTTGTGCTCGCACAGCTAAAGACTAATTTTGGTTTTTGATGTAAATCAATGGAACATTTGAAACAGTGACCAAATGTTCCTTGTATATAATATATGATGATACATTTTTTTTTATATACCAGTATGATGATACGTTTCAAATTAGAAAATATTGTGGCATAGAAAAATTAGTTTTGACTGTAACATATACATAAATGTCTAGGATTATATTTAATTATAATGTTTTATTATCAAATGATTATTTAGTTAAAAGATATAATAATAAATATATAATCTAATAAAAAATATACAATCATTTCAAGAATAAAATTATTAACACTATTATTAAAAATTTATATATTAATAATTTTCATATCAAGTTTCCCGAATTGTATATCCTTCCCTTTTTAGTTCCAAAAAACAAAATTGTGCATCCTTTGTGCATATCCTTTTCTTCCAACGATCAACTAATCACGGTTGAACGCACCGTTTTTTCTTTCGATGCCTTTGGGCTTTTTGTTGTGACTCTCAGACAAACACCAAACTGAAGAAGTAGAGGGTGCATATGTACGTGTGAGTGGTTTGTTTTCTTACCTGAATCAACGTCGATGTTGATCGTCATGCTTTTGATCTGCTGCATTCTCCGACACTAAAGCTCCACTCTCGTTCAGGAATTGCCTCCTGAGATTCATTTCAAGTGCATGGACCCTCAATACCCTCATAAACCTAAATCCTATGCACAACAAATGAAGATGACGATTCCCCCCTCCCAGCTTTCCGACAACGATCGGAGCAGCTCCGAACTGCGAGCTCTTGATTGCAACCTCACTTCGCTATGCGACCATATCCAGATGGAAGGCTTCAATTCAGGCTCATTCTCCGACATCGTGCTACACGCAATGGGTTCCACTTATCACCTCCATCGCCTTATCGTCTCTCGTAGTTCCTACTTCAGGTACCGATGATATCAATTCCCAATTACGCCCTCTTCTCAATTCCCTTCATTAAATTGCCCACCCCCCCCCCCCCCAAAAAAAAAAAACACTTTCGTTTTTATTTTGCTCACTTATTGAGTCAACTCCTTTACTTGTTTATTTTTGCTAATATTCGCTGTTACTGAATTCGTTAGTGCTGTAACTATTTTGCTTCTATCTGCATTAGCGCTGTGATAGTTACAATGATATGTAGAATTTTGCTAAAAAATTGATACATGAGAGAATTTGGAAGACGGGGAAAAATGATGAGTAAGCTGTTATGGCATTATGGGCCATAGAGCTGATACGTTCATCGTTAGTATTGAAAAATGGCAAAACTTTTGGAGAGTTTAGAGGATAAGGCGGATATAGAATCTAGAAATAGTACTGAAAGACATCATCAAAATTGAGGAAGTGTTCGTGTTATAGAGGAGCATGTGGAGGGCCCCAATAAATTTTAAGAAAGGAGTTGCCAAGTTCATTTTAAATATTGAGTATTATTGCATTTGTGTTTGTTTATCTTTGTATTAAACAGCAGAATAAGGTCTACTAGCTGCCATGAAGCGTGAATTTTTGTAACCTTCTGCATATGTTTACTTTGTACAAATTTTTAAGATAGATATTAGAAAATTTGAATGCTACTCCTCTTCTGCCATATGAACACCTTGCTATACCTAAACTCTTTGCTCCATCATCTTTACAATGTATCCAATGATGAACTCACACACAATATAGTAACTAAACTAAAGTTCCCTTTTTGTTGGTTTGAAAACATCAATGGTTATTGTGTAATGTGATTATCAGGAATATGCTTCATGGCCCCTGGAAAGAAGCCAGTGCTCCTATTGTGACCCTGCATGTTGATGATAAGAATGTTAATGATGAGGCAATCACAGTGGCTTTGGCATATCTATATGGGCACCACCCTAAGCTTAGTGATAGCAATGCATTTCGCGTTCTTGCTGCTGCTTCTTTTCTTGACCTCCAGGTGTCATGTTTACATAATGACTTAAAAGGCATAGTTTACCTTCAAATTTTAAAATATTTTAAGTCATGTCTGACCTCTTCTATATTTATATGTTTTCTACTATCCATTCTTGTTTAGTTACCATCTTAAAGTTGTCAAAGTTTTCTTTTTGACAAATCTATCCATCCATGCAGGACTTATGTGCAATATGTACAGACTTCATTATATCTGAGCTGTGGACTTCAAATTTCTTGGCTTATCAGGTTCAAGATGCTTGTATACCTCTTTGTGAAAGGCATTTATGCCATAGAAGTTTGTTGGTTAGTAATTGGTGGTATACGATTGTGAACCAGGTATTTGCAGAAAACCAAGACTATGGCATTCATGGGGAGCGTGTTAGAAATGCTTGTTGGGGCTACCTCTGTCAAAGTGGTGGCATGGAGTTGAAAGAGGTAATGAAGAAGATAGATTCACATAGTTGCACCTGGTGTTGGGGTAGTTGTTATGGGTATGATATGAAGATTAACTTAGCTTAAACATCATTTGAAGGGAGTATAGCTTAAACATCATTTGAAGGGAGTAGTGCCTATGTCTTATGTTTGCTGTTGCTGATTAATAACATGAGGTTTCTATGAAGTCGACTTTTAATTAATCTTGATAATTCTTTCCTTGTAGTCCATTGAATATTGGTTGAGATTTTTTTTAATATTTAATTTTTCTTATGATTTTGCTTCACAGAACATATGTTAGATTTTTTTTCATGTCCTCCAACTGGTCTAAATTTTAAACTCTGGATATTGTTGTTGAATAGTACCATTTTCACTTATTTGCTTTTTTTAAAAGAAACAAAATGGGAGGGGGTGGGTAATAATTAATGATACTGGCTATCCAGGTGCTTATATTAATGCTTGTTCCAGGTGCTTCCGAAACTTTCATCTCAAACATTACATGCATTGCTGACCTCTAATGAACTGTGGATACCCAGTGAAGAGAAACGGTAAATAGTTTCTGAGCCTCTAATTAGATTTTGTGGTTAGCAGGTTGAATTTATGAATTTCATAAACTTGTTTTGTTTTCAAAAAAGGTTTGAGTTGGCATTTCACACATTCCTGGCAAAAAATGCTCACTGGAAAGCTGAGCATCCCGAGCAAGGAAGTCCTGGTTCTGGGTCTGCAACTAAGACTCATTCTGATTCTGATAATATTAAGGGAAAAAGTGGAGCTGTTAGCAGCACAAATAATAGGTCGGAAACTGATCTAGGGCATTTTAATATTAAAAGTGATGTAAAGGACACTGTTGACCATAATCTGCAAGTTGAGCTCGCGGACAGTGTGGCAAACTTCAACAATGAGGGTTCTGCTTCTAATCAACTGGCACAAGCTATGTCTTTTACTGGTTCATCAAACTTGGAGCCTAGATATTCTTGCAACGTGGAAGGGCCTTCAACAATCAGTAATTTGTTGTCAGAAACAGATGGGATCAGAACATCATGTTCTTATGTTGAGATGCCTCTCAGTGCTGGAGCAACTGGTGTGGCTATTGAAGGGCCATCTGAGGAAGGGTCTAGCTACCGTTTGGATAATGATGGTTTGTTACTTAGGGATCAATCAAGGCATTGCTTTTCATCAAATTCTTCCTGTAATGGCCTCACATCCAGTGATTGGGGAAGATACAGCATGCCTCTTTTTCCATGGGGCGGCCGGGTAGCTGGTGGAAGACGCCTTAATGCTCACTCCAAAGGAAAGTATGGAGTCCATGGGGATGAACATGAATCATTCATAAATACATTTGAAGGAGGTTCTCTTTTATATTGCAATATGTCTTTTGAGGCGCTTCTGAATGTCAGGAAACAACTTGAAGAATTAGGTTTCCCTTGCAAAGCTGTAAATGATGGCCTTTGGCTGCAGGTTTGACAGAACTATTTGATTATTAATTTAACACTGCACTACAAGGTGGTGGATGATGATAGGATGGGTGTGACATACCAATGGTGCATGTAATCTATATTGATTAATGCTTTTGATGTTATTCAAAAAAGAAAGAAAGAAAGAAAGAAAACTTACATCCAGTTACCATTTTGAATGTAGAAATTGTTGCTATAGAAAATGCTTTTGACTTTTTCCCCCTTTTGCCCTTTCAAACAGATGCTTCTTAGTCAGAGGGTGCAAGAAATTGCTGCTGATACATGCAAAATTTGTTGCCTTGTGAGTGCAGCATGCACTTGCCAGCCATTTGCATTTTCTCAGGGAGTTACTACTCCTAGTTACTACATGCAGGAACATAACCCGAATAATGATTCTGGGAATGTGGGAAACATATATGTTTCTGAGTCTTCTCAAGGTGAAGGAAGTGGCATTTTTAGACCTGTGCGAGTACATGTTAGAGGTGCTATTGATGGACTCGCAGGTATTGGCCGTGGAACTACATTTGTGCCAACAGCTGCTTCGCCTCCTACACGTTTTGTCTTTTCTCGTGTACCATTTGGTGTTGGCAACAGAAACTACCCACAGTCTGCAGCTAATGATGATTCGGAGTCACAAGCTGATCACAATGGAGACCTGTCTGGAGATGGGTTGACAGCTTTGGTTGGGCTAAGCCAGGGAGGGAGTAGTGGAACTAATGCACATGGAGAGATAACACAAAGGGGATATGAGATTGGGTTGCAAAGCAGAAGCTCTGGAATTACTGCTGGAGGACCAAATACTGGTGGCATTCCCATGCAAATGTTAGAGGCACCAGATCATACCATAGGAATAGAATGGGAGAATACAAGCAGCTCTTCTATATCATTGGATTTGAAAACACCTTTAAGCCATTTTCCTCCTTTTCGTTTTGGGTGAGTTGGCTTCTTTGCAACTATTGAGCTGTATAGGAAAATAGTTATGTGTTGAAATCTGTCTTGTGGGTTGGTTTGATGTTCTAGTACTTTCCTGGATGTTAGATACAGTTAGTTCTAGTTCTAGTTCTCTTCCTGGGTCATGCTTTACAATATTAGTATCTATAATATTCACTTTTTCTTTCCCTTTCGCTCAAGGTTGTCTTTATCGTGACCTTGTCATGCTCAGAACCTAGCTGGTGATGACTTTAGTAGTGTGATTCATCAGACTGTGCATATGCATTGCACATAGACCTTTTTCCTTCAACTCCCTCTCTTGTTCCCCTTTAATTGCATTTCTTTTTATCTTTGTCTCATTTCCCCTCTTAGTGGGTATGACTTATCTGATTTACTTGTTTTTGGTATCATACATATTCCATTATAACATCTGTTGAGAAGCTAAGCAAATGTTCTCTAGTTTGGTGTTCTTGACTGATAGAACCACCTGCCAATTTTTAAGAGAACACAAATGCTATTGGTATAAAGACTGGATAACAGACACTTCATTTGACAAAAGTAGTTACAACACTCCAAACTCACACACTCTACATATCACAGCAGCACATAAGTTAACACTGATCAAACCAGTACAAGTTACCAACACAAGAACAGCACCATTGACATAATTATAAAGAGACACTTACCAACTTTCGGGAGGTTGTCTCTCTTCTTCAAAACCAGATCCAGAATCTCAGTATGCCACTGTTTTCTCAGCTTTTCTTTTATATCCTCGTCAACTACTTAACTGCTACCTTAGACCTCTTCTCCCTTCTTTTGCTCCTCTAATTTAATGTTCTTCAGTGTATAAACTTTTGGGTCTTTTGTTGGACCATCAGTTCCTTCTTCCATTCCCTCTTTCAATGCCTTTTGAGTTTTGTCTCCTGCTCTCTGCTGTAGCTGCATGGGCTGATGGAGTCTCCTCGGTCATCATTGACCTTCTTAGTCTGATCTCTGGTGTCTCTTTCAAGTAGGATCTGATTTTTCAAAGTTTTCTGTTACGAGTGGGATTTTGTGGGCTTTTTGCAATTTGTTATTTTATTTTGTTTTTTCTTGTATTTCAGTTGCAATTGTTTCATCATATGATAAATTCATTTATTCTTGTTTCAGCTGCTTTTGTTTTGTCTGCTTCTTTTCTTCTTTAAATTCTTGGGTGTAAGTTGCATAAATTTCTCAAATGTCCTTTAAATTTCCTGCTGATTTTACAGAGTGCAATTTGAGGATGTGCACAGGCTTGGTGATGGTCAGGTGAAGCATTCTCCAGAAGTGTTCTATGCTGGGTCTTTATGGAAGGTACTGGGTCATCAATCATCAATTGATCGTTATATTCATGGAAGCCCAAGTTTGAATTTCCTGGTAAAATAAAATTTATTGGCTTGAATTTTCAGGTCAGTGTACAGGCTTTTAATGATGAAGATCCCCAGGGACGGAGAACTCTTGGTAATGTTTTTAGGATTCGAATTTATGTTCGTATGGAAATAGAGAAATTCTTCTGTCTATCAGGGAACTAATTATCAATGTTATTACAGGGTTGTTTATCCACCGTCGGAAAGCAGAGATTGCGGATTTACATAAAAAGGTTGGCAAGACCATTTTGTATCTAAATAGTTGGGTTTTGAAGAATTTTCCGGATCATATTCAGCTTTTAATCTGCAAAATGAAATGCTTTATTTTATGAGTGGATGCGTGGGTAGCAGCCACATAAATCATTTCAAGGAGGATGCTGTTTGCCTCTACTGGTGTTATGGTCCATCAGATGAACTTGATTGATCTTCAGGGACAGTGGCTGATTGTTTTTTCTTTTTTTTTTTGGTATCAAGAGGGACCAAGAACTCAAGAAGTGATTTTATTTTTATTAAGAACTCAACCTAGTTTGATGGTTTATCTTTTGAAATTGATTTTTAGGTGCACATGTACGTGGATTCTCGTGAAAAGGTGACTGCTCACTATCAGGTAATATTTGTAGTGAAGTTCATGCTTCTGGCATTGGAGTGTATGAAGATAATAGAATATTAGATGCGATTAATAATTCTGGGTTTTGGCTTTGTTGCTGTTCAGTTGATTTGCCCTTCGAAAAGGGAAGTGATGGTGTTTGGAAGCTTTAAACAGACAGGCACTCTCCTACCTAAAGCTCCCAAAGGATGGGGTTGGCGAACTGCTCTGCTATTTGACGAGCTTGCGGATCTTCTCCAAAATGGGGCCCTACGGATTATTGCTGTAGTGCAACTTGTTGAAAATTAACGTAGCTGGATTCTCTGCTTTTTTGTGATTTTGTGAACGACAAATAGCTAGATTCTCTTGCCTTTCTAGACCATTATTATTCATTTCCCTGTCAAATCATATAGGAGGAGAGGAGATGAGCCACCATCGAGTAGCGCATGCATTCTTATGAATAGTTCTGTAGAAGCTTGGACACCACACAACACTTGCGGTGGCGAGATATAATTTGTATAGATGTTTACAATTTCTTGACACTAATTTGATGTTTATTCTTGTAGAAAAAAATTATATTTTGTTCGTACTTTATAAAGTGAGTGTCAATTATTGAGTTTGTGTTTGTACTTTATAAATTGAGCGTGATCATGTTATGCTGTTTAGTTGTTTACTGTCCGTCAACACGTACTACGATTTGTATGAGCAAGATTTTTGTGTGTGCGTGCCTGTGATAAAAATATCTTATTCATGTGCCGTGCATGCATGAGCTGACTAGTTTACGAAGGAAGCCCACTATGTAATATTTTGAAGATAATTTTTGGATATATTCTGAGCAACGCAGAAGAAAGAAAAGGGATATCGGGAGACTGTTGACTTGGGGCCAGCTCTCTCTTTTGTACGATTGATCAGCCCCACGTGGTTATTTTTATTAAAAGAAAAATAATATTGTTCATGCAAATTTTGCATTCTCCCTTTTTAGACTGATAAAGGAGCAGCATAACCTGGTGTGTTGTGTGTGTCACGAAAAATAAAGGTTTTTTTTTAATAAAATTTTGAAGCAAGGGTGATTAGTGATTATATATCAGTAGGCTTCCAGGATGCAAGTGTTGGGTGGATGTCCAGGATATAAGTAAAAATGAAATAAAGGTGATTTGCGGATTAGGCAGAAAGAGGGGCGAAAAGAAGTTTCTCTCCAACCCATGATGCGTAATGGTTTGAAAGTAATATGAACAATGGAAATTTGCGATGACCAGAAACTGGGGGATTCATAAACATACATGGAAATGGAAGCCCTACCACTTGCGTAGAGAGTAGGACCTTATATCAAGTTAGGGCAGTATGAAGTGTGGCTGTGTGGGTAATCTTGGAATTAATGTGGCTTGCTTGGCTTGTTCATTACAAACCTCTTTTAAGGAGGAGGGTCACGGAAGGAAGGAAGGAAGGAATTGAGTATTGAGAAATGAGTGGGGTGGGAGTAGGGTAAGGGTAATGCATGTGAAAGTGGAGCTTGTTTTGTTGGCATCTCTTTTTGGGGCAGTGTGACCCAAAGTCTCACAATAATTGTGAAAATAGATTCAGGTACTACACTCATCTCGTGGGTTGTCTTTTTCTTGTAAATCTTTATTATTTAATTCCACGTGTTGAATGCCCGCCCGTAGTTTATGTCCAACAACAATACCTCACAATTTGCATGGAAACGTAAAACAACGGGGTAAACCCAATTTCTTACAAAAACCCTTATCCAAAAGACGTCGCTGTCAGTGTCAAACATCGCTGTCAACTTTGAAATTATGCTTGTGTTTGCACTCGTAGAAAGATGGCATTAGTAAGCTAATTGAAATGCTCAGTGTACTTACAACAATTCAACGATACAATTGTACTTGAATTATAATTAAAATGATAATAATAAAATTAATAATTTTTTAATTTTATATGTTATATATTATTATAAAATATTGTTAATAAGCAAGGTTTAAAAAATTAGGATAGATATTAAATTGGTCAAGATATTGGTTCAAAATTCAATAATTCAATTCTGATTCAATCCAAATTAAATCAGAAATAATAAATTTATTAATTTTTAAATTTTACATATTATATAAAAAATTAAAAATATTATTAATAAGTTTCATAACCTAATATTAAAATCTAAACAAATTAATATACATCTATAATCATATTTTGAATATAAAATAGTCAATTAATATTCTAGTTTCATATCATTTGTTAAGTAGATTTATCATTATTAATAATTATGTATCATAATAATGTTTATACAATATTATAATATAGAAAAAAATTATATAAAAAATAATGTTTCTTAGTACTAAAAATAATATTATTTTATTTTAAAAACTAAAAAAATTAAACATTTAAAAAAATTGACTGGTTCAACTAGTTTCCCCTGGTTCTTACCAATTCTGAGAATGACCAGTCGCTATCTATGTTCGGACTTAATCTGGCATTAGTTCCTGGTCAAATCAGCTGGTCCAGTCTCCTTTTTTTAACCTCTTAATAAGTTTCAAACCTACTATTAAAATATAAATAAATTTATATTTATTAATAATTATAATATAAATTTAAAATAGTCAACTAATATTCTATTTTATATTATTTGTTAGATAAATTTATCATTATTAATAATCATGTATCATAATGATGCTTATATAATATTATAGTATGAAAAAAATTTATACAAAAAAATAATGCTAACCAATACTAAAAATAAGGTTATTTTATCTTATAAAAAAATTAAAAAAATATTCCAACCAATTTAATAGATTCTCTACCGGTTTGCACTGATCGGTTTTTTACTAGCTTGCACCAGTTATGAACCCCTCTTGTTTTTGTCTTTATCCAAATGAATTTGATACTAGTTTCAGTTCAACCAATTGAACTAGCTAATCCGATCTAATTTTTCATGCATTAGAAATTTCTTCTATTTGATATGTGTAAAGGAAAAAAAGTAGATGGTTGCAAATTTGCGGACCCCTTTTCCTTTTTATTGCTTGCAATATTTCAAGTTTCAACAAAGTCGGATTCTCTTTTGGGGAATAATGATCCCACACAATCTCCTCAGCTTATTTATAAAATAATATATAAATGGACAATATATTTGATTTAATTTTTTTATTTATTCTTATGGGTTAAATGCTTTTGAAAACAATATGACATTGCTTATTATGATATTGTTTAAATAAATAACATATTTGGTTTAATAATACAATTAGCAATTTTTCATCATTTCGTTTAAATCAAATGAATATATGAGATCATGTATGGAGAAAAAGTACATGAATGATCTAAATCTGATGATCCTATGCTAGTGAGAAAGAACCCACGCCTCCACAGACCCACTAGGCAATTTTGGTTGGGGGGGGGGGTGGGAGGAAGAATAGATCTACAATGGTGGCCGTGGGAGTGGTTTATGGTGGTGGCAGCCACAGATGTGAGTAAGATGGCGTTCAATGAGGTATGTAATGTACAAATATTCTTTGCTGATATCGGTGACAGATGGTTTTTGAATTAGGAGAGTAGGTGAGGTAAAATCTCATAAGTTTTATCACTTAATTACAATTGGGTAGAAATAATTTTGAATCGTATTGATATTGGAAAATTAAAATGCATAGTTTTTCTTCTTGGTGTGTAAAGTAGTAAATGATTTTTTTAAGTAAAGATTGTTAAGTTTGGATTTCAGGTTTTTATAATTATAATTAATAATCATAGTTATTAAAATTATAAAATTCTAAAATCTATAATTTTACTG
Organism: Adenanthera pavonina; assembly: GCA_026686845.1. Taxonomy (NCBI): domain Eukaryota; kingdom Viridiplantae; phylum Streptophyta; class Magnoliopsida; order Fabales; family Fabaceae; genus Adenanthera; species Adenanthera pavonina. Next base: position 32,225,864 of record JAIVEN010000019.1, read on the forward strand.
TAATTAATTAAATAGAAGTGAAACAAGCAGAGTGATTAGAAAATTTCTGTATTACAAATTGTACAATGATTTACATCAATATATACACAAAATAACGAATCTTCCTAATAATGACTAATAAATAAAATAAATGCTAATAAATACAAAATATATTATACACATAATTTCAGAATATTCTAAAATGTAACATCCCCCTCAAACTCAAGATGGCTTAACAGGAAGCAGCTTGAGTTTGTTAACTAGAAATTGAAGGCGGCCTGGATTAAAAGATTTAGCGAACAAGTCAGCTAGCTGGTGCTTGGTTTTAATAGGAACAAGTCAAATAGTTCCTCGAATAACATGTTGCCAAATAAAATGACAATCAATCTCAATATATTTGGGTCGCTCATGAAATACATAATTGTGAGCAATCTTAATTGCAACTTAACTGTCACAATAGATATCTGTGGAGGATGTCTGTGATACCCCCATCTCATAAAGTAACCAATGAAGCCAGAGAACCTCAGAGGTCATGTCAACTAGTGCACAATATTCTGATTAAGCACTAGAACAAGAGGCTAAGGTTTGTTTCTTACTTCTCCAAGAAACAAGGGAAGTACCAAGGAAAATACAAAAGCCAGTGGTAGATAGTCGATCAGCATGATCACCGGCCCAATCAACATCAAAATAAGCCTGAAGAGCAAGAGAGGAACTAGTAGAGAAGTGGAGGCCATGATACAAGGTACCTTTGACATATTGAATAATTCTAAGAACAGCTGCATAGTGGGTAGTCCTGGGTAATAAACTGGCTGACAATGTGAATTGCATAGGCAATGTCTAGATGGGACACTGTAAGATAGATGAGTCTCCCAACTAGTTAACAATAACGAGTGAGATTCTCTAATAAGATGTCATCAGTGGAGATAAAGTGAACATTAGGTTCAATAGGTGTATTTTCAACCTCCTCATCAGAAAGATATGTCCGTGATATCAAATCAGTTGCGTATTTAACTTGAGAAAAAGAAATTCCATCATGACCATAATGTACCTCAAGACCAAGAAAGTAGCTTAGTCGGCCAAGATCCTTCATTTCAAACTACCTTCCTGAACACCCGTAACATCACTACCTGTGATAATCATGTCATTAATATACAAGAGGAGTAGAACAAGGCCCTAAGTTATACTTCAAACAAATAAAGCAGAATCATGAGAGCTGCAAGTAAAGCCCAATTGACTCATAGTTGTGTTAAACTTAGCAAACCAAGCACATGGTGCTTGCTTAAGACTATACAAAGCTCGACGAAAATGGCAAACTTTGCCATTCAGATGCTGATACCCAAGAGAAGGCTTCATATAAACTTCTTCATCTAAATCACCATTCAGAAAGGCATTTTTAACATCCATCTGATGAAGAGACCAATGCTTCATGGCAGCAATAGCAAGAAGGCTACGGACAGAGGTAATTCGAGCAACAGAAACAAATGTCTCTTCATAATCAATACCATACTCCTGTGTAAATCCTGGGCCACCAAGCAGGCCTTGCTTGTTTCAGAGAACCATCGGAATTAGTATTATTCTTATAGATCCATCTGCATCCAACCAAAGTCTTTCCAGGCAGAAGATCAAGAAGATCCCAAGTGTGTATTTTCTCCAAAATCTACAATTAATCATTCATAGCTTGCTGCCAAAGGGGATCATAGGAGGCTTCTTTAAAGGATTGGGGTTCCTGAAACTAAAGAATGGTGGAAAAAAATGATAATCACTAAGGTAAGGAAGATGACGTCTTAAATAGGTGGGTCTAGGATCATAGGATGATTCGGCCTTAGTAACCTATGCTGCTGGTTCAGACACAAGAGGATCATCTGAAGAGGGCGCAGAGTCAGACGTGGAATCGAGCTCAGTGGTAGAAGCTGTACCTGAGTCACTGGGAAAAAGATCAACAGAAGTATTTGTAAAAATATAAGGTGAAGGAGGACAATGATCAAGATCCTGCAAGTATACAGGGTCGATCGCAGTAATAAAAAGTTTCTGGAGTATTCTAGTGGTCGAAACCAATGGAGGTATTAAATTTATCAATCCAAACTTTTAGTCCCAAAAGTGAAAATCAAATTGAGAACTCAAATTAAAAAGGAAAGAAATATAAAACAAAATAAAGTCTGAGTTTGATTCAATTTTAGAAGCGTCAAGGGATCATGATTTACCTTATGAGATAATTAGATTTTATTCCTTAGTTATACTCTACACAATTATAGTGATCGTTATTTCTAAAGCGTCCTAATTATTTTTCGGTCAATTAGTCCTTATTTAATTAGAATTCAATTCGCTCTCACGCAACTACAATTCTTAATCAGACCTTGAAAGCCACAACGTATATCACCATGAATTCATAATTATATCTCTAGATTAGTTATTCATGTTTACGTCTCTAAATCTAGGTTCACTATTCACCTCTCAATCCATAAGTTTGCCCATTAATTAGATTATATGGTGATCAAACATAAAATCTATATGAACAAAAGAGATAAATATAATAAAAAGATAAATTAATTATAACTTAAAGAACAAATTAACAGAGTCTTAACTAGAGAAACAAATCCAATCCATCCCAATCAGAGTATATCCCTACCACTGACTAGAAAATTTAGCCACACATGGAAATAGAAATCAAATCAGAATTAAAATCCCAAATCATAGTGAAAATAACAAGAAGAAAGAGTTATAGTAAAAGAGAATAAATCTATCTCTAATACTCCCTAGATCTTCTTACTTTCTCTCTATAAGATACTCCTAATTACTCTCAGAACCATTTTGAACCGTGTTCGTTGGTTTCTAAGTGAGTTTTTGAATCTTTCCTTTTTGTTTCTACCATATTTTCTTATATAGAGAAAGTCTAAAAGGCCATAAAAGCCCAAAATATCATAAAAATGCGTAAAAAAACATGTTTTTACAAGCTTCTATTATTTGACCTAGCGCCGGGTGCCTATAGAATCATCCAATATGGCATCGAGTGGTTCCATAAGGTAGAAAAACTTAAAATTCATGTTGATCAGGTGCTAGTTGAGTTTGACCCAGTGTCGGGTGGATGACAGGCACAGAAAACTCCTTCATTCAGCTTCAAACAAGTTACCAGCTCATATTAACACTTTGAGCTCAATTTTCACTATGATAACATTGGAATTTAGAAAAACTCAAAATATAAAAGTTGTAGCTCTATCTTAGCTTTCCAAATCATCTTAAATCACTTCAATAGGAGTTTAGATGTGAGAGTTAATGTCAAAATACTAAAAGATATTGAAACTTTTTAACATGAACGATTTATAACGTTTTTGCTCTAAATACTTCCAAATGAGCCTATAACACCATGAAACAAAAAAATATGTCAAATCATGCTAAAATATATCAATATAAACATATTTAGATGCAATTTGGAGCTTAAATATGAATATTTTATAGGTATAAAAGAGGCACATAAGAGAAACAGAGAAAAGATAAGTCAAAGATAAAAACTTATGGTCCCAAAAAACAACATAACAAGAAATACGGATGTGATGAGAGAGAGAGGGTTCCAATAATGGTAACCCTTGTGCTCAAAGTCATAACCAAGAAAACAATAGATATGAGTATGAGTTTGCAATTTAGAAGTCTCATGAGAAGGAAAAAGAACAAAACAGACACAAACAAAAACTTTGAGAAGATTGTAAGCAGGAGGGATACCATGAAGACGTTCAAAAGGAGAAATGTTACCCAGAACAAGAGTATGGACTCTATTGATGCAATATACAACAGTCAAAGCTGCTTCTCCCCAGAAATGTTCAGGACATGAAGATGAAATAAGCAGGGCTCTGGCAGTATTAAGAATGTGACGGTGTTTTATGTTCAACCCGACCATTTTGCTTAAAGGTATAGGGATAAGAGTATTGAGAAATGGTGCCCTGAGTGTCAAGAAAACTAATTAATTTAGAATCACGATATTTCAAGGCATTATCACGATGAAAAACATTGATAACTTTTGAAAATTGTGTATGAATCATAGTGGCAAATTTAATATTGATAGCAGGCAGTTCAGATCATTTTTTCATCATATAAAGCCAAGTAAAGTGTGAGAAATCATCAATAAAAATCACAAAATATCGTGATTCTCTCAAAGAGAGAGTAGGTGCTGGGCCCCAAACATCAGAATAAACTAAATCAAAAGGCAAGCTTGCAACAAAGTCATTTTTATTAAATGATAAAGCAGATTGTTTAGCAGTTTGACAAGAGATACAATTCAAAGACTGAATATCAACATGACCCAAAAGACCACTAGAAAGTAAAGGACACAAAGCAGTTAAAGAAGGATGAGCAAGACAACGATGTCATAATTCGAGAGATGAAGATGTAGAAGCAACACACAATTTAGGAGAAGTGACTTCAGAAAGATGCATTAAGTTGTGTTCAAACATACGCCCAACCTTACGCCCAGTCTCGACAATCTGTCCTGTTTGAGAATCAAACACAATAAAACTATGTTTGTTAAATAATACATCATAACTCATATCAACAAGTTACCCGACAAAAATAAGGTTAAAGCTAATAGTAGGGACAAAATAACTGTCATTAAGGGATAAAGAGGGCAAAGAAACAGTACCAACATGACTAATTGGCATTTGGGAGTTATCAGCAGTATGTATAGAGTGAGCAATGGTATTTGATGACAGAGATGAGAAATGATTTTTCTGACCAGTCATATGGTTACAACAAGCAGAATCAAAGAACCAAGAAGATATACCTGAGGGAATAGCTAAAGCTGTAGGTGGGCTAGTGGTACTGAAGAGAAGTTTGCAAAGGAAGGCCTCAATGTCAGCAATAGAGGATCCAGGAATATTAGCAGCATCAAATGCAATAGTAGGTGTCTCATTGGTGGCAAATAAAGCATGCTTAGAGAAGAAAGAACCAGATCTAGTTGATTTCCCATGGTCAGATCTAGGAGGACGAATAGGACATTAATCAATAAGATGCCCGGTCATTTTACAATATCGGCAGAACAAAGTTGGATAGTGTGCAGCAATATGACCCTTCTTCTGGCAGGTTCTACACTCAATAAATGGGCACTGATTGAAAGTGTGAGTGAACTGAGGACAGCAACGATAAGCCTTAGAACTTTTTCCAGAAGCAGCAAAGGCCATCTCAGGGGTCTGCTTCAAACGAGTTTCCTTATATCGGAGACGAGGAAGAGCATCCTCAAGAGCGGGCAAAGGGCTTTGATGCTGTAAAGAAGCCCGAATAAGCTCAAAGTCATCAGTGAGAGCCATCAAGAACTAAATAAGACGAAGTTGATCTTTGTACTTAAAGAAAGCTTGAGCATCTTCCTCACACTTGAATGTGGGTTCAGAGTAGGCTAACTAATCTCAGATGGATTCAGTCTTGGTAAGAAACTCAAACAAAAGCTGACCCTTCTCCTGTTTAAGATCACTAAGATTCTTCTATAATTGAAACTGATTAGACAAGTCAAAAGAAGTGTAACGACTAGCAAGATGGTCTCATACCTCTTTGGCAATGTCAAAACGCCCAAATTGTTGATGGATACTGAGAGTAGAAATATTCCGGAACCATGTAATAATCTAATTATTTTTACTATCTCACTCATCTAGTCACTCAATTTATTTCAAATCAGATTCAGCAGCTTTGCGAGTAGGAAAAATAATATCACCTGTAATATATCACCAGAGCTTTCTACCCTTCAAAAAATCACACATACTTTCCAACCATAAACGATAGTTGGAACCATTGAGAATAACTGAGATAGGTTGAGCAACATCTAACTTCTCCATAACAGATAAAAAATTTTGGAAATTCTGAAAAATTTGTAAAATTTGGAAAATTCAAGAAAGCACTGAAACAATCAACGGACCTTAGGAACAGAAGGTACACACAGAGAGGAGCATGGCGATCAAAACGGTGGTTGGAATGGAGACCACATGCGCTGTCAAGCACCGGCAAAAGGTGGCTGGTTGGAAAAATCGGCATGACGGGTGGGCGCACGTGCAGCACAAAAGGCTATCGGACTCGGTGGTCCGGCAGAACGGAGGGAGGTAAACACGGTGGCATGGTGTGTGTCAGCAACAAAGGACGGTAGAAGCGTAAATCTTAAGCCCATGAATAGTGACGCCAAGGACTATGAATAGTGACGTTGAAAAAATTTTCTAGAATGGAATTTTGGAAGAAAACCAAGGCTCTGGTACCATGAAACAAGCAGAGTGATTGGAGAATTTCTGTATTACAAATTGTACAATGGTTTACATCAATATATACACACAAAAAATGAATCTTCCTAATAATGACTAATATATAAAATAAAGGCTAATCAATACAAAAGATATTATGCACATAATTACAGAATATTCTAGAATGTAACAAGAAGTGCCAATTTTAAAAAAAGCATGATTACCTCAAATTAAGCTCAAGAAGTTACTTAAAAGGCAAAGGGACTAATAATACTGAATTGAACATTCAAAAGTAGAGGTGTGCATGGACCGATCCGGGTCTGGGTTTGCCCATGCTCGAGGATCGTCCCTGGAGTAAATCGGGTATGTCTGGGTTTGTCAGGTTGGGTCATCCGGTTTATGGCAAAAATGGAAAAAAATGAAGGAGGAGACGCAAAAGGAAAAAGATCTGGAAAAAGAAAAAGCCATGGCAACAAGACTAATCGATCTACAAATCTGCAAGGGTATGGCAACAAATCTAAGAATAACAACAACACAGAAAAGATATGAGGAATGTGGGAGAAGAGGTTCAAAAAACAAAAAAGTCAAAAACAAACAAACACAACGATTTGAGACGACAGATCGATCTAAGAAGAGAGGATGGTGAGATATAATGATGGCAATGAAGAGAAGAAGGCGGCAACACAAGATCTGAGAACTGAAACGTGAGATAGCGGCAACCAGAGACTGAAGCACCAAGTGATGTGTGAGAAAGGGAGGGAGAGGTGAAGAACCGTCTTGCAATTTGCATCTGTAAAAGGGGAAGAAAGACCAGAGACTACCGACAAAGTGAGTTGCGTGAGAGAGGGAAAGAGAGAGAAGTGAAAGGCAATTTGAGAACGACAAAAGTAATGAAAGGGAGATGTAAATGCAATAGGTTTATTGGAAAAATAAACTAATTGATTGACTCTCTTTTTTTTTTAAGAAAAAATGAGAGGACGAGCCGGTCTGCAACCCGTAAGCCCGTCCGGCCTGGTACTTTTTACACTAGGTTGGTTTGGGCCGGGTTGGGTTGATCGGTCCAGGTGAGATATGCTCACCCTTACTTAAAAGGCAAAGGGACTAATAACACTGAATTGAACCCAGCAAAAAGAAAAACACCAAATTTTATATACACGCAGTCAAAATGCTTTACTTTACACAAATCAAAATTTTTAACTACTTTATACATATTATAACTTATATTTTGAATAGTTAAAACATTTTTAGAATATACTCTATAAATAAAAACAAAGGAAGTAATTTGTAAAAATTGACCAACAAAGAAACTAGCAAAGAGGATCTTAAGGGGAAAAATAATATTTTCTCTTATTCTAAATATACTCTCATTGTTCCCTATTATAAGACATATTTTTTTAGAATTAAAGTTTCAAAATATAAGTCATTTTATGAAATCTATGCATCATTTAATATTTATTTTTTATTTTTACCCTTCTTGAGAATACTCAAAAGAGTTATAGTGGATAGAGATTAAAAGAGATACATTTAAATAATATTTTCTCTTATTCTAAATATACTCTCATTGTTCCCTATTATAAGACATATTTTTTTAGAATTAAAGTTTCAAAATATAAGTCATTTTATGAAATCTATGCATCATTTAATATTTATTTTTCATTTGTACCCTTCTTGAGAATACTCAAAAGAGTTATAGTGGATAGAGATTAAAAGAGATACATTTAAAATGAGTTATAATTTAATGAAGGTAATTTTGAAAAGTTAAGATAATTTTTTAAAACATCAAGACTTTCAACTAATTTTTTAGTTATCTATGAGGTAGGCAAATATGACTTATAATTGAGAATAGAGGAAGTATAATTTTTTATTTTGATTTTAAATATAAAACTTATTTTAGAATATAAAATAGTATTTATTATATATTTTTAAAATATGTCTCTATTTAATTCATCACATTAATAGAAAAATAAATTAAATAAGAGTAATTTTAAAAAAAATATCTTGACTTTTGGAAAAATTAAACTAGTTAATTAATTTTAACTTATATTTTCAAGTTGTATAATTTAATTAAAATGATCTTATTAAGGATTAAAGTGACTAAAGCGACAGGTGTTTTAGACGACTTTTGGAATGTGTCTATATATATATATATATATATATATGATGTATTGGACAAATTTTGGACTGGCAATTGAATGCTGTGATCAAATATATGCATGGGAAATGGAAAATTAGGCATAGAAAAGTGTAAACTTTTAACAAAAATGTGTGTTTCAGATTGGAGAAATTATTATTATTTTTTTAAAAAAATCAACTTTATGAGAAAAAAGCAATCAAAAATCACTTTAAGCACCAATTTTGAAATTGAACACAGAACCTGAGGCAATTTTTTAGACCACATACACATAAAAGATGACAAGATTTAAGTAGGTCATAGATAATTTTGATAAGCCACAAGTTCACTGTTCACCAATCAAAAATCTCAAATCAGCTTGGTAGATTTTGTATTCGTTAAGTTGATATATATATATATATTTACAATATTATATATTATTTATATTTATTAATATATATATAATATTTAATTTAATTAATTAACGGGGAAGGGAGAGGAAAAAGGGTGTGTGCTGGGGAGGGGGAAGATTGACGGTGGTGGATGGGTTGTGTAATAACAAGGGGCGGGGCAGGCTCTCCACTGCTCCCTCAATTTTTGGGGAGGGATGTAGCCTGCCTTTGCTCAGGAAAAAAGAAAAAAAGATAGATTGGAAATACTAGTATTGAAAATCAAATGGACTTAGGCCCCGTTTGCCTCGCTGAAATGCTTCTGAAGGAAATGGAAATGGAAATGGAAGTGGAAGAAGAGATGGAAGTGAAAGTGGAAGTGGAAGTAGGGTTTAAAAATATGTTTGGTATGGTAATGAAAATGATATATATTTTGTATTTATTATTTCCATTTATAATATGAAAATACCGAAATACCCTCCCAAAATTTATTAAAAAAAAAACTACCTACAAAATACACATCATTAGAAGCCACTGTGAAGACCATCGGAAGCCAACTTGAGCCACCATTAACACCACTAGACAGCACCTTAGATAAAATAAAAAAATCAACTTCACCCTAGACACCATCGGCGAACTCTGTACAGAAAGGAACAAAATTTGTCAAAGAACAAAGACTAGAGAAGGAAGACCACAGCCGTCGCTAAGCCATTAACCACCATCATCGACGTCAGGCCGCGTCGCCATGACCACTGCTACTTTATCGTTAGACAATGACCCAACCACTTACAATGACTCAACCATCGTAGATCTATGCAGCCTGTTGAACACCATTTTTGTAGCTTTATCGCGGTAGCCAGAATTGCAACCTAGAAAACAAAATGACGAGAAATAGAAATTTCATCCTGGAAACTAGCCGATGGAAGAAGAATGGAAAGGAAAATTACAACCTCAGCAACAGAAATTGCAACCCCATAGAAGCTAATGCCACTTGAATTTGTGAGCTATTGCCAACAACTCTAACATAGACGGTGGTCGTACCTTGTCTTTGAGCCAATCTGCTCTCCATCACACACACAGATGGTCCAGGTTTGCTAATCTCATTGACGGTACAAATGAGGGGCAGAAATGTCAAACTTTTAGCGTTCCATGGAACCCAAATGAGTTCCATCGTGCCTATGATGGAATTGGGTTCTGGGCATTTTGATGGAACTGGGCTTCCAAGGAAGCCTGGTTCCAGTATACCAAACACACATGGATAAGGAATCCATTTCCAATTCTAATTCCATCTCCAAAATTCCAGAGAACCAAACGGGGCCTTATACTTCATGTTCCATCTAGTCTTAATTATGAGATTTTTTAAAAAAAATTTATAATATTTTTTTATAAAATATGTAAAGCATTTATTAATTTTTTTAACTATGTCTTCATATATTATACGTCATTCGTCTCATCTTATAAAGTAATATAAAAAATTTTTTTGTCTCACAATATAAGACAATATGATTTGTCATTTTTATTTCTTATTTATTATATTATTAGTATTATAATTTATGTTATATTTAATAAAATGAGTAAAATTAATAAGAATAAAATTAAAAATTTTAATTTTTTAAAAAATTTAAAAATATAATAAGTTTTATTTAATATGTATAAAACATTTCCTATTGTCTTGTAACATGACACATAGCCAGAGTATATTGGAAGTGGGATTTTTCACTTTCCTTAGCATGTGTAGAAAAAGAGAAAAATTTTGAAGCCTTTAATTAAGAGAATTTTTGAAAGATTCTAATAATAATTTTTGGATAAATTTTTTCTATTCATAGCATAATTGCTCAAAAAACCATCGAAGTTCGTGGCTCGCATGGCTTCTCCGATCCATAGTTAAAAGTTAAAACCTAAAAACAAATCATGGCTTCTCATTCTCATAAAAAAGAAACGGGAAAAAAACTTAAAAAAAAAAAAGAGAGAGAAAAGAAAAGCGTGGCTCGCATGGCAATTTTTTTGAAGTTTTTAAATGTAACACAATACCCATCGCTTTACAAGATCCTCCAATTTCCGACGTGCTAATAACCCCACTCATTTGGCTGCCCACCCGAAGAGGTCTAGAACTACATCCTCCAATTCATTCCTTCGTCGCTGCATGTCTGTATTTCCTATTTTCAATGTATCCTCTTCTACACTCAAATCCCCTTTTGCTTCAAATCCAACTGTGAACCCATTCCACTGGAATCGAAGATAGAAAGGAAGGCAGAAATTTCACACCATCCACCATGTCTTTCCCTTCCTTGCTCACAAGCCTCACTTGTTCACCTTCCTCCTCAGAGTCCTCTTCTCCTTCACAACTTTTAGCTCATTGGTCCTCCTTCATCTTCCTTTCTCCATGTCCTCAGCGAGTTTTGCTTTCCTCCATTGACCTCATCTTCTTGCTGATTCTTTCACTCTTTTCACTTCTGAAAATCCGTTCTCGACTCAATGCTCATGCTAACGCCACCTCATCGATAACTAAACCCCTCTTGTTAGAAAAGGACTCAGACAACAAAGTTACGTTCTTTTTCCATATTCCTATCCTTGTAATCATTCTGTTGGCAATAGGTTACGCGGTTCTAAGCATCTTAACCTTCACCCACACCTCCCTGACTTCATGGAAACTGATCGAAGCTGTGTTTCGGGCGTCTCAAGCACTAACCAACGTAGTGGTTGTGCTTGTGATGGTGAATGAGAAGAAGGTTGGAGATGCTAAACATCCTTTGTCACTCAGAATCTACTGGGCAGCAAATTTTGTTATTGCTTGCTTATTTGTTGCTTCGGCCATTTACCGTTTAGTGAACATTGGTGTAGCCAACTTGGAGTTTAATTTGCAAATCGATGATATATTCTCGATTGTATATCTTCCCGTGGCTGTTTTTCTATTACTAGTAGCCATGAAAGGATCATCGGGGATTCATGTAGTCCAAAGACCAGATTCTGATTCGAGCTCCACCACGCCTTTCACGGAAGGGAATTTGAGTCCTTACGCTTATGCTTCATTTTTCTCCAAAGTAGTGTGGTTGTGGATGAACCCCCTGCTCCAAAAAGGCTACAAGTCGCCCCTTAAAGGTGATGATGTGCCTTCCCTTCCTCTTGAATTTCGAGCTGAAAAAATGTCAGAGCTCTTTGCGATGAATTGGCCAAAGCCAGAGGAAAACTGCAAACATCCAGTTGCAATCACACTACTCCGATGCTTCTGGAAACACGTAGCTTTCACCGGCAGTCTGGCAGCCATCCGACTTATAGTTTCGTTTGTGGGGCCAGTGCTTATTCAAAAATTTGTCGATTACACCTCTATGAAAGAAAGCTCTGCCTCCCAAGGACTTGTTTTGGTGTTTATCCTGCTTCTGGCAAAATCAGTTGAAGTCCTCTGTGCCCACCAATTCAATTTTCACTCTCAGAAACTAGGCATGCTAATTCGCTCCAGCCTTATCACTTCTTTATACAAAAAAGGAATGCGATTGTCCAGCTCTTCGAGGCAGGCTCATGGGGCTGGACAGATTGTGAATTACATGACTGTTGATGTTCAGCAGTTAGCTGACATGATGTTGCAGCTGCATTGTATTTGGCTGATGCCTTTACAAATTGTAGTTGCTTTGATTTTGATCTACTTTTATCTTGGCTTATCTACATTTGCAGCCATGCTAGGGACTATTGCAATGTTTGCGTACGTACTGTTGGGTTCAAAAAAGAAAAATACTTTCCAGTACTGTATAATGGCGAATCGTGATTTGAGGATGAAGGCAACGACTGATATGCTTAGTAATATGCGTGTCATTAAGTTCCAAGCATGGGAGGAGCATTTTGGTAGCAAGATACGAAATTTTCGTGAGTTGGAGTATAATTGGATTGGGAAGTTCATGTATGCTTTTGCTGTGAACATGGGGGTTCTCTGGACTTCTCCCACTATGATAGCAGTTCTTACCTTTGGAGCAGCAATTCTTCTGCGCTTTCCTCTTGATGCCGGCACTGTGTTTACAGTAATGTCAGTGATCAAAATACTGCAAGAGCCAGTCAGGACATTCCCTCAGGCACTTGTTTCGATCTCACAAGCAATCATCTCCCTTGGGAGGTTGGACGATTTCATTAAAAGTAGGGAATTGGATGAAAGTTCGGTGGAGAGAGTAGAAAACAGTGAGAGTAACATTGCTGTGGACATAAAAGAAGGGGCTTTCTCATGGGATGACGAAGGAGAGAAGGTAACTCTGGAAGTTTCGGAGCTGGAAATAAAAAAGGGGGACCTTACTGCAGTTGTTGGAATTGTTGGATCAGGCAAGTCTTCACTATTGGCTTCTTTGTTAGGGGAAATGCACAGGATCACAGGACAGGTTTGTTTGCTTACCATTCTCCCTTAATTTTACTCTCTAATTCTTCCATAGTAGATTGACTTATGGAAGATTAATTGACATCAATAGTGTCCATGTTAATATAATAATCCAAATCTTAAGTAAATATACACTCTGCTTTAGTGCTTGAATTTATTTGTCTATTGGTTGCTCCCTTAAACCCTAAATTGAACTGAATTATATTATTCTTTACTTCGATTGACTAACTCAATTCACATGCATAGGGAGTTATAAATATTATTAATATATTAATCTGCCTATACGCAAAAAAAAAATCTAAAAACTAAAGCATGAAAGAGCTACATTTATAAAAACTAAAATATATATATTTGATACTTTATAGTGATATATTGATGTTATAATTACTCCGCAAATTTCTATTTTAAATGAAGTTGGATGTGGAGGCTCCTCATTGGCACATTTCCGTTTTCAAATGTCCCCCGAGGAATTTTATGTACTTGTATCAAATTGTTGCAGGTCAGAGTTTGTGGGACAATAGCTTATGTAGCACAGACAGCATGGATTCAGAATGCGACGATTGAAGAGAACATATTGTTTGGATTACCAATGAACAGGGAGAAATACAGGGAAGCTGTGAGAGTGTGTTGCCTGGAAAAGGATTTTGAGATTTTAGAATATGGAGACCAGACGGAGATAGGAGAAAGGGGCATAAACCTCAGTGGTGGCCAGAAGCAACGCATTCAGCTTGCTAGAGCTGTGTATCAGGACTGTGACATCTATCTCCTTGACGATGTATTTAGTGCCGTTGATGCTCAAACTGGAACTTTTATCTTTAAGGTAAGCTGTAACTTCACCTTCCTGAATGATATTATAAACTTCCTACATTTTCATCGTCTTTTATCAGGAATGTGTTATGGGAGCTCTCAAAGACAAGACCATTATACTTGTAACCCACCAAGTTGACTTCTTGCGTAATGTCAACCTTATAGTGGTACGTACACTCTCATAAGTCTCTTAAATTTTTATGATTTTTATTGTAATTGTTCATGATGGTTTATTTCTGCGTAAGTCATCTTACAGATAACAAGAAAAGAAGACTCATAATCAATTAGGTGTTGCATTTTAGAATGATGTGCTACTTGTTGTACTCAATCGATCAAAATCATCCCTCAATATTACAACAACCTTAATTTTCTTAAACTAATCACAATCTCGTAAGTTTAAAATTGATCCAGTAACCTAGGAACCCTCAAGTTTAAAGTTACCTTAAACTAATGTTGGTACCAACAACAAGGTCATGCGGGATGGCAAGATCGTGCAACGTGGAAAGTACAAAGAACTTTTGGAATCTGGCTTGGATTTTGGCGCACTGGTAGCTGCTCACGAAACCTCTATGGAGCTTGTAGACAGGACTGATGCATCTGGTGATGATTCTGGCCCATCTACAAAACCTTCAAAAGAAGGGGAAAGCGGAGGAAAAATGAACTCTCAAGAAGAAGCCAAGTCTGATTATGGTAAGGGAACATCAAAGCTCATAGAAGATGAGGAGAAAGAAACAGGCGGAGTCAACTTGCAAGTATACAAACAATATTTCACTGAAGCATCTGGTTGGTGGGGAGTAGCCGTAATGCTGCTCATGACTCTATTGTGGACTGCATCTATGATGGCTGGAGACTACTGGCTGGCATTTGAAACTTCAGAAAATCGTGTCTTTAATCCCCTTGTGTTCATCGGTGGGTACGCTGCCATAGGAGTTATTTCGTGTATAATGCTAATGATCAGATCATATGTAGTAACACATTGGGGTCTAAAGACAGCTCAGAGCTTCTTCACTGGAATGCTTGAAAGTATTCTCCATGCACCAATGTCATTCTTTGACACCACTCCTTCCGGCAGAATTCTCAATCGAGTAAGTCTTTACAGTTTACACCTTCCTACAATTCCTGATATCTCTTTGAAAACAAGATAAACTAACATTTTCTATCTTATGTCTTGTGTTTGTGTAGATGTCGACTGATCAACTCTTTCTCGATATAATGATTCCACTGTTAGTTGGCTTGTTGTTGGTGACGTATTTCTCATTGGTCAGCGTCTTCTTCGTCACATGCCAAAATGCTTGGGAGATGATCATCCTCTTGATTCCATTGATTTGGCTATATAACTGGTACCGGGTAGGACACATGCACTAGCCTGATGATGATTTGTGCTGAATTTTAATTTTATTCAACTCAGGAACTTGATTTTGTACTTTGCAGAACTATTACCTTACATCTTCTCGGGAATTGACTCGGTTTGATTCTATTGCAAAAGCTCCTGTGATTCATCAATTTTCAGAGACCATTTCTGGTGTCATGACAGTCCGTGGCTTCAGGAAACAAAGAACATTTTGGGAAGAAAATATAAATAGGGTCAATGCAAACTTGAGAATGGAATTCCACAACAATGGATCAAATGAATGGCTTGGTTTCCGCATAGACCTGCTTGGAGTCGTTTTCCTCTGCGTTGCCATTATGTTCATGATCTTCTTACCTAGTGGTATCGTTAAGCCAGGTACACTCTCAGGCCTCATCATGATTAAGATACAACAATTTTTATGTTGCAATAAATCAAGTGATGTCAGTTTGGTGTTGCAGAATATGTTGGTCTTTCTCTATCCTATGGCCTGTCCTTGAGTTATGTTATGGCATATTCCGTAACTATGTCTTGCCAAGTTGAGAACAGAATGGTTTCAGTCGAGAGAATAAAGCAGTTCTCCAATATTCCGCCAGAAGCTCCATGGAGAATCCCTGATGGCCTTCCACCTCACAATTGGCCCACTCACGGTCATATCAAGTTACACGATTTGCAGGTAAAATCCACTCAAATCAGTTTGGACTTAGAGCTAATTTCAACCTTTATCTTAGGCTTGTCTTTGTAGAATATATGAATCAATATACTTGTTTTTGTATTTCGGTTGGGGAAAATTAGTTATTTCTACTGAAGATGGAAATCTCTTGTTCACATGCATCCAGTAACTTGTATATATGTGTTAATATGGCGAGCAGGTTCGGTACCGGCCAAATACACCACTGATTCTGAAGGGAATCTCTCTAAGCATTCAAGGAGGAGAGAAGATTGGGATAGTAGGTCGTACTGGGAGTGGGAAATCAACGCTAATCCAGGTGTTATTTAGGTTGGTTGAACCTTCATCTGGGAAAATAGTCATTGACGGCATCAACATTTGCACCCTGGGACTTCACGATCTCAGGTCTCGCTTTGGTATTATTCCGCAAGAGCCTGTTCTCTTTGGAGGAACTGTAAGAAGCAACATAGACCCCAATCAATCGTATTCTGATGAAGAAGTTTGGATGGTATTTATCACACAAATAACATAGTTCAGTACGTTTCTATGTCATTCTTCACTGCATAACATGTACTAGTTTCATTCCTGCAGAGCCTCGAGCGGTGCCAACTGAAAGACGTGGTGGCTGCAAAACCCGAGAAACTGGATGCTTCAGGTCTCAATCCTCTCAGCAATTAATCTCCTTGAAATATATTGCAATGAACTTAATTCAATGTGATTATTATTTAGTTGAGAGATGGATTATAATATGGGGATGAATCTTGCAGTGGTGGATGGCGGAGACAATTGGAGTGTGGGGCAGAGGCAGCTACTATGTTTGGGAAGGGTAATGCTGAAACGCACCCAAATACTATTCATGGATGAGGCAACAGCATCTGTTGATTCCCAAACTGATGCTGTCATTCAGAAGATCATCCGGGAGGACTTTAAAAGCTGTACTATTCTCAGTATTGCTCACAGAATACCCACTGTCATGGACTGTGATCGGGTTCTGGTTATAGATGCAGGTACTCATTTATGTCTCTTGTTTATGAGCTGCTATATAGCTATGCTGCAACTTTTTTGTTCAGTCATGTATAAGCATTTAGCCTTTTACAGCTAATCATACATATCTTTTTGTTGCTAGACAAATAAGATTAATGCTAGGTTCTGTATCTTGACAGGATTGGCAAAGGAATTTGATAGACCAGACCGTTTGCTGGAAAGGCCCTCACTTTTTGGTGCCTTGGTCCAAGAGTACTCCAACAGATCATCCTAATCATGAATCCTCTTTTATCGTTCATTTCATGATTTATTCTGGCTTTGGCTCTGTCAGCGTACGACATCAATGTAATGTCTTTTCAATAAGCCGTCAGCCTCAGAGACATCATCAATCTGCAGATTTGTATATGATGATGTTAGACAGGGACCAAAATTTTCGCCCAAAGTGTTGATATTTCTTGCAATTCATTGATTGGAAGAACACGAAAAGATGAACTGCAAGACAAAATTTTGTGCAATCTACAAGGACTCTCACTTACATTTCAATTTTCAACCTGTGACGAAAAGGGCTGTAGTGTACTTGTTATATATTGCTCCCTATCTCCTGTCTTGTTCCCTGTTATTTTCACCCAGAATGTTTTGGTATTCTCATTCTATCTTCAACCTTTTTTATTGCTATGAGAAGCTAACATATAACACTATACACCGTAGCACAACATATTTTAAAAGGCTAAGCGGATCCGCACTCCTTGCAATTATTTGTTTCTAAACTAGAAGCCTAACCAAAATATTGGCTAACACCAAGAGATTAAATCAGTAATTATAGTATCTTAAATATGTCAAAGTTATCAAAAAGAAGGTTTAGCTCATATTAGTTGGAGTTTAATCTTGTTGTCCTTGTAGTTCTATCTAGGGCTGTGCATAACCCTCCCAACTTGACTAAATTGGCTTAGATTAATCTAGCCCAACATGTAAAAAACTAAGCTAGTTCGGGCTATAGGTTAAACCAACAAGTTCAACCAACCTGAATTGGCTTGATCTACTTCATTAAATAAATGGAAAAAAAATGTTCTATTATCTTAAAAATCTCATCTTATTCTCCCCTCTCTAGAATATTCCTCTTTTATTTTATTTCCATCCTTGTCGCTCTTTAATTCCTCACACATCTCACACCGCTACGCATTTTGCTCTCTCCTCCCACTCTCACATCTTGCTCTCATAGTTGCTGCCAATCTTACTCTCCCCTCTCTAGAATATTCCTCTCTTTTATTTTATTTCCATTCTTGTCGCTCTTTAATCCCTCACACATCTCACACCGTTACGCATCTCACTCTTTCCTCCCACTCACACATCTTTGCTCTCATAGTTGCTGCCAATTTCGTGTGATTGTTGTCAGCGCCATCACTAACTTCCTTACATCTTGTCGTGACTGTGATCCTCAATCCTTTCCTCTCATATCACACCTCTTCTTCTCCTTGACCTCCTTTCATTGCTTAGAACTTGTCATTTTCACAACACACCCAAGCCTTAGATAGACGTTCCTGCTTGCAACCATCATCGTCGCTATCATGGCCTCCTTTCCTCCTCTTTGCTGACTTGTCAACGACAAGTGCTGAGCATGGAAGATCCTTGTTTGTTACAGTAGTTGTTATTTTTGGTTTAGATTGTTGTTGTTTTTAGTTGATGTGCTTGTTGTTGTAGATCTTCTCTTTAAACTTTGTCTAAATCTTCTAATTATGCTCTAGATCTTCACATCTTTTCGTCTTCTATTTTTTAATTCCCATTAATGATTTAACCCAAGTTGTCCGGTGGTGCAACCCAATTTTACCCAGCTATGACTCGATCATTGACTACTCTGGGCCACGATTTCAACCAAACCTGGACCTGGGCCTGATCCAGCCCATACTCACCCCTAGTTCTATCCAACTTAGCTCTAATTAGTTGAAATTTAACCTTGTTACCCTTACAGTTCTACCCAACTTAGCTCAAATTACACAAAACCATTCCAAAATTCTTGACAAATTATACATTCCTTGATTTAAGACACATTTTCTACATAGATCCCAACTCAAGGAAATCAAAAAGAGCTTTGGTTTGCTGGATATTACTATTAAAATGGCGCGGGAGACAGATTGTCAAACATTCATTACTATGCTTTTGCTTCAATAACACGGCCCACTAGTTGATCATGAAGAGATTTTTCCCATCAGAGTGACACCCTCAAACTAACAACACGAGGGCGGATATCTTAAACAACATACATTACTTCAAATTTGCAACTGCATGAGGACCACCATCATATCACAAATGACAAATTTACATGTAAGAAAATTTAATTTGAATATCCGACAAATGATTCGTTTATTATAAACAAAAATTGCTAACAAACATGAGAAATATTACATTGGAGAACATACAGATCGACACTGAATCAGAGAAACTGAGTCACTTAGCGAGGTACTCTTTTTCTACTTAGTATCTCCTGTTCTTTTAGTCGGTGTTGGAATCTCGTAAGGCGAGCTTGAAGACTAACCAGACTAGCTGCTTTGCGGGAGAGCATAAAGCTCAATTGGGTTACGTAGTTGTCAATAAGGCTCCCTGGCTGGTCTACTTCTGCCAAGAGTTTCATTTCCTATGAAACCACAAGGAATATTAGATGAGCGGTGCCAACTTATATATTTTAGGTAATTTATTGTGTACTATTTATCTTATAACTAACTTTATTATAAATATTGTTAACTTATTTTTAAATTTAAAACCCACATGCTCTGATTTGATTTGACAAAAGCCACAGTATCCAAGAAATATATTGAATTGAAAATAATCTAGCGATCCTAATAAATTTTCAAGGAGGATATAAACGTGGTACTAATAATAGGATAAACATTTCTAGCATGAGAATTTAAGGGATAAAGCCCAAAGCAGCATTCATTTAAATAATGGTTCCCCACTGGCTTCATGTGCCTGTCTAATGCTATATATAGACATATATGCATGCATAACCTCTGAAAAACTGTTGGCAATGGCTTAAAAGCAGAGAAAGTGTTTGGCTTCAACTTTTCTATTTCCACGACGACCCCACTACAAACCCTGAATTCATCTAAATCTTGGTTCCATACTAAAATCTAGAAGTAACTTGACAAGCAATTACAAATAAACTAATTTTAGTTATAAAAAGAAGAAAAAACAAGAATCACTTACTTCACGAACAATCTCCATTGTGTCCTCTATTTCTTTCCTATGAGCAGCAATCAATGCCTCTTCCTCCTGCAAAAGTATATTGAAGTTTTAACATAAAGCATGAATAAGTTTTACACTCAACTGAACACTAGCAAAGACAGAGTAATTCAACTTAGTTGAACCTCAAGTATTGAATTGATATTCCCATCAGGAGAGAACTCCATTTCAGATTGCCTAGATCCAATTGTAGTAGTGCTATAAGTCCCTGTGCTCTGCTGCTTGGAGCTTGCTGTCGAGTGATCAGACCCATTAGCATCCCTTTTCAGCCAATTTGTAGATCTTTCTGACTTCTCCTCTTTAGAAGGTTTCCTACGAGGAGGAGATACTTTTTTAACTTTATCATCTGTATCAACCGTGTTTTGGGAATAAGAGTTCATCTTCAGATTGCTGATAGTATCACTACAAGAATTCTTCACCTCAGACCTTCCCCTCTCCATTGAGGCAGAAGCCAAGCCTTTTTCCTCTCGCCCATTGAACACATAACTTGATGGAAGATTTGAAGGCTGTTTGTCAACCTCAGCAGCAGAGCTGTATGAAGAAACTTCCTTTTCCACCAATCTTCTACCAATATCCATTATTTTTACCTCCTGACGCTGATCATTAACATCCTCTGTACCAGCACTTGCTGGAAATGGTATGCATGAAACCTCCTTATTAGTTTGCGGTACAGGATTTGAGGCCTGGTCCTTTCTAGGATTTCCACTTTTTGATAGACTTTTAACCCTGCTCATATTATAATGACCAATCAGTTAAAAAGTACAGACAAGAACAAAGTAGGGAGGTGCCCTGTTATGCAACTTGTTACAGTCCATATAGCGGGGAAGCACATACCGATCTGCATATCTCAAGGTATTGAGTGTGTGTTCACAAGACCCGGCATTCGGAGATATACAAGAGATCATAACAGTCTTGGAATTGCCAACAAAAGAGTCACGAAGCACCTCTGTAAGTTTGCTTCCACGAAATGGAATATGAATCTGGTCATTATCTAGGGCTCGAATGCACTCCTTCAGAGCCAAAAGGCTCCTGTTTATTTCTGCCCCTTCAATCCTGTAGAGTGAATGATACTTAATTTTGTGACATGAAGTGATTCGTTACTAAATAAAACAAGTGAAATTTCCTGGACGCAATGGCCATCCTTGTTTACAGCAATTACAAGAAAATACAAACTAAATTACTAATACAGAAAACAAACAGCTAACACACTGATACATTTTACTTGATTCAGAGAGTAATAAAGCTTTTTTTTTTTTTTTGCCAGAGAGAGTAGTAGAGCATAATTATCATAGTTTGTGCACATTGGAAAGTGAAGCATAGTGTTGTGCTATGAAGTGATTTGTTACTATTTTTTTTTTTTTTTGGAAAACCCATATATATAACAAGTTACTATATATAAGTTTGGGACTATGGAGCTTAATATAACAACCCTCTAATTAAACATTTACAACAAGAAGATGTTTTATCCCACTAAGTGAAGCCGACTACATGGATTATACAACACCATTGTACTCTATCAAAGACCAACTCTTCAGATATATAAGATCTGTTTTATAACTTCCTTAAATATCCCATAGAAGCATTAAAAGGATACACAATTAAATACGCAAATCATTTTAAAACATCAATTTTTATTTTAAGGTTTCTTAATTAAACATTTTAAAAACAGTATATTTTTTTATTTTTACATACACAAATCATTCCAGATAGCAACATGCTACTAGAAGTTGATTTTTGACAATAGGGAAACATTAAATGGATAAATTTATTTAAAGCAGAAAAGGTACCGCGTCTGACGGTCATTGTCAGTGGTGTCAGCACCTCTTTCACTTCCAGCAAGATCAATAAAAGAAATTTTCCCCACAACCTTCCCAATTTTTGCCTCATGTCCATCATTGTTTCGTTTACTCTCTTTCACCACACTGTGCTTCTTCACAGCCAATTGTAAGATAGCATGTGACCTGGAGGACTCCTCATTAGCACCAGTGGATCCAGTACTTCTAGCAGCATTACCTTTCTCAATAAATTCTTTGACAATTTGTACATCAGAAACTTCAAATTCTTGCAGCCCTACAATGCAAACTTGTTGCCTGCCATCTTCTCTCATGCAAAGTTTTCTATTCAAAGAGTAATAACAAACAATCATGCAACAATTCATTAACAACAAACAATCATGCAACAATTCATTAACAGTTTGCAGCCAAAAGTAAGCACAGCTTGCAGGTCAATACATTGTGAACGAAAGAAGACAAATGCAAATGTATATTGGTTGACAAAAACGGGTGTGAACATGCATTTACACCAACAAGAAACAGAAAAATACATGCTTGATGCAGAATGATGTTCTGGATATTAAAGTGGCTTCTGGATATAATTTGACGCCTTAATTCAAACATTAAATACCACATATTCTAATTAAGTCCCTGATAACAAAAATGAAGCAGCCATATACATGAGATATTAAGGCAGCCTGATGTATGCTTAAATACAAACTGTACTACATATCTTCTTCATTAAAATTATCTATGCATTTAACCAAATACACCAAGTGTGCTGACACGAATAATTAAATCATAATAAAATATTCAAAATAACACACCATGAGAAATACTCACTTTCTGTCACTAAGAAGATCAAAGAGTTTTCCACCATATATCTCAAAGTAGCTAAGCCACAATTTAAATCTCTGATTTTGGTAAACAGGTTGATGCAACAGTCTAACAAGGTCTTCTGCAGCTCTGAGAGGTAAAGGTTGCATTGTGTAGGTTTTACCACTTCCTGAAAGTAAAACATGTGAGCATTACAGATATAAATGAAACTATGAGGAAATAGGAATGAAGAACAGCTATGGAAAATGAATGAACTAGTTATATAGTTCCAACCATTACAGATTCTTCCTTGAAGAGAAAAGGCATCATTTGTTTGAAAAGCAGATTGACAATTCACACCTTCCATAGCGTATGTAATTGCAGTTTCCATCAAATACAATTACCTTCTCAGTCACAGTAAATGCCATTTATAGCCTTCCATACTCGCAACAGGTTATGTCATATACAAAAACTTTAAAATGTTAAATAAATTGGACCACATAAACATGCCTGCCAGGAACAACAGTGAACGAGGAAAAAAAATAAAAAACTGGGCCTCATTGTTTTCTGTTTCCAAGGAGGTTCTATGCAAATGCTCAGTTGCTGACCATATCTAGAACCATGAATAACTGCTTAGATATATAACATGCCACCAGGACATAACAAGAATAGAATAAAAAGCCATGCATATATTGGGAATACTAGAAAGTTACAACAATTTCAACACAAGATTAGGAACAACTGGCGATTATAATGAAGTACATTTAGCATGTGAACAGGAAACAAGAGACACTTCACCTGTCTGACCGTAAGCAAAACATGTAGCTTTGGTACGCTGAAAAATTGTAGGAATAATTGGCTCCACTGTTTCTCGATATACCTGTTATGATGCAAAACGAGTACATTAATTGTGCCTTTTTACTAACCAAAACCAAGGAGGCAAGAACAACCACTGGATTGCACAAAAACCAAATGCAAGCAACAATATACAGAGACAAATGATGATTACGAAGAAAATATGATCATATTATTATAGTGACAATAAAATTAAATATTTGATTGCAGCTGCCTTACCTCATTATTCGTAACATGTTCATCAAGAACAGCGTCAAAACAAAACTCATGCTTCTCTACATAAGCTGTCAAATCAACCTAGTAGAATAGAACAAACAATCAAATCTTTGAACAGCAAACGAAATCAAATATCATTCACTTAAAGAGAATTTGGAATTGAACCAGCAAATATTTAAATTTTTAACTGCATAATTTTGATGGATTACTTCAGAAAAGTACAAAATCAAACCTTTAGTTTGGGTTCATGGACAGTCAAATATGCATTGTCATATACAGTTACAATATCATCCTCCTTCTTAGCAAGCTCCTTCTTGTTTAAAGGTCTTTTGCGGACCTAAAGCATTAAAAACATATATTTCAAAAGTTATTAGAGAATAATAATAATTATCATGATATTATAAATATTTCAAATGCTCCTGAATTAAAACTGGAACCAAAGTTCGCAATTGTCAGCTGTCATATTCATTCAATTCTGAAATTTTTAATCAAAATTCATTTTGTTCATCACTTTCTTAAGACAATGCTGTAAATTTTAGTGAACTACTGCTATCCAGGGAAAATAATGGCGTCAATAGTAACAAGAATAGTTGTTTTTGTCACTGTTATACTAATATATCAACTGAGCCCTCATTGTTCTCTAACAACCATAATGAGCTTCAAAATCAACTATTATATTTAATATAAATAAATTAAGCTACCAAAAGAAAAAAAAAAAAAAAAACTCTCCCTGCATCATATCTAAAACAAGGCAACTTTTTATACAAGTTAACCGAAGCGAGACTTATAGTTAGTAATTGTCCAACTAATCAAGAAATGTGGGTGGTGCCATCCAATATAAACGACATACCACAACTCTAATCTTTGCGACATTATTTTCCCTTGTATTATTGTCTTTTTCATTCATTGGTAAAGAAACTGATGCATCTACATCTGCTTCTCCTCTTTCATTCTTGCTGTTTATTGGATTGAGACCGTCTTCAAATACTCTAGCACCTCCAGGCATGAAGGGTGATGGTTCAAAAGGTTCTGAAATAACATGCTGACAAGAGAAGAAATCAGAGCCAATACAAAATATGCAAGCCCAGACGCTTGTACTACTAGGGTGAGAAGAAGTAATAACAAATTCAGAAATGGATGGGCACAATGAGAATTGTTAGAAATTTAGGACGTAATAAACCACCCTTGGGCTTCTAAAATTATCCCTATCATCACAGTGGCGCCTTACCCAGTAGGACCGGGTGTCTCTCCTTCCTACCATTTTCAATCTCCAAAAAAAAAAATCCCTGGGCCGTCTCCTCAAAGCCTTAACTTTTTGTATGAAGTGGTTCTTAATTTTGTATCTAAGCCTCTTTAAATCAGTGGTTAGAAGATTGATCCTTATAACCCCAATTTCTTAATTAGATCAATTTCAGCACAGAGGTAAACAGCTCAGCACCAAAATATGAATCACACCTCAGACAAAAGCTCTGTATCATCCATCGCATGAAGATCCAAGAGCCCAGCTCCAAAATCCCCCCTGAACTCAGGAGAATAAAACCCATCTGATGCAGCTACTCCACCTAAGGTTTGGGAAGAGGGTGTATACGGGTCTGAACCAGATTCCCCACTAAAATTGAGGTTTCTCATCAACTTAAAGAGCCTCTGCTTTTCTTCAGCTGACTGTGCCCCGTAACCCTGCAAAAATGTCATTAGCTAAAAAAGTTGCAAGAGGCGAAGGGAATAAATGAGTATTACCTTAAAAAATCTAATGCAAACACAACAATTTAAAAGTTTACAAATATATATAAGATGTGAAAACATAAATAAATTCTTTTTCACCAAAATGAGAGTACCTGCATAAGAAGGTTGGGGAGGAGGCGATGATCGATACCAGTAGAAGCCAATGGAGAGGCCAGATGCTGCAAGCCGGCGGACTGCAACCACCGAGCCATGACCGCATCACCGGCATCACCGGCAGGCCCTGCATTGTGCAAAGGCCCACTGCCGGCGTGGTCATACAGAGCAGTCGCCGCAGCATTGCTCTGCTGCATCTGGCCACCCATGTGGCGCTGGGAACGTCGTTGGGGCGCCAATTTTCAAGATCTGTCAATGCACAAGCTTCACACAAAAAAAAAACTATTGGCAACATAAATCATAGAGGGGGAAAAGAAAAATATACATCAAATGAAGTCCGAAGAAAATTATAGGACCTCAAAGAAATTAGAAATACTCACAAATAAGGGGGAAAATCGAATTCAAAGAGGAACATGAAAGTGGTAACTCAAAACAGAATCCACCAAATCTGATATTCAACTGAAACAGGTTTCAGAATTTAACCAAAAACTCCAGAAAGGAACAAGGAAAAATGTCAAAATTAAGCATTTATGCGGACATTAGATAACGCACACGATTAAAACGAAGGGCGCAAAATTAATGGGATCGGGATCTGCGCTTCGAGATTAGACAAGGTTGGATGGATGGCGATCAGATCTGAAAGTAGATGAAAAGGCGAAGCCCCAGATCAATTGAGATAGCCAAACGCTCTCGGAATTTCGCTTTGCGTGTATCCTAGTGAAGAAGAAATGGGTTTGGCAACGACGGCAGAGATTCCACGGGACTCGTGTATGCCTTCAATAATATACTTTGAGAAAATGAGAGTATCTGTCATCGAAAAATTACTATATAACATTTTCAAAAACAATTATTAAACGGCTACGACGAACTTCGAGCCTTTTCCAAAAGACCTGTATACCCTCGCCATAGCCGCTCATTTTTCAGTTGCGCCTTTTCGGAGAGGACTTGATCACCTGAACCGCCCCCACCAGCTCACGCGAAATCATTTGGCTACCAAACTGAAAAATGTCACCAAGCCTTTGATCATTTATTTAATATCATCATCAACTACATCATCTTACCATTTAATAATTGACTAATTATAAATATATAATGGAAATTAATTAGTACCAACGACGTGCATAAGGAAACAATGTGAAGATGAAATTAGCCATGAGGATCAAAACTACCAGACAAAAAGGGCCATAAGCCCTTTTCAAAGAGGTCTGAGAAGACCAAAACGAATGAACCTTACCAAAGAGATACATCCATGTTTTGCTACTCATTTGCGGTTATGGACTGACTTTAATCGTTATGGAAAACCTTAATAATAATAATTATTATTATTATTATCTAATATTAGCTCTCTTAATTCAACCTAATTGCCCCCTTCCCCCGAAGTTACATGAACAAATTTTGCGAGAGAAGCTTAATTTCATGTGAATGGCAAGTTAATGTAATTTGCCGGCTAATCAAGGTCATTCAAGTATGTGACCTTTTATTATATACTTAATTTAATTGATTAATAATAATAAAAACTTGAAGGAGGAAATAGTGATGTTCATTGGGACCATGACATGGCTACTCTAGTACGGTATTTTAGGCTATAATCATCACTTTTTTTAAGTAATAAAGTATTTTCGAAAACTAATATCTTTGAAAAATATAAAAATTATTAAAATAAATTTTATATTTTTTAATAAATTTCTTTTACACATACAATTAAAGAATCTAAGATAATATATTTAAAAAATTTAATTATCTATCCGCTATAATTATATCATGATCTTGTTAGTCTATCCCTCACTTGTGTAGTTTTGTTGAGTATAGTTTTGTTGAGTACATCTTACAAACAAATATCCCAATTCATCGTTTCCGTTGAAGTTATTCTTACTTACGTGGTTGGCAAAAGAATTCCTACGTGCGTGGATTTCTTTTCTTGTTATTATATTTTACTCGTCCTTTATCCAAATACCAAAGTTTATGACACTTCTATTCGTAAATTTACAATCAACTTGTTTAATATTTCAAGGAGAAGGTTATTTTTTAAATGGATTTTTATAATACCTGCAGTAGAGTATGTTGCAAGGGGGAAAAAAACTTAAGTATTTAATTTAATTTAATAGATTCTATGGCATATCTTTTCCTTTTAATTTATTATCCAAATAATATAGTAAAATTAATTTTCAAGAATCAATTAGATTTTGCCGTAATTTATATTTTTTGTTTAATCTTTATATTATAAAAATAGGGATAAAATAAATTATTTATTATTTTTTTTAATGTAAGATCTTTTTAACGAATCACGCAATTAAAAATGAGAGTTAAAATAGTTATTTAGTTTAATTCTTTAAAAATTACATGTTTTTCTAAAACTATTCTTATTAAATTTTTTTTCTTCCTTATGAATTAAATAGAAATATTTTTTTATAATATATAATAAATACTTGAGTGGATATCTTATATTTATAATCAAATAAAAATATATCCATATTCAAAACAAATGGAGTATTATTTAGCTACTTTTATCTCTGTAATGTTATGAAGCACCGATATTTAAAAAAAGTAGACATACCCATATCTGATACACGATATGATATGATATGCGTATCGTACTTGTACATACATATCCATTCGTACCACTTTGTACCCATTTATATCACTTCAAATTTTCACATTAAAATACAATTATTTGAAATTGTTATAAATATTTTATGGATTATTTTAACATTTATACTATACTTTTTAGAATATTTAATATCTTAATAGGTAAATTTATTAATTATACATATAAATAATTATATAAATAATATTATATAGGTATTAATATCTATCACACCCGTATCCTAAAATTTTAAAATTTATCATATTTTTCGTATTATACTGTATCATATTTCATACACGTACCCGTTATATAGCTGTAATGACAATCACAGGCTCTTTTCACACCGCAAAACCATTTAAGAGAAACAAATGGGAAATCTGAAATTAACCCATACAGACAAGGAGGATTCAAGTAACGAAGTGGGTTTGCATGACGAGTGAGAAACGTCGTGGCTATAACTCTCAAAATCTCAATGCACCTGTAATGGTACTTGTAGAATTATAACAGATATATAGAGAATGGAGAATTCACAAACAACTCCAGATTTATTATGATGCAGTGAGAATATATCAAACTGATAATTCTCAGGTTAACATAGAACAGAGGAAAGAAATCTCATAGAAAGAAAACAATCTAGAGCAGAAAAGAAAGAAGTCTCGGAGGAAAAGAATCCACTCAAATCTCTCTTAACCATTCACTCGTAACCCCTCCTCATATATCTGTTAATTTCCATGTGGCTTTCCTCAAACGGTTACTCCTCCTAACGTCCTCATGCATGGTTACCGATTCTTGCAGAATTTTTGACACCTGTCCTTCTAGAGTTTCCCCCTCCTGAATCATATAAGTTTGGCCCATGATAATCCCGTCCACATTACTGGGTTGGTCCTCATTATTGGGTTGGCCCATGACAGCACCCTCCATTTGAAAACAAAATTAAAAGATAACAAAAATGAATTTCACTTTTTATGGTGTAAATATAAGCGCTGACTCAATATGAGGAAAATAATAAGAGATGAAAGTTAAAATTTTCAAAAAAAGACTAATAAGTATGGTTTGATTCAAAAGGAATATATTCTTTTTAGTAAAATTGAAAAAAGGCAACTAGACATCTCATATATGTCAATGTGAGCATGAGACTTATCTCTGTTTGATTGGAATGATTCAGAGAGAAAGAGAAAGAGGAAAAATTGATAATAGGGAGAAAATTTTCTCTTTCCAACCCTCTAAAAGTGGGGATTAAGAATAAAATGAACAAATCCCTCTTATCCCTTTTAATAAATCTAAATAAGAAAAAATTAAAATCTCTCACTTTCTCTCTCATCTCCTCCATCTGATTAATTAAAACTGTTTTTGAGAATAAGTTTTAAAAATAAAAAAATATATTTGAATAATTGTTCTTAAAATCATAACTAGTAAATGTTAAATGAGTTATTCAAAATTTATAACTTTACCATTAATGATGTAGGTACTTTAAGACTTTTCTTGTGTTTTCAAAAATAAAAATTATAAAACACTTTTAAAGATATTCTAAGTATTATGTTTTTTTTTTCAGAATATTTTATAAAAAACATGTTTACCAAAAAAAATTTTTATTTTTTTATTTTTGAAAATAAAAAAATTATTTTCACAACCTGTTTTGAAAACAATTACCAAACAGGCCATTTATTTTTCTATTTTAAAAAATGCAGTTTTGAAACTGACTGATAAACAAACCCTTAATCTCTCATTGATTGTTTGTTTTTTGGGCTTGGACAAGAATCTTGTACAATCATACACACCACCTCAACGCTAAAACAAGTTGCACATATACATTTTCTTTCGTTCTTTCTTTTATTAAGTCCATCCTCTATATTAATTAAACAAGTTAAAACACAAATACAGCAACCATGAATCCAATGGAGGGTGATATTTTCCTTTTCCAAAAATAAGTGAAACAAGAATCTATTGGGAGGGTACCAAATGACTAGTTTATACTTATGCTTCATAAATTTCATGCCCCTTTCACTGTCCAATATGTAAATATACACATATATTTGTGTTGACTATAATAATGGATGCCACGAAGAGGTCAAGGTTGCAAAGTCCAAATGTCAAAAGTAGGATTTCATCATCACATACTTACAAGCATTTATGAACACCTGGTAAAAGTAGGTATTGCCTCTAATGCTCAATACGACATCTTAACCAATTGTTTGATAGACAATGGACCCATATCATATTTAGGTAATCAGTAGATGACTGTAATTAACAAAGCATAAGGAGTAATATTACAACATTATGATATGATGACGATAATATTAAGGCTCAGCTTAAAATAATGAGATGCCCTGTATTTTTGTGAGATGGCCTCTCTGTAATATAATATTCCCAGAGTCTTTCTTGCTGTCTCTTGCTTTTATCAGCTTCCTCCGTTGAACGTCAATCAGCAAAGTAAATAATATATATAAAATACCCATTGAAAAGCCATCTTGGATAAAGCATGTGTTTTTTAATTAACAAACGTGGCATTGTTTTTTCCCTCCAAGTGAATGGAAGAAAATATAACATATATATATATCGAGAGAGAGAGAGAAAAAGGGTGTTTTGTTGTGATCATGGTGGGGCATGGAAGAAGAATGAAGAAGGTGGATTTCAAAGGGTGGCAAGTGATTTCTTTCTTTTGAAAATGTGCCTAACTTGTTGTCATACTCATACCTTGCGGTACACTTCTGTTGGAACAAAAGCGATTGCTTTTGCTTAAAGCATGAGAGGATTTGAGATCCAACTAATGAATAGAAAGCACTAATTTTGAATTAAAGGTTTAATTAATCATATTTATTGACCAACTTAGCTCTTCCATCCTTTCTAAACGCACACCCACACCGCATTTTTGGTAATCGAAGTTGATAACATGGCTCCTTTTTACCCCCCATTTCGTCTTTCTGTTCCACGTGGCTTTATGGTTAACTTTATCTCATTACTTCCTTAATCAACTTTAAAATTAAATCTAAGCTCTAACCACGCCAATAGTTTAAACACATAATAGAACCAAGTCACAAGACACACACAGACACATACATAGTATATTGGTCTTCCTCTTTTTCTTCATCAGCTTCCTTGTTATGACAAATCAAACGTAACATAATATAGAGCACTCTTTGAAACTTTTTTCTTGGCAATAACTTGCCACTACTTTAAATTCTAACTAGTTCAAATTGAGTTACGATTAAGTCCTATTTGAAAAAAACTCTATGAAAGATATTTTCTACATTCATATGATTTCGAATGTAAGACATCATACTTAAGTGATCATAATCTCTTTTATTAGCACCAACACCTGGTATTAGAGTGCTCTTTGAAACTTTGGCATTAAGATATAGACTAATTATCATTATTTTTTCATATTAAGATTTATTAAATTAGTTCCCCTTTTTTATGACAATGATTTTATCCTGTGAATACCATCGGGTTAAATTTTTTTGCAAGTCTTTATTCAAGTGGTAGTTTTTGTTTTTCAGGCCAAGTTTGTAAGTGGTAGTTTGCACAACGTCATATTGAGTTCACAGCAAGATTAAGATATCAATGATTATCATAATTTTGTAATCATTGAATTAACATACTAGTGATGTCACCTGAAACAAACTCATTTGATGTAACTATGCAAATTAGTTTCAAGGCAATATAGAGTATCACTGAAAGTTAATTAAATGCTTTTTTCTAAGAAAAATTATAGTCACCTATGAAAAATGAAATAGATTAAGTTAATTGTAAACATTATCACAAAAAAAAGTTAATTATAAATACATGAAATAGATTTTCAATTAATCAATCTATTCAACAAAACACTCAATATTTGAATAACTACCCGGAAAATTTTTTTTGGGCAATACGAACCCGGAAATATTTCAAAACAGCCAATATAATATATATTGTAACAAAATTTGTTATTCTAATTTACACAGGCGGGCTTGACTAAATAAAGAATATTGGATATTGAGTTATTGACATAAATACAGTAACACAGAAAATCTCGAAGAATTTGAGACGCTGTTTAGTGGTCCCTTCAGATTGGTCAGTAACACAAACATGCTAATCTTCGAATTAATAAAAAAAGTGCTAATCTTTTTTTTTTTTTACCAAGGAAAAAAGTGCTAATCCTGGCCCCCGGTTTTTTCGGACTCAAGATCCGCGAAATCGAAATATGGAAATGGGAAATTTTATTCCAAGGTCAATTCTACTGTAAATTAACCTCTCCAATAATGAATACAAAGCCTGCGAATGCGTATATGGATTTTGTGCTCATCCATATAATGCTCATCTTTAAAAGTCTTGAGGCGGAATTACTCTATGATTGAGAGTTTTTTTTTTTCTCTTGGTGGAATAAAATTGAATGGGATGGTTAAAGAAAATAAATCATTCTTTAGATAAATTTTTTATAAGGGAATAGAATAGTAAGAGAGAGTCTCTCAAGTCCTCCTTAGCCATCCAAACTCAATTTTTATCGTCCCCCAAATTGGGGGGTCACGAATGAAATAGTTTGGGGTTTATATTATATTTACAAAATTACTTTAAATTTAATTAAAACACATATATATCTAATAATATTTATCATTAATCTCTTCATCATCACTCTCATTTTCTTCACTATATAGAGTCATCATCTAACCTCTCAACTATATCAAGTTATTCTCTCAATCTCTTCATAGCCTGAAAATTTTTAATTTTTTCTATTGGAAACTTTGAATTTGAAAATGGTGAATAATTTTTTTTCTAACAAATTGTAATTGTAATCTTATATATTTATAAAGAATAACAAATGAAAAAATCTCATTATATAAAGGCTACTTGAAAAAAATATTTGAAGTTTATTCAAAAACATTTTGTACTTTTTAATTTGAAGCAATTTCATATTTTTTTATCTAAATTAAATTATAAGGATAATATGGGAAAGAAAATATTATAAACCATCATATTTCATTAATTTTATAATAACTCTCAAACAATAGTTAAATGAAACCATTCCTTTTCATCTTAAAATCCTAAAACAATGGAATATTATATTTTATTTTATTTCGTTGTGTTCCGTTCCTTTCCACTTTATTTTATTAATGATCATTCTATTACATACTATATTAAACTCTCAAACGAACCCTTAGGGGGCTAGGATGGCGCTGGTACTCCCAAAAGTTTTTAATTTTTATTTTATATTATATTTATATTTTTATAAAATTTTATATTTATATGGAGATTATGTATTTATTTACCATCCCAAATTTATATTTTATTCTAAAAATAGATTAAAAATTTAAAAGTCAACATATTCTAACTTATTTTACTAAATACAAATTTATTATCTCTTTTACTTTTAATTTTTCTTTCTTTTTCAGTTTCTCTCATTCACTTAGTTTTACTTTTTCTCTTTTCTGTTTTTTTACTTCTTTTTATTCTTTTAGTCGTCCTCTGTATTTTTTAGAATTTTTTAAATTGACTAAAAACTAATAAAAGGATAGTCACTATTAAATTATAATGTAAAAGTATAATTTTAGTAAAAAATATTATATAGGAATAATAACCACCATATATCTTTTTTTATGTAATTAGACTTATCTATATATCCAAATTTCTGCAAACACTCAAATAACTTCTAATTTTTTGTTTAGTGATCATGTACCATTTAAACAAATCAAAACTTACTCTTAATTAATTTTTTAATTACATAGGTTTACTTATGTAAGTTTTAAATTTTTATATTATTAGACATGATTAATCCCTTTAGTATATTATAAAATTAATTTTGAAAAACATATTGACAATAAATATTAACAATAAAAATAAAATTATATATATCAACTATAAAGAAAAAAATATTAGCCCCACTAGGTTTTCAGTTCTGGTTCCACCCTTATTCAAAAGGGTCTTCTTTATTTCAATTTGAGCTTTGTAAAGAAATTAGGGGTAACATAAAACCCTACTTTGAATAGCCATTATGGTTTGGAGTTTGGAATGAGCAGCCATACCCGCACACTCAACTAGAGAACACAATATTAAGATGGGCATTTGGTGGTTATCTCATTCTAGTCTAAAGGCCCTAAGAAATGGGTGTTAAGGCCGTTTGGTTTAATTATAGAAGAAGGTGTATGATATAATTATTATTATATTATATTAATTGGCACACTTGGTTGTACAAAATTTAGATAATGAGAATTATATCACTATCTCAAATCTATGTGATAAATTATATTGTTATAATCAATCATAAAAACACTAAATTACCCTTAACAAAAACAAAAATATATATTTCTCCCCAGTCACCACAAGTTACCAGTGGCCACTGCCACTATCACTACCATTGATCGCCACCACCAGTTACCAAATGCTACCACCGCTATTAGCCACCAAATGCTATCACTGCCACGTGTCTTCAATGCCATCAATAACAGTTGTCAAATGCTACCACCGCTATTAGCCACCAAATGCTATCACTGCCACCTGTCTTTGATGCCATCAATCACCACTGCCATTGCAAGCCACCAACACTCTAGTTGCTAGCCAACTGCTGAGTACCTCCACCATCAATGTCTCTGCCACCACTTTGGGGGTATTTTGGACTTTTCTTAATTATTTATATTTAATTAAATATAAAAATAAATTTATTTTTCTACATCTCTAATATAAAAATAAATTTAAGTTTATTTATGTCTCTAACATCAAACCAAACACTCATATAATCATTGTTGCATTGCATTAAATTACATCATATAACTTAACCCATTTATCCTTTTTTGTAATTGAGCCAAATGTGTTATTGGAACAATTGTGCAAAGGATTAGAGTTCTTGGTAAATGGTAAAACCAATTAACGGCACGCATAACAAACAATGATTATAAAGCCTCTTTAGATTAGCTCAAAAGCTATCCTCATGCAAATCTACCCACCATAATTAGCTTTCACTGAACTCGACCAGATACTTTATGAATGATATGTGATGCTAAATCAATAATTCCCTGGAATTACCCTACGTGTAAAACTGATGTATCAATCAATCTCCTCGACTAAAAACGCATACCTCCCAATAAGGTGGATTGATTAGACCATGAGGATAAATTTACCCTTCGTTTGGATAGTTAAGAATATAAAGGTGTAGAAAATAAGGAAAAAAGGAGAAATGGGAAAAAACACGTGTGAACCTAAATAACCCCTTAATTTGGTTCATTCATGTTTTAGCCCCAGACTTCCTCTTCTATTTTCTCTCATATCCAAAAGAAGCCTTAGTTTCATAATTAATAGTCCGCAATGCGAAACAAGCCTTAATAAGAGAATAATATTATTATATTATTAATCACCCGTCGGATTCCTATCAATAATATAAAAAACTGCCTAGCATTTAAAACGGTCCGATAGTTCGATTATAATAATACCACGACAGCAAAGCCCAAAGTCTCAAATCACTTGATACAGAATGTTAAATCAAAACCAGAAGGAAAAAAGATAAAGACTAGAAATACAGCTAAAACTTCCAACTTTATAACTAGCAGGCCGCTCAGCACTTCACCTCCTTCAAGGCATAAGCAAAGTACAGAAATGTTGGGTTGGTAGCACCGTCCTTGTAGTAGGCAAAGACCAAGCTACCATCATCGTGCATGCTCTCCCCAACAAAGCTGCAAATAAGACTTTAAATCAGAATATTAACTAAGATTACTGCACCAAAAGCTGCTAACAAATTACAAAACACTTACAACTGAAGATCACTGAGCTTGGAGAGCAGGAATTTGGTTGCTCCCTCAATATGTTTTTTAAACAGCTCTTGCTTCTCTCCATCAAGTTTTGGTGTCAACAACTTGATGTATCTCTTCATGAAAACAAGGAATTGCTTCTTGTCAAAAGCAGGTTGCTCCTGCAATAATTAATAAACAAAATATTTATCCTCTGAACAGACGCCAAACAAATGACCAAAGGCTAATAGGTAAAGAAGGAAAGTTTAGTTGTCCTAACCTGAAGTCTGAATGTGTCAACAATATCAACAACCTTAACAGCTTGGTCATCAACACCTTCATCTTCTTCTCCACCTTCAGCTGAAGGGTTTGCACCAATGTCTATATCAACTGCTCCTTTAACAACCCACTAGAAGCCAAAAACAAATTGCATTTAGCATGCCAATAAACAACCCAAACTTGAATATCTGGAACACAATAAAAAATCAAATAATATACCTTCTATACATTAGTATATAAACCGGAAAAAAAAAAAAAGAAGCTGGGCAAAATTTAACTAACCTTCCCCTCAACCTCCCACAACATTCCACTCTCAATTTCCTTGTATGGGAATGAGTCCGAGAGAAGCTCATCACCTACGCAAGGGTATTAATATTTAATATGTCTGTATTCACAATGCAATCCACCATTGCATACTTTAAAAAAAGCTGACAACAATGCATCCAAACTTGAAAGGAAAATTAAAAAAATAGCAAATACCGGATCATAACAATTTATACTAAGATTAAATATTCAAAATCATCAAGCAGACAATTAAATATTCAAAGCACAGCAATTGTATCCAACAAACAAATGTAAGTTAAAGAACAACTTCAAAACCATCTGAAAAATATGAGTTTCAAATGGCACTTTCTTTAAGTAAATCTACAATCCATATCGTTCAAAACTCAATAATCTGTCCCTATCCAGTATAACAGAATTAGCAAGTCCTCGACCACTCTCTTGAAGATTAAAATTCATTGATAATGATATTAACTAAGGGAGAGGGAGGTCAGATAATGGTACAAATCATTAATCATTTTTGTAGGTCCAAAATCCACACAGCTGAACCCGCGAGAGCGTGAGACAATACAATTAATCAACACAACCACGCATCAGTTCCACCCGAACCAACACCAAAGATGAAAGTAGAAGAGAATTCAGGCATCAAGTATTGATTCACCATTGTAACTTGCGAGCAGGCAAACAGCAGATTACAGTTAACCAGAATGTTGGAAATTACACTAGCATCAACCGTTTCCACAAGCTACAGCATATAAAATTAATAAAAACTCTAAATTTAGCCGTGCAAAAAAAATATTATAATGATATTAATATATTTTATATCAGTCAGAGCATAATCTAAGGATCGGATCGCCACAGACCATGTACACCGACCATAAAAAAAGAAGAAGAATCAGTTCAAACATCAACAAAAGTTTCATAGACGTAGACGATGATAAATTGATAGGAGTTCCGAAGAAATCCAACATGGGTCAGTAGGAACACAGCATCACATGACAAAAACAAAAAATCACAAACCCAGAAAATACCAACAATCTCGTGCAAACATAAATGATAGTCGCATATAAACTCTAGCAACAGAAAGGCGAACAATTCACTGCTTATGAGAAAGAGAAAAAAAAAAACTAACTATGGGATCAATAACGAAAACCAGAGGACGAAGAGAATTTGCAAAATCTACGAGAAAATTGTGCAAGAAGAATACCGGTGAGGAGATCCTGGTAAACCAACATCTTCGCACAATTACTCTCGGACCGCTCCGAACAGTTTGAAAGGAAGAGTAAGAGAGACAAGGAGCAACGAGGGAGCTAGGAGGGTTTGCAAAGAGATAGACCGAGGGAACTTATAGGCGAGGGTTTGGCCGTGGAGGGTACGAGATGCCAAACAATAAAACTACGTTTGTAGATTTTGTGTTTCTTTTTTTCTTTTTTAAATAGCCTTCGAAGTCCAGCGTGTTTTGGTTCTTTGATCTACTTTTATTTTTGGGCCTATCTCTTGTATGGGTTGGGCTAAGAATCAGTTATAATTTTTTTTAAGTTTTTAAAATAAAATAATATTATTTTTAATACTAAATATCACTATTTTTTATAAATATTTTTTTTTCTATATTATAATATTATATAAATATTATTGTGATATATAATAATTAATAATGATAAATTTGCTTAACAAATAATATGAAATAGAATATTAATTAACTATTTTAAGTTCAAAATATGATTATAGATAAATAACAACTTATTTAGATTATTAGTAATAATAAATTTACTTAATTTTATTACTACCGGTTAAATTACAGTTTAATCACATTTAAATCATTGAACTTTGAATCACTGTTTTGACCAGTTTAATGACAAGTTTAGTTTTTAATGCCTTGCTTTTGTGCATGGAACATACTTAATTAGAATGATCTATCATTTATTTTCAATATTGTGAGAGAAATTATTCCCTATTGTTAATGGAAAATACTCATGATGTTTACCTAAAAAGTAGTAACAAATTAATTTTATTTTATATATTATATTTATGATGATTATATCTTATAAATTCATATATTATTACTAAGGTTAAATAATTTTTTTATCAACACTAAATGAAAAAACTATGTAACCTAGGAGATATCCAAATCATGGAAACCAATACAAAATTTACAACTTATAAACTGTGAGGTTGGCATAAATGAATAGATATAAATTATTTTATTATTTTGGAACACTTTATATGTGCCCTATGACCTAGTCCATATCCTTGATACTTTTTGAAAACTATTATCAAAACAAAATATAAAATTTATAACTAGTTACATCATTTAAAAAAATATAATTTTAAATAATATAATTTACTTTATACTTCATGCAATACAATAGTTTTTGAAGTATATGGACTGATTTAAAATATGTGTATTATATATAAACCATACAGATTAATTGATTAATTAATTTTTTCTATTATTGTCGATTCATGATTAAATTAAAATAAATAAAATTTGGAAAGTAAATGAATGGATGTCCGTTTCTAATTTTAACTCATCTGGGGAATGGGCTAATGTTTTTCCTCTTGTATATGTTTATGGTATTTTTTATGGAGTTATATGCTTTTCATATTGTTTTTAAATTAAATTTTGACATATAGATTTTTTTAAATTCTTTTCAAGTTTAAGAAGTTAAATTTTTAGTATATAGTTATTGACTTAATCTACAGTGTGCTAAAAAAAACTCACATATTAAACTTTCATTGAAAAATAACAAAAATATATATATATAAGGAAAAAATATATAATTTTTTTAATTACTAAATATATGTCCACTAAATTTAAGAAGTTTATGCATGAATATAAAATTTTATTGAATGCCAAAATTTAAAAGCTTTTATATATTTCCACAAAAAACCTCCATCATACTTTTTAGTTTGGTAAAAATATTCTTTTAGTCATTTAATTTTACATTAGATTCTCATTTAGTCATTTAATTTTAAAACCCTTTTTAATCCTTCAACTTTTAAAATATAGTCAAAATTTTCCTAAAATTTAACATTGTTTAACAGAATATATTGATATATGAAATATCAATACTTCAAAAAAGTAGATGCATTCATATCTGATACATGATATAATATGATATGTATACTATACTAATGTATACACATATATATATATATGTCCATATCACTTTATATTTATATATATTACTTCAAATTTTTTAAATAAAATATAACCATTTAAAGTTGTTATAAATATTTTATAATTCATTTTATCATTTATATTATAATTTTTTAAAATATTTAATACTTATTTTTTTAATAAATAAATTTATTAATTATATTTATAAATAATTACATAAATAATATTATATATATAAATATCACGTATATCTAAGATTTTAGAAATTCACGTGAGATACACATACTCTTAACTAGGGGTGAACATGTTGACCCGAGCCCGAATGGCCCGGTCCAGCCTGACCACTTTCGGGCCGGGTCGGGTCAGACACCCTAACCCCGACCCGGCCCGAACTATATATATATATAATTTTTTTTTAATTTCTTTCAATTATTTTATATATCTTAATTGATTTTATAGGATTTTTATTCTTCATATATCTAATATAATATATTTACTATGTAAATATTATAAAAACATTTTAAGATTTTAATGTTTCAAATATTTTTTAAATTTTGAATTAGATTTTTACCTTAATATTTATGTAAAAATAATGTATAATGGTTAAATATTCATAAATTTTGAAAAAAATTATTTTTTGACTAAAATTATGTTTTAATAAAATCTATTTTTAAGTATAAATAAGTATATTTTTTATTATTAAATAATTTTTTTATTTTTTAATTTTTTAAAAATATATATATATAATATCGGGCCAGTCCGATTCTTGGCTCGATATTGACCCAAAAAACATGAGGCAAGACATAAGGCAGGGATCAAACGCCGCCCAACCGCCCATGTTTACCCTATGTTTACCCTACTCTTAACATTGCTACATAGATCCTAATTCATAATTTTCTACTGCCAACTCATTTTTATTTTTATTATTTTCTTCAATCCTTCGCGTGTCCTTTGCTTTTCCTGTCACTTTTTGTCTGAAATAAAAAAAAAAAAACTCTTCTTCTCCCTCAACCTTACCTTCGCTCACGATGTTCATTTTGCATATCCAACTAGGCTTGACATGGTGATCTTTGAAGGTTTTCACTCAAAATGGAAGTTGGAAAATCAACACCGTCAACCTAAAGCTACCGTCTTAATAGAGGGAGGAGGTTGCCGAAGAGGAGGGAGATGCACCGATTGCCGTCAACAAAACTCCGAAGCTTGTGGTTCAGGTAAGTATGTCAATCAACAAAACTCGAAAGCTTTCGATTCGTGTAATCTGAAGCTTGCGTACCATTCACTTGGGGCTACCGGAGGATTAGATCTGCAGTTGACGATGCCCCATATCCATCTCATTCTCTTTGCTTCCATCTTCGACTTCCTAAAACACCGTTGCCGTCGCATCCCGCTACTAACGGCGGCATTATAGGCGTTGGCCCTACATCCGACACCAACTGCTTACCGGAGGTCAAGGTTAGTGCTCCTAATCCTGCAACCCCTCTTTCATTTTCGCATAGTGAATTTGACGAGAAGGCTGCTGTAGTTTTGAAAAGAAACAATCTCAGAAAAGGGGTGTGTTTTACTGCTTTGCTTTCGTCTATTCGTCTTCATCAATAACTATTTCACTCTACTCTCTTATAGCTTCTGAGTTTTTTCTCCTCTGCATGCGTGTATGAAAGTAGCACTTCCTTTTACTTTGGGGGCTGATTAGCTTTAATCAAATCACAAGTTAGCACTAGTTCTTGTAGTTTGGAGTCTTGTAGTTTAACTAATTTGAATCTTTCGCCGTCGTAAAAATGATTTTGTATAATATACATATTTTAGAAGAGAAAACGAGAAAACATAAAGATGCCCATGAACAAAAAACTAAATTCTATCTATATATATACTTATACTCTTTTACGTTCTTTTCCTAAATATATAACTGCATAATTCCATAGGATTTAAAAGAAAATATAAAACTTTTAAAAAAAGTGTCTTAATTAGGTCGAATATATATGGATATGAAACTTGACATCACCACCACAAATCAAGACGATTTGGAATTGCAATATTGATGATGAGAAGATTGTGGAATTCATAGACATATCCAAGGGAAGCTTTCACACCTCTTTATAGGGTAGCTTTCACACCTCTTTATGTGTGTGTGTGTTGCTTCAGGGAAGTAATAACGGTGCTTGTGTTAGGGAGCAAATTCTCACCAGAAATGCTTTTGGGATACTCAAAATGAATCATTAGATTCTCATGTAAGAAAAGGGGAAATTAATTTCATTCATTAAACCAATAAATTAAGGTTTATGATCATGCAGGACCACAATTATACCTGTCCTCTGTGCATATATATGCTAATGGATGTGATTTGGGATTTAAGAAGCACTATCATCACAGTTTATCACATTTGCTTAATTACATTTTGATGCTTTTGCTTTAACCACCGAGTGCTCACAACACAAAATGTCATCATGTCTTTCCTATATATGGATATAGATATAGATTAGATTCTGAGGAGTGGAAGATTAGTGGTGATGTTTCTGAATTTTGTTTTTAAATTACTGGCCAACATTTCATACTAAGTTAATTAATAATAATATCTTGTCCAGCAATATTATGAAAATGTTCTGCATTATGCATGCAAGAAATGACGATGACAGGTATTCTGAGCACTTAGTGGCACAGGGTATGACATGGCTTTTTGAATACACTTTATTATGCATGCAAAAAATGAGGATGCCAAGTATTCTGATGCTTTGCTATAAACAAAAGTATCTTGGTGCTTTAATTCTATCTCATACATTTATAACTGTGATTTCTGTCCTACTAGAATTTTGCTTTGTGGTGGGAATTGGCATGATATGTTTATTTGAAGAGAACTTTCTACTTTTTTCTAATATGGTGTAATATTGTTTAAATTTTCTACTTATCTTGGGTAAGCAGTTGTTTATTTAATAATATGGGCTTTTCTTGAATATGAATTTGTTGATAATTATAATTGAACAGCAAGTGTAGCACCCTTAAATAGGAATATGGCTGGCTATTTTTAATGATAATTTTACTAGGCCACATGATCCTTGCTATTATATAATTAACATGCGGAAGAATTATACATTTAATAGTGGGGAACAAATCCTGAATCAGATTGATGATACTAATGTCTTACCTATGTTGAAACCTCCAGATCCCAACTGGGTCAAAGTTAGTATGGATGGAGCTGTTTGTGAAGCAAACTTTATGGCTGCATGTGCAAGTGGTTTAGGACCTCGGGCTAAAGAATATCATTATCGATTCTGATGCATAGTTAGTTGTTGACTCTATTGTTCAGAGAAATTAATGATAATAATATGGTGCTTAGCAATGTTATGAAGGGGATCAAGCAATTACTTGCTAGAGATTGGGATGTGAGAATAGAGTATACGCCAAGGGAGGCCACCAAAGTTGGTGTGCAATAGCTAAATGGTGCATTTGGTGCATTCGGATGAGAGCTCCATTCAGGTTTATTGATACTGTCCTCGATTTCACTAGGCCACTAGTTCATATCCATTTTTTTTTTCTTTTATGTGAAGAATCTATTATTATCTCCACATCTACTATAGATTAAACACTTGGCTTAAAATCAGGTTTTGCATAAACTGTTATATCAAGGATCAGGTTTCTTTCTTCAGAAGTGAAGTTTCTCCTCCTAACTCTCTCTAGCTTTTTTTTGAATTGGGAATCAACAAGGCAAGTAAGAACTTGAACAAGAGAATGAAAAACAAAATGGTGGCAAATCCACCGAAACATTGTCTCTCTTCCTAACTATGATGTGAAAGCATGTTTTATATATGGCGTGAAATCCAGTTTTATACATGGCGTGAAATCATATTGTATAATATAATATTCACCATATCATATATGTGTGTGCGCGTCCTGAGAGCAATTAAAAAAAATGTCAAATTGAACTATACAATACAAAGCATCAATTAATCAAGCAATTGAAGAAATACATGGAAAAAGTAATGATACTGTTTGAAAAAGATATGCTTGTTAAGACGAAGCGGCAGTTTTTTATATCAATGCCTAAGGAATTTAAGTTTTATTTAGAAAGTTGTATTAATTTATTCTAAATATGTAATTTAAATTTTTTTTAAGTAAGACTAATGTGTAGATAATAATTGTGATGACTTGGCTTTAAAATTTACATATAATCATTTTTTGTTAAGTAAATTAACGGTGTTTAGGATGAGGACAGTTTTTTCTATATTTAAAAAATTAAAGGATAAAAAAAATATTTTAATAAAATTAAAGGAGTGACTGAAAATTTAATGCCAACTTAATGGATTAAAAAGGGTACTTTTGCCTTTCAGTTTTCACTTTTTCAAGTACATCTGAGCCTCTCTCTCTCTCCCTCTAGTCTGAACTTATCTCAAATTTTCTAAAATGAAACGTTTTAGTTTTGTAAGTTCTAGTAATATATGTTATATACTTATCTATCTAGACAAAATTCATGTAATTTATGCATCAACTTAAAATTTTCTTAAATGCCAAAATGTAAAAGCTTTTATATATTTCTATAAAGAACCACCATTATACATTTTACTTTTTCAAATATATCTGAACTTATCCCTGGTACTTATATACTTTGTAAAATATTACATGATTTTCTAGTTAATGATTTTTTTCCATCACTCAATTTACATTTACATTCACTAAATTTCTAGTAAAAAAAATTTACATTTACTAAATTCAAGTAATTCACGTATGAATAATTCTCCTCAATATCAGCATTTAAAAGCCTCCATATATTTTTATAAAGAGCCGCCATTACGATTTTTTCCCCTCTTCCAAATATATTTTAACATATTATTTTTTAAAAATGTTATATATTATTTTTTTAATTAATTAATTCGAGAGTAGGGTCAAAGTCCATATATCTTATGAAATTTAAAAAGGGTATCTCTTTATGGGGATCTTTTTTGGCCAATAGGATCTTATTCGTAAACTCCTGATTTTGATTCGTATGAATACGGATTCACCAAATCGCCCACTGTTGGGCCGCTTTGATAATTTTCGTATTAGGAAGGGCAAGCATACAAATATAGAGACATTTCAAACGATGTACACACCGCCTTTGTTTTATTTTTTTGGTCATTCCGCCATTGTGTTGTTTGAAGGAAGAAAGAAACGGTCGCAGCTTCGCCGCACTCAGGAACACGTAGCCAGAGGAACACCGGATGAGCATACAGATATCTTTGCATTCTCATAAATCTCTTTCCAGATGTAGATGCAAAGTGACAACTCAAGTCAGCCAATGTTTTAATTGCTCTCTTTTGATCC
Organism: Adenanthera pavonina; assembly: GCA_026686845.1. Classification (NCBI taxonomy): domain Eukaryota; kingdom Viridiplantae; phylum Streptophyta; class Magnoliopsida; order Fabales; family Fabaceae; genus Adenanthera; species Adenanthera pavonina. Next base: position 32,270,683 of record JAIVEN010000019.1, read on the forward strand.
TTCCTGAGAAAATGAACCTACTTTATTACCATGTATTTCACTTTCCCTTGTCGTGTTTCTTCTTTATCCTCATCTTCGGCCCCCAAAATTTCATCACTCGCCCTACTTTCTGCTGTCTCTCTGAAATCAAATGGCTGCTTCATCATCGCCGATCATCTGCTCCGTTTGCTTGGATGATGTCTCTGAAAATTGCGGTAGAACCGTTGTGACTCTCAAATGCTCGGATAAGTTCCACCTGGGTAAGGCTTAGTGACGCCTTAACATTTAATTTCATATTCTTTATACCAATAGCCTTTTAATCGATGTTTAGCAGAATTTATGTATGTGAAAAGGTCACAAAATTAGGATTTTTCTTTGTGCGTGGTCACTTACGGGCCTTTCCTGTCTTTAAACTCAAGCTAGTGGGACGACTCATATATATATATATACATACATACATATATATATATATATATACATCAGAGCTTTTTCTGGCTAAAATTTCAGGAGTTCAGTTCCTGCCTCTTTCCATCTCCATTCTCCTAATTAATTAAATCAAATTAAATTTCAGTATGGAAGCAGGACAAGTGAAGGGATATGCTAAATATCTTCTTGATTAGTTCTGATGATTGTTGGTATTGCCAAGCCTTCTGATTTCATTTTTCCCTTATTTGTGATTTCTTCATTTAGATTGCATTGGATCTGCCTTTAATGCGAGAGGAATTATGGAATGCCCCAATTGCCAAGCTGTTGAAAATGGGGTTTGGAAGCAGTTTGAGAATGGAAGTCCTCAACAAGCCCAAGACATGGATCAGGATACCAGCCATGAATGTGATCAAGAGCTTGCAATGGTAAACTCAAGGCTAATCCCATTTAAGTTTTTTTGACTGATCCGGCCTACTGTTATTGGCGTCAGCAAATACTGAATTTGCTTATAAGAAACGTATTTGTGGCCTTCCTTTATTATGATGTGATAAACTTCTCTGTTGAATAAAAGAAGTCACCAAGACTCATGGGAGATTAAGTATGGATTATTGTCTTTTTATGCTTAGCTTCAAGTTTCTCTTTCAATAATTAATACAATTTATAGTGACTCATTGAAGATATTTCATATTTGTCTAATTGACCATGCATCTTGACTAGTCACTTAATGGTAAAGTGGGTATGATTTATCAAACAACTAGAAGACACTTAAACCACATATGATACAAGAATGTTATCTTGGTAAGTGAATTTTTATTTATGATAGTATTTATTTCTTTTACTAAAGATATAGTATTATCTTATACTTTTGTTATGTAAACCTCATATGGGTTGAGTTGTTATTTGGAGGAAGACAAACACCATTTTGAGTCTTTTGTTTTGTTGTTCGACTTTAAGTCTTAAGCCTACAGAGTTCTAAATGTAGGGAAGGTGTCAAGCTGCCTTCCTTAGCACTAATGGAAGGCGTTTGATAATGTCTGATGCTATAAATGATGCCTAGTTCTTTTTTCAAAATATTTTTTGGATATGGTTTTATTGATAAAAGAAACGACTACAAAAGAAAAAAAGGATAGTGTTTAGACTCTATGGTTTAGACAAAGGGACAACATATCATCAAAAACAAGTAGATGATATGTGCTTGTCAAGCTCGAGATGCTTGATCAAGAATCTATCTCGTAACATGTTGTAAATCTTGATGTAGCGGTTGAAGTTGTGCTGGACAAGTAATCCTCTGCTGAAAGAGATCCTGATGCAACTTTCAAGAGAAAATCCTTATCAATGGAAAGGTTGATGGGCTTGTTATCTATGATTGATCGAGGATGAATTTCAAGGCGTTCCTGGTTGATAATTCCCACAGTAGTCTTTGTTAAGTGCCTTTGCCCTATAGTCGATATTTCCATTGTTGATATTACTCACTACCATAGTAGGTTGTGAAGTCCATATGGTTTTTAGTAGTCTTCTTTACTCGACTCAATCTACCAAAAAAAGATTAGCCATTCATCTAATTGTCATGATCTCTTTTTATGAGGTGTATTTGTGTTGGTATCTTGTTGAAATCGATTCAAATTAGATATTGGCTAGAATTAACCGCATCATTGGATGACTTGCTTAAGTATTACCTAGTGAAGAATCTCTTGTAAGTGAGAGGTGCTAAGCTGGATAATAAGAGCCTTTTTTATGTTCATCAAATGTGAATTAATGTAGGAGCTAATATGATAAATTTATCGGACATAATTATTGTTTGTTCTCCTGTAATGATTTCCTTTTTTCAATTATAGTGTTCTACTTTGCCCAAATGAGTGTTGTTTTTTTGGCACCTCTCACTTTAAGGTGATAGAACCCTTATATCTAAAGGGTGCCCGAAAACACTACAACAAAGTAGTACAAGGCTAAAACAAAATGGTTGAGTTCAAAACTAGAAAACAACAAATGTGTCCATTGGCTTGTGAGTTTTAGTCTCAAGCTTGAAGTGGGGCTACACCACCTGGATACTCTTGTGAAAGATATGGAGGGTCTACTTATTGGAGACATTGCGAGTGTTTCTACACCACCTAATGCAAAGTTTGCAATCCAATGTGTGCATATTCCCTAGTGTGAGCTGCACGTACTTGTCTTTTCCACTTGAGTAAACGAAAGTTAATCATGAAAAATTTGATCAAATCTCAACATTGGAAGACAACAACACTAATTAAACATACCAATTCAGGCTGATAGAACTCTTGTACTTGGAGGGTGCCCAAAAACACGGACAAGGCTAAAACAAAAAGGTTGAGCTCAGCTACCTACCTTTTCAAAATTAAAAACAACAAATATGCTAATTGGCTGGAGAGTCTCAATCTCAAGGTTGAAGTGGGGCTACATCTCCTGGATACTCTTCTGAAAGATATGGAGGGTCTACTTATAGGAGACATTGTGAGTGTTTTTGCACCACATGGAATATTTGATGCAAAATTTGCAATCCAATGTGTGTATGGGTCCGGAACCTATGCTTTTCTTTCTCTCATTCTCCTCTGCAATCCTTTACATTTGGCTCCAAAAAAGTGGGGTCTTCTTCTTCTTCTTCTTCTTTTAAGTTTTTATAAAATTATGGTTTGTTTCAGCTTCAGAGGCGTATCACGAAAAAGAGCAGTAGAGACATTGCTTCCATGTGTGTATATTCCCATTTCAGATAGAGCCACACAGACTTGGCTATCCCACTCAAGTAAATGAAAGGCAAATCATAAATTATGGGGGATCAAATCTCTGCATTAGAAGACAATCTCATTAATTAAACACATTGATTCCAGGAACACAATTTCAAACATTAAAAACGGGTAAAAAATCTTATCACTATCTGCTATTAAGAGGAGTTTTATGAGATAACCGTATTTTGGATCGAGCTTTTGTAGGTCGAGCAGCCATCAGAATTAATGCTAAGAGAAAGATAGAGAACAAACTTATTTACATATGCTTCTAATTTCCACAATAGCCTTTGTTGATTGCCATTGCCGTGCTGTCACTACCATTGTCAATATTTCTCACAACAATAGTAGGCCTTGATGTCACATTGGCTCGCGAGTTTCAGTCTCAAGGTTGAAGTGGGGTTGCATCTCCTGGATACTCTTCTGAAAGATACGGAGGGTCTACTTATTGGAGACATTGTGAGTGTTTCTGCACTCCATCGAATATCTGATGCAAAATTTGCAATCCAATGTGTGTATGTTCCCTTTTTGGATAGAGCCACACAAACTTGGCTATCCCACTCAAGTAAATGAAAGGCGAATGATAAAAATTTGATCAAATCTCTACATTAGAAGACAACAACACTAATTAAGCATATCAATTCAAGGAACACAATTTCAATAGTTAAAAACGAGCAAAAAATTTTATCACTATCTCTTATTAAGAGGAGCTTTATGGGATAATTGTATTTTGGATTGGGCTTTCATAGGTCGAGCAGCCATCAGAATTAATGCAAAGAGAAAAATAGAGAACAAACTTATTTTCATATGCTTCTAATTTCCACAATAGTCTTTGTTGTTTGCCATTGCCGTGTAGTCACTACCATTGTCAATATTTCTCACAACAATAGTAGGCCTTGATATCATCTGGTTTTCAGTTCTCCTCTTTACTGGACTCAATCTTATTCTGCATCAAAAGAATGCTTGATATTTAAAATTCTTCCAGGGATTAGTAAATTCTCATGGAAACAACTGTTATCAATAAAGTTCTTGTTATTTAAAATTTTTTTGGTGAGAAATTATAGAAATTTAATTTTTAAGTTCTTGCAAAAATTTTCTTGAGAATTTATTTAATAGAGTTTTAATAAAAAAAATTCTCTTTCATTTTTCCCATCATTCTCATGTGAATAGTAAAGTTTGCGACAATGGTTGGCATCTCTTTTCTGCCATAATGCGCTAGATTTCTTACAAAATTTTTCACGGGTATACATGCCTCAAGAAAATTCCACAAAAGGAGGACTTTCAAAAGAATTTCCCCAGGAAATGACACAAGACTTTCTTTTTACGTAAGTTTTAATTTTGTGAGAATTTCTCTATTTTCTTGTAATGAGTTTGGTCCTCGGTATCCTTCTAATAATTAAATTAGCAGCACATTATGCTAGTGGTTGGCTATCATCTTCAACCAAAAGATTTCATGTGAGGGGGCATGTTAGTTACATAACGAGTTTGGAATAAATATAACTTGTGTTACTTTTCAATCATAACAAGTTTATTCCAACACTTACCCTGCGGAAAGATGCTACGTGCGGCTACAATTGAATTATTAATGGAAGTATTGCTGATGTTATGTGCATAATCATTCTACTTGTGGAGATATATTGCATTGAGCATTATAAAAGTTTGTCTTAATTCATTATGCATAATTTTCTAAAGGGTCACTACATCAACAATGCTTTAGCATTAGTTAATTTAGTACTTTTTGCATTTAAGTGATTATTGATTACTTTGCCATCAAAATGCTTTTGTTTGCTTATACCTGTTCTTTTGTGATGCAAAGTTAAGTAGAATGCATCTACAATGTTGTTGTTGTTGTAATTGTTAGCTTTTATATTTCCATATTGCTTATTTGGCGTCATGAATATTCAGGAACCGGAATACCCAGATTCCCCAATCCTTGGACTGTAAGTACATTCTATTCATGCCTGGGTTTATTTAATTTTATTTTACGAATCATAAGTCAAGGTTTTTTTTTTGGCACTGTTCTTGTAGAATTAGAGTATTTTATATGCTATGGTATAAACCAATTAAAATGGGTAATGGGATTTTGTATTTGAAATGTATATTGAAATACTTTAATTTCAATGGTGGCATCTCTTTTGATTTGTACAATTGAATTTGTTTTGTTACATCAGTAGTTTTTGAATCTAAAACAACATCTCATTTCACCCTTACCACTTAAATTTCTACCCTTGTTAATCAGATGAATTATTGTAATAGGCCAAAGAAATTGAAATCTATTTCTCGAGCTGTTTACAAACCATTTTATGCAATATTTGTTCCTTTGTTGTAATAAGCTGTATTGTAATTTCATTGATTACACTGCAAGCACAAAATTATAATGGTGGTGCTACTTGGCCAGCTTGAGTTGCATATGAAGAGGTCAATATCTAAATGTTTTGGATTAGGCAGAAAAAATTATATGTTTAGACCATGAATCTTAATTAATGGATTATATGTATATATGCATGTATGACTCCAAAATAGGCATGCCATGGAAATTTTGCAGACATATCAACAAATCATATTAATTTAAATCTGTTACGTATAATAGGTAATGGTTGCTATCTGTGTTCTGACATATTCTTTTGGAATAAAAGAAATATATCTTATTGATTATACCCTAACTAATATGTTGCTAATTCTTTCCATTACTAGTAGAATAACATTGTTTCCAATCTTAAATGGATTTTGAATTTATCTATATATCTAATAATCTTGCAGGAAGTTACCACTTACAAATAGTATTTTAATTTGGCATATTTGAGTTGACCTTTAATGGACTCTATTTTTTGTCATTTTTATTAAATTTAATAATGTGAGACCTATAGTTTTTCAAACTCCGTACAAATTGCTTAGGCTCACATCTAGTTATTTTTTGTTTTTTGTTTTTTTTCCCCAATCTAGCTAGTCTTAATACAACTCATTAGGGAGCCCAAATTAGCACTCAACCATGATATTAAAATTAGTCGCGGTAGTTTATCATCCATGAATCTGCAAGTTTTTGAAACATTAATAAACAGAATTACATTAGTGTGTCTACCCTACACATAAATGTTATACTAAAACTTGTTTACAATTTGCCCATTTATTTCAACTATTGAAGGTTCGGTCTTGTCATTTGGTCTGTTGCTGTTCAACCTTTATGACAAGCTAAACTTAGTTGAGTCATTTTACGGACACTAAAGACCTTATTTTTGTGGCTTCGCAGGATTGTGCAAGAATCATCAGCTGGGCGTAAGCTCTTTCAAGTCTTAAACTTTTGTCCTTTCCTCCTTCCTCCCCCATCATCTAAACCTTGTAGGATAACCTTTCTGACATAAATAGACAAGTATTACTTTTGGGGTGCAGATCTCATAGTTGATGATGTTAATTGCAATTTGGCTAGCACTCCCAATTTCGATAGTCAATGGGATGATCCACCTGCGCCCACCGGTGGGTTTGGTTCTCTGGACGTCAATTATCAATGGAATGGTCTACCTGGGCTCGCCCATCTTCCTTGTCATTCACTCGGGATTGCTCAGTCCTGCCCTTTTAGTGACCAAGGTTATATTTCAACTATGTGTGGTCATACGAGTGAAACTGGTCGGTCCATTCTTCGATCTTCATCTTTAATGTCAGATCCTGCTAATTTCTTCCAGTCATTTGGTGACCCCTGTATTTATTTAGCTGGGTAAGCTTATGTTTTTCTTAAATTCCAACGTTGCTAAAAAATGATGATTGGAACTGTATGATGTAAAAACCTTCTTGTTAATTGCAGCAACTAGTCAAGTATTGTTTTAATCCCTTGTTGGGGGAAAAAGAAACTGTCTTTTTCTCAGTTGCATCTTCGATATTTCATGTTTTGGTGAAACTTTTTCCTCAATCTTTGCAGCAATGATTTCGAAACCATGCTTGGTGATCCGTTTAACCTTGGTTATGAAAATGGCATTGCACCAACTAGTAATAGTGGCGAAGAGTTGCCCCCGTGGAATGGTTCATCATCATCCATAGAGATGCTAGATTCCGTAATAGCTAGCGCGGGGAGTGCAAATGACCTAGCCGGTACCTCCCGCACTTTACCTTCCATTGGCATGGCTGATCAATTCCATTCGCTAGCAGCTTCTCATGGATGGAATGTTGCTGATCTTGTCACTTTTTCATATGATGACAATAGGGACAATTGACCTGCTTCGAAGAATCCGGTGTACAAGACTTGTATAAAGGTTAGATGTCAGGGGTAGCTCATGCACATAGAGTTTATGTAGTGTCGAAATGATGAAGCAAATAAGCGGTAAATAAAGGTTATCCCTTAGATGTTAAGGGTCAACTAACTTGAAAGATGATAGGTAGAGATACATGAATAAATGTACTCCGGCCCTGAGCGACATTTTGAGTTCCAAGCGATATGACCTTTTTGGGTGATGATTTGGTAGTACTGCAAGTGCAACTGTTTATCATGCACAATATTTTAAGTATTAATGTCTTAAAAGCGAAATTTCACTTTGATAACATTCGGGTGGGTGATAAGCAATTCGATCCCTATGAGAAGGAGAATACAAGATTGAATCCCAAAAAAGGCACTTATTGGAAGAAGAGCCAATCCTTTGCGCTCTATTCTCCCCGAATCTGGATTAGTCAGGTTTAAAGGGTTTCGGACATCGGAGAGTGAAAACAAAAAAACATGTTAGGCATATTTAGTAGTAAAGGATAACTTCTTTAATTCAATATTTGTCTTAATTTCACTGGTGAAATTTCATGATTTATTTTAATCTCATTATGCACAATATCATTAATTAATTATATGCCACTTTTTTTTTTGGCCAACTTGCCTCATTGTTAATTTTGGTTTACTTATTAGGAGTATTTTCTCAGTGGTCCAAAAAAATTAGTAGTTTTTATGCCGCTTTTCTTTTTTTGCCTGAATTGAATAAAATGCTTAATAAAGTAAAACTAAATAAATCCGCATAGTAAGATTTGAAAATAGTGTATAAAAAAACTCACAATAACTTTTAAAAAAAATCTCCTTGCATGATGTCCATTTCATTGTGTGACAGTGACTTCCTAATTTGTCGCATTCTCTGCAGTTGCTAGTGAGGAAAGCAATCTCATCTCTCTTTTCTCTAATTTTACTCCCATGGATTATCATTCCAATTCCCTCTCCTCTCTTTTCAATTTTTAATCTCCTCAAATTGTCTCCTTTAATATTTAGCCGTTAGATTAATCTAAACTATTAGTGTATTCTTTTTTATTAAATCAGGAATATGCAATATCTAATATTTTTCATTTTTTGAATTACATATTTACACACACATATATAAACCAAGTCAGGAGATATAGTAATATCTATTTTTTTGCCAGTAACATATAATATCTATTTATTTTTCATTTCATTTGGATTACATATCTATAAAAATAATTGATCTAAACTATTAATTCATTTTAATGAATAAAAATTAAAATAAAATTAAGAAGATTCAAATTAATTTCTATTGTTGGATTCTTTTGAATGTTAAGAAATAAGAATAGATAGTATAGAAAGATTTCAATTTTGGGCATATTTGGTTTCATGTTCGAAACCACCTAAAATCAAGTTTTTTTTATTATTGCCAAATAGAATTATTAAAATGTAAATTTAGGTTACAAAATCAAAACCCCTGAATTATAAGATCAAAACTTAATTAACATAGAAGCAACCCAATTTTTTATCCAAACCCAATTTTCCCAAAATGCTTTTTGATTTTGGGTTTTGATTTTACAAGAGTGAACCAAACGGGCACTTCAAGCCTTCAACCCTCATGACTCAATTAGGGTCAGGGTGTGAGCGCCAGTTTGTTTCTACTTTCAGGAAGAGTTCCAATCCAAAACCAAGTTTTCCACATTTTGTTGATGTTTGGGTGTTAAAATGTTATCACGTTATCATTATAATTTATGCTCAAAACAAAGTTGAGGGAGAAGTAGTTGGATAGATGTTTTTCTGTTATGCTTCTTTATTTTTATCTATATTTATTTTAAAGTCAAATAAACATAGACCAAAAAAATAAAAAAAATTAGAAAAATAAAATTTTCATAAAATTTTTTTTAATTTATTGATCAAAATATCCGTTCAAAATTTTAATTTTTATAGATCATAACTTTAAGAAAATGTTATATTAAATATACTTTATTTTCAATTAAATAATTACAAATTAAATTTTAGTTTAAGAAAATTAAATTAAGCATGAAATAAATTTTAAATTCAATTTAAAAAAAATTATGAATCTTGCTAAAATTAATTTTTAAATATATTATCCAAACATAAACACATTAGTATAAAATGAATTTTTACCATAACTAATTATGTTACAAAACCAATTTTACCTAATTATTTTTAACTAACTGAGTGGTACTCATTTGGCTTTCCCTAAATAAGTGTCCATTTGGTTTGTCCTTTTATAAAAGTACTTTTAAAATATCCACAGTTTACAAAAATAAAGTTCGGATAAAAGTAAAGAAGTTTATTGAAAAGTAAAACTGTTTGGATAAAAAAGGAGAAAATAATGGTTAAAAATTTAAGTTTGATTTACAAAAATGCAAATCAAACACCCCTCATTTCCTGTTTGGCTTTCCCTTTTTTTGTTTTTCAGCGGGAAAGCGAAAGTTCAAATTCAAAATAGAGTAACGAGAAAGGTAGGGAGCCTGTACTGGAGGCTGTCCGTAGCGATTTGGTTTGTTGAGGCTTCGAATGACGCAGCCGTGGAGATGGAGGAAACCATATCTCGCATAATAACAGAGCTTAAGGAACTCCGTCGCTATGACATCCGAAGTGATCCACAACCACCGCCACTTTCCCAACAAAGTCTTTTGGATCTCCAATTCCTTCTGGACGATACCCATAATGCCAATGTATCGGAACCCTTGGACCTCCTCTACGATGAGCTCTCATCCAAGAATCTATCTCCGTCACTGCTCATCCAGCCGATTGCCTCCGCAATGGATTCAGGTCCCGCCAACGTTTCTCTCGCAGTATCCAAGGTGTACCTCTCCCTTCTTTTGTCCCCAAATGCTCCCGTTTTCACCCTGTTTACTCCAATGTCTTTTCTCTCTTTTCTTCGCTCTGTTCGTCGGTCTTTAAAGCATCGGCCAGCAGGCCAGTGCAATCCCGATGAGCTGACCATGGGTTCCCAAAGTGCCGCTCATCGGAAAAGAAAGCTTGGTGGGCGAGGCAGGGTGTCCAGGAAAAATGCACGAAATTCGCAAAATAATGATAATGAGGGTGAAGATTGCGAGTTTGATGTGATGGTTTTGCTTCCTATATTGGAAAAGTTAGTGCTCGTGATGGATTTGATTCATTTGGATCGATTTCCTGATAGTCTGAAGTCTTTAGCTCAAACAATGTCCGAGGTTCCTGTGTTGGCTCTTGACTTATGTAGAAATGTGGGTCAGTATAGCCAGTTGGCAAATATGTGTTTGCGAGTGCTGAGGGAAGTTTTGAGGCCAGAACATGGGGACCCCAGTAATACAGCGGCGGAGGTGTTGAAGTCATTATCATCACTGATTCTCATGCCCAAATCACAAGCAAGGACATTTGCCTTAGGCTTTGTCACGAGCCAACTAATGAGCTTAACTAAAGTGTCTGGTGGAGTGAAAAACGCTATGATTAATTTTCCAAGGTTTTTGGCCCAAAAGGCTCCGGATAAGTCAGAACCTCGAGCTCTGGCTGTGGAGTCCATCATGGAAATTGTTCATGTCATGGCATTTGAGGACCAAATTGGATTTGTGAAATTCGTGGTGCAGATGACTCAAGGAAAATCAAACCTTCGGCTTCTGGCCGTTGATCTTATTCTAAACCTAGTGATGTCGTTGAAAGATCCATTGGGCGTGAATTCAGAAAATGAATTGAACGAACCATGGGGAATGTGTTGCTTGGAGGCATTGGTGAAGCGCTGTTCAGATATGAATGCTGCAATACGTGCTCGAGCTTTGTCAAACTTAGCACAGCTGGTGGGCTTTCTCTCAAGTGACGCGAAGTGTGTGGTAGTATTGAAAAATTTTATGGAATCCGGTACAGTTAGAGATAAAAATGCTGAGGCTGGGATAAACAATATTCTGAGGAGAAGGTGTATGGATGATAAGGCAGCTGTCAGGAAGGCTGCTCTTCTTCTGGCTACCAAGTTAAATACTCTTCTTGGTGGTGTCGTTGATGAAGTGGTGCTCAAGACGATGGGCATGGCTTGTTCGGATCCACTTATTAGCATCCGGAAAGCAGCAATTGCAGCTCTTTCCGAGGTAGTTCTACTTCTTATTCTCCTATCTAACTCTTCTCATCACTTGTTTGCTGTTCTATGTTTAAGGTAAAACCTGTATAAGCCAGAAGGCTGGCGTCCCTTTTAACAACTTGGAATTGGAATGATAATTTGAGCTGTGAATCACGATGCCAGACTAACTTGCCAGGATAGTGCAAGTCACCAATTTCTGGGCCGAAATATGTATAACAAAGTCTGTTATTTGTTCTGTGTGTTTGATTTTGCACTACTGCGTACTTCTGTAACACTATAATTTGTCAACACTTATTCTATCCTGGAAGGCATCTAGTTTTCCTGGCAAAGAATGAACAGAAAAACTAGAGTGGTTAAAATGCAGCATGTTTGGAAATTTTTCTGCGAAAAGCTTTCTTCTACTCGTGCCTTTCTTTCAGGTAGATTTTATCATTTTACGATCATTGGTTGGTTCTTCTGCTCAGCGGATTACACTGAGCTACATTTGGGATGAGTTAATATATGATAAGTCATAGGAACAATATTAGTTGTAATCACTCAATGGTAGTGGCTTATATGCTGCATTCGATTAAGTGCTTGTTCAGCTTGTCTGGAGTTTATCACGTTCTGCCTTCGATGATTTGGAGGTTTTGGCGTGTTAAGAATGATTTCTAAGATTCTTCCTAAATTTAAGAATGTTAAGAAATTTATTAGTACAAAGTCTTGCTTTCCAAATCTTAAACTCCTCGCTCCTGATTTGCCTCCTTAAAGTAGTTTTCTTCATTTCCCTTATCTGGTTCTACTTATAACTGACGAGTAGTAATTTTATGCAATTCACTTTCACCATGTAGGCTTTCAGAACATTCCCAGATAAGACAGTAATATCTGAGTGGTTACACTCAGTTCCTCGTCTGATAACTGATAATGAGTCTAGCATTCAAGAAGAAAGTGAGAACTTGTTTCTAGAACTCGTTTTGGAGCGGATATCGAAGGCTGCATATGCTACTTCATACAGTGGACCCAAATGTAACGCAAGCATGAAAGGAAAAAGTTTAGACACTGAGATGGAGATGCTTTTTCCTGAGGGCGTTCTGTATCTTCTGAGAGCAATTTGCGACAGGGAGGTGACCCCTTGGGTGAAGAAAATTTGCACAAACCTGGGCAAGAAGAAACGGCTGAAGAACAAAATTGTTGCTGCACTTCAGAATATAATTAGATTGTCAGAGTCGATCTGGCTGAGTCAATCCTTGCCAATAGAAAAATGGATAGCCCCACCTGGTGCTTGGTTTCTTTTATCAGAGGTATCAGCATGTCTTTCAAAAGCAATTGACTGGGAGTTTCTTCATCATCACTGGCAGCTTCTTGACAAACATGTAATAGAAGGCGAGTGTAAGAGCCCCTTTGAACAAGAAGATGCGTTTGTAGAAGAAGGAAATTCTGAAAGGAATTCTATTGCTTGGGCTAGTGACCGCGTTTTCCTCTTACAAACAATCTCTAATGTTTCTGTGGAGCTCCCTTCTGAACCTGCAGCTGATTTGGCCCATAACTTGCTCAAACGGATTGAAAAACTTAACATGCATTCAACAGAGGTAATCATTATATTTGTATCACTGACCAATTTTATTATTCAATTTTCACATGCTTCCGTTTTCCTTCTTGACTGCCTAACTGGATGGTGTAATATTTTACCACTGGTATGGCTTGAGCATACCTTGATACACATGCACAAGACAATGTTTAATTCTAATTCCTTAGAAACTAGACTGAAGGTTGCTTGAAACTAACACTTCCATGTGGTTTTTTAAACGGTGTCGATGTCCTACTCTTACTATTTTTCTCAAGTACAAAACCCTTAGCTAGGTCTAGAAAATTTTCCTGCTTCTAATGTCTATGCATATGGCTTCTCCATTTCCCCACCCCCCTTGTTAAAAGGGGGGAAAAAGAGCATATTATTATACAGTGTTTTTTTAAAGAACAAATTTTATCATAGAATAAGAGAAAAAGTAATTTGAAGAAGGATAAGAAATCCTCAAATCAGAACAGAAAAGAAAAGAACTAAACAGAACAAATTACCCAAAGCCCTATGCAGCTTATAAGCAGTAGGAGAGCTGCCCAATCTCTTTGCATATCGAATATAGTTACTCCATTAAAGTACTCAATTGCCGAACACCATAGAGAAGCCATATATACACAATTCCTTTCTAACTTGACAAACCAATGAATCCCGTAGACCGTACAAAATTAGTTCTGTGATCAACTTACTTTTTAAAGCATTCGCCCTTACAGTTTATGGTTGTTAAAGGTACTCTTCTCATTTTAGATTTGTCATGGACGGTTAACAGAATTAGAGATTTTCATAAAGTATGTTAATCAGTAAACAAGATAAGGTAACAAAAGGAATTCTCCTATACACAGATCAGAATGGCTAAGCAAAAATGGGTAAGTAGACAGATGGTGAAAAAGGAGACGAGGACATGATCGTAGAATTTCTTGACCATAGATTTCTAAAGTGTACTGGAATGAATTGCTTCATTTGATTGATAGGTTGATGCTCATGTAAAAGCACTTAAAACGTTGTGCAAACGAAAGGCCTCGAATCTCCAAGAGGCAGAAGGATTGGTCATGAAATGGGTTCACCAAGTTCTCTTAAGAGCTTCGAAAATAGTTGAGAAGTTTATTTCGGAGCATTCAGAGAAAAATAATGAAAGTAGCCTTTTCACACCACCAAGAAGTGGGAGTCGAAGAGGCAGGAAATCGATGGCATTGTCTAAGTCACAGCCAGAAGCAATTACAGCGATTTATACAATCGGCACTTTGATTGTTGTTTGCCCATCTGCTGATATGAGCACTGTGGTTCCATTGTTACACACAATTATCACTTCAGGAAGTTCTGATCCTAAATCAAATAAGTTACTGGGCCCTGCAACCTCTCTAAAGCAGACAGCCCCTTCTTTCTATATTCAAGCGTGGCTGACCATGGGGAAGCTCTGCCTCGCAGACGGGAAGCTTGCTAAGAGCTATATGCCTCTGTTTGTACAGGTTGATCAAGTGACTTGCCCTTGTTTCTTGATCTGTTAAACATATGGCGCCTTGTTTCCAAATTGAATATATTGTCCTCAATTGCATTTGCAGGAGCTTGAAAAGAGTGAATCTGCAGCTCTTCGCAACAACCTTGTAGTGATGATGGCAGATTTTTGTGTTCGGTATACTGCTCTTGTTGATTGGTGAGTCCTGTAAGAGATATTACCTTAAAGCCGTCTCTAATTGGAGTTTAAGTGGTGTAGTGGCGAGGAAAACAACAGTGTTTTTTAGCTACTACGAATTGACAAACAAGGGAGACTAAAAGAACCGAGAGTGACTTTTATTGTAGGCTGCAGGGAGTTTATTTACAGTATATACTGAATTGATAGAAGTGACTAATCTCAAGTAAGTATTTTGCAACATGGGAGTTTTCAGTTACATACCAAAGATTACGAGATGTCTCCGCGATCCTTGTGAACTGGTGAGAAGGCAGACTTTTATTTTACTCGCCAGATTGTTGCAGGTATGCACTGTTTCTATGATACACCTGCTTCAATGTGACGCTTCGTTTCAACTTGGTCGTTAACTGGTTATAGTCATACAAAAGAAGAAAGGAGGAATTAAATTGAAAAACACTGAGAAGATAACCCTATTTACTAAAATTTTATTTTATTTTATTCAGAGGGACTATGTGAAGTGGAGAGGCGTGTTATTTCTTCGGTTTCTTTTGTCACTTGTTGACGAATCAGAAAAGATAAGACACCTGGCAGATTTTCTCTTCGGAAATATTTTGAAAGGTCAGAAGGTTTAACCTCGAGTATTTGCAATAATATAAAATTGAGTCGTTGGATTTGACCATTCTGTATGTATCAACAGTCAAGGCTCCTCTTTTAGCATATAACAGTTTTGTGGAGTCCATTTTTGTTCTGAATGACTGCCATGCCCATGATGGCCATAACGAATCCCATGGTTCAGGAACAGAGAGCCGGCTTTTTTCCATCAGGTGAAGTGGTCTCGAAATAATAAGTGCCAAGGCAAGTATTGAGTAATTGAGTGGTGCTTATATAAAGTCTGAATCTTTTCAGGGGTAACGATGAAAATTCACGGTCTAAAAGAACGCACGTTTATGTTTCTTTACTAAAACAAATGGCTCCTGAGCACCTTCTGGCAACCTTTGCCAAGTTATGTGCAGAGATTCTTGCTGCAGCTTCTGATGGAATGCTCAATATAGAAGATGTAACTGCACAGTCTGTTCTACAGGTACCATGCTGTATTAGTAACTGTCCATCCATAGATAAAGGTGGAATGATACAATAAGGTTTCACTTATTATTGTCTTGTTTTGCAAGGAACCCTTCCCCTATTTGTTGTGCTCAAAATTACAACTTTTAATTTTGGAAGCAGGATGCCTTTCATATTCTCGCTTGCAAAGAGATACGAATCTCATCCACGCGTTCGTCATCATCCGAATCAGCAGACATAGAAGAGGAAGGAGGGGCAGATAATGGAGTTGCATCGAGAGGGAAGGCCGTAACCCAGGTTGTGAAGAAGGGTCTTATTCAAAACACAGTCCCCATCTTTATAGAGTTAAAACGCCTACTAGAAAGCAAGAATAGTCCCCTCATAGGATCTCTCATGGAGTGCCTGCGAGTCCTGCTCAAGGACTACAAAAATGAGATTGATGACATATTAGTAGCTGACAAGCAGCTACAGAAAGAGCTTATCTACGACATGCAAAAATATGAAGCAGCAAAAGCCAAAGAAGCAGTTGCCGAGGCTGCTGCCACCATGCAAAAATCAAGTACATATCGAACACCTGAAGCCCACAAAGACAAGCATGAGAACAGTACAAAAGTTGCTTCTGCAATGGCAGATGCGGCTGCTGCAGCAACAGCTCGTGCCGTTCTCAGGGAAGTGAACAAGGGGACGGGGACACCGCCATTAAGTTCTTTGGGTGTGCCTAAAGTCAAGTCTCGTACGACTGAGTGCAGTTCTAGAAGTGATCGGCGCACGGATGTTATAGAATCTTTGAGGAAAAGACAATCTTTTGACTCCGACGAAGAAAACTGACATCCCAAGCTATTTCGACTCCCTTCCTCACGGTGGCATTGGGGCCTGAAAGCGATCAAGCCAAGCCAAGAGCCTATTTTCTTTGTCTATCACTCATATTGTTTCTTGTTCGTTGTAGTAGTAGTAGTTTTTTTTTTGTTACAAATTGGTTTTCTTTTCCGGCCCCAATTTTCGGAAGTGTGTATCTAAAACGAGACCTGGCCCACGATCGAGGTTAGAAGGTTAATGTAAATATATAGCTGATCTTAGACAGGATAAAATAATACTGTAACTTTTTACCAAAAAGAAAAAATAATAGTGTAACTCAGCTTAATTTGAAGACGACGTAAAAGCTTAAGAGCACATTTTTCATTGTACACTTTGTCTTCTGTACATCTCAACCTACCCTTTTCACTTGGTTAAGACAGAATTATTAATTACCATTTTAAGATGGGCCGTAGATGCATATAGCCTCTATTAAGAATCATCTTTTAAGATAAATTAGTTATTAAAGGATTCTATTTTATAACCTTTTAGTATTTTTTTAGTCTCCCAAGTTATATAATTAACGCTGACTCTTTTTTTTTTTTTGGTACATGTAAGGCTTAGATAATTTACTTTTTATTTATTTATTTTTATTATTTTAATAAATAATTTGAAATAAATAAATAAATGGATGGGATGAATAATTGAATCTGGACACATTGCAGCTGCCTAGTTAAGTGAGTCAGCAGAGTAGAGAGAAGGAGAAGGCTGTCAGGAAGCAGCGTGTTTTGTGGATCTACTTTAGGGTGAGCCAAATCCATCATATGATATGATTTTTTTTTGAATGAAGGGAATGTATTCAAAGATCAACAATTACATCAGAATCAGCTTCACAAAAATAAGAGCTGCAGGAGAGTATTTATAACAAGCTACATGTGATCTAAATAAAATATATGAGACATATTAAGAGCCTTTATAGTGTGTTCTGTATGTATCAGTATGTCTCTAATAAGAGTATTAGAAGTACAAATTTCACCAGTAAAAGTTCTTTTGTTTCTAACTTCCCATAGTTTCCAACATGCTATACCAAACATCATTGCCCATCTAGGTCCGCTTTGCTTTGGTTGGAGGTTAATGAGCAGTCAATCCTGAGTCATTCAATAAGCTATTGTATAAGTGAGCGGGAATGATTTGCCAACATTGGATTGCAAAGGGGCAGAATCTGAGGATATGATGTATTCAGTTTTATCACTCGCTCACATCTCGGCATCTCCCATCCCATGTGACTGTGACGCACTCCATTTATTTTGATGTGCCTCACTTGGCAACCCATTCATCTCCAATGCACCTCCTCCTTCACTCTTCACCATATTCCTCGGTGGCCCCCATCTCCTGAAATCCGTTTTGAATGTCTAATTATCTTTGTGACCCAAACAAAAAAAAAAAAATGGGGTGATATCCTATGAATTTCCTTTTTTCATTTTTTTAATTAAAAATGAAAATAATACTATAACTGCTTTTATTATTTATTTTTATTTTTTTTACAATTGGCCCCACCATCAAAACGAGGCAAATTTTGGGCGACTCCCTAGTGGCCACGTGCAGCGCTATCATAGGGATGCCTTGGGCTGCGCTGCCCAATGCGCCGCCGTGCACCTCATGGCCGTCTGCAGACTCTAGTTCTCACCACTTCAACAAGAAACCACTGAAAAGAGGATAATGCCATCTACTTACGAAGCAAGTTATTTCCCAAATTGCCATGCATACCTACAGCATTTAATTATCAAAGGCAAAAGAAGAGTGAAAGCAATGCAATTCATGTTCCTCTGCTGTAATTACCACAATAACCTCGTACCTGCTTTTTCTTTACCCCAATAGGCCATGAATATGCTGGTAAATTACAGAATGAAGTGATTCGTACATGAAATAAAGCGTAGATACAGATGGATTGCTATTAAGTAAATAAAAAATAAAAGAAAGGTCAGACAACTAGGGGCCCAGCACCAGCTACACAGATCCGCAACCGTGAGCAATTTTCAGTCGCCGGAATCATCGTCGCCGCCGAAGATCGACACGCGGTTGTACAGAAGAAAGAGAATGAGAAGGAGGAAGAGGGCGACGCCGACGGGTGATCCGCTGACCCGGTGGATAGTGTCGGGTTCGCCGGTGGAGAAAATGGAGGAGATAAAAGAGCCACGTTCGGAGGAGAGGAATTGAATGGTGAGAAGGAGGATAATGGGGAGGAGAAGGAGGCCGAGCGGGGTGAGGAGGTCGGAGATAGCTTCGGTGATGGCTTCGCCTTGATCGCCAAGAAGGAAAGGGACAATTACAAGAATGGCCACCACTAGTGCAAGAAGGATGCCATGGGGTGCACCGCCTTGTCTGTCTTGGATCATAGTGGGAGTCGGATGCTTGTGATACAGATGGAGGGCGGTGAAAATTGGGAATGCAAGTGTTGTTTTGTGGTGGTGTTGGACTGATGAGAGGTGCCCTTGAAATAGGTGGTAGGTCCGAACGCGCCCGTTTCTTTTGACCAGAGAGAGATCTTAAAGAGAACACCAGAATAGGAAAAACAGTGAACTTGCTAAGCAGGTGCTTTGGGGGGTGTGAACATATATAACACGGAGAGAAATGAAACACTGAAACTGGTACCTTCATCCCTATCCGCGCACTCATTGCTGCTGTGATCAGATCCGTACTGTATCGATCACATCTGCAGATTTAAAATTTAAAATTTTAATTTTTTTAAATGATAACATCAATTTTTAAATAACAGTTATAAAATTATTTTAATTTTAATTTTATATTTAATAAAAATAAAAATATATTAAAAATATAATAATAAAATTAAATTAAATTTGTACCTAGACTGTCTAGATTGATGATGACTGCTCATGACTGCGTTTCCCGTGAAGCTGTGGGATTTTGTTTTTGGAAAGGTAAGAGGTTTGATAGTGTAGACACTAGAAAGTGGACTATGACTGCCACAAAGCAGAAAACCCGGGTTAAGCAGGGCCAAGATGGTGCGGGCTCATCCCCGCCCCAAAACGGTGGACTAGCCCATGGACTTCATTCCTACTCACCAGACTTTGGGGTTTTGTCAGATTACTCAAGTGTTTCCATCATCTACCCGAAAATGAATCTAGACGCCAAGATGAAATGTGAAAGGTCCACATTTTTTTAATAGATTTTTATATTAAATGATACCAAATACAAAATAATATCAATTTTGTACCTATCAAGTTATAAACAAAATATTTTGCTTGAAAAGATATAAGAATAAAATACAGACCCTTCGGATTTAAATGGGACATAAACATTGTGTACATTTTACAAAATTAGTTTGGGACCTGTAATTTAATTTCTAGTGCTGTTGTTACAGGAAGCCATATTCAAATGCAGTTTTGTTTGGCTTGATTATTAATGTTATGCGTTCTTGTCAAAGTAATTGCCCAAAAAGGCTGCTGATTGATGAGCATGAGAATTCAAATTGAGGGAGGGTACAGGAGACTGCTTTGGAATTAATTTGACACTCCGAACTTTTTTTAATTTAGTAACTTCTTCAGAGAATCCTACGTCTAAGCACAGGGATCCCAATTTATACCTTTACACTCTTTGGGTTCAGATTATTGTAATCTAATTTAGCAGTCAACTTTTAAATTTATTTATCTTTTTTTATGTTTAGGGGCTAGTTAATTATTGATTATAATTTTCAAATGGCTTGCATTAATATGGTATGAAAAAAGATTCCGCAAAAAATTACTAATAAGAACAATACTAGAATAATAAATATGTATTGGAAATAAATTTTTTACTTGTAAAGATTTACAAGAAGTAATCAAATAAATATATGACAAAATATAAACACCACAAACACATTAAGAGACACTAAGATTTTTAATATGGACAACCCCTCAAGGTAAGAGTAAAAACCACGGATCTTCCAGACCAATAAAAATAGTTTCACTATAATTAAAATAGGAGTACAATAAAGTCTTAATCAAGTGTACAAATTAGTGTTAATAGCCCTCCCAATCAACCAAAGCAACAAGCTTAAAAATTACTGTTTGAATGCATACTAAATTTCTCCTACATCAGGCCACGAAATGATAATCCAACTATTGAAAATAAGGAACAAGATGTATTGAACTTAATGACAAAATTTTACCTCGATCCAACGGTTAATAAATCAGCAAATGAATTTTTCCCGTAACTGCTCTGTGAATATACGAAAATAACGATTTTCTCTTCTCTTCTCTTCTCTTCTGTCAAAAGCGGCTATTCTAATTTGAATATGATCTCACTCTCATACCCTAATATGACCCTTCATCACTCACATAAGTGAAACACACAATGATTTTTTAAGTTTGGGTCTTTCTCCACATAGGAAGAGAGTCCACACCTAACATATCTCCCCCTCACGACTATGTGGAGATAACCGTCAATCCAATTACCTTACAACAAACTTCAAACATTCATCTTGGTAGTCCTTTGTCATCATATCAGCACCGTTATCATCAATATGAATTTTTACCAACTCCAATACCTTAGCATATGAAACATCACATATCTAATGATACTTCACATCCATATGTTTGGACTTTGAATGGAAAGTTGGATTCTTATCAAAATGAATAGCACTTTGATTATCACAAAATAGTAAATATTTGTCTTGAGTAAAACCAAACTCCTACAAGAATTTCTTCAACCATAGCAACTCCTTGCATGATTCGGTAATGGCAATGAACTCTACCTTTGTTTTTGACGAAGTTATACATCTATGCAACTTAGATTGCCAAGTTACTGCTTCCCCTATAAAGTTAATTAAATAACTCAAAGTGGACATCTTAAAATCAACATCTTTAGTCATATATGAGTCTATGTACTCCTCAAGGGTAGGCTTATTACCTCTAAAACAAAGTCTTATAATAACAATATCACAAAGATACCTCAAAATTCATTTCACAACAATCAAATACTCTCTACTTGGGTATGATAAAAATCTACTAATTGTACCAACAACATGCGCTATATTTGATCTTGTACACACCATTGCATACATTAAACTACCCATTGCAGATGTATAAGGAATTCTTTCCATATCTAACTTCTCGGCTTTACTTAAAAGACTTTGTTTAGCACTCAATTTAAAATGAATAGTAAGAAGAGTACTTACTATCTTAGTATTTTTCATTTGAAATCTCTGCAACATGTTTTCAATGTAGTGTTCCTGAGATAGCCAAGGCTTCTTTTCCTTTCTGTCACACAAGATTCTTGTGTCAAGAATCTGATTAGCAGCTTGATAAATTTCACGGCAAATGACTCACCCAATTGCTTCTTCAACCTATCAATCCTGGAAATATTTTTTCCAACAATAAGAATGTCATCAACATACAATAATAGAATAATGAAATCATTACCAGTAAAACTTTTAACAAACACATAGTGATTAGAAATGGTCTTTTTGTAGCCTTAGTCACACATAACAGGCTCAAACTTCTTATATCATTACCTTGGAGCCTACTTCAAACTATATAGGCTCTTTTTCAGCCTACACATATAGTTTTCTTTACCCACAACATGAAAGCCATCAGGTTGCTTCATGTAAATCTCTTCCTTCAAATCACCATGGAGAAAATTAGTTTTCACATTCATCTGCTTAATCTCTAAATCAAGAATAACAGTCAAACTCAACATAGTTTTAATGGACAACAACTTCACCACAGCAGAGAAAATTTCATTAAAATCAATTCCCCTTTTTTGACTAAAGTCTTTCACCACTAATCTAGCTGTATACCCCAAAGATATAGAATTATTTTCATGCTTCACCCTATAAATCGACTTATTATCCAAAGCCCTTTTGCCCTTAGGCAACTTCACCAAATCAAATGTGTGATTACATTCAAGGATTTCATGTCATCCTACCTTACATCCAGCCACTTTTGTTCTTTTTACTGTCCATGACTTCTTCAAAACACTCAGGTTCTCCCCTATTAGTCAAGGTCACATACTCGTCAAAAGGATACCTTTTAGATGGTTGTCTTTGCATATAAGACCTCTTGAGTTAGACTTGAGGTGGCTCAAGTGCATTATCTAGAGTCTCATCTTATGACTCATGTTGCTCTTCAACATCATTTGTCGGAACATCCAACTCATCTTCAAGCTTCCCATCCTTGGGATAATTATATTGTACTCCCTATTAAACATTACCATTATTAGCATCTAGATTGTGAATAGGCAATCGCACTAAATAAAATCATACAGATTATAATCTTTCTCAAGAGTTGTCTTCTCCATCTTATCAACTTCATCAATAAAAATCTTTCATGAACTTTACATCATGACTTTTAACAAGTTTATTCTCAACAGAAACATACAACTGTAGTCAAATTCATCATGACCATAACCAATAAAGATATAATATCTTGTCGGTGCATCCAACTTGAATTTTTCATCCTTTAAAACATGCACAATTGTCTTGCAACCAGAGACTTGCAAGTGATCATAATTAACATTCATAAAACCAAATTTTGTCTAGTACCTCAATATTCAAAGCAACCGCATGATTAAGATTGATAATATACACCATTATAAACAATGCTTCACCCCCAGAAATGTTTAGGCAATTTTGCTTGAAAAAACATATATCTAACACTCCCAATTAGTATCCGGTTCATCCTCTTTGCTAAGCCATTAAGCTAAGGAATCTTAGAAGGAGTCTTTTCATGTCTAATACCCTATTACTTACAAAAGGCATAAAAAGGTTCACAATACTTAGTATCATTGTCAGTACGAATGTATTTCGACTTCTTACTTGTCTACCTCTCAACCAAAACTTAAAATTATTTGAACTTTTTCAACACTTGATCTTTTGTCTTCAGAGCATAGATCCACAACTTTCTAGAACAATTGCCAATAAAGGTAACAAAGTAAACAGTACTACTAAAGGATTTTACCATCAATGGACTACAAATATCATAGTGCACAAATTCAAGTAACTCTAATTTCCATGAGGGAGAATGCTTCTTGAAAGATACTGTAATCTGCTTACCAGTCATGCAGTAAGAACACTTCTCCAATTGAACATTTTTCAATCCCGGAAGCACATTTTTTTTTCCAAGCAATTCAGCCCTTTTTCATTAATATGACTGATCCCTCGATTCCACAAATTTGAAACCTCCATATCTGTAGCATTCATACTGTCTCTAGCAATCAATGATTTTGTCCAATACAATTTAGATAATTTTTTTCTCTTTAACCACAACCAAGTTACCCTTTGTGAGCCTCCACTTTCCAAAACCAAAATAATTATCAAAACCATTATTATCAAGCTTACGAACAGAGATCCAATTAAAGCGAATATCTAGAGCATATTTAACTCCTCTAGGCCATAACTTTATTCTCATGTTAGTTTGTAGACAAATATCACCAATGCCAATCATTTTAGCCTCATCATCACTACCCATCTTTATACTCCAAAGTTACCCAATGTGTAAATACAAAGATCTCCTTTCTTCGTGTAACGTGCGGTGTCTCCCCACTATCTATAGCCCATATGCTCTCATTTGAAACAAGATTAACTAATTTATACTTACGAAGAATAAGAATATCTTCACTAGCAGCAATAATAAAAAAATCTTAATTGTCTTCTATTCTCATACTCCCACTTGATACGAGATTAAGTTATTCATGATGATGAAGAATAAAAAGATCATTACTAGTAGTAGTAGTTACACGATCATCATCATTATACTTCTTTTTCTGCTTACCATTCTTACCTGATATGTCCATTTTATGCATAAAAAATACCCATATTTAAGTTTCAATTTGCATCTAAATATGTTTTTGTTGGTATATTTTAGCATAATTTGACATATTTTTGTGTTTCATGGCGTTATAGGCTCATTTGGAAGCATTCGGAGCAAAAATGTTACAAATCGTTCATGTTGAAAAGTTTTGACATACTTCGGTATTTTGATTATAACTCTCACGTATAAACTCAGATTGAAGTGATTTAAGATATGTTGGAAAGCTAAGACATAGATCTACAACATTCATATTTTAAGTTTCCCAAATTCCAATGTTATCATGGTGAAAATTGAACTCAAAGTGTCAATACGAGCTGGTGAATTTCCGTAGCTTAACGGAGAAGTGTCCGTACAGACAGAAGCATCCAGTGCCGGGTCAAACTCATCCGATGCTGGGTCAATGCGAATTTAATGATTTTTCAGCTTTCAGAAGTTCCCTGCGCTATATTGGATGAATATATGGCCACCCAATGCAGGGTCAAGGTGTAAAAGTCTATAAAAACACGTTTTTGATCCATTTTGATGATATTTTGGGCTTTTATGGGCTTCTAAACTTTCTCTATATAAAGAGACAAGGAAGAAGCATAAAGAGGGGATTTAGAAACGCACTCAGAAGCTAGAGAACTTTGTTCAAAACACATATGAGAGTAACTAGGAGCATCTTATAGAGAGAGAGCAAGGAGATTTGGGGAGTATTAGCGATAGATTCATTCTTCTCTAAGATAATTGTGTTTTCTTATTATTTTCATTATGAGTTGGGATTTTAGTTTTGATTTGATTTCTAATTCTATGAGTAGCTAAATTTCCCAGCCAGGGGTAGGGATGTAACTTGACTAGGATGGATTGGAGTTGTTTCTCTAGTTAAGACTTTGTTGATTTATTCTTCAATTTATAATTAATTTATCTTTTTATTATATTTATGTCTTTTATTTGTTCATGTGGATTTTATAGTTGATCATCATAAAATCTAATTAATGGGTAAACTTGATGGATTGAGAGGTGAAGAGTGAACCTAGATCTAGAGAGATAAACATGAATAACTAATCTAGAGATAGAATTAGGAATTCATGGTGATATAAATTGTAGTTTTTAAGGTTTAATTAGGAACTTTAGGTGCGTGAGAGCAAATTAAATTCTAATTAAATAACGATTAATTGACCGAGAGGTAATTATGATGTTTTAGAAACAACGGTCACTATAATTATGTAGAATCTAACTAATAAATATAATCTAATTATCTCATAAGGTGAATCCTGATCCCTTGACGCTTCTAGAATTGAATCAAAACTCAGATTTTGTTTTGTTTTCTATTTCTTTTCTTTTAAAATTTGAGTTCTCAATTTGATTATCACTTGCTTTTGAGACTAAAAGTTTGGATTGATAAATTTACTACCTCCCTTGGATTCAACATCTAGAATACTTCGAAGACTTTTTATTACTATGATCGACCATGTATACTTATAGGATTCTGATCATTGCCCTTATTCTATTTTTTCAAGAGAAAACAATGCTTCTTAATGTGTTCCTTTTTATAACAATGATAACACTCTAAATTCTTACATCTGAACTTAGACTTACTTTTGTTTTTCTTTCTACCACCTTTCAATTTTCCTTTCTGACTTCTCTCCCTATTTTCAGTGATAAACATCTTTGAATGAAATGAAGAATCATGTGCCTTCCTTATTATTTTTTTATTAAAAGCACCACTCCTTACCACTTGCACGGAAACAACACCATTAGGGGCTGAGTTTGTAATTGAAACCTGAAATATCTTCCAAGATTTAAATAAAGTATTCAAAAGCGATAGTCACAAAACTTCATCATCAAACTTGATACCCATTCCTAACAGTTGACCTATGATCCCTTGAAATTCATTCAAGTGATATAAAATGGTAGTCCCCGCCTTGTAACTCAAATTCATCAAACAATTTAGTAAAAATAATTTATTATTTCCTGATTTAAAGGTATACAAAAACTAAATCTTATCCCATAAAGTTCTCGTATATGTCTCATTAGCAATATGATTATATATAATATCTTCTACATATTTTCAAATAAAACCACACACCTATTAATGTTCCAAATCTGACTCCTCATTAGATTTAGAATCTAGCTTCTAAGTAGTAAACATAGGAAAATGCTTATATTTCATAAATAGCAAATCATTTATCTTACCCTTCCACAAATAATAATTAGTACCATTTAAACAAACAATCATATTTGTATTGACCTCAATCATTCAAGCAAGTTAAACAACCTTAAAATCAAGCTTTGATACCACTCTAATAGAAATAATAACAAAGTAATAAATATGTAACAAAAATAAATATCTCCTACTTAAAAGAATTTTTTAAGTAGAAATCAAATAAATATATGGCAAAATATAAACACCACAAACACATCAAGAGATATTAAGATTTTTAATGTAAAAAACCTCTCAAGGTAAGGGTAAAAACCTCGAGTCATCTCACTAATGAAAATAAATCTATTATGATCAAAATAAAAGTACAACAGAATTTTAATCAAGTGCACAAATCAGTACTAATAGTTGTCCCAATTAACCAAATCAACAAATTTACAATAGAGAATCAAAAAGATAAAAAACCCAAAAATTACCATTTCAATGTATACTAAATTTCTCTCACACCATGCCACGAAACGACGAGAATAAATAACAAGATGCCTTAAACCTACTGACAAAATTTAAGTTCGATCCAATGGTTAATGAATCTATAAATGAATTTTTTTCATGACTACTTTGTAAATATGCAAAAATAACATTTTTTCCCTCATATCTCAAAGGTAGCTGTTCTAACTTAAATATGATCTCACTCTCATACCCTAATATGACCCTTTTCTATTTAAATAAGTGAGACACATTTAAAGTGCAAAATCTGGTGATATTCAAAGATGAAATTCGACGAGGACAGAGGCAACCTTCGGTGGAGGAGAGAAGACGGAAGACGAGAGGCGTCGTCGATGTCACGGTGGATGTGAGCTGTGAGCTTGGTTAGGCTTGACTGAGTGTCAACTGTCGAGACTTGAGACGAGAGGAGACACGAGAGGAGAGATCGAGTAAGAGCGACTATTCTAAATCTGAAATCTGAAAAGTGAATTTTGATTTCTCAACAAAACAAAATGGTGTGGGCCATGTGGGTGTGTGGGTGTCTGACTGTGGCTGTGGAGTACATATAAGGAAAAAAATGGTGTGTTATGGGCCAAGGCCAGGGATGGGCATGTCCCTGCCCGTGGCTCGACTTGGCCCGTGTCTCAATGAGCCCGATTTTCACTTTTATTCTATTCTTTTATTTTTAGCCCTTCCTGACCTGGCTGGAATTGTGCCGGCAGGACTGGGCAGTCGGGCACATTGAACACCCCTATCAATTAATATGCTAAAAGCTATAACCATAGAACCTAACTATTGCAGAAATTAGCTTAAGTTAAAAATTGATATGACTAAAAATTAAATCAAGAAAAGGGATAGGAAAATCACATAAAACAATTATCCTGATTTGGCCCTCCTTAAGCTACGGCCAGTCTCTTTGAATCTCAAAGGATTTTCTTTACTATCAATTAGATAACTACAAGGCTGGTTTCCAAGCTCACCACCAACTTTAAGGTTTTCCCAAACTCACTTAGAACTTACACAAATGGTTTTTAAGCTTACCAACAACTTCAAAGTTTTCTCAAGCTCACTTAGAACTTAATTCCTCACCAAGATTTCCACAATCTGATAGATAAAACCCTCTATACAAAAGGAACTACAAAATAGCTCAAATTCAGACTCTTAACTCTTAATAGGAAAATAAAAAAAAAAGAGACTCAGCGCAGTAACAAATAAAGAAGACGAAAGAAAAGTGTTACGAGGAGATAATTTTCTATTGAGCTCTCTGAAATTTTCATCATTTTCTCTGTACTCTATTCTTCTTCTTGCTTTCTCTTATAATGCTCTATATTCTGACCGTTGACAATCTCCATAACAATTTCTCATATATGTGTTCTTGCACAAAATGGAAGAAAGCCATTGGAGAGAAAATTATGGACATGCTGTAGATTTGTTTCATCTCTGTGCTCTGAAGAAATTGTCTATAATTTCTCTTGGTTAGGCAACGTACTAGAAGGGAGGGAGAGACCGACTTTGTAAAAGTTTCTTCCTTCATTTCTTTCCCTTGATGCTCCGTGATTCTCGAATAGAGATTGAGTGACAACAACAATAATAACATTAGGCTTATCCCATTATGTGCGGTCAGCTACATGGATCATATGACGCCATTAGAGATGGAGAGAAGGAGACAAAAATAAAATCTTGGAGAATCATCACTCACATTCCCACAAAAAATGAGACAATGTATCAGAGGAGTATTCAATACTCTTCTTCCAGAAGCACTATGACCATTTCCTTTTTATTTTTATAATTTTACATATTTAATATATAAGACCCATTTAATTATTTCAACCCATTTCCTTATATTCTTATAAAATATCTTAAAATAGTTGTAATAAGCCTAATAGAAATTTTATTTTATTTAACTCAATAATTAATTCTTTTAATATTATTTAAAATTTAATTTTTTTATTATCAAAATATTTAACATGAAACCTTGGGGTTAACAAGGTCAAGGATTTTTATTTAACAAAATGACTATTTATAATTCATAAAATTTAAAATTTTAGGCTGCATCCTAGGTGCTCTGTAACACCTTATGTTAGGGCCCATTTCCCATGTATTAGATCATTTTAGATGTCTTTCATCATGGATTAGAGAATAAAATCATAATATGATAAAATCAGAATTTTACAAAATTCGGGGTATTGTTCATTTGGCAAATTTTATTTTACCCGACGAACTTTGAAAATTCATAACTAAATCTAGAAAATTCATCTTGAGGTGATTCAAGTCTCTAAATTTATCTTAAATTCAGATCTACATGGAAAAAATATAAAAAAGTAACATCATTGGGCCAATTTGTACAGTAATTTCGTGGATATTTACTATTTATTTGGTCAATTTGCTATGTTCCAGTTTTCTGACCTCAACTTTGAAAAATTATATATCCTTCTATTCTGTTCTAAACTATGTATAATCTATGTCATTTGAAAGCTATACATGTATAATTAATTACATATTTTTATTATACATTTATTTCACTTACACAGGGCATAACTTTAACTTAAGTCATGAAGGGTCAGAATTTGACTCTTACTGGAACAGTTTTGAGAAAAACTCCATATCTCCTATTATATAGCTCCAATTAACTCCAAATCAGTGGCATACAAAACTTAAAACATAGACCTTTTCATACATATAAACCACTGAATTTTTAGAGTTTTGTACGATTTTATATTATCCTTTGAATTTTCCAGCACTTACTTTCCAGATTTCAGTTTTCCCCTTCTTGTCCTGTTCTAAACCCTGACTTCGAAAATTCATCATAATTCATACATTTATCCAATCTAGGTGCTCCTTAGCTCTATAAAAATATTGTTCTGTCTAATTTAAGATCATATATAACACTTTTATAGGATGCTCTATTTAGAACAGAGTTCCTCTGCTCAAATCAATACTGGTCATCTCCAATGAACTTATGTCATAACTTACATGATAAGCTTCATAACAAATTTACATTAACATTTAGTACTCCAATTTCATGCATAATATCATAAAGGACTTAAAAGAATATATTCAAGGCATCAAACAGGATTTAACCCCTTTCATACGAATTTATATAAATTCCCAAAACATAACATCAAGACTTGCATAATAATATCATTCATCATTCTCTTCCTCTTTTCCTTTAGCTCTTTGCCTCCCTTGGATTTCTTCCATAACTTGGACCTATCATGTTATTATTTGGGTGATGAGATTTTGGAAATCCCAGTAGCTAGTCACATCTCAAACATTTACATTATCATGCATGCTATAAAACCTTCAATACATCATAATAATCATTTCAAGACATAAATCACCATATCGTTTATAAAAATTTCGGCATTATAACGGCATAGAAAATGGACATCCCGAGTACTATCCCTTCCATAAAAAAAAATAGCCAAAACCAGTCTCAAACATCATAAAAACAATATGGCAAGTCATCATTCACAATATAATATAGCAAGACAATATAATGTGAGAAAAAATAACTATGCTACCTCATGAAACTTTATGTCTTTCCTCTTTGATTCAACCATTTCAAGGACTTCCTTAAGCTTTCTCACACCCTAATGCATCACCAAATATCAAATAAATCAACTTGAACCAAGGGTTAGTTCATAAGAACTTCAAACTAATAGTTCCATGACTTTCTTCAATTCATGAAACCCTAATTCTTCAAAAATTCACCAAAAATTCATTTCTAACTCAAAAATGATGAATTATACCTCTATTCCATGTAATTTTTCATGAGGAATCCAAATATGACCTCAGAATTGCCAAATTCCATCTCTAGCTCGGTTACTGTTCATTCCGAATTAAGCTTCAAAAAGCTAAAAATTTCACTTTTTTAATCTTAAGCTTTTTCATGGAATCATCACTTGTTCCTAAGGTTTTGGACCATGAGGAACTCATTTTTGGCATCAAAAACATGAAATTCCAACTCTAAGTGTGAACAGTAACTCGTCCAAAATCAGGGAAATTCAAGAAAAATTGCTACACTTTGTTATACAACAAACCACTTGCATATTCAAACTTTAAATGTGTAGTCTAGCATTTCCCCTATGATTTATGGTTGTTAAACTCATTTCCTTGCTAAATCATGTTTGAATGAAACCCTAAGAGGAAGAGGAAGAAAATCTACTCCATGAACCATGCTTTAAATATCATGAACTACAAGCTTGGAGTAGTAGAAGAAACTTACCAACTTGAGCTCTTGAACTTCCTCTTGAGTTTCCTCTTTTCCTTCTCTCTTTTCTCTCTTCTTCCTTGCGTTTTTCTTTTCTGGTTTGGTTCTGGAAATGGACGTGCAGAATGGGTGGAAATGGGTGGTTAAATAACTTAATCATATGGCTTAATCATAGTTAACACTTAACCACCTTAAGTTACTTTTTGACAAAAAAATTCAACTCCTTCTTTAGTAAGTTTTCTCAACCTTTTTGAGATGATTGGTGGGCTTCATGGGCTGCAGCAAAAGTCACGCATGGGTGAGAGAGAAGTGTCCAAAATTTGCCCAATTTTCCTGATCCAGATATACCTCAGTCCGGGTACTTTTTAACTGTACTGATAAAAATGTCTTTATACTATTTTAGCATTTTCGGGATGCACGACTATTCTAATTTTATTTTTACATTTCCATAATTATCCTGTCCCAAATGATATCTGTGTATGGCCCATATCCAGACCTGATTTACTATTACTTTTGGACACTCGACACTGATTATTTCTTTATTATTGAACATTAACCCTCAGTGCCATATACCATTGGACTTCTCTCATCGAGGGCTTCATTTTGATAGTAATTTTGCATATTTACAAAATTACCCCTGACTCGGGGTTAAATTATAATTTCTGGAACTTTTGGGTCATTAGGTGTAATTTTCCCCAAGACTTTTCTATTTCATTCCCCCACGTAAATTTTAAAACTTTTAGGATATGGATGTCCTTTTCATAATTTTTTAGGGGTAAAAATATAATTTTCTTATTTTTCCATTCAACCGGGAAAATGATCTCTTTACCCTTTTTCACATAAAATGGTATCTATCCATTTTTGCATAATCCGTATACATTGCTATATATTTTAGTTTTCTTGGAATGTTACATGCTCAAACTAACATAACCAAAGTCTTTATGTATTTTGAGTGCAAAAAACATTAGTGATTTTTGAGAATTGAGACAATGGCAAGTATTCATCAACTCTATCACTTTTGGTAATGGCTTTGTAATTGCCATTGAGTAGCTATTTTTTAGGACTATCCATCACTTCTTGGCAAGCTTCTTCTGAAGTGTCTTCTTGCTTTCATTTTCAACTATGGCAAACATTATGTGAGTAGGACCAAAGAAACCAATATGAAAACGTAAATGTTTGAAATGGATCTACGAATAGGTGGAGGGCCTGATGCTGTTGATGGAAGGTGAGATGTGCGCCCTTTCAACCTCGGGAACCTTGGCAAATTCACCATGCTTGAACTTGCAAAGGTGAATATACACATACACCTCTAAATGTGTATATCACTCACATTTTTCTGTGCAAGATGAGTAAAATTGGGTGGTTTTGGTTTGTGGAGGTGGTCCAAGAGACAGAAGACTCAGGTGCAAGGATAGAGTGTTGACCAAATACAGAGGATGACCAACACACGAGAAAGCCTGAGCCCAACATGTCCAAAGCTAGTAGGTGGCAGCCTATTGTGTCCTTGCGTGATGGCCTTCCTCTTATGATCTATCTCTGACTTCCACCAAAGAATATTCGGTGATTCAATGGAGGCCACTGCCAGTGTAGTGTCTACAGCTTAGTTTTCCTAGTGAAAATAAACAATAAAATAATAATATTAGCCTTATCCCATAATATGAGGTCAGCTACATAAATCATACAAAACCAATGAGATTTATCAAACACTATCTCTTCAGATTTAGATATCTTTGTATTATTTATTTTTTTTATTGCAATATGTTTGGCAGTAAAATAAACGGGTCATCAGCACTGCCAAGGGGATGATTATTTTAGCCGGGATATATGATCTATTGTTCTAATTGTAATACGGTTTCTATAATAAGTGGAATAGAGTTAATTTTATTCTAATTTCTTTCATTCATCTCAAGAAATAAAAG
Source organism: Adenanthera pavonina (assembly GCA_026686845.1). Classification (NCBI taxonomy): domain Eukaryota; kingdom Viridiplantae; phylum Streptophyta; class Magnoliopsida; order Fabales; family Fabaceae; genus Adenanthera; species Adenanthera pavonina. The sequence continues at coordinate 32,303,698 of JAIVEN010000019.1, forward strand.
GTATACACTCTCATTCTTCCAAATTGACACTCTAAACTTTCCTGATTATTGCCTGAAAGGGGAGACAGAGAACTGATTCCACAAATCTGCAATTTTGGGACCATTACTCCAAAAATACTGAAATATGTTGTTTCTAATTTGGCACCTCATCAAATTGTAAATATGACTTTGGTATCTATACATTGATTTTCATTATTACACTGCTAAACCTTGAAACCTTAATTCTAAATTAGACTATTTTATTTTAATCAAGGATAGCATCACATTTCAGTGTTTACATGTTTGAATTTTATTGCCAACAGGTGTTGCCTGACACACCAAATGGGTGTAAAAGTAAAACTACGCAAATCTCCTCCAACAATTTTTCAGTCTCTTCTCACACTATCAGGTACTTGTACTGGATATGAGTCAATAGCATCCTTCCATGCACTGGCCATGTCTGGCTTCACATCGCGCACACACTGCCACACCGCACTATTACATTTGAACCCACTTCCAAAAGCAATTTGCCACACCCTGTCCCCGCTTTTCATTCTCCCCATTGCTTCAATATAGCACAGCTCGTACCAAATTGAAGATGATGAAGTATTCCCAAACCTGTGAAGAGTCATGAACGATGCTTCCACGTCCTGTTTCCTCAACCTCAAGTTTCTCTCAATGGCTTGAATCACAGCTTTGCCCCCTGCATGTATGCAGAAATGCTCAAAAGCCTTATTGAATTTTGGTATGTAGATGCTTGTACCACTTGTACCCCATAGTTTATGAAAAATCAAGGAAAGTAAATATACTAATTGCTCCTTGTATGGCAAAACCAAAGGTCCCAGCGAAGCTATATTTGCCTTTAGTGCATCTGCAGCCACGTTAACTACGCTCTTTGATATTGCTACCCCTAATACGTTGTCTGGGTCCACTTCCGCGGAGATGCAGCCATGAGATTGATCATTTTGTGCTTTGGTTGTTCTAACTATATGCTTCAGCCTATACTTGGCCTTGTGCTTATCTTGGACCCTGCTTGACATTAAGATAGCTGCTCCTCCCATTCTGAAGAGGCAATTACTTAGCAGCTTTGATTGGACTTTACCTGCGTACCAATCTATAGCAAGGGATTCTGTGGATACTATTAGAGCCAAAGAATTGCTATGAACTCTCAACAAGTCTTTAGCCAAACTGGCCGATACAAGACCAGCACTACATCCCATACCAGAGAGGTCAAAACTTATGATGTTGCTCCTCATTCTGAACTTGTTAACCACCATGGAACTGAGAGATGGAGTAGGACAAAAGATGCTACTGTTAGTGATTAGTATGTGTATATCTTTTGGGTTGATGTTGTTTTTCCCCAATAGATCCGCAATTGCCGTGAACATGATTGTTTCAACCTCCTCAAGGGCCAAGGAGACACCTTTTTCTGTGGGTATGCAAGCACGGCATGGAGGAATATAGGTCTGCTCACTGAAACCAGATTTTTCCAAGATCTTGCACTGAAAAGCGATAGACTCCGGATCCATATTGCCATGAAGAATGTTCTCTTTGAACATGGACATGGGTAGCCTATAAGAACTGGGTGGACAATAGCAGGAAAAGTCTAACAAATAGATGGGAGCTGTTCTTTTGGATGCAAAGTAAAAGACTGCCAGGACTGCAGAAAACAAGACCATCGTTAGATAGAGGGAAGATAAGAGAATAAGGTGAACCAAGATTTGGATTGAGGAAGACAAGACATAGAGAGCCATCATGCATGTGGCGGAAGCTGAAGTGAATGAATGTGGTTTTGTTTTGGGCACAAATTGGTTGTTGGTATTACTATGTCACCATGAATTATATTATATGGGCTGAGTGAGAAGAGAAAAGCTTGTAGGGAAAGAACAAAGAAAGGGAGGGAGTACCCTGGGAAAAGAAACGGAGGGCAATGCGGATGGAGCTGAGCATTGTTTTAGTGCTTCCCCTGAAAACTGTCATTATGAGCGGAATATAAGCCTCAACTTCCGGCACTCGTGTTTGTGATTTGATTAGCCTTGACATTGGCTGGTTGACGAAAAATCATATTATGTCCAGCCCGGATACAGGATTTTTCCCAACTCCTTGTCCGTGGAAGTTACGTGTCAGTGTGGCTTCAAATTAACAAAGTAGAAGCAGGGATTTGGATCGTCTCCATACTTTTTTTTTATATCTTTCTTTATACATAATCTTATTAATTGATTTTGATTTGAATGATAGAGATTACTTATTGTTACTTTAAATAAAATATATCATCTATTTTAATAATAATCTTAAATAAATATTATAAATTATTTTTAAGAAACTTCAACTCATAATAATAAATGTAAATTATTAAATAAAATATATTATTTATTTATAGATTATTTTTTTAATTATTATACCATATAATTAATAAAAAAATTATATATAAAAAAAATATGAAAAGGATACAAATCCGTAGAAGCACAAACGGCAGACTATATATGTTCCCCTTGGTAAGTTATGGGCGTGGAATTCAAAGGCAAGGTAGAACCTGGGGCTAATAATATCTATTGGTTCCAAAGATGAACCCACTTTCGACCCATTTGGAAGAACGTATACACAACGGGAAATGAGAAACATTATCAAAATATTAATACGAATAAATAAATGTAAGATATTAGAGTAATTTTTTTTAAAGAAAAGAAGAAGAGGAAAAAGAAGAAAGGGGGTGCGTGAATCAAGAAAGTGGCCCATTCATGCCTACCATGATTGCCTTGAAAAATGATACCCAAACCACAAATCTCTCTGTGCCCCTGTCAGCCACCATATATGAGATGGATATTGGGTTAGTGAGATTTTAGCGGACGAAGTAAGAATGAGGTAGTAAGTAATTTGAAAAACTGGGGAGAGGTGAGGTGAATCAATCATATACATACACGTACACATACGTAGGGAATAATGTCCTAAACCTACCAAGCTGAGCTGTTGTTGCCACTTGTGCCCTCGTATTGTAGTGCCTATGCAAAATTCCAACGGTGGTTGTGCTTGTTCATGTCTCCTTTTTCTCCCCCTCTTTTTTAAGGTGGTATTTTCATTCTTGCTGAAAAATATTGAAATGTGAAATAACAACGAAATGCCAATCTCCAATTTTAAGGTAAGATGCGAGAGTATAACCTAAGAATTACACATATAAATAAAAAATCTGTTTCAACTATAGTTTGATCTTTGATTTTTATTTTAACATCCAAAAAAAATATTTTAAATTAAACCATGCAAAAGAATTATATATTTATAAAATAATTTAAATTTAAATTGAAAAAAAGCCTGAAGGATTGGTCTATAATTATTAGATAAAGATATCTTTAGTGATCACTCAGAGTAATCTTTTAAAAGAACTATGGGCAAAGTTTGTTAAAAGGAAATCATGAGGTATGGAGAGTGGTTATGGCAAGGAAGGCTTGTCAGGATTGTTTTTTTATTAGATTAGTAATTAAATTAATCCTATAAAATAAATTTCTTATGCATATCTGAAACTCAAAATACGATTTTGATTTTTATTAAAAATAATGCTAATATATAATTTTTTAAATTCTTAAAAGATTATATAAATAAGTAAATTTTAAATTAAAATTAAATTAAAGGATAGATATCATACACGTTATATGATAGGAGAGTATTTGGATTGAAGATGTTAACCGGAAAACTTGGTGGTTTTTTTTATTAAAAAAAAGGAATGGAACGCGTCCGGCGAACGCCGCTGGCTATAAATTACGACATAAACACGTAAACCCTACTCACTGCGTCACAGATTGATTGAGAGAGAGAGAGAGACAGAGAGAGAGAGTGGAGAGGCAAGGGTGGTGGTAGGCCTCTCATCGTCGCCACCCCATAAGCAAACGCGATGGCTCGTTCTCTCTCCCAATCAAAGCGTCTTGTTTCCGATGCGGCTTGCCTTGCTCTTCATCGGCGTGGCTATTCGGTCTCTGTATCGCTGAGCAGCAGCAGCAGCAGCAGAGTGGGGAAACTTGAAGATGCATCAGCATCGGCAATTGCCATCACGCAGACACAGGCATCCTCATCCTCATCCTCTGCTTGGGTTCCAGATCCCGTCACTGGCTACTACAGACCCATCGATCACTCTTCTGACATTGACCCCGCCGACCTCCGACACATGCTCTTGAACCACAATCTCAGATCACCCCCTCCCTCCTCCTGATTCCCTTCATCCAATATATATTATCCTCAAACTTTTGTAGGTCACTTTTGTTTGTTTCTGTTTTCACTTTAAGGTTTCCGCATCACCAATATAGTAATATCTTTTCAATACAGGACTCCTAGACTGTTTACTTCATTTGTTTCCACTATAGCCACTCGCCGAACACGTAAATACTATGTTAATACTTATCGCCGACCTCAAGAGTTGCCAGTCGGGATATAACAGTAGAGGTGGAAATTCGGCTGGGCTGACCAACCTGTCTCCGGACGCAATATAGGTTGGGTCAAAAGTCCATTTATAAAAGAAGTTATATTTTTTTAAATCCAACTTATATTTAATAGGTTACAAGTGAACTCATAGATCTGTATTTTTTTTTAATTTTTAATCTAATTTAATATTTATAAAATAATATAAATTTTTTTTCATTATATAATTATTTAAATCATGATAACTAAAACTAACTATATATTAATTATTTACATTATTATTTATCATCACTATTAAAATATTAATCAAAAAAATATTTAAAAAATATAAAAAAAGAGCTAAATGGGCTGGCCTGCTACCCATGCGGACCAACCCATTTTTTTACCAGACCAAATAGACTCGAACTCAAAAGTCCATTTCATATAAAAGTTTTTAAATTTCTAGTCCAACCCGTTATTTTCTTTAGGCTAAATGGATAAGCCCATCAAACTTAACCCATATTACTCGGCTCTATATAATAGAAATTTAATATAATTATTCACCTTTGAATTAAACTATTCGAAACATCCTATTAGATACAAAAATCATGTTTTTATTTATAAAATATAACTCTATAATATAATTCATCCCGCTTAAAATATAAATTTTATTTAATTAATTGTACATAAATAAAAAAATATAATTTTACTCGTTAAATTAACTAAAAAATTATTTTTCAATAGCACTCTCCAATAGTACTTCTATTTTGATACATTACATTTTAAGTTTGTTATTAAAACAAATTTTTAAATTAAAATTTATATTTTGCACTAGTATATCATTAAGATTTTTTTTACTTTAATTTTTTTAAACAGACCAGCAATGTAATAATTATTTTGTTGCACAAACCAATTGAAACTTGCCCTAAAAGATTCTTAGAGATACGAATCGTAGGAAAATAGCGGACCCATGGCCGTTCAAAAAGCCTGCATCGGCCTAAATATAAGAAGACTAGGCCCTTGGGTCTTCGCAGCTCATGACAGCTAGCCGCATACATAAGCAAAGTATGTAAATCATGGGCTCTATTAGCACCTCCAATTCCACCTTAGAAATATTATATCATTAATATTACAATTTTCCGGTTCAAATTTTATTTTATTTTATTATTATATTTTTAATATATTTTTGCTTATCACATGTTTTCTCTTATTCATATTATAAGATTTTTTTATATCAATTACACATATATTAAGAAAATTATTTTTCACCTGAAATCAATGTAAAAAAATACCAATATTTTTCATTTTACCCTTATTAAATACTCATATTTTATTATCATTATAAGGTTATAAATGAGAAATAAGGAATAATTAATGACAAAGGTAAAATGAGAAGAAAAATACCCACCACCCTATATTTTGGACTAGAAACTTATTATTCAAAATAACCTATAATACGGATTGGATGAGTACTTAATACAATATAAAAATAATATTATAACTATCACTTTTTAAAAAGAAACAATATCATCATTTAAAAAAATTAAACCTTTTAATATAAACCATATGAACAATCCAAATCTCATTGCCTGAATGATACTTTATCATAAATTATTTCTTTAGATAAATCATTTATATATCAAGTGAAATGTGCTATATTAGTACTTTCAATAAGTATCGTACTCTCTCCGATTTAGTTTATAAAGCACATTTTTTAAAAATTTATATTTCATATATAAGACATTTTATGGATTATGTAATGTATTTTAATTTTTCCCCTAAAATATCTCTTAGAAATGATGAAATTAATTAATGTTCGAGAAATTTAATTCATAGGTAAATTATATTAAATAATATTAAATGAGGATAACCTAAGAAATGATAAAAAAAAATTTTATTAACTATCACATTTAGTTCATATGTAATAGTTAAAAGTGTGTTATAAAGCGAAATAGAAATGATACAAAATTATGAAGAACTTAACTAACTTGGGAAAAGAAAGTTAAAATATTGTTATTTTCTGCTTCTTTAAATTTAGCTAAAGTGCAAAAGGATGAATAAAAGTGACGAGTTCAAATTATGATGTAACTAAACTAATAATATTGTGCAGATATCAAATTCATGAATGGTAATTGGTAAGCTCCTACAGTACCCTATTGATTTTAAGTTTGCAAATTTAAGTTAAAACAAAATAAAGTATAGATAAAAGTTAGTATGTTGTAATATGATTTATATTTATATATTTTTTATTATAAAAATAAGTTTGACAAATTAATTGCGAAATAAAACCAAGCTTATAAACCCAAAAATATCTTCTACACTTAGTCAAACTTTTATTTAGAGATAAAAATAAGTTTACAAAATGAAGCTTAAAAATGAGTTAAACAATATATTAACTCAAAATGAAGTTTTCAAACTTGGGTTTTATGCTACCAATGATTTTTCAAACGGATTAGTGTTTTTTAAATACTATCTAAAAAGCTGTATAAAATCGAATTAAGCCAAGTCTTTTCAGGTAAATTGAACCAATAAAATCAATTAGTCTGTGATCAAAGGGTTTAATGCCGTCTTCTCACTTGCCTGGGTTAAAGATGGAAGAAGGAACATGTGGGTTGTGAATGGAGGTGTTCTAGGATGCTTGATGATGTTATAGACCTTATCAATTATGCTTTGATTTTTTTTCTCTAATTCTTTTTTTTTTGTTGGAAAAAAATTGAATTGTTGATTCAAAATCACAGTATGGCATTGTACTTGGGTGACCGTGAAATGGGAAAAAAATGATAAGGAAAAAAAAGACAATTTGAGACTTTGTAATAAAAATATTTATTAATAAGAACCCATAATTTTTTAAATCACCTAAAAGAACCTTAGTCTTTGGCTAGGAAAAATATTTTTCTGAATGGACAAAATTATCTCTATGAAAATTAGTTTACTTTAGTTAAGAATTTAATTATTTACACTTGAAAATTTAGTTATGTTCACTTAGAAAATTAGTTATATTTACTTGTAAATTTAATTATATTCACTTGAGAAATTAGTTCACCTCCAAGTTAGTTATTTCCATTTAAAAATTTAGTTATGTTCATTTAGAAAATTAGTTATATCTACTTAGATATTTAGTTATTTTCACTTGAAAATTTAGTTATATCTATTTGAAAAACTAATTTATCGCAGTTGTGAATTTAGTTATCTTCACTTAGAAATTTAGTTATCCTCTCATAAAAAATTAATTATCTTCACTTAAAAAATTTAATTATCTAAATTTAAAAATTTAGTTATATTTACTTAAAAAATTAATTATATTCGCTAAAGAAATTGTCTTTTCCCCAATTTAGGACTAGGTCTTTTTAATTGATTTAAAAAATTGGGGTTCTTGTTAGCTAATATTTTTATTACAAGGTCACAAATTTTCTTTATGGCATGCCTAAGAATATGATATTGATGGCAAAAGCTAGGATGGAGAAGGGAAGGGGGGCCGAATCTGATAGATTATGTTACGTTACGAAGAGTAGTAAGCATCATCTCTACTCCCTTTTATTTGTTTGTTGTCACATGCATCTACACTGCTCCTATATAGAACAGCGCACACACAATATTTATCAATTATTCCCTTAGTACCATATAGAAACTTAATTTATTTTATAATTTATGGGTATGACAATTGTTTTATATAAAAAACTTGACAAAAAAAAAACTACACGTCTCCAATAATGTATATACAGTGTATTATATACTCCTTTGGTTCATATATCACAAATTTTTTGTTTAAAATATAATGTATTAGATATTTTTTTTCTATTTTATCTATATCTTTAATACTTCATCTTTTCTTATTTATAGATTTATAATAATAATAGAATGGAGTATTTAATAAGAATAAAATAAAAAATATGAATATTTTTTATATTAATTTTAATTAAAAAGATAATTTTTTAATGTACATATAATTAATATAAAATACTCTTATATATAAGATCTTTTGTCTTGATATTAAATATAAAATTTTTTATAATTTATGAGGTAGTATTTATTATACATTTTTAAAAAATATCTCTATTTAATATATTTAAAGAGAAAGAGAAAAAGATTAAATAAAAATAATTTTAAAAAAAATTAAAATTTTTAAAAAAATTGAGATAATTATAATTTTTAATTTAGATGATTTGGTTAAAAGTAACTGAAATGCTACTCGAAACTATCCTAAGTCCAGCCATTAATTATCATCCCAACCATTACTGTCTTCAGGTGCAGCTTTCCTCTCTCCTTCTTAACCACTCTTCTCTTTCTCCATCATTCCTCTTTTGTTTCTATCCCTCCAATTCACCTCTTCTCTATTTTTCTTTTAATTCTCTCAATTAATTCATTGAAAAAACAGCTTTTTAATTATTATGAAGTAGATTCACTCGAGTTCGATATTTTATTTTAATTTATTTATTTTTCGTATTTACAGTTTAGAAAATATCCCCTCTTTAACAAGTAAATCACAAGCTTCACAAGTTGTAAAATGAAAAAGGAGATGCATTAAAAATCCTATCAAGATGAATCAACTCTTAATTCTTTTGATCCTTATATCTTTAGAAAGTACTTGAGTCGATATTTTACTATTGCGATTCAATGCTTTCTTTTGGAATGAAAAGCCCTGTTTTTATGATTTGCAACATCAATTATTCATTAAAGAATGATCTTACAATCTCAACGGCTTCTTTAAGAATGATCATACCGTTCATTTTTCCAACATTAATTTGTTTAGCACTTATATCATGATGACATATTATGTTATATATATAATAAGATTAAAAATTGTTATTAACTTTTTTTTAAACAATGTAACTTAAAAGGATTAAAAAACCAATTTTCATGCCTCAAAATATTTTTTAAAAAAGGCACCGCAGCCTATCTTTTTTTTTTTTCCTCATAAACCACAGCATGCTATCGTTTGGATGAGGCAAAGAAGCAATGCATGTTCTGTTATTTTAAAGGGGAAAAACCGAAAAGGTTGTCTGGTAGAAAACAATTAAATTCATATTCATGATCATATAATTTGGATGCATGTTGTGAACAAAACGACAACAAACAGCTGGGTTTCGATGCAAAAACGGAGCAGATGGATCAGTCAAAGGAAAAAGTGGCTGAAAAATTAGTAGAACTGCAAGTAGGTGGATACTATAAGGTTTTAATATAAATGCTATACACCGTAAGATCTTATCATTGAATGCAATCCTGGGGACCACCTTAACCCCCACCATGTTCTCTTTGACCATACAATTGTTTTTAAAGCCAAATGCCGTAGCATTAGCAGTGTCAGCAGCAGCACCTCCATCTCCCAAAGTTATTTCGTTTTATATCTACTAATAGATAGATCCTCCCTTCAATATCGTTCCCAATTGAATTGAATCCATCTTTCTCAACCATGTGTATGCATGTGATCTCTAATTGTACACACATTCATCTTTGACTCATCACTGAATTACACAACACCACAGATAATACAAAACAAGAGTCACAGGTAAAGTAAAACCAGACACAACACACGACACTAACGATTGTATTGGCAGTTTTTCTTTCTTCTCTATTTTCCTTTCTCTAAATATAAACCCTCCATAAAGCGCCATACACAGCTTCCATAACCTCCGCGTATCAACAATAAGTTGCGACTCTCGTAAATATTACTACGTTTGAAAGAAACTTAGAACTCATGGACAAGATAAACAAATTAGTAATTAACAGAATAATTCCGTATGATTTAAATAAGATCCCCCCAGTTCCTATTCGTGTTTCCTTTTCGTGTATGATCTACCTTGCATTTCAGACTCTGACGGCAAGCAGTGAAGGAATGTCGGATAAATTTGGTTTCGGTGAAGTTGCATTCTTATGATCAGAAGCATCTCTGATGATATCCCTCTTGGTCTTGGTACTGAAAGCTCTCATAGGACTCGCAAATGCCCAACCCCAACTCCTTGCTCGCCCATGGGAGATTGCCACAGCCGCTGATTTCCCATTCATATGATCATCCGCAGAGGATGAAACCCAGTACGAGGAAGACGAGGAAGATGAAGAAGACGAAGTCATCATGAACCCACTGAATATGCCTGCACATTTCACTCTTTCCTTCATGCATTGATGATGGTGATGGTTGACGGCGGCGGCGGCGGCGGCGGCCACAGCCTTAGCTTTGCCTTCGCGTTGGGATTCCACCCTCCGGAGCGTGCAGTCCCCAAACCCAGTAGAGATTCTCTCGAAGAAGTCACCGGAGAAGCTTCTGCTACCACACCCAACAGATCTGGATCTCGAAACTTTGCGCTCGAAGGATGAAGCAGAGGCTGTGGTTTGGCTATTGGGACTGTCATCCTCTTCCACACCAATGTCAGTCTTCTTTCCTAAATTAGAACCCAAGCACTTCTCCTTTGGCTTCCCAGAACTCGACCCTGTAATCGCCGATGTGATTGTTGAAATCCTCGGGCTGTTATGACTGTCTCTGATACTCTTGGCGTCCAATTTTTTGGTGGAAGCAGAGGATTTAGAAGGAGGATAAAGAAAAGACCAAAACCCATTTCTCTTTCCGGGACTGAAGTTTTCGATAACTATATCATCATCCTCCGCATCATTCAAGAGCTTTCCCCTTCTGGGCGTAGCAGAGGACTTGCTTCGCTTGAATATGATATCAGAGGCCGAGGAAGGCACAGCCGCCGATGACGATGAGGAGTTAGAGGAGGCTTTCTTCTTCTTCTTGGGTAAAAGAAAAGGAAGACGGGCCCGTCGGATGTAGTACTGGTGGTATTGAGTATCAGTGGTCCCACTTTTTATGGCGGAAGCAGGACGAGCAGAGAAGGAGAGTGAAGAAGAGGAAGGAGCAGCAGATGTTGCAGAAACAGAAGGAGTAATATGGGATCTGAAAGAAGGGGGAGAAGAAGAGGACGAAGAGGGACGAATGGGAAGAGGGACAGAGGAGGAAACAAGCTTGCCAAGCTTCTCCTGAAGGCAGAAAGCACAGATCCCACCCGGGTTGTTTCTGTAAGGATGGTCGCTGCATTGCATTCCATCACCCATGTCTTCCTCACCCACGCCAACTCTACCTCCACCTCCTTTGATTCCTTCCATGCGGATCATTCTTGTTCTGTTGGATTTTGATTTTTGATGGCAAAGCAGCTAAATTTCGTTGATGACAGTTGATGTTTCCAGTTTTCTCCCCCCACCCACCTTGAATGAACGCCTTTGCAAGCCACTGATGCTACTTTTCAGTCAACAGCTTTATCCCAGAAACAGAGAGAGAAGAGTGGAGTGGAGTGAAACGGCGTTGGAAATGGAAGAAGCGAGAGAGATGGCAGGAGAAGAGCACGTGGAAGAGAGAGATGAGGGAGGGAAGTATATTAAAAAGAGTGAAAGAGACAAGGTAGGGGATGGAGAAACCCAAGAAGTAATATTATTATATTATTATAAAAAGTTACAGGGACAGAGCAGTGTGGCAGCGGTGAGCCTTCCTCCTAATTTATAATTAATAATCTAAAAATTTATGAAATATAATTTATATTTATATTTAAGATAAATTTTTTTTAAATATAACTAATAAAAAAAGATAAATTACAGAAATTATGATGTGTTTGAATTGGTTTATGTATAAGTAATTATAAGAATGAGTGTTTATTCAACCATGAGAACAAGTATTTATATCAAAAGTAATTTATATTTAGATATTTTTACTTCATAAGTAATTTTGAAAAAAAAAATATATTTAAATTTTAGTAGTTTAAATGATTATTGGGTGAATAATAAAAAAAAATAAAATAAATAATTATAAAAATATAAATTATTATTATAAAATTTTTTACTTACTTATCAAAATAATCATTTAAATATAACATAAGTAATTATTATATTAGATTTCTGGTTGAATACTTTTCATATAAATAACTATAGCATGTTATCAGTGTTTTTTTTTTACTATCATGCACTTACAGGCTACAGCTCCAACCAGAAGAATCTACAAAAGACACTCCTCCAGCCTCCTCTGCATTCTCCAGTCCCTTTTCTTCCTCTTTTTTTCACCCCTGGTTACTTCCTTTTCTCATATACAAATAGTCACATGTAAGTAATCGTTTGGATTGAATTAAAAAACACCAATAAAAAAAAAAATTATACTGTCAGTTTCTAAATAATTCAACTTAAAATAATTATTTATAATTATTTAAGTAATTATTTTTATAAGTTATTTTTTTTAACTTATGATAATAATTTATTTCATTTTTTTTTCTCATTATCCACCCAATAATCACTTAAACCCCAATATCTAAACATATTTCTTTTCTCAAAATTACTTATAAGGTAAAAATATCTAAATAAAAATTATTTTTGACATAATTACTTATTCTCATAAATATTATGAATAATTACTTATCTTCATAATTACTTATACATAATCTAATCCAAAGACATCCTAAGTGGCTTTTAATCAAAGTCAAGAAACATTAGCTGAGTTAATAAAATTATCTAAAATAATGTTTTGACTTTTACATTTATTTTTAATAAATATCATATATTTTATCTAGTATTATTTTAGGATTTTTTAGACAGATTAAGAAAACTATTTAATAATGTAGAATATTGTAAAATTTAGTGATATTTTATTAAAATATTCTTACTTTAAATACTCTTTTAAATAATTTATTTGAAATTAATAAAATATAAAATGGTAAAATAAATAATTAATTTTTATTAATATTTTAAAATGATAAATATTATAAAAAATATCAATCTCTAAAGTGATAATTTTTACCAACTATAAGGAATATTTTACTTTCTAAAATAATTAATACTTTTCATCATATTTCTGTAAAATAACTAATATTTATAACCATAAAATTTTCATATAAAGTAATGGGGGGAGTGCACATACAAAGCCTTCTCTCTTCCCTTGTAGATTCCTCCCCCATTTTCTCCTCCTTTTAACTCCCTCTAGTTTTTCTTGTCATCAGTATCAGTAATTAAATTAAATTTTGGTAAATCTCATTTTAGAATGAACATTGGATTGGATGACTCTGAAATAAGATAAGCAGTGAGGTGAACATCGCAAAGTGTAGATAAAACTAATTAAAATCAGTCAGTTACGAGGGGTCTTTTCCGTGACGTGTGTATACCATGTTGGGTTGGTATGGTATTGAAATTGTAGGAAAAAATCATGGGACAAAAGACAAATACGAGGAGATGATGATTATAATCACCATTCATGGTGTTTGGGCTTTTTATGTTTACTGTAACATGATAATGATGAGGCGATAATAACGTGACCATATAAGCTTTAGTGATGGGAAAGAACAAATCTCGCATTATTAAGTGTGGAGAGAACTCAAAATCTCTTAATTGCATAAAGTTCAACTCCTTCACCAATCAACCACACACCTCCACATCTTAAAACATTCATAACTTTGTTTTTCTTTCCCTTTTTTCTTACTCATCCAACATCTGTGAAATTGATGTTAAGTCTTACCAAAACCATCATGCAAAATGAGGTCCATGCACTCTAATTATTTTAGCTCATAATGTCCCACACATATATAGGTAGATTAGATTAATTAGAACATTTTCTAGCCAAAAAACAAAGATTAATTAGAACGTGTATATACATATATATATATATATATTAATTCAGGATATGCAGCATCATTAAAATTAAGAAGCCAGCTTAATTATAAAATGGTGAAAAATTCCATTTGTTGAGAACTGATAACCAGAGTTTGAAAAATCGGACCAAACCAACCAGTTCGACCGATCCAAGGTCCAGCTCGGTTACATATCTCAACCACGTGTTTTTAGAATCAGTGAAAAACTGATCGAACCGGTCAAAAATCAATATAAAACCAGTTAAATCGGTCCAATTTATTTTTTTTAAAAAAAATTGGTTTTTAGTTTTTAACATAAAATAATATTAATTTTAATAGTAAATTGTATTATTTTTTGTATAAAATTTTTTTTTCTATATTATGATATTGTATTAGCATTATTATAATCATAATTATTAATAATAATAAATTTATTTAATAAATAATATGAAAATATAATATTAATTAATTATTTTGAATTCAAAATATAATTATAAATAAATCTTAACTTATTTATATTTTAATATTATATTATGAACTTATTAATAATATTTTAAATTTTTTATATAATATATGAAATTAACAAATTATTAAATTTATTTAATTAAATCATTCAACTCCGAACCAAAATCTTATTTGGTCACGTTCAATCCGATTTTTTAAATCATGGTCATAACTGAAAAAGTAAGACATGAAATGAAATAATTTATGTAAAAGTATGGGACGCAATCGGTCACATTTGATGGAAAGCGGGGGAACATTGAACAGAGTTTTGCGTGCCTACTAGCTAGGGTTCATATGTTGTTATATATATATATTTATATATATGTATTATAGATGTTGACGAAATTATATAAATAAAACACTTTGGCTACAGATCCATGCATTATTTGCTGTTTTAATATGGAATCTTATTATTAAATATGGTTGCGATCACGGCAGCCTCAAATTTTGTTCATTAAGAGACATATTGGTCCAAAATTTGAAATATCTATACGGCCTGTACAATTATATATGTTGTTTCTAGCTAGGAATAGAGCAAGATTTGACATGGTGATGGGAAGCTGCTTTAATTAATTTAATTAATTGCCGGTGATTGATATATTATGCCAAACTGCTAGTGATGTGGTATATGATATCTTTGGTTTTTATGATATATATTTTAATTCAATTCAACAGCTTTGAGCAAGCCTGGTGTTAGTGAATGAACGGATGCCAATGCCAATGCCAATGCCATGCAGCCAATCGTACGCTTGTCTGTAGTGAGAAGGCAAAGTCGAATGCGGCTTCGGTTGAAGCTTTGTTTGTTTAATCATATAATGTTTCAGAGTTTGGCCGTTTCTTTTATTTCCTGTTCACAACTAATAACTAGATGGCGGATCTCATGTTTCATTTCACACAGACTGAATAAATATTGCCATTGGTAGTGTTACAATTTACAAACCCCTCACATGATCAGATGCCACACACACACACAGACACACACGCTCTCTGTGTGTGTGTGTCTCTCTCTCTCTCACTCACACAATTCCAACCTCTGATTGCTGTTTGACTTCTCAGTTCTCACGCGTTAGCAGTTGGTTTCATCAACAAATCGAGTTCTCAAACAGACTCATTTGAATTGAAATTTTGATATATTGCATTTTTCAAAAAAAAAAACCATAAAATATGGCCCCGATCCAATATTGATGGGGTGACAATTAGAAGAGCAACCTAAAAGTATGGCTACAAGTTGGAGTGATGTCCCCCATAATTAGTCGCATTTATATGCAATTACAAGCTATTACTTATATGAGCCAACATGTCAATGGACAGGAAGAGAGACGCATGGTTTAGTGAAAAAGCGAGAAGCAATAGCAGCCCAAGTAGTTTGATTTCAATTCAAGGCACGTGGAAAGGGATCCAATTTTCTCCCATTAATATAAAATTAATTCTATATAACTTAAGCAAAACAATAAATATACAGTTTGTAATATTATCTTCAAATATACAATGAATTGTAAGTCTCTGAAAGATGCTTTTGTTTTTCATTTAAATGGACGATAAAAAATACAGCTGGAATAGATTTACCTATTTATTTTTTGTATTTAAAAAAAATTAGTTCTTACATTCCTTAAGAATACTCCTAACAAGACAAAAAAATAGAAATGGAAAATATAGAATGTGGTGTTTGTGCAGTGATTTAGACCATTGGGTCAGTAGAATAAACAAAGGGTAAAACGAGATTACGGGAATATCATGCTTATCATAGAGTATTATTAATTTCACTTCTTTCATTATAATTATATATAAAATTTTTTTGGGGGCCCCGATGAGATCACCAGTTTGATTTTAGGACCACACAATGCTTATGCGGCCATTGTCAGTACACGTTCATATTCATTATGGGTGCCACACTGAATTATCATATATTTTACTTTTTCTGAAAATATATATATAATCTTTTATCTTTATCCTAAATATAATATTTTTTATAATATATAAAGTAATATTTATTATATATTTTTAAAAAATACTCTTATTTAATATATTTAAAGAGAAAAAATAAATAAAAATAATTTTAAAAAAATATTAAAATTTTTAAAAAAATTAAAATAATTAATTAATTTTAATTTTTTTTCTTAATTTACATAATTTAATTAAAATAATATTATATTAAGAACAGGAGTAATTTTTTATCTTCTTTTAATTTACTATATTTCAGCATATTCCTGGACATTACTCCTTATTTTCCAAGAGTTTGTGAAATGCGAAGCAAAAGCTTCTCGATTATTCCCCCAATGTATTTTATATGAAAAAAGACATCCCACTTACTAAACAACGTCCGTATCGATTGGATAAATTATATTTTTTTCCTCAATTTCAAAGTATATAAGCTTATTTATTTATTAATTTAAAAATGTGTTCAATGACCTTTCTTATGAGGAAAAATGAATTATTAGTATATTATGAACGATATAATATTTTTATTTATTATTTATATAATATACCAAGTATTAAAATTATATTTGATCGGCATAAAAATAGTTTATTTTTTAGAAATTGGAAGAACTTAAAAATTTTAATAGGTCATACTTTTTATTAAACTATACGAACGTTAAAATTAAGATTATTCTAGTCATGTCTTAACTTTGAAAAAATTATGTATTTTTTCATAGTATAAAAAAGCACTATATTTTCTTGGTCTTTCTTGAGGCCCGCTGGCAGTTTACATTAGAGGTGTGCATGGGCCGGGTTGGGTCGGATTTCACCCCGCTCGAAACCCAGCCCGTGCACACCCGGGTTGGTCCGGGTTAGGTACCGGTCCGGTACCACATACTTTTTTAAAAATATTAAAAATAAAATAAAAAATAATTTTATATATTAATGAAAAAAATTTTAATTATTAATGTAAAAGTAAATTTTTTTAAAAATATAATGTTAGGATAGAAATTAATTTTTTTAAAAATTATAAATTTTTACAACTATACATTATTTTCATATAATATTAAATTGAGAAATCAATTTAAAATTTTAAATAAAATTAAAATATCAAAATCTTACAAAGTTTTTCATAGTAATCAAATAATAAATGTATTATATAAAATATATAGAAAAAATCTTATAAAATCAATTAATATATATAAAATAATATATTTTAAAAAATATATATATATTTATATATAGTTCGGGTTGAGCTGGGTCAAATGGCCGAACCCGAAGCCCGGCCCAACCCGAACTAAAACCCGGCCCGGTTGGCCCAATAGGACCGGACCAACCGGGTCATGAGTTTTTTGCACACCCCTAGTTTACATGTTGCCCTTGAGGGCCTTGCACATTCCTCACCCTTAATGAGAATTCCCCTTTCCATTTAAAAAACAGAAAAACGATATAGGAGGCGTTATCTATTTTATAGATAATTGGAAAAATGACACTCAAAGACCAAAATTTATAATTAATGTCATTTTAGGATAAAAAAAATTAAAAATGACAGAAATAAATCATAATCTCAAATTAATTAAAATTTTAAATAGGAAATGACCAAAATGCCTATGTTAAAAAGTTTTACATATAACATCTGTTTTTTACTACTATTCTTTCATAGTTTGACACTGAACTTACGCAATTTACACTAAACACATTATCATAATGAAAGAATTCAATTGAGGAAGTTTAGTGTAAAATCGAGAAAGTTGAGTGTCAAATTGTGGAATATGAGTAGTAAAAAATAAAAGTTGAATGTAAAATTCTGAGACTTTTCCAGTGTAAAATCGGGGTTGTTCAGTGTCAAATCGTGGAACATGAGTAATAAAACGGGAAAGTTGAGTGTAAAATTCTGAGAGTTGAATTCTTTAGTGTGTCCAGTGTAAAATTGGTGAAGTTCAGTGTCAAATTGTGAAAAAAAAGTAGTAAAAAGTAGATGTTGAGTGTAAAAATTTTTAATAAGGATATTTAGATCATTTTCTATTTTAAATTTTAATTAGTTTAAGACTATGGTCTTTTTCTGTTACTTTTTTAATTTTTATTCTAAAATAATATTAATTAAAAGTTTTAGTCTTCAAATATCATTTTCCCTAAATAAATTGATGATGAGGAGCCATAGGTTCGGCCCAATAAGTAGAGAACGAAGAGTATTTTGTTGACCAAACAACAATAAAAAACTGTTCAATACAGCCAACCGGGCCCTTACACACCGTATCTATCTCTTGGCCCCTGAGCTGCAGACCAAGGTACAGCCTTGCTTTGCAAGTGGATTGTATACATTAACTAATTCACAAAAAAAAAAAAAGAACTAATGACCCTTTTTTTTGTCCATTGATTTTGATGCCAAACTGATTCGGAAAATTATGAACAACTCAAAACAGAGAGACACACAAGCATGGTAATAATGATCAAGAGGAGGATGGTGATCCTGTGGAGGTTGGACTTAGGATTTGATGGATAGGGTGTCTAAAACTTAACATCATCAGCACAATAGTTCGATGATCAAGAGGACGATGATGAGAGAATCGTATTGTTGCCCATCTTGATTGAATTTGTTGGCAGATTTCGGATCTCTGTAGATTCCATACACCACCAACTGAATCACTCCCGGCAAAACCCACTTCCGTTTGGCACCTTCATTATTATTATTATTATTATTATTTAAAAAAAAATTCAGACAGAACTGATTACGATCATTGGCTATATATATATATATACACGAACAATATTAATATAAACGAACAATAATAATATGAACCGTATCTATATAAATAGCAATGAAGATGAATGCAAAATTCATTTATTAATATTAATATTATACTTACACCCAGGATCCAATGATCTCCTACCAGGATGGCGTACACCGCTTAACAATCCGAACAACAAAAGTAAAAATGGCATATATTCCACGCTTTTCGTCCTCACCACTGCTTCCTGAAAAATTCATTTATCCCCATCCATCAATATTTCATTCTATTTTTCCTACTAACGCTCTTCACGCTTCCATACATACTATAATACACAACCCTGAGGATTGACGCATATGGTGGAATTATGTATTGACGCATGTGCACGTGCCTCCTTCAATTATGTAAAGGGAGAAAGACATTTAAGGACCTCCATACAAAAATATTTACAAATAAACAGTACAAGTGTTGAATTCAGTTGATTCGAGTTGGGAATTCAGTTTATAGAAATACTGAATTTTTAATCTAGGTTCTTGGAAGGAAATATCTTCATATGGGGGTCCTAAAATGTCTTTCTCCCTTATGTAAACCCTGAGCCCTTCACCAATTATGTATATTACGATTTCTTTTTTTGGCCACAATTTATATATGTGTTTGATGGCCCACATTGTGAGTGAGTGATATTTATTACCTTATATATATATATATATGTATAGTTGCAACTTGCCGCGTTAATATCTCATAATACAATCATTTCATCTCCATGGGTAATCCTGGCTGACCCAAGTCCTCTTTGGTCAAACGGTTTTTTTATTTTTCGATAGATCCACATGGCCACATTATACTTTTATAAGCATTTTTTTAATTTTCAATTTTCACTTTCTATATTATATCAAATGTGTCTTTAAATGACATTTTTAATTTTTAAAATAATTTTCTATTGTATCAGACAAAATCGTAAGAATTTTATTACTGACCCGTTAAAATAAATAGAGTGAGTGGTTAGGGTTTTGGTATCCATTTGTGTTTTGTTGTGAATGGCGTGGGATTAAAAATCTTGTTAAGACGGACAAAAATGAAAGTGTTGACCTAACGTACCTTTATTGGGAAACAGCTAATAAAGCTAAGCATAATGTAGAGGAGAGAAATGCGTGGTGTGTGGAAGAAGTAAGGGAATAAGTAAGTAAAAAAGTAGAGAGACGGCAGAGTTGATTAATTAGCATACCAGGGCAGCAAGAGGGGGGCAGGTGTATATGAGAATGTTTAAAGCAGGACCTATGATTCCGACGGTATTAATCCCATCTTCTCCCTGCAACACTATTTGAGCGCCTATTATGGCCGCTCCTAAGATCCCCATGGCCACCTTCAAAATTCCAACCAGAATCCCAGTTTTGGCCTGACAATATTATTATAATGAACATCTATCGATAGAGACTATTAGATCCACAATATTATCATATGCATATGGCTTACTCTCATCTTGGCTGGAGCATACACAAGAAAGAGAATAATGTAGGCGGTTTCCACCACAGCTTCCCCGGCCTTCATGGATCCACAATAACTCCATAATCAACACTGTACGTAGCAATGTGCAAATGTAAGGCAGGCTTTCAAACTCTTCCGTACATCCCTGCTTTATTAGTCTCCAGAATGTCGGCCTGCAATTAATATTCATTAATCACTTGTTTACACACACACACACACACACACACGTTGTTTAGTTAATTCACACTCTCTCACATTAATTACTGGCCAAACAGACCAGTATTGTGTGGAAAATTTCAAGTTGGAAGAGACGAAGGAGCCTTACACTGGAGAAAGAAACGTGAGAACTGTGATGATGGTTCCTGCAACAAATTAACGAGATAAGTAAAGAAAAAGTTATCACTAGCATTATATATTTGCACGTTTATTAGGACCAAGAAAACGCTGCTTTCTTACCTATAACCCCAACAAGGAAACTCAGTTCAGCTATGTGTGTGAACTAAAGTTAGATTTCAGAATATACTCAATATAGATAGGCTTCTTTTGTTATTGGAGTGTGGATATATATATATATATATATATATGGACACTGACACACAGCAGAAAGAGGTATGCAAGAGCTTCTTTAAAGAACAAAAAAGTTACCACTTGAGGATCATGCTTATATAGGAAATTCTGATATTAAGGTATGGCCCTAATTAATTAACTAATAATAAAAAATTAATGTTTATACATTTTTTTAATATGAAAGTCAATGTGGTTAGAAACTAGAAAGCTATGGCCGCCAACACCCCCCCCCCCCTCTTTCTCTCTGTACGTGTGGTTATGGAGAAAACCCTAACATTTGTGGGAAGCCTGGGCGAAAGTTGGTTCAGTATAGTGGATGTTGGCTCCAGCCACCGCTGCCAAAGAAGCAAAAACTCAAACTACGCTAATTAATCTCTGGGCTTCTGCCTTTCAAAATTAATCTCTCAGAATTTAAGTTGAATAATAGATATCCCTTAAAAACAAGATGATAGATTTAAATTTTGTGTATGGAATAAATCACATTAAAAGAGAGATGCCTACCTTTGAATCTCTTAATGTTCCAATCTAATTGACTATATTAAATACCATATGGTTGCACAAAAACATTTTAGGGTGAATTTAGATCTTTATTTGTTTTCTTTTTGTTTTTGGTCAATTTAAAACATTAAATGGGACCTAAAACGGCCGGCTGGTCATATTAAAGGCGCAAGATTTATTTAAATGATAAGTTTTATAAATTGTGATATAGAGGAAGAAAATATGGAGGACTTTTATATATGTATGTATGTGCAGGCGCGCGTGCTGAGCTGCTGATGAGATGACAAAGTCCCACCAAACTAAACTCATATGCGGTTCTTGATCCACTGGCCTATGCATGGGATCCACTAAACTCCAAAGCATTTTCATGTTCAATTATACAAATAATAACATGGGCCTTATCTTATCCCAGTAAGTGACTCATGTTTAATTAAAAAAAGAAAAAAGAAAAACTTGAAATGGTTACCTTACTCAGCCCAGTCAATGACTCATGGTGATCGATCAAAATCTCTGTTTATTCTCTATCAAAAATAAAAAACATCTCTGTTTATTCAAAAGCACCTACCCTCTCATATATATATATATATATATATGTGTGTGTATACACACACACACACACAGCAATTCTGTTAAACTTGCCCTTTCTCTACGTTTCTCCTTGTCTCATTATTATTAAACTTTCTTTTTATTATTCCTATTCATTGTTGTACTACCTGTTGAGTGTTCATGACTTTCATGTCTGGACCAGAGCTAATCTCGTGTATCTTTTCTTAATTGGTCTATTTTTTCTGGTCTGCCAAAAGAAAAGTCAATGGCATTGCATCATCAACAATATTAAAGACTTAAAATTGTGATATTACCGAGAAATTTTATCTTTAGCATAATACAGTTAGACTATTAGTACACGGAATTAGATTTCATAGTACATAAGAATAAGAATCATATAGGTCCGTTTAATAGTATTTTCTATTTTTTATTCTCAAAATAGTTTTGTAAAATTATTTTTAAAAATAAGTTTTAAAAATAAAAAAATCTATTTGAGTAATTATTCTCAAAATTATAACTAGTGAATGATAGATGAGTTATTCAAAATTTATAACTTTACCATTAATAAGGTGGATGTTTCTTATCTTTCATTATGTTTTTCAGAATAAAAACTATAAAATATCTTAAAGATATTCTAAGTTTTCTGTTCTTTTATTTTTCTATTTTCTAGAACAGTTTCTAAAAAATAGGTCTACCAAATAAATTTTTTAAATTTTTTATTTTTAAAAATAAAAAAATCATTTTCAGAAACAGAATTAAATAGGCCAGAATGTGCTGACAGAACCAAGTGTCAATGTGCGCGTCAATAATGATATAATAACGACAAACTGACAAATGGATTAGAATTTAAAATAAAAGGTTAGTTCTCTTCAAATTTGATAGTAAGTTACTAATTACTCCCTCTATTTCGGAAGAATTTGCATTATGGACATTTTACTTTAGTTCCAAATACATTAGAATTCTATGATTGTACTTTCTCCAATTCAAAAAGAAAAAGTGTAATTTTAGAATTTTTTACATAAAATGAGAAAATTATTAAATAATCTAAATTGTTGTTAAATTTAATAATATTTTATTAAGATGTCCTTATCTTAAATGCCTTTTTAAATACCCATTTTCATACTAATGAAGAATAAAAGAGTAAAAAATAATTAATATTTTATTAAAATTCTAAAGTAATAAATATTTTAAAAAATCATAAAACTCATAAAGTGACAATTTTTATGAATCAAAAGGAGTATTAATTATTTTTTTTACAATTTTACATTTCAATAATAATAAAGGAAGATAAAGACATTAAAGAGTAAAATGCAATAATATTTTATTAATTTTTAGATTATTTATTAGATTTTTTATTAATATAGGGCTCGTTTGTTTAAGCTTTTTAAAAAAGTGATTTTTGAATTATTTAGAAAAATGATTAATTATTTAGAGATTTTATCAAGAGTAGAAGTTATTTTGTGTTTGGTTAAAATCATAAAAATTACTTTTTACTTGAAAACTGATTTTTAGACTGTTTGAATATAATAACATAAAAGTGCTTTTTCTATTATGAAATTACAATGAAGGACATGGAAAAAAACTTCCTAAAAGAACATGTTTGGATAAAAAAAGTGCTTTTGTACATATTAAAAATTGTAAAATAAATAATTCACTATTATTATAATTAAAATTTTTTAGGAATATGATCTAATTAATTAAATAATTAAACTTATTTAAAGTATATAATTTTACTTTAAATAAATTTATTTCTTATTTCATAAAATGGTTCAAGAACATCCAAATCACCTAAGTTCATTTTGCTATCAAACTTATGTAAAAATAAATGTCAATATCATATCAATGGTAGTGTCAAGACCAATTTATAGATAAAATAAATATCAAAATTTTTCCTAAAAAAATAAATAAAACTAGCGATGTACTCATTTTAGCAATTGGTCTTTAATAGCATTTCTTATTTTTTCCATATATCTGACATATACTTGTGTTGGACCTTGCCATTCATCATGATTAGGTACATCATTATGATTCCTGTCATTGAAGTTTTGCTTTGTATTTTGAAACTCATTAATATTCTCAAAATTTTCTAGAATATCCAAATCACCCGAGTCTATTCTTCTAATATAATTGTGAAGAGCAAAACATGCCCATATAATGGAAATTTGAGTTTCAAACTTGAAATTGGTCATATTTTACAATATTCTCCATCTTGCTTTGCAAACACCAAGCGTTTTTTCAATAATACTTCTCAAACTGGAATGATGAAAATTAAAAATTTCTTCTTTTGATTAGAAACCTGGAACCAATCTAAAATGTGGAAGATGATATCTCGTATTCCTATATGATCCTAGGAAACCTTTGAATGACGGATATCCTGAATCAACAAGGTAATATTTACCTATGCATAAATAGAAAATATATTAGACAATATTATAAAAATATTTATAATATAAAATGTAAATAATTTAAGTTATATAATACTAACCCTCAGAAGGATAAGGGAATTGTAGATTTGGTTTACAAAGGGTGTCCATAAAAATTCTTGCATCATGAACAGATCCTCCCCAACCACACAATGCAAATATAAAACACATATTAAAATCACATACAACCATCACATTTGTGATTGTATATTCTTTCCTATTGAAAAAAGGTATTTACTTATTTGCCGGGACATGTATACCAATATGAGTGCCATCTATTACTCCTACGCAATCTTTAAAGTAAGGCCAATATTGATCATCATCTTTAATATGCTGAGAAGTAATAATGTGCATAGGGTCAATTGGCCTAATAATATGATTTCCTAACTTGTATATAGCTGTTAGAACTGTATGAAAATGGTTGTGAATGGTTTCACCATAATATTGAAATCGTTCTTGAATGTGTCTATATGTGGCCACTTGGCCTATCATATACAGGAACAGAGCAACATTTTCATCTACCCCAATGTGTTTGGTAGGTGTCAGTCCATAGTTATTGGTTAACTCTCATACCAATTGTTGAAACACATGTTTTCTCATTCAAAATTGCTCGAAAAACCTGTTTTCATTTCCTTCTATCAACTCTAATAGTCACTTATAACCTGAGAGAATTGAAGTAATTTTTTTTTCTTTCACAACATATTTCAATACATGATTTATAACTAGAAAGGGAGCCAAACTCCTTGCAATATGGAGTCCATATATATAATTATTTTGGACTTCAATTTCCATTTTGGAACCATCATCACTTTCGTCTGAACTATTAGTCATCCTGTGTAACAAATATAAATTTAATCAATACACAAAGCTAAACAAATATATTAAATATTTCATATAAATATTATAAAAAATTGCATATCCAATACTGCATTGAATAAAAATAAAGTAAACAATTTTCACCAAGAAAAATTAAACTAAAATATATTCATAAAGTGACAAAATGCTATCCTAGTATGGGATATACTGCTCTGTAAAAGTGTTTAGCCAATCATTAGTCATATCACGATCATTGTTCATGAAGTGACAAAATGCTATCCTGTTCTCTTTCTTGGTTAAGATTCTCACAGCTAAAAAATATTGATGTGTTCCTTTTACTAAGTAAGGAACCTCATCTAACAATGACAAACACTTTTCATAGCTGAAAGGGTCATCTGATTTTGATCTTATGACATTATTTGACACTCGATCCATCCCATCAATAATACGATCAAGACAATGTTGAAGTTTCTCAGCTATTCCAATTTTTTTGTCTACTTTCGTCATTCTCTTCCTCTTCTTTGAATTCATGTCTGAAGCACTTGGAATTGCATTTTGTTGAACTTGGTCACCAACTTCATAGCTATCCCCCTCGTCCTTACTAGCTGGAGTGCGTTCATTATGTTCAATATCATTAGCATGAATGTTAGCTCCTTCAGACAATTGTGGATTCTGATATGGCATCACAATAGCAAAGCCAGTAGCTACTGTACCCTTGAAACACTTCTCTTGCAAATCTAAGAATTTCGGTCCCTCATTCTTTCATTTCAAAATCTCTGGATCCTCCTATAATTAAATGAAAAATAATAGATAAATAAATAAATAAGTCATCATAAAAATCATATAAGTAAAAAAAAATATAATGAATCAATACAATTATACTTTACTCTTTTCAGCCCACCATTGTCCAGAAGCT
Organism: Adenanthera pavonina; assembly: GCA_026686845.1. Lineage (NCBI taxonomy): Eukaryota > Viridiplantae > Streptophyta > Magnoliopsida > Fabales > Fabaceae > Adenanthera > Adenanthera pavonina. The sequence continues at coordinate 32,330,054 of JAIVEN010000019.1, forward strand.
TCTATGGTTCTTTTGTTATTATTCCATCCAAGGTCAGTATCTTTTTCAACTAACTTAGCAAATGATGTAAACTCTCATTTTAAAGAGTCCCATTTATTTTTCAGTTGTGTGCGATCATAAGCAAACCCTGGTCTCTCAAGAAATTTTTCTTAGATATTCTTCCACCCATCCTTAAAAAAATGTGTATTTGGTCTATTCTCAGCTTTTATCTCTTCAACGCATATTTTCAAAAATATTTTTTTTTTATCATTCCATTTTATCTTATCTCTTCCATCTCCCTCCACCTCTCATATTCTTTTTTGGTGTCATTCTAATATTATTTTGAATGAAATAAGTCATATATTAGTAAATGAATTAGGAAAGATAAATATATAAAATTAGTATCTAACATCATAAGCTTCATGATTACTGTATAGGGTTTGTGTTCGGTTCTATTGATGTTTAAGTACAGTAGGCTTTATAATATAATTTCTTTTATTTTACATTTCTTCATTTACGAGAGTACTATGAGATGTGTGAAATTTAAATCACATCCGATTGTACTTTGCCCCACATGTCGTGGGCAAACTCCTATTTAAAGTAATGTCTTCACATCTCCACAATGAAATAAATGGGCTTCTATATACAAGCCCTGCGGTTGCCCCTTGCCCTCTAGTTTTGTAGGCATCCTAAATACATCCAATTTATTTGATTATTTGTATCCCAAAGTCGGAAATTTGGATGGATAGTTAGTGTCAGACCTTTTTTTTTTTGGCAATAAGTAACATAAGAAATAAGATTAAAAACAAAGAGCACCAAAAGAGATAATCTAGAAAATAGAAACGAACAAAAACAAAGAGCCAAAACATAGATATTTTATCCATCCTTCTCTCCAACTCCAATAGTTCAATGAGTAACATAAGGGAAAAAAATAAAAAAAGAAAGCAATTTGCTGGAAACTGTACCAGAAAAATCAGTTACACAAAAGAAAAAAAATACAAGAATCTGAAAAGAAAAAGGGAAAAAAATAATAAATCGTAAATTATAAAAGACTAGAAATTTACGCGTCCACTCATAGACATTGATAAGCATTAACACCAGAGGCCATAAATAAACAAAGAAAGAGAGCATTTACAAAGAGCCAAAAACAAGTCGATAGAGAGAGATCGAATTGTTTCAGCTTCATCAATACTTACATACCTGGAAGCAACGATGGCAGCAAGATTTATCTAAGGATTGGGTAGAAAGTGACGATAGAGAGACGCAGATAAAAGAAAGATTCGTAACCGATGAATGGACTTTTAAAAGTTATTTTTGTACCTAAAAAATCCCCTTCGCCTTTTCATATCTTTTCTCTCTCATATATCGTGACCGCTTTTTTTTAAAAGTTACTCAGTATAGCTTTTCAAATTAATCAAAAATATGATTTTTTTCATATACTGATTATTTTCAAAATCTTAAACAAACAATCTAAAAAAATTTTAAAAGGGCTTTTTTTCATGAAAAAAAATGCTTTTCTTATAAAAAAAATGCTGAAACAAACGGACTTTATATGTGTATAGCCCTAAAATGTCAATTATTCCAAAATGAAGGGAGCAAATAATTTCTCTCCACCAAAACCAATGCTCCATTCAAGATTGTTGGTGATAGTATTAAGTTTTTGACTTTCCAGGGTAGGATCGTTTTCCAAATACCAAAACATTTGAGATGGTAATTGCAACTTTAATTTCCTTCTAAACGACGAGTACTACTGAGGACCCAAAGCTTGTCTAATAATGAGAGAATCTGCTCCATTAAGCATTCGTCAAACCTGCTTAGCTAATTTCTAGGTTTGCATAATTCTTGCCAACAAGGGAAATGAATTTAAGAGAAATGAAAGGATACACCACACAAGAATTAATTAATGATAGACTTTAATTTATAGGAGTATATCTCCCTGTTTGAGATAAAGTCAACGATTTCCAGACCTGCAACCTATAAATTATGCACTTCAAGAATTTCGATCCACATACATATATGATTTTTTCAAATCCAAAATCGACATATGAGCCAATATATTTCCGAAGCTTGGAAGTAAACTTCATATGAAGGAACACACGGACTAAGTTCCCATTTTAACTGTGACTCGTTTATGACTGGAATTATAAGAATTGACAAATGTCTCCTTACACTTTCATATGTTTGTTCTTAAGTTCATTTGTCCAAATTTTATTTAAAACATACTTCATATAAATCTCAGCTTCAACCGCCATTTTGTTAATATTTTTTTTTGGGAAAAAATAGTTGCCCATGCATTATTTCTAACTCAGTAGGATATACTAGCTTATCTGTCAATTCTATTAACAAGAAAGTGGGAAATGAATTTAAATGAAATTATGTGATAGTGCACAGTGTACTAATTTTTTACTGTTCGTACAAAATTGGTCACATGATTAATAGGAGGCATTTAATTTCAATCTTGTAAGAGTTTAAATCCTCAGCTTGTAGTCGAGCAGTGAGGGGCACGATGCCTCTCTCCTTAGCCTTCGGCGGGGGAGGGGGCAGTCGTGCTGTGTGTGTGTTTCTCATTTTTGGTGGATGTCTATTCAGTGTTCAGGTTTTGTGGGCAGATAGAAGATACCTCTAGATGCTGCCTTCTGCCATGTAGATTGGACGATTCGGCTATTGGAACGGAAATGGACAAACGATTTCCGCAGGTGACTCCCTCCAATGATGGCTAGATCTGGTAGATTGGTGAGCTGGCACTTCCAGAGTTTTAGTTGCTTGCTTGCTTTTACGAAGGCTGCTATTGTGGATTTTCCCATGAGTTTTTCGTGCGGAGATTGTTCGAAGTCTACTTTTGTATTGGCAAATTCGAGGTTTTAGGAGATGAATCGAGAACGGATGGCTCTTGGAGCCAACATCCTCGGATTTGATGGTGTTCTTGCTATTTCCCGTTGAGGCAGCGACTTGATTCCTGTTTATGCTTGGTTTAGCCAGTAATGTCTTTGTAGGTGTTTCTATTTTATTTGTGTTTGTTGCTCCTTTGTCTTCTTTTGTTTCTTAGTGTGGGTGTCGGAGATTAAGGGAGTCTTCAGTGGTCTTATGGCTTTGTGGGGTGTGTTTGGCTATTGTGGTCGGGTAAGGTTTTTGTAAGACGAGTTAAGTTGTATTGTCTTCTAATGTCTTTGGGCTTGTTTCTATATGCCATGTTTATTTAGTAATATTAATTTATTTTTTCTGGCAAAAAAAAAAAAGATTGGATCTTTGCAGAGTTTAACGCTTCCCAACGTTAGTGCCATGAATTGGTATTTTTTAACCTTCCTTTAGGTTGTAGGAGATTAATCACCTTGCTTGTCGTTCTACGATGACAATCAGTCAATCACATATCTTAAGAAAAACCCAAAAAAAATGTATACTGGGTCGGTTTACCTTTATGAATAGTATCTGTACCACGTCATAACGTAAGTTTCGTTTTAGGGCAAACAACTTCAGATTTTTCTACTCGGGCTTATCCTTTTGTAATGATTATGAGGCCTAGAATAGTCCATGTTCTCAAATTAGTCAAATTCATTTCAGTTCACCAAAAAAATAGGTCGAATTCATTTCAATCTCTTTATCTCATGGTACCTTTTTTTTTTTAAATAGCCCGTGTACTTTTTTCTTGAACAAAATGGTTAGGGCAAAAACCATACAATCTAAACAACCTAAAGCAAATTAGTGAACCCAAAAAGAGTAACCTAAAAAGTCTACTTATCAATTTCCATTCGGTAGGTATGAGGCCGTTGAGACTGAGGGTGCTTAACAGTGTTAAAAGCTGAACTAAATCAAACTAAGATGGTTTCAAAAATTGGAATATTTTAATTTTTTTTTTTCGTAAGAAGTTGGTTTGGTTCGATTTTTTTATAGATTTAGATTAGTTTGAATGAAGCTTTAATTTCTTTTTTTTTTCAATTTTATAATTATTAATATTTTTGTCCTTATTTTCTTCTCTTTTCTTTTTTTTTTGAAAATGCTTTTACAAGGGGATAAAAAGAATTTTTTATAATTTCAACAAAATATATTTGCAAAATAGAAGTTATAAAAAATATAAGATAATAATAATGACATATAAAAAATTTACAAATTATTTTTTAAAGAATCAAAATTACTTATTAAAATTTTTAAACTTATAATTTCATTTTTTAGAATTTAGATGTTCAAAAAGTAGTATATACCTGTAATTGTAATTTTTAGAAAACATAAATATTTTTATAATATTCATAATAATTGTAAAAATATAAATAATAAGAGAAATTGGAGTTGGGATAATCACTTATGATCTCTTGTTATATATGATATGTATTACTAAAACTAATAAATAGACTTAATATTAATGAGTTATAACGGGTATTATAAATAAAAAATATATTAAATAAATATAACATGTGTGGTTTAAATTTAAATACTCTAAAATCAAACTAAATCAAAAGGAAGGTAGTTCCAAAATTACAATAGCCAAAAGAGACCTAATTTCGGTTCGATTTTAACCAGTTTAGTTTTATTTCCATCCCTCTAGATTGCATAAATACATTAGGACTTTCAGCAGCAACTTCCCTGAAGTGCCGCTGCTACAAGATCGAAATGTAGCGTTTTAGTTTACTCGGCCAGATTTAAACCTTGCCCCATCAATGGTTGACGTTGTTTTGTGTAGCATTGTTTCTGATTGCTCGAGGCAGCGGATATAATTTGAAATCGATACCGAACGGGCCGTTGCTGTAACTATCAAATCATCAAATTAAAAAATAAAAAACAACAAATAACAAAATCAATCAATAATCAATATTAGTGGCAAAAAAATCAATAATCAATATTAATAAATATTAAGTACTAATATAATTTATAATGGTCACTTAATCTTTTTTATTAGTCATGTTGTAAAAATTTACTGTAATTTTATATATAAATTATCTTTTAAAAGTTTTTAAAATATTATTAAAAAATATTTTTATTTAATTATAAAAAATAATTTGCTCAATCTGATAGAATTATTATTTTTTAAATAAAATAAAAATTATATTATTTTAAAGATAATTTTAATAATATAATAATTTTTTTCTAATTGTGATGAGGTTGATAAAAGTGATGAGGAAACGTTCTCACCCGATAATCGTGTGCAGAGCTTAAAAAGGCTGAAAAGTCGCCATGTCTCAAAAGGTGAAGAGAGGGCGTAGCACGCCACAGGGTACAGGTAGGGGTGAGTAATCGGTCATTTCGGTTCGGTTCGGTTGAAAACCGAAAAAATCGAAAACCGAATTAACATAGAATATATAACCGAACCTACCTGAACAAACTGAAAAAACCGAACCGAACCGAACCGAAATATTTTGGTTCTGTTCGGTTCGGCTTTTTCGGTTTGGGCCTTTGTTGGAAAAAAATTGTAAACTGAACTGAAAGTGTAAACCTTAATGGACCTTTGTTGTTCCACTATCACCTTGTGATTTTTTTTTCCTAAAATATCATCTAAGTACTTTTGAACTTATAAAGATAAAGGATTAAATTTTATATATAATACACCATCACAAAGACAATTTACAAATATATATTACAGTGCCGTGTTGTAAGAATTACTGAATTACTGATTCAACAGGACATGATAGATAGATTGTTTTTTGTATTTGATGGATAGAATAGATACACAACTACAAAATATGGGCGACTTTTGATATAAACCAATACAAACTTGCAAGTTATAATGTAAAATATGGTAAGAAACTAAAATTGGAACAAATACTTAAAATCAAAATAAATGAATAATTGAATAAATGGAATGAAAAACCTGTTACAGCAACAATAAAGGAGCACTAGGATTAGGATTAGCTAGTAGACATATTAGAAATTATGTATTAGTTTAACTAAAAAGCCCTTTGTTTCATGATTTTATTTTAAAATTAATTTCTAATTCTAACTACTCTTGTAAATTCATTAAACCCAAACCAAAGTAATCTAAGAAGATGCCCATTTCATGAACCTATAAAATGGAAACAAAGTACAGAACTCCACTGAAATGTTCTGAAGTTGTGCCTAGTGACAGTGAGTTTAGCTACTAAATACTAATATGCATAGTTTAATACAACAATGTATTGTTCTAGGATCCTAAACAACAAAACCAAAATCTATTTTTCACCATTTTAATGTCATGTGGGAATCTAATCCAAAAACTAATGCAGCTTAAATCTATTTAAAACTAATAAACTTCATCTTAACCATCAAGACAAAGGGACAAGATGGATCATTCATATATTCAAATCAAGCGAAATCATGCAACCAGTCAACAACAATATCTTGCATACAAACAAACTCAAATATAATTTGATAAGATCAGTCTTTATCCTCCAACAAGGCAACACCAGAGCATAATTAACAACATTATAACAAGGTACCAAAGGATTTTGCCAACCTCCAAGGTTCAACCTACATTTAAAAAAAAAAGATCAAGTAACCAACCACATCAACATGTATTAATCAATAATAAAATTATATAGAGATGAAAAAATTAATTTACCTCAATAAGACAATAGCAACAACCTATGATATGTCAACAATTGATTCCAAAGTAATCTTTTGAAAATCTACATGTAAATAAAAGTAAAATTATATTGATAACTTATAAGAAAATCAATTTTTAACAATAAAATTAATATATGTGAAGATAAAAAAAAGAAAAATTACCTTTCTCTATCCGTTGAACATCATCCAAATATTCTTCTACTTCAATTGGAATACAATGTCGAAGCCAATCTTGAGCACAAATAAGAGATTGCACAATCTTAGGAGTCAAAGAACTTCTAAATGCATCAAGAACCCGTCCTCCAGTGCTGAATGTAGACTCAGAGGCAACTGTAGAAATTGGGATAGCTAAAACATCCTTGGCCAAACATGAAAGAATAGGGAATCTAGGGCTGTTTAACTTCCACCAATTCAAAATGTTAAAATCATCTCTATCCATCTCAATTTCTTCATTTAAATATCTTTCAACTTCCGTTCTACTAGTTCTTCCACCAAGGCGCTCAGTCATGAATTTTTTCTTCTCCGACTCAAGCAATTTACTCACCTTTGTAGCAGGGTCATCATTATCAACTTCAGCTTCTAAGTCAGCCAAAAGTTGCTCCTTTTCAGTTTTAGAAGGAGAAATCATCTCTTTGTAATCATTATACAAAGAAAATAACACATCCTTCACCTGCATCCCTAATTGTTTACCAACTTCACCAACATACATTTTGCAAAGTGCATATTGCACCCACTCCAATTTATATCGAGGATCAAGAATAGTAGCAACATAAATAAGTTGGTTCATCTTTGAAGGATCTCCCCAATATTTGTCATATTTCTCTTTCATTTTATCAGCCATTACTGCTAACTCCCAATCATCACTCTTTTTCCACTCATCCAATAAGTGATATAACATATAAATTTCATGGAAAAAGATATGGGATGTCACATATAAAGAACCAGAAATACGCAATATCAACTCATAAAAATGACTCAAAAGCATCATCATCTTCCTAATATTGACCCAATCATCAGCAGTAGGTACCCCATCCCCACATTCAAGATCAATTCGAAAGTAAGGATCTTTATCCTCAAACCTCTTGAAGGCGGCTTCAAATTTTTGGGCTGTCTCCAACATTAAATAGGTAGAATTCCACCTAGTAGAGACATCCAAACTCAATAATTGCTTATTTTGAATCTTTTCATCATCACAACTCTCTTTAAACTTTCTCATCCTGAGGGGGGATTGCCTAACAAAACGAACCGCCTCTCTAACTTTTTTAATTGAACTTCCAACTTCTTTCAACCCATCAACAACAATTAAATTGATTATGTGAGCAACACATCTCATATGTAGGAACTTGCATTTCATAATAGAACAACCCCAATTGGAAATTTTTTCTTTCAAATACATAACAGTGACATCATTAGAACTTGCATTGTCCACTGTGATGGTAAATACCCTATCAATTCCCCACTCAAGCAAACATTTTTCAATTTCTATTCCAATCTCTCTCCCCTTGTGACTAGAAATTGGAATGAAATTTAAAATCCTCTTGTTCAATTTCCAATTATCATCTATAAAATGCACTGTAATACACATGTAATTAATCCTTTGAATGGATGTCCAAGTGTCTGTAGTGAGGCAAACCATTTGTTTCTTATTAACTAGATAATCCTTGAATTTAATCTTTTCATCCATATAAATTCCAAAACAATCACGGGACACAGTCCATCTAGAAGGAATCTTAAATCTAGGTTGAGCAACAGACATTAACCGCTTAAACCCCAGCCCCTCAACAAATTTGAAAGGCAACTCATCAGTAATGATCATGCATGCTAAGGCTTTCCTAGTGGCTTCTTGATCAAATTTCCAACTAGTAAGGACTACATCATCATGTGCAACAAAATTCAAGTGTGATTGTCTAGGTTCTTCAGGAGGAGGCCGTTTCTTACATACAATCATATGATTTTTCAGTGAAGTAGTGCCATTCTTTTTTGAATCACAATGAAATTCTCTTTCACGGTAATTACACTTACCTTTAACTTCATTTTTCTCATTGATAAATTTTGTGAAATGATCCCAAACTTCAGATCTTGGCTGCATGAGTTTTCTTTTCCCTTTTTGAGTTGAGGCCTCACTAGATGCTTGAACTTGAGGTTGAGTGCTCTCAATAGCATCTCCAGTTGCTCCATTAGTGGCATCTCCAGTTTCACCATAGCATGACATCTAAATACCATAAATTAAACACAAATATGTTAACATATGAATCAAGATGGCATTATAATAACACATAAAAAATGAGTTTCAGAAAAGGAGAGTGAAAGTATAAAAATTGTGTTTGGTAGATAATAAAATAATTTTGTTGAACAGAGAATTTTTCATATTTATGGAAAACAGCTTTCTCATTCCCATGACCTTTCCTATTTCCATTTTGTAACAGATCGATGAGCCCAAAAAGTTTTGAAATTGGCTATCAAAATTATGAAAACTGAGTTACTGTCAATTTAGTTTACTTTTAATTACCTAAATCGAAATACCTCAACAGGTTCTATCAAAGTCAATTAGTATTTTGCACCTCAAAAGAACTTGTAGACACTAACCAGATCCCCAGAAGAGTTATGGCAAGATAAGTTATACTGTATTAATTGTTTGCTTCTACTATTTCTTGCGGTGACAAAATTCCTATCATAAGTGCATTTGGAGGTTCTGGTTTCCTTTGGCAACTGTTTCTGTTTTGATCAGATACCGTCCAAACACATACAATTTGAAATAGAACGAGACATCTATCGAACTTATACCTAGTTATCTTATCAAAATTATGGCACGGTTGTTTCTTTTTCTTTAGTGGCCACACAATTTCTTGTTTGCTTGTTATTATGTTACTTTCCAGCTTACTTACATACGGAACAACTATACTATGTCCGGCCATTTTATGGCCCAACCAACCATGGTCCTTATATTGAGGTAATTTGAGGTAAAATTTCGGCCACACACATCACAAGGAATTATACTGGTACATACAAATACAATCATCAAATTTAACTTAGTCATGCTCGTTTGATCTGATTTTATCTTTTTTTGGGTGAATAGATTTGATCATAGAGAACGAACCGTGACTTCAATAGGCAGAGAAGAATGAGATTGGAGCTGCCGTGAGTCCGTGACTTCAATGGATATGGATTCAGTAATGAAGAATACGATGTCTTCGTGACTCGACCCCAAGGGAGAGGGCTAAAGCTCCTTCCTTTCTTTCCTGGAATCACAGGAGATGCAAAGAGCTACTATCATGCTATGCCAAGACCGAGATGCAGAGGAGATGAAGATTGAAGCTACTGAGCTATTATGCTAAGCTTCCAACATCGAGATGCAAAGAGCTCCTAAGCTACTGAGAGTCTGAGAGAAGTGCGAGATTGGATTTGAAGCCGCCGACCGTGCCAACTGCCAACACCGCGAGTAGAGGAGTGTGAGATTGGAGGAGGAGTGACATAGGAACAAGTAAGTAAGTAACGACCGAAGCTCTTTGAGAGTGAGAGACAAGAAATGAAACCTGGATTCTGGACTGGGAACGAGACGGAGTGAAGGAGCAATGAGTCCGGAGATGAAATCGAGCTCGAGCAGGAGGGAGACGCGGCCACAGTGCAGTGCTTCTATTTCTTGATTTAGGGTTTGAGGGTGAGGGATTGACAACAGAGACGGACTGAGGCTGAGGGCGATGAGGACGAGTTCGCAATTTCTCGGACTTCAATCTTCCAAACTCAGAGTCAGAGGCCAGACTTGCCACGCCAGAGTAGAGTACTACTACTGCCAGAGTCCAGAGATGCGCAGACTGCCAGAGCAAAGGAACTGAGGGAGTTGGGTTGGGCTTGGGGGTGGTGTGGACTCACTGGACTGTGGAGTGTGGACCGTGTGCAATGTGTGAAGGATTGGGCTTAGTGAGGCATTGAGCATGTATTTAAAAAAAAATATAGATATGTATATATTTCAGTCGGTTCGGTTAATTTGGTTTTATAACTCCTAAACCGAACCGAACCGAAATAACTGAATATCTTTAAAAAAAAACTGATTGTTCACCTATAACCGAAAAAACCGAACTGAAAAAACCGAAATCAATTTGGTTCGGTTCAGAGATCGGTTTCGGTTCGGTTTTGCTCACCCCTAGGTACAGGGCAGTGGGCATCAATATTCAGACTTATTTATGGTGCTGCATCCTCCAATTCCAAATTTCTAATTGCCATCTTGAAAATTTCTCTCACCAATTAATATTATAAAATATTTTATATAATAAATTTGTGATTTAAAATATAAATTATTATATATTTTTTATTTTATTTTTATTTTTAATATTTTTTTTATTTATAATTCTATAATAATAATAAAATAATGTATATTTAATTAAAAATAAAATAAAAAATATGAGTAGTTTTAATATTAATTTCAGTAAAAAAAATAATTTTTAAAATATAAACGTGTGTAATAGGAACAAAATAGCTTAAACCCCTACATTACTTTCCGTACAAAAGCAAAAGAGTAGAGATAGCTTGCCTCATCACATCGCTTCAGAGAGGGAGAGAGGGCGAGCTGTTGCTCTCGTTCTGCTCGAGGATTCAGATTCTATTGCAAGAAAGATGAGTGGAGACACCAAGAACAACATTACCGGAGCTTTGATGGTGAAGCCCAGCTCCGAAGATGGAAAGCCGTCCTCCTTCCCTACCCCTACCCCTACCAAGAAAGTCATCATTAAGAGCGTTGACATGATGCCCGACATGCAAAAGGAGGCCGTTGGTATCGCCGTCACCGTTAGTTCCCTCCCTTCCCAACATTTCCTTTCCTGTTTATGGGTTCGATTAATTTCGTGCTGCTGGGTTAAATGATTGAAAAAAAAAAACAACTTTGCTGATGAATTAGGCGTTTGAGAAGCACAATGTAGAGAAGGATGTTGCAGAGCACATAAAGATGGAGTTCGATAAGAGGCATGGACCCTCCTGGCATTGTATCGTCGGTCGTAATTTTGGTAATCCCTCCCTGTTCTTTTCTTTTCCTTAATACTTTTTCACCTTCGGTCTGGTGAGATTTGACACCATACATTGCTAATTTCCTATTAGTAATTATTAGTAGGGTATGTGATTCGTCAGTAGATAAGCTTGCATCAACCATTAATCAGCTGTTGTAAATGCGGTTGCTTTTCTTCATGGTTGCAAGTTAGAAGCAATGTTGAATCCTAATTGATTATCATTTTCTTCTGTACATGTTATTTATATTTTATAGACAGCATGACCCTCTTTATTTACCCTTTTCACTCCGAATTCGGTAAATGAACTTGTCTCTAATTTGTTGGTTTGGAAAGTCTAGTCTCTTGAATCGTTGGCTACGGGACAAGGGAAAAATCGAATATAGCATCAAGTTTTCCAGTATATGTTGAAACCTGCACTGTCACGAGCAGTGTCGTTAGCCCGATTCAAAATTTCATTCAATGAAAAGAGCTGTTTACTGGACTCCAGAATCAGGATGGTCTCTCATTTTAATGTGGTTTTAAAATCCTAACCACCAAAATGTTGTTAACTTTTTGTTTTAGCATTGTGGTATGGTCCTTAAAGATATACTTTTAGCCTTCTTATTACCTTGTTTTCTGATTGAAGGAGTCTAATTTTTTTGAGCTCACTAGATAATGCTTATAATGTGTCTGGATGGCCAAATTAGAAGGCACGAAGAGGAACTGCTCATTGCTGTTCTTTTTCATGCCAATGCTAAAATTGGATATGGTACTCGACTGGTGGTCTAGCTGGATTCAAAGTCTTCCATATATTAGGACCCCTTGACCCATCGCGTTATGAAGGCGCAAAGACTAGGAATGAGAATAATTACTGATTACTACTCCATGTAGTTCACACTTGAAAAGAAAGGGATATGGTGGACGCTAGCAGATTAATGTGGGGCTCCTTATGTATAGAACTAATACATGTCTGTTTTGATGTCTTCTGAACTAGGTCTTAAAAAACATAGCAAAGTGTGTAATGTAACTAAATAAGACCGAACATAAAATTTTTATACCGGGTAGATGGACATTGAGAGATCACAACAATTAGCATCAGCAAAACTTGAGTTATAAATGACTTTTGAGGTCTAGGCAGTAGATGTTCCCAAAGTCATTTTAAGGGCATGCCCACTAGAAGGAAAGGGAAAAAGAAACTACACGATTAATGGTTATTTTACCACTCAATCTTATTTTTCTTCAGTTATAGAATTCAGAAGACGAAAATTTTTTCAGGCATTTTACTAGATAGTTGTCTGCCGCATAACTCTTTATCTATGTCTTCATTGCTAAGGTTCTGGTCAGTTAAAATATAATGAATCTTGTTTCTTTCCCGAACTTCACTTGTTTTTGGTGCAACAGGAGAAACTCATTTGGGTCTTGTCTTTGAGGTTAAAAGTAGCGGTATAACTGGATATGAGTTTTCATTTGCATTTTCATGTATGGGCATTCCGTAGTAATACCAGATTGGATCGGCCTGTAAACTCACTTATTCCCTCATTTTTTCTTCGAGTGACATTATGAATTCAGAATGTTTCCAGCTTAAATAAATTGAGTCATTTTCTGTTGGACAATGTTTGTCTGTTGGTTGTCATGTGATATTCTTCTCTTGGGGCATTGTTTATCATTTCTTCACAACATTAACCTTATCCCATCACGTGGTAATTAATTTCAAATACTATACGGAGTTCTAAAAGAAGTTTCATCATTTTTCATGGCGTAACTAGTCCACATTCCTGTATGATATTTCTTATCCATTGTACTATGAATGTCTTCTAAATCACTATCAGTGTATTCTTAAACAGGCATTTAGTTATCTTTTTCAGCAAAATTTGGACAGTTCAAATTAATGAAGATAGATTTGTTTGGTCTTGCCAGCTTTAGTCCATATTCTTGTTACATGGATAAAGGTTAGAATGGCGAAGTCATTTTATAATTAAAGAAAGCAAATTCATGGACTTTTGATTTTGCAGGTTCGTATGTGACTCACGAAACAAATCGCTTTGTGTATTTCTACTTGGATCAGAAGGCAGTTCTATTATTTAAATCTGGCTAGCCATGTTGTGGTGGTGACGAACATGTTGATAGTAACCGATGGCCTTGTGATTATACTGCTATAATTAACTCCTGTATGTATTAAATCCAATGGCTTGCAAACTCTGAGGACATTCTTGTGCCAGTAAATCTCTTTTGATGTAAACTGGTTCTGGAGCTTGGATATGAACCGAAAAACCTCAATCTTTCTGGTCCTCCAAATCCTTTCAATCAGATTGGGGGAGTTTGTTTTGGTATGACATTGAATGTTGAATGAAGTTTGTTCCACGCTAATGATATCTTAAATTTGCGGGGTTTCAATTCTTGATTTAAAACTCTGTAGAATGCGTAGTAAATATGGTTCCAAAATTAGAGAAGTAGTAGTGATTATGAGGCGAGGAGGGTGAAAGGCTGAGGCGACCATTTGCTTTGTAAGGGTAGAGTGCACAAATTGAAATTTGAAGGAATCTTTCTTTTGTAGCCAATACAGACACTGGGGTTAGTTGTGGCCATTACTCTTTGGTTGGTCACTCTGCTTAATAATCCAAGACGTCGATCAGGAAAGTGGAATTACTGCTCCCTGTGTTTTGATTAACAGAGAAAATAGTACACACACCCTCTGTGCTTTAAAAAAATTAACATGTGCTTTGAAGTTTGGATATTATTATTATTATTATTATTATTTTAAATTTTGATTGGGTTGTTGATGCGAGAGAGTTTAAAATTAGGTGCAAAAGTTTTAAGTTTATTATGTGAGAATATGTTGCGAAGATGAAGAGCAGGGAAACAGCTTTTAATTTTAAACTTGGAAAATTGTTAAAAAGTAGGGAGAGGCACCCTGAAAAAACATTCAAGAAGCGACTTAGGCGTTAAACATTAAAGGAGGGAAAATTTATTCGATATTCAGAAAGTAACAATTTTTTCTTGAAAAAAAAATTAGGTGAATTGTTTGGAGCTTATCAAGACTAGAGCAAGCCACACAACAAGAATAGAGCTTTTGTGCTTTACAAAGGTACTTATGAAAGTGTCATATTATTTATATTTTAACTGATAAAACAGTTGAAATTAAACAAGTAATTGACTTATCCTTCCAATGTATATATTTGTTTCTTTTTTACTAAAATACTTTTCTTATTTTTTTCTTTCTATATTTAAACTTCTCTTATTAGAAAAAGTATTAATAACATGGTATGTATGAGCATGTAATAATCCCCTGAGGATAAATGAAGGAGGAAGCTTTGGGGATTAATAATATTAATTAATTAATTAGTAACATGTTACATAAAAAAGGAATGACAAAACCTATATATTCCGTTCACTATGCTCCATCCATTGCTGTGTGCGAGGACTGGGGTTGGTGCTCCTTGTGTGGTTCCCGGCTCCAACTTCGAAAATCTAATACATCGGAGAATTAGGTTCCATATTCCATTGTTTCTCATTCAACCACAACACCCCCCCCCCCCGGCGGCGAGCGGGGCTGCGCGGGGGAGGCGCGCGCTAGGGGTTTTCTTTCCTTTGCATTTATTTACTTATTTATTTACATGTGCCCCCTCCTCTCCTCGTTACATTACATTACATGCGTCTATTATAACCAACGGCTTCACTTTAAATGAGAGTGTGACCTCTAAACTCTGTCCGTCTGGGGAAACCAATTTCATCCTATTTTGCTTTCAATGCCTACCAGTACATATGTTCACGTGTATATTTTTACCCAAAATTTGCTTACTGTTTGAACTTTTGCTTATGTATGCATTGCACATATAACTTTCTGATTTTTTTTATTTTAACTTTTAGATCTGTATGAAGATTTTTTATTATTAATTAATCTAGCAGTTTACTAATAAAATAATTTAAATAATTATTATAATATTTATGAATTAGATAGTTATTTATACACTTAAAATCTAATTAAGGTTTATGTAGAAGTTAACGTCTAACTTTTATTCAGGCTCACTCCACAATAAAAATTTATGTTATATTATATCCTGCCCAGCAATTTATACGTGTTGATTCTTAGACTCCTTCACAGAGCTAATAATAATAATTAGCATACCTAACAGCTCCATCAGTGTTAATTTTCTGTATTGATTACTTAGAACCTCAAATTAGTAGTATTTTGACTATCTATCCTCTATATAGGAACATATATATGCAATGCCAAATTGCCAAAGGGGTTTTGAAATACCCGACATGTCTGTATGCTGGTAGAGTTGGTAATGTTGATAGAGTAAACAGCATTAGTGTGTTTACACAAGTGCCTTGTACTTTACTATTCATAAAATTACAAAACATGGGGTCCCCCTCAAAAGTCACATTTTCTCCCTCAAAATGAAAGTACTTAATCTGGTGAAAGAAAGAAAAACGTTTCATTCATCGGATCGATGAACCTTGAGAAAAAATAACTTATGTAGCTGTCTAGGCATGCATTCGATTAATTTCTAATACCTAAACAGAACAATATATTGTTAAATCCAACACCCATCTGATTTACAACATCTATGCTCCTGTCATATGATGGTTTTAGGCTAGCTATCATCATTTATTGTTTACCAACATTCCTCTAACATATATATGCAACCCTTACTAATTCTTACATTTTCTCTCCAAACTCCATAATGTTAAATAAGGGATTCAATTACTACTCCCTCTTATCACTTGAAAATGACTATTCCATTAGCAATGATTATTATGAAGGTCATTTTCAACCATTAGCCAACAAATTGCCATGCCTTTATCTTGAGTGTGCCAATATATTTTTTTCCCCTCAGTGCATTCCCACCTCTTAAACAGCATTAGTTAAATATTAAGATGCATCGGGCATCTATACTCCCCAAAAACAATATCTATGATCTCTATTATTCACGATCCCTCAAATGCCCTTCCCATTAGCTGTCCAACAAAACATTTTCAGTAATCCTTTATGGTTTCGGGTCACCAGCGGAAAATAATCCCTCAGGCCACGACAACTGGGTGCGCTAGCTTCAAGTTTCAACCTTTTATAGCTTTGAGCCAAAGAGGAATAATAATAATAATAATAATAATAATAATAATAATAATAAGTTGAAAGGACATTTTGGCTTCATACTAGGAAGCAAAAAGGACAGGTCATTACAAAAAAAAAAGCACGGGTAAAACTGGAATATGATTGCGGAAAAAAGAAAAAAGATGTTTCTCGATCAGTCTCAGTAAGCAAAGCCACCCCTGGCTCGGTTTCTGGGTGCTTTCCGGTGATGAGGAGGGGCTGGGGAAGTGGATGTGGAAGTAGAAGAGGGTCTCATGGCAGCCAGAGAACAGATCTCTATTTGAATGCTGTCTTCCTCGTCGTCCATGAATATCTGTTTGCACCTGCACTCCACACTACAGAAAGCCTTGTCTCCTCTGCAAATACATGTGCCAGTAGTATGCATATATTCAAAAAATAATTAAGGTGTTGAACATCCATGATGAACCATAAAAGATCCGGGTTCGTCAGGGTGAGATCTGGGTTCGAAGAGACAAGGGTACTTACTTGTACATGTAGATGTCTTTTCCGGGGGAGAGCCTCTTAACGCAGAGAAAGCATTGGTCCAGGAAGGTGGGAATCTGAAGAGCAGAGCGGTGAGAATTGGAAGAAGAGGGCTTGTGATTGTGGATGGACTTGGAGATGGTGGCTTTATTGATGACTTGAGGAGTTTTGTTGGTGGCAACAACCTTGTGGGATTCCAACACTATACTCAAACCCACCATCTTGTGTGTTCATCCCACAGCGTTCCCCGTGACTCTGAGTAAGTTGGTTTGGTGGGGGATGGATGGATAAAAATTTTGAGGGAATTGCATAAATAGCAGAGTGAGAGAGGAGAAAGGAGGTAGGAGACGAGATGGTATGATACGGGGGGGAAGGGGAGTGGGTCCCTGCTATAGTTACAGCTATGGAGCAGTAAGAAAGAGAGATTTGACTGAGATGGGCTAGTTAAGCGCCACGTAGAGGTGAGTTTCGTTTTTGAAAATTTGTCGGGTAGCTACGGTGAATGTGTGTTCGTACGAAGCAGCAGCATTTAGGAGGGGGGGGGGGGGGTGTCCATCTCTCTTGGATCCATCCACCTTCTTTTCATGGGTGCGCAGCAACAAGAATGCCTCAATCGCATTTAAACTTTTAGGTCAAATTAGTGCATGGTTTCTGTTCCTGCCCCTCCCCACCATTATAACGTCTCTTTTCTTGTGTGTGGAATGGTAATTGTATTATACGTATATCCCACATGTACGAATAATAATATTCATATTGTGCCCATCATTTTTCCGAAAAAACAAAAGTTTGTCCTTTCTGGAGGGAAGAGGCAAAGCAAATCCATTTAGTACTGAGATATGGGATGGGGACACGAGGAAATAATGACTGGGCATGTATATCTGTTAGCTGCTTCAGCAGGCCTTTAACTCGGGAAAAATAATTAAAATTCTTTCATATACGTACGATGGATTGAATATATGATACTAATTGGTGTACAAAAAATTATATCATGTCCATAATTAAAAGCCAGAGTACATGTGTCAATTTGGATCAGCGAGATGAAGCAGTTAACCGATCCGAGAGTGGCCATTTTGGAACGCACGAGATATATAAAATCTCTGAAAGAAAAACAAGAGCAGCTCTTGTTAATAATGTTCTTGGCCTATGGACTCCTAATCCATCATCCATCACCTTGACTTAATTGATGCAAGTATAGTAGGGTGGGTGTGGGTGTGGGTGATCAAAAGTAGAGCAAAATATATATTTCATCACCAGTGACATGAGCCATCCTGGCTAAAAGATCGGCGAGCACATTTAATTCTCGGTGAGCAAAATCAAACGAAGCAACCCAGTCCTCCATGCCAGCAAAAGTTGCTTTATTTACTTCTTAATTAATTTAATTGGTTTTAACAAGATTGGTAGAATCAGTCAAAAAGATAAATGAAATTATTAAGAACCGAAACTTTAATTTGGTATTGTCAGGAAGATAGGCCAAACTCAGAAAAGAAGAGTAGGCACAAAAGGGAAGGTAAGACAAGAGAGGTGATCCATATTAAGTGAAGCACTCTTTTGAAAAGCTTTTGAGAGTATTTCTTTCAAAATGAAGAAAAGGGGAACATGATTGTGAGAGCATTTGGCCACCTCTTGTACTCACTATTCCCCATTTGGTTTTCTTGTATTTTCCCCCCTATCTTCTGTAGCCAAGTTATATTCTTCAAGTCATAATCTTAATTTGAAAAAGGAAAACCAACAAAAATACGCATTTCCATTACAGGAATCCAAAAGATATATTTATAATCGCATTTTCCATCAACAATATATAGTTGTAATGCCAACATGGTATATATGCATATTGAATAATAATTAAAATATTAATATTATTGAAAGCTTTTCTTTTTTTCAATTGATACTAATATGTCAACTTTATTCATCTTTAGTTATTTAGAGTCACATTTTTTTGGAACAACTATTCGGTACATGATATTATTGATTCAGATTTGCGTACTGTAGGGACAAAATGAAATAGCTCTTATGCATAGTATATTTTTTCATCCATGAAGTTCAAACTCACAACTTCATTTAAGAGGTATCAATCTCCTTTCATTTAATTAAACCATCGTTCGTACTTTCAAATTTAATCAATTTTTATGATAAAAAAATGCTGACTTATCATCTGTAAAAGTTGAGCTTCATTATAAAAATAAAGATAATGTAAGACAAATAAATGAGATAAGAGACAATCATAGGAGAAAAAAATAGTACTACGTACATTCACTTATATGGTGTGCACTATCTAATACTGCTTACATGATCTCTATTAATAAGGCTTATATCTTAACCGAGAATTACAATTACATAAAAAGAATAATTAACCTACATAGTTGTACTTAAAAAAAAAACTACATAATTGTACAATGTGAAACCTTGAGGTCATATAATGTTAACTTAAATTAAATATTAGAAAACCATTAATTATTAAAGTTATGGGATATAATGCTATAAAAAATGTGATGAAATCATAAAAAAGATTATTCCTTTCTTTTTACATTCATATAACATTGAAATATTTATAACAAACTTAAGTATATATAGAGATTATTCCATCATATTTTCATTGCGTGTGTATAATAAAATGGTTGGAACTTGGAAATGAGCTTTCAGCCCAATTTATATTTATTTAATTTAGAAAGCATAATCAATTATTGGGCCAAAAAAAAAAACAGAAGGAATTAAATACAGGACAAAAAAAAATAGAGCGGAGCGACAGGGAGCGAAAAAACAAAATCACTAACAACATACAGCCAAAAAGATTCCATGCCCAAAGCCGCCTCCTCCGTCGACAGGTGCCACTTCTGCCTCGCTTGTCCTCTACTCTCCATCATCGCCACTTAACAAAATCACTACTAAATTTTATTTTCATTTATCATTTTTAAGTCTCAAATTTAATATTTTAAAATATAAAACATTTATTCTTATTGTTTGACTCTATAAATCCTTCATCTAAAATGTAAAGTAAAAATAAAAGGCATGTAATTTTACTTTTTATTTTAATCTATTTTAATGGGATTTTAAACGTGTGGATTTAAAAAGGAAATATAAATATCTAATGACTAAACAATAAAATGAAAACTAAGTTAAAATGAGAAGTTCAATGTGAGTCTCAATTTTAATTTTTATTTTTTAGTAAAAATAAATATTTAGGTAAAAACTATTTTTTTATACTTTTGAGTTTCTCCACCATTTTAAATTTAACTATTGTAAAGTTCTAAATGAATATAGTTTTCATAATATGATTTTTTTCATTAGATCACCACACCATAAAAATAACAGAGTGGGACCAAGCTTGAAAGATTTGAAAGATGATATAGGAGCAATGCACGAAGGTGACAACTCATATCCTCTAAAATGTAAATTTTGTAAAATATTTATAAATAAAAAAAGAAATAGTAGGCCAACTAAAATTAATTTAAATGATAAAAATGAAACGAATGGAAGTAGGAATGTGAGCCGATATGATGAATTAGCTCACTCAACCCGTTAAAACCCACAAAAAAAAGGGTTAAGCAACCCAACCCAACTCAATTTTAAATTAGCAAATGATGAGAATTTATTTATTTTTGCCACTTCTAGTCGTAGAGTATGGAAAGTATTTAAGGACCCGTTTAATACATAGAATAATTTTTTTTGAAACGAGAATGAGATTAAACATGTGAATGAGTATTAAATGTATGTTTAATATGTGAAGGAAAAATGATGGAAATGATAAAAAATAAAGACACAGAAAAATACACCATGACTCAAATACCCTTACATTGAAAGAAAAAATTCCCCTCCTTCCTCATCGCCGACTACCACCACCACCACCATCTTCTGGCCACCCTCCTTCCTCTATATACAAACAAACAAGCCAATTAAAAAAAAAAAAAAAGAACAATCCTGATTTGAGAGAGAAGGGAGAACGACCACTACTACAGAAATGGGCTTCTGGGACGTTTAATTTTTGGCTTCCGGAATGTTTTTGAAGCATTCCATATGTGACCGTTCCGGAAAAATTAGGTAACGCTTTACTTTTTAATGGAATCGTTCCCAAATATCTATCTTCAGGCACCCTTCCAAGTAGAAAACGTTCCCGAATATCAGTTTTGTGGCACGCTTATTAGTGAGAAGGGGCCCAAACACTTCTTTTCGGGGACGTTTCTAGAAGGGAAACGTGTCGAAATATCAGTATTTGGGCACGCTTTCTAGAAGTAAGCGTTCCCGAATGTATATATATTTTTTTAAAATTTTATTTTTTCCTTGCAGTACCTATTTCAACAACCATTCCAGCAATATGAAAAATACAAAAGTAAATAATAATCCAACCATTCTGAGAATTTCATTAGATATATATAGAAATTAAAAAGTACATGCTTTTTCCAAAAAGAAAAAATTGATATCCATTACTTATCTATCAATATTAACTTACAAATGTCTAATTGTCACCAAAAAATATTTCTAAACCACAAAATAGCTCTAAACAATATCTCAAATATTATAAACATTCTACAAGTTACATTCTTTTAACACATATTTCGCCCATTCTTCTACGACTTCTTGTATGTCTTCTTTGGAGTAAGAAGCATGATATGTGTCAGAAAAATACTGCAAAATGAAGCATCACATACAATAAGTTAAATGAATTTGGAACAATTTAAAAACTTATATAATATAAGATAAAGTTGAAGTACACACAGTGTCAGGGATGATGGATTGACCGTGTGTAATGACATCTCTCATAAATTTCATAACATAATATCCACAATAAATATCATCGGGTTGGTATGGGCACTAAAAGGAAAATAAGATCATATCAATTTATGTATACAATAAAAATATTCACAATAATTGCTTAAATTTAAATATATCAATACTTGTATTGTTGTCCATTTATAGGATCTCCCTTTAGTTTGTATCCACAATCCACGGCTTCCTCGAAAGGTGTTCAATGCTCTAATAAGAATAAATAGTAAAAAAAACTAATTAAAATATAATGACATGAGAAAATATAGACATATAATAAGAAAGAAATAAAGCATATATATGCATACAGATTAAATAACTTTTGCATGTCTCTGTGGGCTTCTGGCTCTGCATGCTTGGAATCCATGTAATATATTGTTGCAATTAAAGGATTCATAGCAACTAATATCCAGTGCTCCCTAAAAAATTTAAAACTTGCATTAACAAATTCTAAACATATTCCACATTGAAAGTATTCAAAATTGGAAATTTAATAAATGACTCACCCAACATTACATGGTGCCAAGAATAACATATCATCTGTTGCTCTAGCTTCAAACAAATCTGATACAACACGTGCTTGTTCCATATACTTACATCCTTTATGTGCTCCAATTTCATGGGGATTAATGAAAGAGAACCTTCCCATTAACTCATTTGGCACCAAGAGATGATGATACAAGTATCTTAAATAAAAATACATTATTAATATCATTCACAAAAATGAAAAAAGGAAAGTAAAGGATTTCATTCACAAGTTATGGTACAAGTACCTGATATATAGGTTAATTACAGTGGCACCTATCCATTCATGATCAAGGATTTCGATAATTTGTTCTTTAGAAATATGATCAACTATATCCTTATAGTAAATTTGAAAAGCAAAGTTTATGGATTTTGATTCTTCCTCCTCAAGAGCATTCACAATAATTCTAAGAGCATTGCAATATGGTGATGCTTTTTTGTTAACTTTAGGGGCAGGCCTTTGCTTCATGGGAGAAATGATCGATCCCTTTGAATGGCCCATCCCTTGGATTTGTTTTCCCTTCCTTTTGGATTGTGTAGGTAACTGTGTAGGCAACAAAAATCATGAGATGAAGTGACATATCATTTCAACAATTATTATAGGTATAACACATTATAATGATATGCCAATGACATACCATCTCAACTAGCTCGATGAGACTGCTAGGCCATGCAACAAAATAACCTATTGCCTCACCAACTATTGTTACTTCATCAACTGGCACCGGCAGCTCAGCTCCATGCTCCTCAGCTTTTTCAATTCTAACTTTTAGGTAACCGTTAGGTAGTGGTGAATTATGCAGAAGTGTATCATTATTATTATACACGCTACCCTTTGCAACCAAACGACGCTTAGGGGATTCCAACCATAGTTGGCACTTTGATTCACCCTACACCAAGCATAAAGTAATAAATTAAGAAATAAGAAATTACAATGAACTCAATAGGGAAAGAAATTACCTGAGGGAATTGAGATGTAGGTGTGCAACTATCCTTCATGCTAGGGCTACCTTGTGCTACTAGCCTCCCTATCCCCTGCATCTGCTTGAGTTGTTCAAACATCTCATCATATTTTTGTAATCGATCTTCTAGGTTGGCTACCTTTCCTTTTAGTTGTGCAACCTCGCTATTAGTTTGGGACTTTGAATACTTTTGAGTCCCAAAGTAATCTCTCTGACAAACGCCAAATCCAACACCCCTAACACGACCGGGGACTTCAGGGACTTGTAACACCCTACCCAGTATATCATTATGTCCACAGTTTTGGACCTCATCTTGTGTTACTATCTGGGATAATTGCTCCTATTAGACAAATTTAAAAGTAAATGGTAAGGATTATCATTTAAAGTAAAATAATTCATCGATGCATATATTTTATACTTACACATTCATCCCAAACTCTCTGAACATGTTCATCATCAATATTACCATCCTTGTTCTCCCTGCCCTTTTTCCACAGCACATGACGAGATATAATGGATGCATTAGATCCCTCCTCCTGGATCTATATATTAAAATCAATTAATCCAAATGATTAGTAACAACTAAAAGTCACTCAGTATATCTTTGTACTTACAATCTGTTGTTCAATTAATGCATATGTCATGCATCCTTTTCGATAAGGATATGGTTGATTGGATGCTCTTTCACTATTTTCCTCGCTTATTTTCTGTTTTAATACAAAGCATTTGTATTAATACATATTGGTTGCAAAGAAAGAGGAAAACTTAGATTGATACAATAAGATAGACCTGAAAAGATGGGTCTTGACGTGTATTAGCAAAAGCATCCCACTGTTCTTGAGAGATGATATTAGAATGTTTTTCAGGAGGCTTCTCATTAATATTCCCATCATCACCTTTTAAATTTGTCCTTGTAAGGCGTGAACGCCACTTTCTATGACGATAAGCAGCTGCATGAAGCACATATCTCCTTCGACTAATATCAATATTAAAAGAAGCCTGCAAGTAATATAACCAAAATATAGTTAAAACTAGTGGAATGATATAGATAAATAATAAACAACATAACAAAAACAAGTACAGTAGTGAGTTACTGCTATTTCATCCCAAATGCCATCCTTGATTTTGCTTGGGACATCTTTCCATTTAGTATAAATAATCGGCACTGTTCTTCGTGTGACAACCCCAATATAATTAGAAAATGTAGATGTGTTGGGATTAACTGGTTGATTCTTCTTGTTCCATCCAACATCTAATTTACGACCGGTGCTTCTTGCACGAGTCACCTCTTTCAACATGGTCCTCCCTCTCTTTTTCACTTTCTTAGTACTATGTGAAGGAACATTGCAATCATTTGGTGGAGAAGCCATTTACCTACACGAAAATCAAAACATATAAGTAAGACATCAATATAGAATATGAAAATAAAAATATACAAGTTAAAGAGTGTTAAGGAAAAAGGAAACAAAATTTACATGTTTAAGTCAATCTTTTACGTTTTCTTGTTGGATTTATACTTGTGTTTCCCCTCCTAGCACGAATTAATGGATTAACCCAAATCCCTTCTTTATGATCATCTCTTAAATACAATGCATCATCATTGGTGAAGTCACTAGTAAGTGATTGTGATGTTCCAAAAAAAGGATCATCCTCTAAATCGATATCTTGATGGTCAGGAGCATCATCCTTGATCTCGTCGTTCATTTTGTTAGTTAAAAGAACAATGGACCACTTCTTATTAGCAGGATCGGTGACATAGAACACTTGTTGCGCTTGTGAAGCTAAAATAAAAGGCTCATCTTTATATCCCACTTTATTAAAGTCCACTTGTATGAAACCTAACTCATCAATCTTAAGGCCATTCTTATTGTCAACCCACCTACAACCGAAGACTGGAACACGAAACATGATGTAATCCAACTCCCATATGCATTCAATGACCCCAAAGTATGACATATTTGCATATATTGGGTTCCTATCTTTGACACTAGAGATATGCATAGATTGAGCTATAAGTGTTACACCACTATTTTGCATTGTACTTCGATCATCTTGCTCTTTTGTATAGAATGTGTAGCCATTGATTAGGTAACCAATGTAAGAGAAGACATCTACACTTGGACCTTTTGCTAACCATCTTAATCTTTCTGAAACTGAAGTGGGACTGTCATCCGAGTATGAAAAAATGTGATCTTTTAGCCAACTTATAAATAGTCGATTGTGTTCTTTTGTTATCCAACTTTCATTCCTATTTGGGTTCAAGCTCCTAAGTATGTCCTTGTGTTTTTCAACATAAGGCTCAACCTCATCACTATTGTGTAGAACATATAGGTGTGCTTGCTCCCATTCTGTCATTGATATGCTAATTATTGACTTTCCAATAATTCCTTCCCCTATTGTTCTTCCTGCGTGACGAGACTTTGGAAGCCCTATGCTATCAATATTGGAGATATATTCAGTACATAATTCAACTGCTTCTTCCACGATGTATCGTTCAACAATACAACCTTCTGGCCGACTTCGATTTTTCACATACCCTTTCAATATCTTCATATAACGTTCAATTGGGTACATCCATCTTAAATAAGCTGGGCCACACATTAGTGTCTCTCGAACCAAGTGTATAGTTAGGTGAACCATTATGTCAAAAAATGAAGGTGGAAAATACATCTCAAGCTCACACAAAGTAACAACAATTTCTCTTTGCAATGCCGGCAACTTTGTTGGGTCAATAACTTTGCTGCAAATTGATTTAAAGAAAAAACGTAGTTTAGTGATTGTACCTCGCACCTTTTTGGGCAAAATGGAGCGTATACCAATGGGCATCAAATGCTCCATGAGAACATGACAGTCATGAGACTTAAGACCTTTTAGCTTCAGGTCTTTCATTGACACAAGGTTTTTGATATTTGATGAGTACCCCTCTGGAACTTTAACTCCATGAAGAAACTCACAAAAGACAATTTTCTCCTTCCTAGATAGTGTATAAGCTGCTGGAGGCAAGTAAGTACGACATCCTTTCTTCACCGGTGCCAACTCATCTCTTATTCCCATAGTAACCATGTCCAACCTCGCATTAACGCCATCTTTACTCTTTCCTGGGACATTAAGTAATGTACCAATCACACTATCACAAACATTTTTTTCAACATGCATCACATCAAGGAAATGTCTTATATATAATGACTTCCAATATGGCAGTTCAAAAATATTGACTTTTTCTTCCATCCACTAGTCACAAGGTCTCTTGCGAAAGGTTTGCCAAAGTTATTAGTTAAATTCTTCACCTTTTCAAACAATTGATCATCACTTAAGGGCTTTGAAGCTATACCTTCTTCTAAATTTCCATTAAAAGCTTTTCTGCATCTCCGGTAATGATGTGTTAGAGACAAAAATCTACGATGACCGAGGTAGACATTTTTTCTACAATGTTTCAACCACATTGAATTCGTGCCCTCTTCACATATAGGGCATCCACATTGCCCTTTGATGCTGTATCCTGACAGGTTACCATATGCTGGGAAATCATTGATCGTACCATATAATATTGCTCTCAAATTGAAACTTTTTTTCCTATACCCATCATACACCTCCACACCCGTCTCCCACATTAACTTCAAATCTTCAATTAAGGCAGTCAAGTATATGTCTATATCATTTTCAGGTTGTTTGGGCCCAGAAATTAACATAGACAACATCATAAACTTGCGCTTCACGCATAACCATGGAGGAAGGTTATAAATCACCAAAATCACGGGCCATGTGCTGTGGGTACTACTTTGCATACCATGTGGATTAATTCCATCAGTAGACAATGCAAGGCGTAAGTTTCTCTCTTCTTCCCCGAAGTCAGGGAAATCATCATCAATTTTTTTCCACTGAGGAGAATCTGCAGGGTGCCGAAGCTTGCCATCCTTAATCCTTCCATCCACATGCCATGTCAATTGTTTAGCAACTTCTTCGCTACTATACATACGCCTAAATCTTGGAATGATTGGAAAATACCATACCACCTTTGATGGAGCTGATTCTTTCTTCTTATATCGTGAGGCATTACACTTAGGACACTTCTCTAATGATGCATATTCATTTCGAAATAGAATGCAATCATTAGGACATGCATGTATTCTCTCATAGCTCATGCCAATGGAGCATAAAATTTGCTTAGCCTCATATGTTCGACTAGGAAGCTCATTATCCTCTGGTAACATTTCTTTGACAAGTTCAAGTAATTCTGTGAAACTCTTATCACTCAAACCATTACCTGCTTTCAAGTTGTACAATTTTAAAATCGCAGATAGTCTTGTGAATTTAGTACAACCAGTATACAATGGCTTCTCTGCATCATTTTTCAACCTCTCAAACATTTTTGGACAATCTCGAAGATCCTCCTCAACCATATTTACCATCTCTTCAAGATTGTCAGCCTCATATGTGCTCGTGTCGAATTCATTTGATGCATAACTCGCACTATAACCCCAATCATCAGACACATCCTTGGTCTCGCCATGCTTTGTCCAACATGTATAACTTTGATCAATTCCATTACACACTAAATGATCTAGCAATTCATCAGCACTAATTCGCCTTTCATAGCAACATTGTAAGCAAGGGCATATAATTCTACAAGGGTCTTCTGCACGTTCAGTTGCAAAATTAATGAACTCTCTCACTCCATCCTCATATTCATTTGACAATCTATTGGCAAACATCCACTTTCGATCCCTGCCCATTTGTTCTGAAAAAATTTCGGCAGAGTTTCCCCTTAAAATTAGAGCTCCCAGTAATTCTACAGTATGAAAAGTAAACTTGTTTAGTCCATCACAGCAACAACAAGAATATACAACATCATTTTCATCAAGTCTGAATGTAAGATTAACATACCTTGTGAGATTCTGCTACCCAATATCACAAACAATTTCCTTTAAATTTGCTGCCCCAAATCTTCTAAAATCTAGACATAAATGAACAATTGAGAATATCTATATTAAAAAATGTTAATTAACAAAAAATTGGTGTGAATTTATTTTTTTTAAATATATATATACATATAAATTGGCATAAATCTTAAATTGCAATGTTTGTAAAAAATTTGCAATGTTGAATCTTTAGAATTCAGGATGAACAAGAGGACAACTTGTTCAACATCAACACGATAAGGATCCATTTATCCTTTCATAATTGCCCATACAATGTCTTTCCACCTTTTGTGAAAGACATATATATTCTGTGGCCGGTGGGCAGAAACAAATTCATTTTATCTCCCCAAAAAAAATATCAAGCAACAATATAGAATATCCAAGTTGTAGAGATTTAATTTATAACTATTTAAATTCATTATATAATTAATCTGTAACTTCTGTTCATGTAAGTGTGACTATGAGCTTATCTAACCTCTTTGCCTATATAATTCAAGAGAATATCCACTTCAGTTATTTTCAGACAAGGGAAATAGGAACTGCGTGCATCTTCCAGAAATTAAATACATATGATTAAATTGATATCACACCACTGGAAGGGAATGGTATCGTGCTTTCTACCACTTAATCCTTAACAAGGTCACATTTCATTGGGATAAACACATGCAGGCATACCTCCCATTTAATAATAAAAAAAAACTCAAGCAGTTCCTTTTGCATATTTTCTCGTCCACATCCAGCTAGCCACTCATTACCTCTTTATTTTAGACTTTCATATAGAATATTGTGGAGTTGGTAGCATTTAATTTTGAAATGCTTACTGAACACTTGGTCTCCTACCATTCACCCTCTCCCTATTTTGATTTTTTTTTTTTTGGCTCTAGTCCCCTCTCGTGTGATTCCCTTTTTTTCTCACAAGATGGGCCCCTTTTCTCTTCTGCAAAATTTCTTAAGCACGACTTAGGCATTTGAATGAGAATTTTATATAGAAATATAATGTGGAAGCTTTGGAAATATTTTGTGGAGCAAATTGCATATATATGGGTCCCAAGATATATAAAAGCTGAATGCATATATGCCTACAAGTTACCTCCAAGATATGTATTTCTGTAATGATAATATTTATTAAAATTAAACATTATGCTAATATAGTACAAAAATATATAACACAGCTCACTCGTGGATAGTAAGATAAAAAGATGACATATATAGAATGATGCATCATGCATATCAATGATATTAACGATAAAGGAGAAACAAATCTTATAGGGCATTCATTAAACTATTTTTTCGAAGTCAATGGGTGGGTTACCTCAAGAGTGCAGATCTGAGTAAAGCGATTTTCTGTAGAGAAAAGTGATTTTCTACATATTTGGGTTACCTCAAGAGTGCATAGAAGAAGAAGAGGGAGAGGGCTGGAGGGGAGAGCAATAATTTGCTGAAGGCAGCAGTTGTGGTCGTGGATGGAAGGGAGGGCCAAAGTGGACCGAGCTTGTGGACGGAAGGAAAGATTCGTGGAGGAGGCTCGCACAGCACGAACTCACGAAGCTACAGTCGCAGAGGAAAGTAAAGGTCCGAAGATGGAGCTGGAGTAACAGAGCTGTGGTCATCAACAGAATAACAGCTGTGGTGCCTGGACGGAGGAAGGCGGAGACAGTGGCAAACGTACGATGGAGCAAGGCTGAGCAGTTGTGAATGTGAGTGTGTGCGAATGGCTTGTGACTTGCGCAGTGAACTGAGTCAGAGCGTGAAATCGAAAAGAAATTTGGGATTTTGGAATTTGGGGCTTTTTTGTACGCAATGTTCTGCAACCTTCTATCTGGAACGCTTTAATTTAAAAAACGTGCCAGAAGGTGTTTCACAAGATCCATTGTATCGGATGCACAACTTTTAGGAACGCTTTCCTTAGAAAACGTTCCCGAATCTCAAAGTTTGGCACGTGTGTTATAAAAGCGTTCCCGAAATGATTTTGTAGCACGTTTTATCCATAAACGTTCCAGAATCAGCATTCCTAATGGCCAATTCTGTAGTAGTGGACAATGATGGGTCATGATATGGAAGAGGCCGGAGATTGCAATCTAGAATATGACATCGACAATGGGATTCAACGATGATGATGGTAGATGAGATGATGATGATAGCAATGAAAGACTCAGATTTGAGGGAAGAGATTGAAGGATGCAACAAGGGAGAGAGCTCGAATTTGTGGAGGGGTCGCCATTGTGAATGAGCTTGAATTTGTAGAGCTTTCATGATTCCCATGTATGATGGAATGATGCTCTCGAAGCAATCACATATGTTGCATACCAAACCAACAAAACATCTCATTTCCTCACCGATTTCCATTCCATATCCCTCTTCTGTCTTACCAAATAGATCCTTAATGTTTAAAGTTTAAGGTGGATGAGAACTTTTTCTTACAAAAAAAAAGTTGTGTGTATCAATTTTTTATATTCATACTTTTTTAATCTCTTTCTTGTTTTTAAAAAATTGATAACTTTTATATTTTACAAAATCTAAATTTTAGAAATTGATATGACATATTGTACAGAGTCTCCAGGCAATGAAGAGGTGACCTTTATCCAATATCTCATGTTTTCCAATTTTTTTTCCGAAAAGAAACTTATAATTCTTTTACGTCTTGCAAATTACATATTTTTATCTGAATAAAAAATACATATTTTTATCATAATTGTTTAGATTGTTAATTTAATGCACCCGGGATAAAAAACTCAATAGCTTAAACCAATGTCTCTCAATTCAGTTATTGTGGATGGAAGAATGGAAGCCCATCATGCCAAAGCAAATAAATCATAAAAGGATTGAGAGGGGGGGCTAGAATGAAGGAGTCAAGATGCTTGTTTTAGAAGAACTAACAATACACTTATGTGATGCACGGATACTCTAGTAAATTAATCTTATGAAATATAAGTGATACAAAAAAGAAATAATGATTTATTTTTTCATGTAAGATATGTTGGATGGATGGATCTTTGAAGTGTAGAATAATAGGAGATTGAAGAAAAAATTATGCATAAATCTTCAAGACGTTGGCAACACTTATCTTTAAGCTTAATTCGTTCCCACCAAATTTCAAATCTTATGTATAACTTGGATTAGTGACCAATTTCCTATATGATACAATGAAAACCCTTGAATAGGTGTTGTACTACCAAAACTCAAGCCTTGACGACAATGATTTTTACAAAGTGGTAATTTGCTTTTGTCCTTTATGCACTAAAGATAAAAATAAGTGAGTTTGTGTATGTTGAAACAAGTGTGGATAAATAAAATTGGAATTATTGGATAATGAAAGATTCTGGGCTGTTTCTTAGGAATGAGAAGGCACCTCTTAAAATAACATGACTCTTTCAATAAAAAGAAACATACATTAACCAATGTATGTACATTGTAATAATTCATAAATCTAGACAAAAGTCATTTCCTATCATATGATTAATGTATATACATTGTAATAATTCATGAATCTAGGTAAAAGTCATTTCTTTTCATATTTCATGAACTTTGTGATTTTTCATAAATCATTTCAAGAGTCATAATTGATTCATGAATCCTTTAAGAGATATCTTTTTTTATTTTGAAAATTTTCTCACAATCCCCCACAATTTTCAAAATGAACTATTTTTTTTTAAAAAGACAAAACAAACTCTTATCACTTCGGAAATCTCATATGTTCAGTAAAAGTGTCTTAGAGATTTGAACTTTACTTAGTAAGACATGGTTTCACCCATCCGAATTAATATGGTAGACAAGCTTTAAACCAATTAATTCATTTGAATAGACGTGCATGACTTACGCATAAGATATTGGACCATTGTATATCATTTTTAGTAGACACTTTTTAATATGACATTGTATCTTGTATCATATTCGTGAGAGTTTGAGAGTCAAGCCCTTTGACACCCTAAAGCAGCCTCACTTCACTTTGATATAGGTAAACTCTGTCAAGAGTAACGCTAAGATAAGCACTCCAGTAAATATATGTTTACAGATCTATTAAGAACTAAAGTTCAGCTTTCATTTAAATCCATGATAACTAAGTACTTTTTAACCTTAGGATGGATAGATAATATTTTAAGCATTTGCAATCATCCTAATAGCATCCTCTTACCTTTGAACTCAAGACTTGACGTTAATTACCCGTGAGTAGGGTTTTCTCCATTGGTGATCATGATTTAATAGGCTTCAATCACATCCCCATTGATATTTTCAACACCATATACCTTGTCAGTTCTTTCATCAAAGGATTTGTAAGATTTAACTTAGACCTTATATAACTAATAGAGATTACCCATTCACAATTAAATCTTTTACATAGCTATGGTTTATTCCAATATGTTGTGACTTTCCATTATAAATTTGATTATAAGTCTTTGAGAAAGTAGATTAACTACCACAATAGATAAATATTTGTGCTATTGACTCATTGTAGAATATGTAATATAGGTTTATTTCCAAGAACAACACCCCCACCAAGAGTGTAAATCTATGCACTTGTAAAAGTATGGTCCTTTAGGTAACTCACCCAACTATCATTTGTATATCCTTTTAAAATTGAAAAATTACCACTATAGGTTAAATTAAAGTGACTTATTCCTTTCAAGTAGTCATTAAATCTCAAATTTATATTCATGTCATACCAAAAGATTATCTAAATTTACATAATTATTCATGAATTCGAATAAACATATTAACTATTCATCTAAACATTAATTATGCATATTTATTCACTTTTGAATGGTCACAGCTTTTTAATTATATATCTTAAAGAAACACAACCATATCAAGAACAATTATCAATAAAAGTCACAAAATACTTTTTACAACCTCCAGCAAGGCAACCATTCATATCATTAGAATCAATTCTAATACTTTAGAATCTTTTTCTATTCTAGAAAAATATTATCTAGTTAATCAAATAATGTATAATTATTGATTTCATATAGATTTTAGAATTAAGTCAATATTTATCATTTCATTTAACATAATTAACACGACATAAATAATATCATTATATATTACAAGAGTCAATAATACAAGTATAATAATAAATATTATTATAACTTAAGCAACATTACATTTGAAAATGTTCCCATATAAATAACTCTTACCTACAAATATTCCTCCTTTAGATAGAATAAACATGTCTCCCTAAAAAATAGATTTAAACCCAAACTTATTAAGTAGGGGTACAGAAATTAAATTCTTTCTAACTTCTAATACATAGTATACATTTGTTAAAGTAAGAGTTTTTTCATAGGTGAACTAAATTTCCATGATCCCTTTACTTTTAACTTGGACACTTGATATATTTCACATATAGAGCACATTTCTGTCCCCTTCCTTGAATGTCTTGAAGAGATCCTTATTCTTGCACACATGACAAGTTGTTCCAAAATCCACCTACCATGATTCATTATTTTCAACCATATTGATCTCAGAAATAGCAGCCACAAGATTGTCTTTTGAGGAAAAATTGCTTTCTTTCTTCTTTTTGAAGAAACGACGTTCTTTCTTGTAATGACCATTGTTCCCACAAAAGTACCACTTATCCTTCTTTTTCTTGTTCTTATGGCTATTTTGTTCATGGAATTCAACCTTTTCCTTCCCTATTTTCTTAGAAGTCTTGTTGGATTGTCATTCCTCTATCACATGTATTTTCTCAAGAGCATTGGTATCTTTTGTATCATCTTGTTTACGATACTTCTTTTCTAAACAAAAATGATTCCCTAATTGCTCAAGAGAGATATATTCTTTTTTATGCTTAAGACTCTTTCTGAAGTTTTTCCATGAAGAAGGAAGCTTGTTTATGATTGATGAGACAATAATGCTTTCATCCATATGCATGTTATGTTATTTGAAATTATTCAAAATATGTTCAATTTCATGCAATTGTTCCATAACAGATTTTTCATCAATCATTTTATAATTATTGAAATGAGTAACAAGAAATTTCTTACTTGTTGCATCTGTTGTATGTACCTTGCCTCTAGTTTCTCTCATAGTTCCTTTGTAGATGTTGAGTACTCTTAATAAACATAAAAAAGGGAATTACCAAGTCCATTGAGAATGTATTCAATGCAGATGTAATCATCATTCTCCCATTTTTGCCTTTCTCTAACCTCATTCATGGTTTTTTCTTCTCTTTCTTCGGGCTTGGGAGTGGTCAGGACATATGTCACCTTTAAAGTAGTGAGTAGAAACTTCATCTTCTTATGCTATCTCATAAAATTGCCTCTTTCAAACCTCTCCAACTGTGCAAAATCGGTAGTCAAATCCTTCAAAGAAACCATTTGAATTCAATGAGTTAAGCCTAAAGATTGTTGGATAGATGGATCTTTGAAGTGTAGAAGAAGAGGAGATTGGAGAAAAAGTTATACACAAGTCTTCAAGGTGTGGGCAACACTTTCCTTTAGACTTAATTCATCCCCACAAATTTCCAAATCTTAAATACAATTTGGATTAATGACAAATTTCCACCAGGATACAATGAAGACTTTTGAGTATGTGTTGTACTTCCAAAACTCAAATCTTGACAACAGTGACTATTACAAAGTGGTAATTTGTTTTTTATCCTTTATGCACTAAAGATAAAGGCAAGTGAGTTTGTGTATATTGAAACAAGTGTGGATAAATAAAATTGGAATTATTGAATGATGAAAAATTGTGGGCTATTTATAGGAAATGAGAAGGCACCTCTTGAAACAATATAACACTTTCAATAAAAAAAAACACATACATTAACCAATGTATGTACATTGTAATGGTTCATGAATCTAAACAAAAGTAATTTCCTGTAATATGATTAATGTATATGGATTATAATGAATCATGAATCTAGATAAAAGTCACTTTCTTTCATATGATTAATGTATGTATATTGTAATAATTCATGAATCTAAGTAAAAGTCACTTCTTTTCATGAATTTTGTGATTTTTCATAAATTAATTCAAGAGTCATAATTAATTCATGAATTTTTTAATAGACACTTTTTTATGTTAAAAATTTTCTCATAAGATATGCTAACTTATTAAATTTGAGAACATCCATCAATCTTTAATTAAGAGATTCAAGATAAAACTTATTTTTAATGGTGGTCTTGTGGTCTCATATAATATCTCATAAGTAATACATGAATAAAAAACATAACTAAATGAATACCCTATTTATATGCAGAGCTGTGTCTAGCAATTTTAAGGCCGTAGGGCTAGGCAAAGTTATTTAAGTGGCCTAGTGTAGTACAATGTAGTAATTTTATATTAGGTTTTTAAGCTATGAGATTATTTATCAAAGTTTTATAATTAAATAATTCTAATATTTCATTTTTAATTCATAATATTGATAATCCATTCAATCTATCTTGTAATATAGTTGATCTTAAATAAAATTTAAATAATTTTAATTTAGAAAAACTTCTTTCAACTGTAGTAATTGTTACATGTATTATATTAATATTATATAAATAATGCATGTATTTGAAAAAGAATCCAATCTTTTGATATAATTTAATATTTTCTGTGAGTATTGATTTCTTTTGTTGACATTTCTTTCAATATTTTTAACTCTGAAAATAAATCAAGAAATTATTAAAATAAATCAAGAAATCGTTTACCAAAGTTTTATAGTCACACAATAAAGAGAGAGAATTGCGAAAAGTGAGAGTAATTGGAGGGAATGAAGATAATTGCTGGATTAAATAGAAAGGATAGAGTGAATATTATGTGTTTTACTTTGGACAAAAACAAAATTATTTTAATACTAATTCAAAAAATAGTATTGCAAATTGGAATACTTGTAATTAAGAAGAAAATTTAGGTTTATTTTCTTATCACCATTAGTGGCCTACGGGGAAGGGGGGCCTAAGGTAGCCCCTGAAGCTACCTTATGGCTTCCACAACTTATAAGGTTTATTGAATTTTCATTTATTTTTATAGTTAAATAAAATTGAAATTATGTTGTTTATCTTGTGAAGCCATGTTATCATACACAACATTTATAACAATTTACAACTAAAAAACATACTGAAAAAGTTTTAAAATTGTTTATTTATTATTTAAATATCAAATAACATATTTTACTAAATAACTATTTTCTCATATTAAGATATGTTTAACTTGTCTTACTCCTTCAACCCATACCATAACTTATACTTGGTTTACATGTTCACCCTATAATTTGTAATGAATTGAGCCATTCAACCAATTACAAAAACTTTATTAATTAATCCCTTAATAAGCGATAAATAATTTTTAATACTTGATATTGAATAAAATATTTAAATTGTTTGATTTTATTGTTGATGATGATTCAAATTATAATTCAAAATTAAATAAAAATAAAATAAAAATGACATTCAAGAGGCTCCTCAAACTAAAAATTAAATTATTCTTTTGATTTTAACAAAATATATTTATTTCAATATAGTTTAATCCTAGGTGATTATTTATTTGCCTGCGTAACTTATTCACAATAATTAGAGGATTAATGAAAAAGGATGGGAAAAACATTGACTAGAAAGATAAAAATATTATTAGCGAATTTGTTTAATTACTCAGTATAATTTTAAAATATTTTTATACAACAAGTATCACCACTAAATTATTAACATTTAATAACCAATAGACTATAAATTTTTTTAAATTATTATACATTTAATTATAATAAATTTCAATAAATCATGGTTTTTAACAGTAAATTGATCTCAAAACAATCTCATTTTAATATCCTAATTTCTAAAGGGTTAGACCATTATTCGGATGAATTTTTTTAAAAAAATGTGATGGCAAGGGAGGGCTTCCCAAATTTTCTTTAATCATCTAAAATCTAATTTTTTCTGTCTCCCAAATTGGGGGGTCAAGATTAATATGGAGTTAATATTATAATTACTAATTTGTCCCTAATCATATTAAAACACATTATTATACTCTCTTATATCTCTATACATATAATTTAATTTGTTTTGCTTCTACTTTTATATTGCATGCCTAACCAAAACTTTTGATTTGTAATCATTAAATTATATAAACCATGAAATTTTATATCTATATTTTTTGGTAAACAACTTTATACATATATATAATTTGCAAATTATAATATATGTATAACATGATTTATAAATATTATATATGTCATCCTCTGCATCTTTCTGGTGAGATCATTTTGATCAAACCAGGATGTTTCTGGTTCGAGAGATAGTATTCTGGAAAAATTATTATATATATAGAACATAATTTTTGTGATATATATATATATATATATTATAATTTAATCTCTGTAGTATGCGTCTTGATATAAATCAGCGATTCACTATTTTTATGTTATAGAAAGGCTACTATTTTTGGGGAAAAATTGTTTGAAGTTTTTGAAAAACATCATGTTTTTTTTAATTCAAAGTAATTTCATATTTTTTTATCTAAATAAATTTGTAAATATAATATTGAAAAGAAAAGATTATAATCTATTCCCCACCGTTACTTTTTTGATATAATACTCTCAAACAATAGAATGTTATATTCCGTTCTATTCTGTCTCATTTCATTGCACTTTATTAACTATTGCACTACATGCTAAACTCCCAAACACACTCTAATCTTACTGTATCATATTGCCTTATTTTTTTGGCCAGAATATTATACTGCCTTATAAACAAAAAGGTTACAGCCAGAGAATGTATTTTTGTGTGATGCTAAAGATCTTTGTGCTTTCATTTTCATAAATTTGAACTACAATCAAATTACATATTTTCATCTGAATAAAAAAATACATATTTTTATCGTAATTGTTTAGATTATTAATTGAATGCACCCGGGGAAAAAAAACTCAATAGCTTAAACCAATATCTCTCAATTCAGTTATTGTGGATGGAAGAATGGAAGCCCATTATGCCAAAGCAAATAAATCATAAAAGGATTGAGACAGGGATTAGAATGAAGGAGTCAAGATGCTTGCTTTAGAAGAATAGAAAAGGCAATTTATGATTGGGATTTTAGAGCTGACCCAAAGTGACATAAATATTAGTGTGGGAAATTAACCTTATATTTCTAAGTAGTGTTTTCACATTTATGGAGAGCACATCTTACAAATTTATGGAGCACACATCTTAGTTTGTATCAAGGTTTAAAAAATTAGATTGAATCAGTCGGTTCGATCAGTTGGATTAAGAACTGGTGTCAAATCTAATCCAAACAAAGATAGTAACTGGTTATTCTTAAAACTGGTCGAACTAGTATTGAACTGGTTAAATTTTTTTTAATTTTCTTAGTTTTTAAGATAAAATAGCATTATTTTTTGTATGAATTTTTTTCTTCTATATTATAATATTGTATAAGTATTATTATAACACATAATTATTAATAGTGATAAATTTACTTAACAAATAATATGAAAATAGAATATTAATTGATTATTTTAAATTCAAAATATGATTATTGATGAATATTAACTTGTTTAAATGTTAATATTAGGTTATGAAACTTATTAATAATATTTTTAATTTTCTATATAACATATAAAATAAAAAAATATTAATTTTATTACTACTTATTTAATACCGGTTAAACTACAGTTGAATCATTAAATAATGAATTCATTGATTGATTCAATGTTCGGTTTAATTTTTAATACTTGGGTTTATATTGATGTTCTTATTTATACTAAACTAGATATATTTTTTCACGCTTTATGCAAAATATAAAAAATAAGTTATATTTTTTATAATTTATAATTGTGATGATTGTTATAAATTTTATGAATGATGATATATTGAGTCTGAGGAAAATAAATGAGGCATTCCCATTAGTTGAATACTGTTTTGCATTTTGTGGTAATATATATATATATATATATATATATATACAGTCTTTGCATTCATTGTCCCAAGCCCAAATCCTAAGAAGTGACAAGTGAGGCCCTACTTAAACTGTGGGTTGCACTTTGCAGCTTATATTTGGTGTTTTTTGTTTGGGTGAAACAAAGGGTCAAACCACCAAGGGAAAGAAAAACAAAAAATGACCAAAAAGAAGAAAACTAATCAGGGCGAGCTACTCTGCTTGAAAGTCCTCTTCCCGCAATATCCATTGTCATTGCTTCCTCGCCAAGAATTTATAACCAATGTTATCATTGAGACTCATACTTGCAAGTTTATGAGCACATTGGTTTGCCTCACCGTAAATATGATTTACAACTATCTCCCAATCGTTTTGTACCCACTACTTTGCCATTCTTAGCAGTCTTGTATCCCCATTGCCGATGGATTTGGTGTTTATTCGCCGATGGATTTGAAAAAAGAATGGGCACCATTTGGATGGAATTTAATAAAAAAAAATTACAAGGAATTTTCAACTACAATAATTACAAAAACAAAAAATGTTATCATAAAATTAAAAAAAAATCTTAATTTAAAATAAAATGGCCAACCCATGAGTTATGCAAGTTACCTTATGGCTTATCCAGGTTAGGTTAGAAGTGGCCCATTTATAAACGGGCCTAAACTTTCCCGACTCAACCCACTTTTTATGTGAGCCAACCCACGAGTTGCGACTTGGTGACTCTGATTTTAGGTCGAGATGGTGGGCCGAAGAAGGGACATTCCGTTAATTGGAAGCGACATGGCAGAGTAGCTGCTCATAAATACGAAAGAGAAAGAAAAGGACTTGACTTACGGCATATCAAGATCTCTAAATTTGTTAACTTTTTCGTTTTACAACCAATCAATGTACCATAACATTCCTTTTACCATGTATACCCATGTTCCTTTCTGCCTAATACACATGCTTCAACCTAACCTAAATTCCTCCTCTTTCTATTCATCATTCTCGGATTTCAAATTGTCCAACTGGGCTTCAATTTCCAGCACATGATTTTCAGTATTAATAATAACCAAAACATCCATGATAGCTCCTCATATATATATATATATATATGCATACTTTTAACAGTGAATCCAAAATTGAATCACTTTATTACTTAATTGTACGGATACGATAGAGGGGAGAAAGAAAGGACTTTACCAAGTATATATGTGTCAAATAATTCATATAAATCCTATGCTAAAACAATTACATGTAGTGATGAAATGATACCGGCTACCTAGAGTTATATATATATATATATATATATATATGGTAGACCTTGCATGGAGGAAGCAAGGAAAAAATACATGACAGTCATACCAACACATTATAATAATGCCATGAAAAAGAAAGAAAAGAAAAGAAAAAGATTATGTATATCCTCAATTAATTAATTTGAGCTTGTGTTTGTATATACTAGTTACTGATAAATAATTATATACTGCTTCAGTTATGGGAATCGTTGCCTTGTCCATGTTTGAGGGTTGGTTCTGGATGTGGGAGAAACGTGGGACAGGTAGTCTTCATTCCCACCAGGGTCTTGGCCCGCAAGGTTTCCCTTTCCCAATCTGTGTTGCGCACCACAATTAGAATGGAGACGACACAAGCGATTTGGGCCGATAAAAGGCCATAACACAGGCCCAAGAAGCCGAGTTCCCAAACAAAGGCCAACAGTATAGCCACTGGTGCCCCCACCAAGTAAAATGAGCACAAGTTTATCCCCGCGCCTATCCCAGGCCTGGCACTTCCTCTCAGGATGCCACAGCTGGTGGTTTGAGGGCAATTGGCGAGCTCACACACTCCAATAATAGGCAACACAGCCATGCACAGCTCTAACACCTCACTGTCACCTGTGAACACTCTTCCCCATCTCTCTCTCCCCAACGTGGTCCCCAACAACCCCACCAGTGAGCTCCCAAGTGCCAATCCTATGGCCACCACGGTGGACAGGCACGCCTTCTCGGGTTGACCCGCTCCGAGTTCGTTTCCCACTCGGGTTGAAACCGACGCACTGAGTGCGGTTGGCAAGGTGTACATAAGAGAGGTGGTTTGTATTACTATGCCTGCAGTGGCGAGAGCAACTCGTGGATTGTCAAGGTAACCTGCTAGAATGGTCATCAACTCGTACCACCACCACTCCAAACACACCCCAAAACAACTCTGTATTGAAAACCTTATGAGCATGCCCCACTCTTTAGAAATCAATACTAATGAGCTGTTTGCATTGGTTATGGTAGCATGACTAGATATTAACGGTGTAGACCAATCAGGCTCCTTGGAGGTGGTAATTACGTGGTTATACAAGATGTAGAATAGGAGGAAGAAGAGTGTGTTGAAATTAGTGACGAAAGCAGAGATTGCAATGCCCGGGATTCCAAGCCCAAGTGTGAAGGTGAAGTAAAACAGGATGGGGACGTGTAAGAGGATGGCAAGTAGAGTGCACCACATGAGTGGCCAGGTTGTGCCTTTGCTACGTAAGTAAATACGAAGAGGGTGAAGGAGGCTGTTGGCGATGAGGTCTGGGATGGCGAAGCTACAGTAGAGGCTAGCCACTCTGCTGATGTCGGGGTTCTGGTGAAGGCAAAGCATGAGAGGCTCCAGCTTCAACCACAAAACACAGATGGGTAGGGAAGCTAGCAGTAACATGAGAATTGCCCTCTGAAGGGTGAGAGATAGTAAGGGCAAGTTTCGAGAACCGAAGGCCTGGCTGCAGAGGGGCTCCATACCCATGGCTAGACCCGATAGAACAGAGTAACCGGTTATGTTGGTGAAGCCTATGGCCAAGGCACCTCCCGCTAGCTCCAGGCTTCCCAACCTTCCCATGCACACAACCAGCATCATGTTTTTCAGGTAACCCACCAGGCTGGTTGCTGCTATTGGGAACCCTATGTCTGCCATTCGCTTCACCTCCTCCACTACCTGAATTAATCCCAAAACAAAACACACGTTATCTCATACACACACACACACACACACACACACACACACACACACACACACACACACACACACACACACACACACACACACACACACACACTATATTAGCAGTCAATATATATACCTTAGTCTAGCCTAAAGCCTGATCAAATATGGAAAACAAATGCAATTAATTGAGCTACTGAGATCGAGCAATTCCGATAAAGGTTTCATACCTCGGCAGCTGTCGGGTATGCCCTTTGGGATTTCTGACCATCTGCAAGCATCTTAAGTTGTTTTCGTGAGTGCTTTGAGATTTAGTAAAGAGGAGCAACAATGGAATACATAGTAGTATAACAGTGTGTCTTTTTTCCTCCACAAAACACTCCTGGAAGCACAAAGTGAGAGGGGACCAAGAATGAGGGGGGAGAGAGAACAAGTAAGGTGGGTGAGAAGATGAGCAGATAGATCTTTATATAAGGTTTAAGAGATCGTGGCATATGCATAGGTTCGTTAGCTTTGCCGGATTTTAACAAGGAGACTAAGAAAATAAATTTAACTGACGATGCTAACTATTGGATGGGGTATATTGATATATATATATATATATAGATACACACACACACACACACACTTAATTTAACTGAGCGATCAGAAATTTAAATTCTTTTATTTTGGGATTCACGAGTGAGAGCCAAGTAGCTAGGTTGGTGACGATTTCTTATGAGAAAAAAATGCGCCATTCCCTATCACCAAATGTGAAGCTTATTTTTGGCACCTATAGCTGCCGGGTGTGCCATTGTGAATGGCAGGGGGTACATTAGGAATACAAATATGTCACCTCACCAAATGGCATGTGTATGAAAAGCCAGAGAACGTGGGAGTATACAGTAGAGCATGCAAGAGTGTAAAAGCACAAAGACCTTGTTTAAACCGTGTGATGTATATATATATATATATACTGAATTGGTGTCACAGATGCTTTCTTCTGTTCTGATCCTATGTATGTATTTTGTCACCTTCCCCAATACGTAGAGACATAGGCACCTTCTCTTCCCGAAGAGAAATGCATATATTTGTTTGGAATACCAGAAATTTCATCCTCACGTTCAAAAAAGAACCTATTAATTGTGCATGTGAGCTAGGCCGTTATTGCCATGATAACATTACTGCGTCATGCTTGGTTTTTTTTTAGGTGCTTACTCAGAAGTACAACTAGAGCTCACAGTCTCCAAGCACCAAATGTGCGGCTTTGAAATTGCATATATTTTCGCGGTTTATTTCTAAATGTTTGTGATTGTATTGACAAGAGTTAATCAAAAGATTTCTCCAAGAGTCAAGGGATCATAGTCGTGTTAAACGTAGTTATAATTTTTTGGGATAGAGTTGTATGCAGTTAGGTACCTACTAAAGAAAAACAAAAGGAGAAGGGAATCTTGCAATTAGTGCCAGTCGATAATTTGCTAGTATGAGGTCACTTCATTAAGTTATCACTTAGTAGGTAGGGCCACTGAAACTAACTGTAATAGCATTAGGGTTTGGGGGCCTTTGGTCCACATAAGAAAACACAATCGAAAATCAAGATTGTATTGGAAGCAAAAATTGCTTTTCTCCCACATGCTCCCCCTATGATATTTTCGATAGATCCAAAGTCACAAAACTTTTCAAACCTCGCTACATTTCCTATTGGAGCACGCACCTTGTCCATTAAAGTAACTACACCCAGCTTGTAATTCTCCTTAATATATATATATATATTATCAATACGTACAGTACTGCTTTCTTTTATTTTTTGAATTAGTAGTCAGTCCGAAAAAATGCTCTTTCTTTGTTGAATCCGTATATCTAGATTAGCTGCTATTCAACATGACAGATTAAACCCAATGAGAACGTGGGGTGACACTATTCATAATGGCCTATGAAACCTGCATCGCTGACCAATAACCCTGTATATATAGGCTACAGTCGTTTCAGTTTTTACGATCCTCAGTTGACCAGA
Organism: Adenanthera pavonina; assembly: GCA_026686845.1. Taxonomy (NCBI): domain Eukaryota; kingdom Viridiplantae; phylum Streptophyta; class Magnoliopsida; order Fabales; family Fabaceae; genus Adenanthera; species Adenanthera pavonina. The sequence continues at coordinate 32,374,069 of JAIVEN010000019.1, forward strand.
TCGATCCATTAGCTTTGAAATTATGCATGCAAAGGAGAATGTGCTTCATTTCAACATTCATGACCATTAGATCTCGTTTTAGACTCTTTGCGAAATTATGTTCCACCCAACCAACAAAGAACTGCTCATCCTGTCAGTACAATACGAGGGCTAATTAGAACTCCATTACCGACTAATAACATATATAAAAGGTTCCTGTCGTCCACTTCTTCCAGCACAGACTTAACCTTGCGATTGATCGAGCTTATTCAGTACGTACGTTCAGTGTTCTTGGGTATATAGGTTTTGATCCTCATAACAATTACAAAGATATATTAATTTGGGATATTCTGAAGTACAGTGTTGGTAAATATCTCATTTGTGAGATTTATGGAACCGTGCATGTGCAGTCGAGGTGCCAAATGGGCAAAGGAATCATCATCCTCAGATGAAACATAATGATGGGCGGAAGCAATAGTCTGATCGACAGATTGCATTGCATCTCATGGAGTTAGCTTTATTGCTTTGATGATATCTAATTAAGATGGGATTTTAAGGGACTCTGATAGGAACATGTATTATGGTGTGGTTGTTGAGAAGGAATAATAACGTATCCAGATGTCACATCCCTCATGGTTTTTCGAAGCATCAATGGGATACCACTTTGGTCCCAAATTCCAAGGCCTTTGTATGCTAAAATTCCAACAACCGACACCCTTTCTCTATTCTCCCCGCTATGACTCACTCCCATATTACACGTTTCTTCCTTTATTTCATTCTTCTATTTAATATTCGCTACCTAGCTTCAACATTTGGTAATCTATCTTACCTGTAACCAATTACACTATGGATGGGGGCCGGCCTATCATCCATTTTCTCACTCTAAGCATTAAGATATTTTATTCAGCCCCTACTTCAAAGCACCATGGTTGACATCTCCATTGATATAGATATGCTTTCTTTCCATATATATGCTCCACTTTCTTTTTTATAATGTCTTCTTGCTGGGTTGGCTTCTAAAGTGAATGATCCTACATACATCATTACAAGCCAATATAACAAATCTTTTATACATAGCTTAAATTTTTGAAGTGAAAAATTAAAGATCGATCAGTAAGTTATATATATATATATATATATATCCCTAGCGCTAGCACAAGTCAGAAAAAAAAACATACATAAAGTGATTTTGTGGATCTTATAGTAATAATCCCTAGTGAGGGTCCATGAGCTGGATATTGTCCACTAGTGATATATATCACTTTATAATGCCTTAATCTTTATCCTGTTCAGTCTAAATGCTTTTGAAACAAGCCATGAAGGTTTGTATCTCTAGATAGGGAATCGGATAGTGGGGGAATATCCTTCAAAATAGATAATCCACATTATTAGGTCTCTTCTCTTCTTGTGCAGATGCCATAAAACCATAGGAGGAACGTTCAGTCAAGAGGTAAAGATTAGAATTATGCCACGTAACTTTTGACAACGAATACACCCTACACACACTTGCGCACACACATATATATATACACACCTACAAATCTATTGTGGTATTTTCTTGCAGGCGCGCTTATAATCATCATGCGTGATGGTTTCAATTGGGAAGAGATACACAGAGTATTGAATAATAATTTAGGAATTACAACATTAAATATGTTATTGGCATGCATGACATCATTTTTCTTTTCTTTCTTTTTTCTTTTTTTAAATTGAGGTTTCAATTGTATTGGGAAGAGATACAGAATCTTGAATCTATATATTTTTATCTTTCACTCACTTCTCCTCTTAGATCAATCGCAGATGACACTCTCTGCGTTAATTAGAAAGGCTATAGATGGATCGGCTCCATATTGTTTAAATCGCTGTGTTTAAGACACCTTACGATGAAATTTTAATGTCGATATTAACTCCCACACAGAAACAAGGAAAAGAAAACAAGAATTTGTCTCTTAGAAGCCAACTTGATGATTGGTCTTTTCAATACCCAATTTCCATTGAGACAGCACCTTTGCTGAAGGACCTTTATTGCTTTTTATTTCTTCTGTATATATGGTGATATTGACCATTAACATCTTGTGACAGCTCATTTAGGAGGCCCTTATTCTAGAAGTGTATATTTGCTATCACCTTTGAAAACAAGAATTATCTCGTCGTGGCACCCATTTTGAACGTTTACATATATGTATTATCTAATCAAGAAAACGAAAGCTTAATATTTTGGAACAGGCTTGAAAAGAAGAGCTCGGGAGATTTGCAAATTATATCCTTCTTCCATAAATAGCTTCCAATTTATCTTCATTTTGAAAAGAGCAATAATGTTTTAGCTTTGTTGTGATGATGAAAAATACTGCATTATTAGAGTATAGCAAGTAGGCAAATGATCAAGAATATAAAAAAGAAGGCAAGTTGATATTAAAATTGAAAGGAGACTGATTAGCATGATTTAACTGATAGAAAGTGGGCAGCTAATCACATGAAGAATGGGGACCCCGGGTGCAACAGCATGTGAGAGACTTGACATAAACCTGAAGTTTCCAACTGCCTCCATGAATAATATTTATCAATCACAACAAAACCCAACTTCATTTATTCTAGGTCACACGAAAGTGATATATACTTAAATAGTTCATTTCGAAGGCAAAATTTTAAAAGTACAATTTATTGAAAAAGAAGAAGAAGAACAATGGGTCTTCAAGTACAAATAGTTTGTTCCATTTGTGGATAAGTTGATTAAGTTAAATGAGATACCTTCAGATGAGGGCAAGGTCCACCCCAGACCTAGCTCAGGCAACAATTGATATGGAATTTGGGCCAAAGCGTTCTCACCAACTCATATCGTAGCCCAATAAGGGAGATGGCCCAATGCTTTTACTGCAATTTCAATCATCCAGATATTTTTTTGGGAGGATGAGTTCGTGGGGACTTTAAGATAGAGTGCAGAGAATGCAAGTTTATGATTTATCCGCAAGTTGCTTCTCACATGATGTAATTTTGGAATTCGTGCAACATCCCTTGAATGTGTATCCGACACACCTATGTTTCATTCATTCTCTTTTTTTAAATTAAAAAAAATAAAATGTAAATTCAAAGAGAAAAAACAGGGAAGCACATTGCAGAGCAATAAGCCTTCAGTCACCCGTAATCAAAGACTTTGTCATCGTTGAATGATTTCTTCCCCAGCATTGCGCATATCCACTAGGTAGTATTACTCGAAGAGGGTTCCTCTAACTCTAGCCAGCTCTGGCAGGGCTAGTGATAAAAGAGTATAGAAAAAGAATACATAAAATATAATTTTAAAATACCCTTTATATACAATGAATCCATGTCCTTAATGGCTTAAAACGTTTTATGCACGTGCAATTTTCCATTCTGCCGTGTTCGGGATTTTATGCTGTTGTAAAATAAAACTATTTCCTCTTTTTCCATATTTCTAGCTTCACGTTCACTTTTAAGAGTTCTTACATTGATGCTCAAGTTCCAATTTCGACTATCAAAAAGGTTTCAACAGATAGACAGATTGGATTCACTTTCCATTTGACGCAGCCACTTTTTAAATAATCCATACTATTATCTTGTCATTCTTGCAGGAGATCAAGTTCTGGAGTTTTGACCCTTTTTTGTGAAATTCAAAGTGATAATGCTTATAAATGCAGGTATTGTTAGAGTTCGCTAGTGTGAACTGTGAAGCATGAAAATCAATAAGAACAAAGTAATTGAGGGAACGATCAAAGGGGCCGGCAAACTGAAACTTACATACGGTTCTCATGGGGTTTTGATGGATTGAGAGGGATGTGAGCCAACAAAGTGAAATATAGGAAAGAGAAGCTGTCCTTTTTTTTTTTTTTGGGATTTGGTTTATGTAAGGGGGTTGAATAGATAAATGACATTAACAGTGAAGAATGAATAAATAAGCGAGTGTGATGTACTGAACTTGTCTTTCATGATCTAAATATCATTTTAATTATCGAGTACCGTGGTACGAGTTACAGATATATTTGAGCACAGGTTGCGTAAAATTTGCAGGTTGGGGAAACCCTTTACAGATGCTAGTGAATGAGTCTGCCTTCTCTTATTATGATAACCAAAAAGATATGAAGTGCGTAAATTCTATGGTACACTTCAATTTAATAGACTGGTGTCATTTCACTCCCCGCCTTCTCTTCTGTTCTGCAACATGCTTCTCAGCAAAGGCAGGAATATGCAATATACGTATGCTAAAGTATTAAAGTTCTGCGTAATTCACAAAAGATAGTCACTCATGTATTATTACTTATAATTATAACACAATCTATAAGCTCAAGAGTTGTTCAGAAACGATAAGCATAGTGAAGTATGACGATGAAAACAGAGCAAGAACTAAAGGACGAAGAAGATGCAAACAGAACAAAAGAAAGGACGTGAGAAACATATTAAAACTTGCGAAAGAAATCATAGATGTGGTTGTTGATGTCATGGGGCCTTTCTTGATGTAGAAAGTGAGCCACCCCTTCCATCACAACCACATCCTCCAGAAGCGGCAAATCTCTCTCCATCCCTCCCTTGTGAATATAATCCTTCATTCCCGGGGCATTATATGTCAAGTCCAGATCGCCAACTATAAACTTCACCGGAACCTTTATTTGAGAACCACTCCACGGGGCCGTCAGTTCCCAATTCCTGCAACAACAAAAAATGCAACACCACCACACCTATCAATCATTATAGTTTACAAATTTCTATTTTGAGGATGAATGAGGTAACTATAAGTTGGATATAACAATAACATACAGATCCAAATTTCTATAGTAGTTCAATCCCCCGGTGAAGCCAGTTTTGTCATATTTGGTGGCGTAGTAGTTACATTCTTCCTCAGATAGCCATGAGGGCAACACAATGGGAGCATCAGGTGGATGTCCAAACCCTTTGCCCTTTGGAAGATAAAGTGGGGCAGGGTTGCGGTATGTCAGGAATTCCTTCACAACTCTCTCCGTACCAATTTGAGCAAACTCACATTCTATATCTTCAGGCTCCTGCGATAATTAAGCAACAACTATTACTTCCCAAAACCTACACGAGTGAATATCCTCAGTGATTAAGTAGAAATTCGTCCCTTCAACAATGTACTTGATCTGCGGAAAAATTAATGAAATATACACCTGGCTTACAGGAAAAAGGGGAGGGATGAAAAATGAGAAACACAGCAAATAAGGCTGAATTCTGTGTCAAGCCTTAAGCTTCCAATCTTGATGTTACAGGATAAAATAATTATATTAGATGTAGTTATTAACTGAGTTGAAACACAGACAGAACATGTCCCACTTGGATCAAAAGCTTCTTCAATGGCAGTAAATTTACATTCTGGAAACCAGAGATGTAGGCAGGGCTTAGGATGGGATAATTAATTTAATGCCATAAAGTGCTTGACCCACTAAATAAACTACGTTGTAATCCTCCTACTCCTCCATCCCCATCAACGGATATGCTAACAGTAACAGCTATAACACAGCAGCAAGCCAAAACATGTATAAACAAACAAGTTGGAAGTTGAAGTACACCTGAAATCTACAGATATAGTAGTCAGTTCCATACACAGCTCTTAAGGTGTCAAGGGGCTTTCTTTTAGGGTTTCTGGGAGTGAAAGGGACGCTCAAGTTAACCAAAGCTTTGACTCTCTCAGGGCGATAGAGGCAGAGGTACCATGCAGTGATGGCTCCCCAGTCATGTCCCACCACAAACACCTTGTCTTCGCTAGGTGCTATGGCGTCGAGAAGGGCAATAAGGTCACCGACGATGTGCAGGGTGGTGTAGGCAGTGGGTGTGGCCGGAGCGTCAGTGTCACCGAAACCGCGGAGGTCTGGAGCGACACATCGGTAGCCTAAGGAGGAGAGGGCTGCGATCTGGTGGCGCCAGGAGAACCAGAGATCAGGGAAGCCATGGAGGAAGAGGATCACTGGACCCTGACCCATCTCTGCTATGTGCATGTTTATCCCATTCACGCTCACTGTTCCATGCTCTATCCCCTTCATGCTCTCAACTCGCGTGTGAAACGTACGCCAGCTCTGCTTTGTTGGATGCCACTGCCTTTATACTACCAACGAAATGAAATGATTGTCTGGTCCCTTGCTTCTCCTCTTCTCTTGTCTACACTACTCCTCCTTTTCCATGTGTTAAAGCGAAAGCTATCTGCCACCGTAAATTACTCCGTCTCTACTTTACGGATCAATTTTTAATCTATGCTTTTTTTTTTTCCAGTACATGTATAATCTATGCTTTATTCATATAAATAGTGCACAAAAGCTTGAGTCAATAATATAAATTAACAAAATCTGAAATAAAACCTATTCTCTACTGAACCATACTTCTTTTAGGGGAAAAGCATACTGTTTTTGCTTTGGGCTCCTTAGTAATCATTAAAATAAATTATTACTTTTTTTTACAAGTGAATTCTTGACTTCATTTCAAAATATAATTCATATTTTTTCATCTCACACCCATTAAGAAAATTTTAATTTTTTAAATTTTTTTTATAACTTTCCAAAATTACCTTCATTAAAGAAGGATAAAAAATATATTATTCTCTCTATATCATAACTTTTTTTATTCTTTTATCTCATAATTGAGTATTATCATAAATAGAAGTAAAATTAGAAAAAAAAGACATTAAAAGCTTATTAATATATTTTGAAACCTTAATTTCTCAAAATTCTTTCCTACATTTTGAAATGGAGGGGTATTACTTATGTTTTTAAAACTATTACACTTAGTTTTAAAAGATACAATTTTTTTTTTTACATGAATACAACCTAATCTTTTCAATATTATAAAATTAAGTTGTTATTTATGATATTCAAAGTAATAACTTGCTTGCTAAAATTATAACATAATCTTCTTGATGATGTTATAATGATCGGTTGGATTTGTTGATATAGTTAAATGAATATATCTTTATAGCTTCTAAGAGATTAGATTGTAACTTCAACAGACATAAGTAATTTCAATCTATGAGAGAAATTTCAACAGCACCGTATTTTTATGAGAGAAATTTCAATTTTAAAAATAATTAACTAATTAAGCGTTATTGTATAAAAAAAAAAGCGTTATTAGTATATGTTAAGGATTTGTTATTTTTTCACGTACACATGTATAATTAAGATGAAGTATGAATATTGCCCCTTCAAAAAAAAAAAGAAACAAAATTACCAAAAGGTAACGTCTTTACGTGAATCACGTGTGTCGTGTTCTGAAATTCCTTGCGGAGTTGTTAGGAATGCGAAAGCAATAGCGAAAGCAAAAGTTGCAAAAGTTGAGGCGTGCCACTTTTTTTTAGGCCAAGAGAAGCGTGCCACTTTGGCGGATGGGAAGGAAGAGATCTGTTCCTGGCTTCCTGCTGGTACGCTACTACGAATATGAATTATATGAATTATGAATCGCCTGTTTGGATGCACTCAATCATTATTTATAAGCACCTGTAATTGTTTATTATTAAAGTTTATCAAAACTACCTGCACCTTTAATAATCAATTATACATAAAAATATTACTTATAGGAGAAGTAGAAATATTTTACTTATCCGGATTCATTATCTCTCAACTCTATTTCTTCATAATCACTATTTTTTTTTTCTGATTCTTAGATAAATCCAAACATATTTCATTTTCTTAAAATTATTTTTTAATTAAAAATATTTAAATATAAATTAATTTTTTATAAGCACTTATTCTCTTAATTAATAATTATGTAAAAATTAATCCAATCCTAAGTCATGCAGTGTTGACCCAGCATAGAAGGACCCACCTTCAGAATTGGATCATACTTTTTGAGTTTTGGTGAAACCGTCACCAAGCTTTGTAAAGAATGGTGCCACTTGTATGTCTCCATAAGCTTTATCGTTCTTTTTATTGAATTTTTTTAGTAAAAAGAAAAATCAATGAATTTTTTAATTATTGAAAAGTATACATGCTGCATTTGTCATGACTCATGCATCATGATGAATTGACAAGAATGTAATTTTCATTTAACTTTTTTTTTGGATTAATTGTTGATGAATCAACCAATCACATAATGGTCTCACTTGGAACTTCAAATATTAAACCTTTAAAAAGTTAGTAAATATTAATCATTTATTTTTTACATAACTAGACTGTGGACACAGTTTTTTTTTTTTTTTGCCAGGGTTGTGGACAGAGTTGACAGAGGAGGAATATGAGATATGTATCTTACTTATAAATAGTATAGTTTTTTTTATAGATTTATTGCATAATGAAATAGTGATTTTATAGTGATATATTGATATTGGTATATATATACAATAAAAATATATTAATTTAATTATGATTGATTTAATTGCTATAAAATTAATAAATTTTGAAGCAATATTGTACACATGAAACGAAACTCAGTATTCTACAAATTAAATGATTGGTCCCCAAAAAAGAAATTGAATATACTTTTGTTTAAATTTTTCCCCCAAAAATCAAGATAAACACAGGCGCCATAGTTTGCATAATGCGTAGTTTTGGTCAGAGTGTGAATAGCCATCAGGACAGGCCTCCATTGTTGGGTGTACGACTCTTATCTCTGAATTTTGGATGGACAATTGTCCAGTGTTGAAAATCAGATCCAAACATGGTCAAAGAATCAACAAATACTTCAAGCATGGCTTCCGTAGAATCACTATATACATGGATGAATCTTCTTGAAATTAATTCCTTAATTTACAATTAGTTAATTGGTCAGACCTCAACAAATGGCTACAAGTTGAGCCACAGTAGATGGGTGAAAACACAGTCTGTGCCCAAAACCAGCAAGCCATTCGCCTTTTTCATTTCCAACAACAGATCGATCTCCCTCCTCTAACTGTGATTGAAATTCCAACCTATCCAATCTTGAAGATCCAGAGCAAAGAATGCTTGCCATCTTTAAGGTTTTAAAACTGCCTTCCAGATCTCCATCACTTTCGGACAGTCTCTAATAGATCGAGTAGTATGCAGTATAGTTTTAGAATTGCTACCACAGCTAATGAGATTATTTGAGGGGATTGAGCCTGTTGCCAGCCAGAGCTTTCCATTTCCATATTTGCCTCCACACAGAATTGTCATGCATGCTGCTGGTCAGTAGCAGTGAGTGCCTATATATATATATATATATATATATCTATGCAACTCTAAGCGAGAAATGGCCATCAATACAATTACGAGAAATGTATTGTAAATAATTTCAAAAGAATCCTATGCTAAACTGTATATAAATCACTAGCTCCCGCGCATCGCACGGCGAAATTCTAGTTGGTTATTTGAAATCATTTTTTCATAACTAGTTGGGACAAGTCGCTATAAAAGTTGAAAGACCAAAGTTATGATGTTAATAATCATAGCATTAATCATTTTTAAGAGTATGTCTTTTGCATTCGAAAAAAGTAACTCCTTTCTTTTCTTTCTTTAATTGCTTTTTTATTAGTCTTTTTTGGATGAAAAATTGTTATATTTATAAGTCTTTTCAAAAGTTCAAGACAACATGAATGACTATTTCCTCAATTTTACTCTTATTTTCATTAATTATTTTACATATTTATCATGAAAGTAGTAGTAATAAACTAATGACATATTAAAAAAACTAAAAGGAATTATGACATCTTAATCATATTTCTTAATGTATGATAAAATCTTAAAAAATCTACATAAAGAACCAGAGAGACTAGTATTCTACTTTTGTTAATTGATATGGATCCTTAGTAACCTGTCTTAAGTAACTCAAAAAAAAATAAAATAGTAGAAAAACTTGACTCAAAAGATTATGAAGATAATCAGTTAGAATTCTAGATGAACTTGTTTTTAGATCCTTAACTACAACGACACCCACAAGGTTGATCACTTATTACGATTGATCTAATGTATTCTCAAGAGAACATATAAATAAAAGGAAAAGGGAGAGAGAGAAAATAAGAAAAAGAAAAAAGAGAAAGCGTTAAATAGAGGCCTTTATATAAGCAAAATATAAAAAATCTAATTCTGAATCAACTAAGAATACTTGGGCTCAAATAATTCTATTAAATTTAGAAAATTTAAAAGATATATGTAATTATAAAAAACTAATAATGAAAAAAAAAGTTAAAAAAAATAAAATTAATATTTTAATTTTAACAACATTAGATAATCTCCTTAAATTGAGGAAATCTTCTTAATTTAAGAACCAAGCTTATATTTTATTTATCCTAATTTAAATTTAACTAATGAATTTGGCTCTAATAAAATACAAATTAAAAATCAACAAAATAAATAAATAGATAAAATTATCTGAATAAAAAGAATTTAAAAGTTTCTTATAAGGTGGACTGCATCAAAAGATCTTCTTGATGTGCATCACTAATAAAAGAAGCATTTTTTTTTTGTGAGAATAATTGAAGCATTTATTAATACTCAACAAATTTTTTCATTTTTCAAAAGGAAAAAAATATACAGCTTCTATTCATTTAAAGATCAGACTAAGACAATCATATCGAACAGTCCAAGTTATGCCATTATCGAATAAAATTTTCAAGAACAAAATAATGTATAAAAGACGGTCAACATTAACTGTCAATATATCAATATAAATGTAATAAGATTTAGATTTATATTCACAATTTATTCACAGAAAAAATGTGGATAGTTTCATAGTATGCTTTATATAAGAATGAAAAGGAAATTTTATTCAAGAGCAAATTGTTACAACAAGGCTGCAAAGTGTCGGAAAGTTTGCACCTTTTTATTTTGAGTGTGCTATTTGTAACTTTGAGTGTTGATTGGATATTTTTTGTCACATGAGACAAAAAGTAAAGGGACTACCACTTACGTTGGTATGCTTGTTAATTATACTCCCTCTGATCCTATATATAAGACTATTTTAATCGAATAACGTGAATTAAGAAAAGAAGTTAAAATTAATTAATTATCTCGATTTCTCCAAAAATTTTAACTTTTTTCCAAAATTATCCTTATTTAATCTCTATCTTTTTTTCTTTAAATACATTAAATAGGGACATTTTTTTGGAAATACATAATAAATACCACCTCGTATATTGTAAAGGATCTTATATTTAGGACCAAGATAAAAGGTCCTATATATTACATAAAAACTAAAGGAACTTATGCTGACCTGTATTGATAAGGCCCTCATTTTATATGTCTTAATAATGTGCTAAAAAACTGATTCAAATTCACGAAAAAAGCTCCATCCAAAACCATGTGATGCTACAGCCATAAAACCAATGCAAAACACATAAGAGACCAAAAAAATCAGTATTAATTTTTGTCATAAGTTCATAGTTTGGGCCTTTCCTCCTCCTCCTTGGAGTTCACATCGAGAGTGTTGTGCATAATAATAACTAGGATTACCAATGGCGGAGTACTCAACGTCCATTTTTGGGACTAAGAAAGGCAAGGTAAATTGCCCTTTCTATTTCGAATATTATCTCCATGCAAACCCATGTGATGCTACAGCCATAGAAGACAAAGAAGTGCTAAAAAAAAGCTACACGTCCTCCTTTCCCGTCTATATTCAAACAATATTTTTCGTGGCAGCCACAACCGTAGAATACTTCTCATTGTATATATCTTCAAAATGTTTCGAACTAAAGAAATCAATATTCATCCCCTTCAAACCAGACCTGGGTATGGATGATACACAGAAAGCACAAATAAAACCTTCTCAATCTCAACTCGTATAACTAGTGCTATATTTGGTAGAAATGAGTTATTTTGAGGGAAATGGAAAGGGAAAGGGAAAATGAGAGAAGAGTTCCATAAAATGACTATTTTATACTTCTAGAAAGCTTAAATGATATCTATCAAATAAATTTTATAGAAATTTCTCTTTCATTCTTCCGTTCATGCAACCTCTTTCATATGTACCAAATCTAGCCTAAGTGTTTCGGAATGACTTGCACAAGCCCTTCTCTCTCAAAGACTCGAGCAAATCACTTCCCCTCAAGTCGTCATGCTGCTCTCTCTCATTACAAGATTCGCACAACCTTGAAATAAACCTGGTGTCCCACAACCCTGTTATGAAACAGAACTTTCTCCGACTCTCTTCTTCAGGACGTCTTTACTTGCCAACATTGGCCTGCTTTGTCTAGTCAGCTACCACTCGGTCCTCCGTCAGCCAACTCATCAATGTTAACGGAGTTTATGCCATGTGGACATCCTTGCTACAATATCAGAAAGAAGAGGAACTAACGTCTTTAACTGCCAAAACTTCAGGGAGCAATTTATAAGAAGCTAAAGTTTAGGGATTAATTTAAAAAATGGATAAAATTATAAGGATCAAAAGTTTAATTTTCCCTATAATATATCTGGAAACCGATCTGCTAGTAATTGAGCGTGGAATCACCACGCCCAGCATGCAGCGCGTCAAACACTGTTACAACTTAGTGGCAGATGAAATCGCCAGCGCGCAACAGCTTAGGGCATGTTTGGGAAAACTTTTATAGAAGTGATTTTGAGTATAATAGATTTTGCAGAAGTGATTTTAGTTAGAATAGCTGTTGTAAAACTTAATTTATGTTTGGATGTTTTTATTTCAAAAGTGATTTTGCAAAACTAAACATGTTTGGATTATTTCAACTAGAAGCACTTTTGAATGTGTAATAATATTATGTTTACAAAATTAATTGATAATTTTTACTTCAAATTATAAATTACAAATAATATGAAAGAAAGCCTATAAAACATTTTTAATTTTTAAACTAAATAAACTGATATTGTTATAAGGAACTTAATAATATAACATGACTAATTTTCTTCAAAATATTGTACAATTTGATCTCTAATTAAATCACGAGTAATATCCATATCTCTTGAAGATGCCAGGGTTAGACTTGAGGATGATGCTCGATACTCATTAGTACGATCAGTATCTTCATGCTCAGTTATATTTTCATTTTCATAACGCAAGAACTCAGAATCTGTTTCAGATTTCCTTCTAATGAAGTTATGTATGGCCATTGTTGCACAAACTATCTGAACTTGTGTATCAAATTTGAATCTGGGCATTCGACGTAAAATTACAAACCTATTCTTCCAAACTCCAAAAGTCCTTTCTATTGTGCTTCTTAAGCTTGAATGGTAATAATTGAATGCTTCATTCGGGTTAGCAAATTCATGAGTACGTCTGAATTCTGGCAGGTGATAGCGCTCACATTTATATGGACCAAGATATCCTGTTGGTGTTGGGTAACCAGCATCTACCAAATAATATTTACCTAATAACCAATGAAAATTTTGTGAATCAATTATGATTTCCAATGAAATAATAAATACTTGTATTTATAAGAAACATACCAGGAGGCGGATGCGGAAAATTCATGGAAGGAGTTGTGAGGGCATTCTCAAAAACACGAGCATCGTGTGCGGTTCCTTCTCATCCGGCTAATACAAAAGTGAAGCACATATCCCAATCACATACAGCCATTACATTTTACGTTGGATATCCTTTTCTTCCAATAAATCTGGGCTGTTCGGTGGGACTAACAATGCATGGGATATGGGTTCCGTCAATAGCTCCTATAGCATTCATGAAAAATGGCCAATATCGGCAATCATGTTGTATTTTTGGTGATATATCACGAAATCTGCTATCTCGTGGCTTGATGTATCTCATTGATAGTCTAAGGCATGCTACTAAAATTTCATGAAAATGTCTACTTATGGTCTCTCCTGAGTGTTGAAATCTTTCTTGTAGCATTCTATTTCCAACCCCATGTCCAACTGTGTTTAAAAATATCGCAACCATTTCTTGCACTCCCATCCCCTTAGTTTGTTTCAATCCATGTTCTACTAATTCAGTGCAAAGTTCATCAAATACCTTCTTCTCCATTCGAAACATCTCATAACAACGCATAGGATGTCCTTGTAAAATTTCATTCACCCATAAATGACCTGTATACTGACTAGTTCTTCGTGGCTCTTTACATAAATATTTAAACGCATACAATCCAACCAGTGCACTCACCTGTGCAGCCTGATCTAAGTCATCATCAGAAGAGTCACTCATTTTATTATTTGTACCTGTAAGTTGGAAAACAAAGTAATTCTTTACACAATTGACTTTCTAAAAGTTCAATAATATTAGATAAATTTAAAAGCTCCATATAAAACAAAGTTTTTCAAACATAAAAAAAGATAAAGTTCATCCACCAAAGTTCATAACAAAAAAGAAAGGAAGCAAAGTACTAAATTAAAGCATAAATAATATCCTAAATTCTATAAGCTGCCAACTTCAACCATGCCATCAATCTGTCCTTATGTGGTCTCAATTTAAAAAAGATCTCCCTCTTTGTCGGGTTCGAAAGGAGTTCACAACATCGAGAATACCACTCTAGATCCATTGTGATCTCCTCTATTGTGCCTAGTTCATCCATCGCTTGACCCATAGATGTTTCAGCCTTTTGTTTTCCTCGTGACTCCTGGGCATCAGCAATTCTACTAATTGCATCAACTAGATGTCTTGCATTCGGGGCTCTCTGCTTTTTCTGTCCTTCAGAAGCTCCCACCCTTTTTCTCTTTTCCATGCTTCTTTCACTAGAGTACCCTTGCAAAATGTTTAAGTTAATATCTCCAAATTCAGTACTGATTCCAGCACTAACTCCAGGAGTAGGATTTTGAAGTTCCTCCTCACTGTCCCCTGATCCTTCCTCTAAGTCTAAGGTAGGACGGTACACATCATCATCTTCTTCTACCTCATTAGGTAATCTTTGAGATGAGGGTGCCCATGCTTGTTGTCCAGTTACCACCACACTTTTGAATAGAATTGTTAATTCATCTTTGAACGGGAGTCCTTTATATCTGTATTTTGCATATAGTGGATTTGCCTACATGTTTACAACCATTCATTGTTATATATTACACAATGAATATAAAGTTTATAACTCCAAATTCACAATTACATACCTCTTGCTTCTCAGCCCACCAGCTATCAGGTGCATCTACTGTATGCGTGTCAGGCTTCCATCCTAAACCTGTCTCTTTCTCAAACAATTTGCACCATGTCATCCACTCTTTTTTAAGGGAATCCAACTTATTTTTAAGTTGTCCCCTATCATAGCTCCTACCGGTTTGTTCTTTAAATCTAGAAACTATTTCTCTCCATGCTGTTTTTGTATAAGTAGTTCCATGCCGTTGCCCTTTGTGGACTTGTTGCAAGCACAGTTTGATTAAAATTTCAGTCGTTTTAATGTCCCAACTTGCCTTTGCCTTATCATTACTCATGATTCTATTACAAAAACATCCATAATAAAAAAAAGGATCCAAACCATCCATGCAAACATAAACATGAACAAGACAAGGGGGAATTAATCCAACATCATAAATGAAGAAAATATATCAATCTAACCAATACAGAGAGACAAAAACCTATATCATAAAACCATTCAAATTCAACAGCTCCAAATTGCAGGGTGAAAAAGATGCTAATCAAACATCATATCCCACAATTATATAACCACCAGTACAGCATACAACATCAGCATCATCTTCAGTGATAGGTGGAATGATTATTATATGACAAGAGAGACATTGAATCACTATCATACTTGATGAAGAACAAAATTTATTGTCAGGATTAATAGAGTACCAACAACAAATATTCTCCGTTTTGAATTACCAATGGAATTAGACCATAGCACCATAAACATGACATGCAGATTAATATATTCTCTTCTTAATTTCCTCTTTCTTCTTAGGAATCCTCCCTACTGGATCTCCCATCTCATCAGAATTTGAACAAGGATTCATAAAATCAACTTTCTAATTAGTTTCAAGTTTCAAACTAAGAGAAGTTAAGGCATTATCTGAAGATTTTTTAATGAAATTCCTTCAGTTGATGGCATGAATAGCACATAATTATCCCATGTACACGATGGTCATCTCAGAAGAGAGATTATAGAAGCAATTTGTTTTTTAATCCATCTGTCTCCATGCATGGCCATTATGTCATAGAAGAGAAACCAAATCCAAAATTTCCCTATTACAAACATTTAATAAACGTCATTTGTCCACCCATTTATGCACCTCTGAAGCAAGACCTTTTGCATCAAGTTCTTGCAAGTTAATGTTAAGAGCTTGTTTTTCGGTAGGCTTGCAAGGGATCCACTTTCCAGGAGAGGTTTTCCTAAAGAAATTAGAATCTCTAGTTTTCGAACAGGTTCAAAACAGAGTCCCACACACACAGAGTCACTGGATGTATAACGGAGGTTGAGAGGAAGAAGATTTCTTACCGTTAAATGCTCAGATCCAATGTTGACGGAGGTGGCCAAGAAAGTACTGGAAGTCGCCGGTTGAAGATGCTCCGAGGTTGAAGAAGAAGCCCCGAGGTTGATGGAGGTCGTGCTTCACCTGATCTACGAACAGGGGTCACCGTAAATGAGAAGCTTCAGCAGAAAAGATACACGCCGGGACCGGATCTATAACAATGGAAGTCACCGGGTCAAGATGCTCGGAGGTTGAAGAAGAAGCACCGAGGTTGATGGAGGCCGTTCTCCACCGGATCTACGAACAGGGGTCCCGGTGAATGAGAAGCTGAAGCAGAAAACAGACACACCGAGACTGGATCTATGACAATGAAACTCACCGGTTGAAGATGCTCGGACGTTGAAGAAGAAGAACCAAGGTTGATGGATGCCGTTGTCCACCGGAACTGCAAACAGGGGTCACGGTGAAGAATGAGACGCGTAACCACACAAATAGAGACGCCAGGACAAGATCTATAACACTGGAAGTTGTCAAGAGGTTGCCGGTGAAGGATGAGCTCCACGATGCCGGAAAAACCACGCACCCTCCACCATTGAAACAGATGTTGGCAACGGAGGAGGTGCTGATGAACCCGACGGAGGAGGTGCTCGGGCAGCTCTGGGCTTTCAGAAATAAAAGAGGCAGTTATGTATTTTAATGCTGGTTACATGTATTTTTAATGCTCTAACGGTAAAAAAATCTATTCTGACCACCGAAAAAGCTTCTTCCCTCAGCTTATCTTCATAATCTATTTTAAGGTACAATCACTTTTTTTTAAAGCTATACCTGCACTGTCCAAACATAATATCCCATTTGAAAAATCACTTCTTGGGTTCAAAACTAAGGTTTGGGCTGTCAAAAAGCTTTCCCAAACATGCACTTAGCAAATTAAACGGCCTGGTTTATGTTAATAATAATAATAATACTACCTCGTGCCCAGTTTATCTAAGGATTACACTTACATAATTTTTCTTACCTATTTTTTATATTAGTTTTAATTAAAATTAAAATTTAATAGATAAACCTTTTAAATTTTTTAAAATTTAAGAAATTAATATTTTTAATATATAATTAATAATTAAATCTATAATATATTAAAAATAATTTTTTATTAATTTTTAATTAAAAAATAATATGAAAAACACGTAATAAAAAATATATAAGTATTTTTTTTTATTTTTAATTATTTTTAATATATAATATAGTAAATTTATTTAATGTATTAAAAAATAAATAAAAATAATTTTAAAAAATATTATAATTTTTTAAAAATTAAAATAATTAACTACCTTAAATTTTATATTTAATACTTGTAATTTAGGAAAAATGGAGGAAGTAATAAAGTTGGCCCACGCTACACCACACCCGTTAACAAGACCACATGCTATGCTGCATGTCATCCCCATGACCGTTTTTTGTTTGAGGACTTTTCCTCCGAAATCCACCACTCATGTTTCTGGCTTCACGCCTCCCTCGGAATATCAATGCCTTTTCAATTTATACTCGACTACTCGTATGTTGATACGTCGCCGTTTGGGATAGGGTGTGACTGAGATATTGGCATACTGGCAGACACCTCAACCGTGCACTCTGCCACTTTTCCTCCCATCCCTCGTTTTAGATGGGTCCCACTCTACAGTCCCTGACGCTCGCTTTCCCTTAGGAGTCGCGTCTACGTCCCGTCCATATCCATCATCTTCCTTTCCCCATACGCAAAAAGGTTTCACCTTTGTAAAAAAAAAAAAAACAGATCTCACCTGTTTCAAACTAGACTTCGGTCAAAATGCATGCTTAAAGATATTACTAATTTACTAGCAATTCCATTTAAAAAAAAAAAAATTACACAACATACAACACAGGCACAGCTACCGCATGGGGGATCCACCCATCCTTCTATGGATCTTACAAAAACCAACTCCAAATGAACAAGAAAAATCATCAAATAGAAAATAAAGCCTCATACAACATGTTCAAACCTCCCCATAAACAACCATTTCCCCTGAAAAAGCTACAATTAGTTGTTGTAGATACTGTTAAACAACATAATTTCAAAGCGGTAAGTGGGTTATTCAAGTCACCAAATATATGGGCATGGCTGAGGTAGATATCCTCTGCTGCTGCAACTGATGCTGCTCCATTGTGAGTTCTCGCAGACTCAGATAAGGTATATCCAGCTCGCCCCTTGCCAGTGGACCCGAAGATGGGCGGCTGGTGGTCCGGTATGGTGTGGTCGACCCACTTCTGCTCTCCGTCAAGTACACGGGTTCTGACATGGAAGCCCTGAAAGCCCGTGCCCTGGCTCGGTGAACGTCGTCGTCCACATCTTGTTGTCGATGAGCGCGGCTGCTACGGTGGGTCCGCCTCCATTTGAACAAGAGGAGAGCAGTTCTCCACCAGCGCCTCCTCTTGGATTTGTGTATCTTCCCGGGATCATCCCTAGAGATGGGTTTCTGCAGCTTGAAGTGGATGGAGTCTATGGATCTTGCTGTCTCGCGTTTGTGCTTCATAGCTTCTTCCAGTACCTGCTTTTATCACCGGCAATCAATAGATGGGTCACTAAAGAAAGAATAAGAAAACAAAAAAGGTACACAGATACAGAGGAATCAAGGAGATAATGGACCTGAAAGTAATCAATTTGGGGGTCAAAGCCATAGTCACTAAAGTGCTGTGGCTCTGGCATGGGAAAAACTGGGGATTTTGTGGACATTTTGGATTAGTTTGCTAATCAAAACAAAGAAACAGGGTCAGAGGAAATGAAGGGTATGGGAGAAGAAATGGAGAACAAAGTCTGGGGGTAGGAGGCAGAGGCCGTTGCCGTTGGTGTTGGTAGACCCTAGTAAATGCGGTTCACATCTTTTAGACTTCCAATGACGCTTTTTATTTATTGCCCTCCTCACGCAAGAAAACGTACCTGAATCCCAGTCAAAAGTCGTGGAAGCGCTACAATAGATCTAAAAATTGACTCATTATTTTTCTCTGGTGCCAAGTAGAGCCGGAAAACAGGCTTCATGGCTCGTTTTAGCCCATTTTATGGCGGTTTTGGGCTGGAAAAAACAGAGCTTATATTGAGGCGGTCTTTTTTTAGCCCGGATCGCTTAACCCGCGGGTTAAGCGGTCCTAACCCGCTAAATCCGCGGGTTAACCCGTTTAGCCCGCTTATTTTTTTTTTAATTTTTTCTTTCAAATTATCTCTTTTTTCTTTATATATATTTTATAAAATATTGAAACTTGAAATTAGAATTGTCTTATACTTAGAGTTGAAATTTTCCCATATTTCATATTTAATGTTATTGGATTATAATACTTATATAAATAATGATTAATATGTATTAATGTATTTTCATAAATTGGTGGTTTATATGGTTTCTATTTCTAATTTAATTTCGACTAAACTTATATACTTTTCATGCTATTCACCAATTAAAATTTAACATGTAGATCTTTCAAATTTTTTTAAGTTTAAGAAGTTAAAAATTTTAATATATAATAAATGACTAAATCTACAATATACTAAAAAATAATCCATATATTAATCTTTAATTGAAAAACAACACTTAAAGTACATAAGAAAAAATATATAAGTATTTTCTATTTAATTATGAATCAATCATGTTATTTTTTTATTATTCATATTAATGATTTAGGTTATTATTTAAATATAAAAAAATTGAAAATATATATATATATATATATATAATCCTTGGCGGTCCTGGGCTGGGCAAATCCCAGCCTGCCAGAAAACGGGCTAGCCTGCCTCCAGCCTGTTTTCTGGAAGCCCACCACGGGCCAGCCCGTTTTAGGGTGGGCTGGCCCGTTTCCCAGCTCTAGTGCCAAGTTGCCATAATAAAGAAGTGAAATTCTTCATTTGTTGATTCCTAGTTTAACGTCACTTCACTCACATTAGCGGCCGTTGTTTAGTGTGTTTTTTTATAAAAATACTTTTAAAATAATTATAGTTTATAAAAATAAATTTAGATAAAAATAAAAAAATTTATTGAAAAATTATTTAAATTAAAAAAAATAATAATTAAAAAATATAGTTACATTTAAACAAAAAAAGAGAACAAAAAAGGGCACGTAATAATTGTTTATTCGTTCTAAACTGCTGATCCTCATAAGTTGCAACGTTCCCTTTTCCTATCCTCTTTTGTCATCTTCTCGCCGATCAGCTCTCTCTCTTGATTTTGCATTTTTTTCGTTCGTTAACTTTGATAAGAATTGGGCACTTTTGGCCAACTGGCTTTAGGCTGAACGTTGGAAACACCTTTTTGGCCAAAAAAAAACAGAACATCAAAACTACTTTTGAACGCACAGAAGTGTTCGGTGGATGGATAATATGGGTTTGTTTGGTCACTTTCAGTCCAAGATGTTGATGCTTGCACTTCGCTGTTTAAAAAAAAATGCAAAGTAAATATACTTTTATTTATTGATGAAATGCTTAACCAATAACCATACTAAGCTGAAATGGGTGGTGTAAGGTGAGGTAAAATTGGTCAAATATGGAAGGAGTTACCCGAAGGACAGTTTCCATGTTTTCTCATTTTTATAATCATTTTTGGGATAAACTTCTTTTTTTTTTTTTTATAATATTAACAGCATCAGCTCCGGGGACACCTATTGGGCTCTATGGCTTTTTTTAAGAATCAGAACACGGACTCACGGGCAAGGATTGAGAATTGAGATAACACTTGTGGGTTTTGAGCCTCTCCTCCTTGGTCAAACTTCCTAGTTCTTAATTTCAGGCCTCACCTTCGCAATTCACATGGAATCCAGGCTTTCTATTTCACCCAAACATGAAATCTCCACTCAAGTCTCGTGGCATAATTACGCACCTATAAGTTTATCATGTAAAACTACTGTATAGTCTTTGCATACACCGCTGATAAATTGGTGAGACGTTTTTTGTGTTTTTGTTTTTGGCGGGTGGGGGTGTTTGGTTTTTTCTTTTTTCTTTTGTCTTTGGTTTTGACCAACTGTTTTGGCGATAAAGATGATGATGGGCCGAGGTCTAATTTGTCACTCCATTGCAGCCCACAAGTTTGTCCGTTTGTATGTCGTTGATCCAGAATGGGGGAATGCCTGAAAAATATGATGACTTTTTTTCTTGGCCATACAAAATATGATGATTGACTTAAAAAAATTCATGTGAACAACAATACTCCTTCAGTTTGAAGTTTTAGGGCTTTTGAGATTTTTTATAATATTTATCATTTTAAAATTTTAATAAAATATTAATAGCTTGTTTTATTATTTTACCTTCCATTAATATTATATATCATTTAAAAAATATTTAAATTAAAAATATTTTGATGAAATACTATTAAAACTTATACTATTCTAATAATTTTATTAATATGTATGAAAAATCCTAAAAAAAAACAGTTTTTATGAAGAGTACATTAAAATTCCAGAAAAATGTCAAACGAGATCCATAAATAGGCAAGATATTGAATTATGAAACACGGTAATTTTAAATTTTTTTATTACCGTTCTCAATGTCAGATTTGTGCCCCTATTTGAGAGGAATACATTCCAATTTCCAAGCCTAAAACTATTGGAATTAATTAAATGTGGTCAACTTTTACCAAAAAAAAAATTGAATGTGGTCAACGAAGAAGCAAGATGAATAGAAATGCAGTCGAAGAGCTTTGTTTGTTTTGATTGCTTACTTTACAAGAAAGTAAGCGCGGAAAGCGGGAAATGATTGTTGGGGTCTGGGGTTTAAAGGAAGTTGACCATTGTCAAAGTCTTCCGTAGCACTAGCACACATGTATGTATGTATGTATGTGTAGATAAGGCAGAGTTTAATAATAGTGAGTAGTTGAACCGTGAAATTGTGGAACAGTAGGTCTAAAAAGGAAACTGCAAACCAATTTCCGGAATATATAATTAAGTAAACACGCATCACTTTCTTTGATGGTGTGGGAAGGGTAGATACGTCATTTGAACCAAACCGCGTCAACTGTGGCGTCTGTTCACCGTGATTTAAGATCCATTAGCAGCGGCTGCAGCCAATCCATTTCACCAAGCTTTTCAGAATCATAACTCACTCTGCAATCTGGAAACCTCCAAGAACCTTCCTTTCTTCTCTCTCCTTCTCTTCATATAACCTAATCCCACTCCTCCTTCCTCCATTCCCTTCCCACACTCATCCGCTTCTGTCTTAATTTTGAGGGTCCCTCTAGCAACCATCTGATTCCGATGATGGGTAACGGCGACCCCAATTTTAATGATGACAATGCCAAGAGCTATGCTCTCAGCGGCAAGATTATGCTTAGCGCCATCGTCATTTTATTCTTCATCGTCATCTTAATGGTTTGCCTCCACCTCTACGCTCGCTGGTTTCTTGTACGCGCTCGCCGCCGCCGCCGCCGCCGCTCTCACCTCGTCTTCTACGTCGACCCCGCCACTCCTGTCGTGGCCTCGTCGCGCGGTCTTGATTCGTCTCTCCTTTCATCTCTCCCCGTCTTTGTCTACTCCTCCAAGACCCACTCCGAGCCCATTGAATGCCCAGTCTGCCTGTCCGAGTTCGGTGAGGGCGAAACGGGTCGAGCTTTGCCCAAATGCAATCACAGTTTCCACGTTGACTGCATCGAGATGTGGTTCAAGACCCACTCCACCTGCCCCATTTGCAGGGCTCCTGTCGAGCCCCCACCCGCGGACGACAATCGGCCTGAAGTGGTGATAACTGTGTGTGAACCGGAAATTCCTGAACCTGGGTCGACTGCTGGGTTGTGCTCGGAGTGTCAGCACGAAGGGAGAGATGAAAATCGAAGCGGCCATACGGTTCCTTCTTCGTCGTCTTCGATTGGGTTCCGGCGGAAGCCATCGTCACTTGTGGGTGTGACCGTGGAGGTGCCCAAGAGGAGCGAGAGCTTGGGGGACGAGTCGGGTTGCGATTCGCCGTCGAGTCAGTCATCGTTCCGGTCGCCGATGAGTCGTATGCTGTCGTTCAAGAGAATGCTTAGCAGAGATCGGAAAGCAAACCTGTCGCCATCGGCAGGTTGCAGCAGCTCTGCCTCTGCGAATGAGTTAGAGAAAGAACGAGGAGAAGAAGAGGTGACTCAGTGAGTTGTGGGCAAGGAGGAGCGTACTCAGGGTGCCCTGACGTAGCGATTGCGCATCAAAAGTCAAAAATCGTATTAAAAAGTAAAAGCAAACACTTCATTGGGGGCGCCTCTCTTGACTGTTGACTCTCGACTCTCGAGCTCATGGGAGGCGGTGAGCGGCGTGGCAGGAACATGACATTGACACTATTATTCCATTTCATTTATTTTTGGTTCTGTAGGATTAGTTTCTATAAATACATAAACAAACTACAAAGCAAGAAAAAAAAAGTCCATGACTATGAATGTTGTACATATATCTCGAGTTAAATATAACCATCGTTATTTTTTCCCCCACAATATATCCAAAATTCAATAATATGCGTTAGCTGTTGAGGACCAACTGATGTGTTATTTTTCACGACCCTGGACTCTCTTAAAAATTGAGTAACACATGCACTGATTCTATTTGGTGGTTAAATAATTTAAGGAGCATTGCAAAGCTTTTTTTTTTTTTAGTTCATCGTTCTCGGTTCATATGCATTGGCATTACAATGCTCTTGAAAATATCTACACATATTGTGGGGTATGTGAAAAGAGAAAACAGTAGAAGAAAATGCCGAAGATCAAGACATAGTTTTGTATATGGTTTTGTATACTGGTAGTGTCTCTTTGGTTTAATAAGGAGATAAGAGGAATTTTTAATTGAAAAAATTAGAAAGAAAGAAATTAGAAAAAAGAGTAGAGGATTCGAGGGATTTTAATAAAATTTTATTTAGTTTTAAAGAAATTAAATAATAAATATTTTTGTCTCTGTAAAAAAAATTCTAATTTGGAAGAATTAAAAATGGGATGAGATGAGGAATTTTCTCTCATTTTTTGAGCCAAACGAGTCCCCTTTAAAAAAACACCGCAAAATCCCAAAACCAACCATAGTCTTATTATCAACCAATCTCTTAGTATTTGGGAAAGATTCCCTTGTGGAGCACCATATTTGAATTAATATTGAGTTTCTAATGTTTTGGCCCATTGCTTTCTCGGTTATCTTCCAAGAAATAAAAAAAGATAGGTGCTTCCGAAAGAGTCACCAGGTGGTAAGTGTGAAATTAATATAATTGATGGTCATTTTTCTTCAAACGAGATGAGTTAGTTTCATTTAGAGCTGGTAATCCGGGCCGGACCAACCAGTCTGCTTCGGGATGGGCCCAAATTAGGCTGGGCTAAAAAGCCCGAATTGCCAAATGGGTTTAGCTTGTAAAGCTCGAGCTCGTATGACACGAGCCCGTGGGCCCGTATTTTTTAAAAAAATATTTTTCATATTTTTTTAAAAATTAATACAACTAATTATTACTATCATTCATAAAAAATTAACATAATATTTAAATTTTATAATTTATATACCATTAATTAATAAAATAATACATTTTTTAATATTTTAAATAAAAACAAAAAAGAAAAAAAGGAAAAACGGGCCAATCGAGTAGGTACGCCACGGGTCAAGCCCAAAAAGTTCATTTTCCCTTTGAACTCTTAATTTTAAAGCATATTCTACCCATTTTGTTAGGATGACCTGTTGGGTCTGACCTATATTACCAGCTCTAGTTTCATTAGTAATTAGGCCCACATACATGGGAGAAGAGGGTTGTTCGAGGAGAATAGTAATTTGAGGCAGAAATTTCTTTCACAAGAAGTAAACATGATCTTAGAAATGAATACTATTTTGGATTAGGTAGAGCATTTTCGCGCATAACATGAAACAATGAAGATGAGTCTGCTTGATTACCTCTCCGCTATCACTGGGTTTGGATTCAGTGAAAGTAAACCAACTATATGTATAGAAGAGCAAAAAAGGAAGAATAGGGGAGGTTCATTTAATATCAAAGGTTGGTGTCCAGTGGAGAATAATTGTCTTCATTTGGACATTGATGGCCCTATTGTTAAAGCTGTTGGTGGTGGCGAACTGATAATTTTGTGAAAAATAAAAAAAAATTTTTTATAAAATATATTTGATATATATCATTTAAATTTTTTAGGAATGAAAAATATTCTTTTGATGGAATCATGCTTTTTTTTTCTTCTTCATTTTCATTTTTCTCAAAATATCTTTTTGCTACCAGAGATAGCCTTGATGACAGTAACAGACGGAGGTTATGTGGGAGGGGCCCTAGGGCTCCCCCCCCCCCCCCTCCAAAAAAAATCCCCTCTAGGTTTTTTTATTTTTTAAAGTTTTTTATTATTATCAATCCTTTCTAAAAGTAAAACCTATCTACTTGCCCCCTTCAATATTTTTCTCTAATATAGTCATGGACTCACATTTTCTTCTCCAGTACTCTAGTATTGTGTGTTTTTAATTTTAAATTTTTCCTTTATTTTTCTCCTCCTTCAATGTTGTCTCACTCAATTCCATCTTATTTTGTATTGAAAAGCTTTCAAAATAAATTTATTTAAGTTTGGTTTTACTAACTAATTTGACTTAATGCTAGTTGACGAGATTGGCCAAACATAAATGATATTTGTATGCCAAATAACTTGCCAACATGTAATGCAAAATGTCAAAACCATATGAGTATTTGGAATGTTTTATTATTTTGTAATGAAAATTTTGATAATATTTATTATGAAAAATGTTGTCACCGGTATGGCAAAAAATTTGGTAATATTTATTATCATAATAGTGCAGAACATGTTCATTTAAAAATTTATTGTTAATAAATATTAGAAATAAAAATTATATTAAATCAATCTTGTTAAAAATTATAGTCCGCCCCTGCTTGATGAATTGTCAAGCTCCAGAAGTGAATTTTGTGAAATTATTGAAGGACTTCGAAATTTGATATTGTTAGGAAGAAGAGGGCTTTCGCAACATTGTGGCTGCTAATGATTTTTACTCACAGAGAGAGAGAGAGAGAGAGAGAGAGAGGTTCATACTGCTCTCAACTTATTATTATAAAATAATCTTGAAATTACAGTCAGTCTCGCACTGTATTGATTTATATTATAGTATACTTCTTTGACAGAATATTTAGCAATAAAACAGAATATGTTTTACAAATGAAATTTGTAAAAATAAAGTTTGGATAAAAGTAAGTTTGTTAGAAGATGATGTGTTTGGATATTCTTTTTGTAAAAGTAAGTTTGACAAATTGAAATATATTTTAATTATAAGGAATGTTGACTAGGATTAAATGGTCCCTAAATAGTTGAATGATGACTATTTAAATAGACATAAAGTTTGAGGATTAATATAAGAAAAATAATAAAGTTTAAGGACTAAATTATAAATTATGGTAAAATATAAGGATTAAAATCAGCTACTCTTTAATCCTAGTCAGCACCTCTTACCTACGTGTCTGCCACATCAGCAACTCCGTCTGACACATCAGCAACTCTATTTGTTACATCAGTACCGTTTCATATCAATCTTGCCACGTGACACTCATAAGGACTAATTTACAAATAATATGATAGTTGAGGGACTAACTATGTCACAGTTAAATAGTTTAGGGAGCATTATCTAAAAAAAATTAGTTCAGGAACTAATTTTAAAATTGATGTAAAGTTCAAGGATCAAAAGGTTAATTTTCCCATCGTTTAATTTAAATAAATTATATGTGGATCAGTTTTCCTTTTCTTTTTCCTGGCGGATCTTTTCCCCCTATTTTTCACTGGAAAGAGATGCCAAGAAAAACGAAAAGAATGACCGTTAATGCGGTTGGCTGTCTTTCTCTATCGTTTTTCAAAGCCCCAGGGGCGCTTTGCTTCCCCACTCCATCCCCACCCTCCTCTATATATATAAACGCACACGCACTCAGACGCTTGCTCGTACCTCCTTTCAAATGAAAGATGGGAAATTAAGGGACTCCACTTCCTTCCGACTCCTATAATTTCGAATTTTTCAACGGTTTAACTGAACTATAGCCCCTGGCTTTATTTGATCCACTTAATCATTTGCCAACGAATTAAGCGTTGCTTTATTAATTAATTTATATGTTTGGCCAAAACACAATTTAATTGGAGGGCCTCCTTCAGTGCCGCTATATACATGCATGCAATTATACATAATCAAATGGATATTAATTAATGAAGCAATTTGCAGTTTCCGTTTTAAAAAGATGAGTGATATTTTAATTTAATCCGTTAAAGTTTAATTTCCTCATTTTAATATTTCAATCATTTTTTCCCTCTATCAATTGAAGTAGCGACAGTAAAGGTCCTTCAAAAGGATAAAGATGATTAGCAAATATGTATAGAAGGACTATTTGACAGAATAAAATATTAGGGGACTTTAAAATTTGAAAAAAAAAAACTAATTTCCAGAGATGAAAACTACATTATGGAGGTGATTGAGATATTCTGACGAGTGTCATTTTTAATAATTAAATGTGCACGCATGACGCATATGTAGTCAGTGTGTTACTTCTTTCCTGTCAACCACTGTCACGCTTCCCCTTTCTGGCTGTTTCCGTGGGCTTCCCTAACAATTGCACACACGGGGATAAGCTTCGAAATACCAATTTTGGGATTTGGATATCGTCAAGTTCTAAAAGACATTTACTTAACGAATTTTTTTAATAGAAGACAATGTCAGAAATAGACACAGTTAAATAAAAAATCAGATTTAAGACAAAAAAATAAGATCCATGCTTTGTCATTCATCTACTAGAAATGAGTTGGCTTCTTATTATCACACAGCAGTGATCAAAGAAAATGTTGAAACAGTACTAACTTGTGTGTGTGTGTGTGTTTTGGAAAAGTCACTCCCGAGGCTTAGATCATCCAGTGAATTTCTGCTTACTGGCTTCTTATTCTCGTATAGACAATCGTACTTAAAGCCTGGCTCCCTGCAATTCTAACTTGGCTATGGTGCCAAGGTGGACTTCATCTGGACCATCTGCGATTCTCAAAGTCCTCGCAGCGGCCCACAGATGCGCCAGCACTGTGTCAGATGATACGCCACCCCCTCCATGCACTTGAATTGCCAGGTCAAGTACCTTAAGTGCCATATTCGGTGCAGCTACCTGCTCCAACACAAAAGTCAGCGTTCCTCATCATGAGTGAAATTATAGTACCCCACAATTTAGCACCTGATGCTGTATTACAAAGTACACACAGAACTACCTTGGCCATTGCTATGATCCCCCGAGCTTTTTTGTTTCCTACCTTATCCAGCTGATCAGCTGCTTCCAACACCAACAATCTCGTCTTCTCTAGCTCTATTCGACACTAAACCCAAAAAAAAAGAAAAAGAAAAATAAAACTACGTAAGCAAGATTCTGTATGATGTCACATCGGTAGAAATTTCTATTCCTTACCTTTCTAAACAGTTACTTTTTGACCCAGTCCAATAAAATAATGTGCTTCAGGCCCTCACTGATTGATCAAATAATAATAATAAAACTTATAGCACGTGACAAATCTGAAAACCTTTGCCATATCCGAAAGGAATGAACCATGCTCAGCAATTAACTTCCCAAATGCTCTCCTATTCACAGCCCTTTGAACCATCAGCTGCATGCCCCTCTCGGCAGCACCTATCAGTCTCATACAATGGTGCAGCCTTCCTGGACCTAGCCTACCCTGTAAGAATACAAGTCAGTACCTGTCTTTCTGGTACTTGAGCGAAATATCTCAAGAAAATTAAGAAGTTCTAAACCGCAGTGGCAAAGAGCCCCAACCAGTGGCGGTCGTGTATAATTTAAACCCTTAATTTCTTAGTGGGATATTTTCTAACTTTTATTCTAGCATCCACTTTCAAACGATAATTTCTACTGACCCAAAAAAATGCTAGATATGAAATTTCTTCCCCTAGTCAACAAAAGTTCCAGCAACATTCACCAGAAAGAAAAAATTAACATCATATTTTAAGTAGGTCAAACTCTTGGACCATGTAAATTGTAACTTCTAAAAACTTTAAGCCAGAACTACAACTTATCTGCTCAAAA
The DNA here is from genome assembly GCA_026686845.1 of Adenanthera pavonina. Lineage (NCBI taxonomy): Eukaryota > Viridiplantae > Streptophyta > Magnoliopsida > Fabales > Fabaceae > Adenanthera > Adenanthera pavonina. Next base: position 32,403,277 of record JAIVEN010000019.1, read on the forward strand.
TATGGATAAAATAGCAAGGTTTAAACCAATATTGTGTGCTAGCATCATCATGCCACTGAATGCAGAAGTGTATTAAACTTACTTGAGCAATTTCAAATCCACGTCCTTCACCCAGTATAATATTTTTCGCTGGCACCAGCACATTGTCAAAAGTGATTTCCGCGTGCCCATGAGGTGCATCATCAAAGCCAAACACCATCAGTGGTCTCTTTATGTGAACTCCGGGAGTTTGGATATCCACTAAGATCATAGATTGCTGTTTGTGCTTAGCTGCATTGAAATCAGTTTTCCCCTGTGCATTTTTTCTTCAATCAAACTCTCTACTGACCCGAATAGCCCATGGGATATTAGAAATGCAATGTCTTTCAACCGAAAATACTGACCATGACTATCAGAAGTCTGCATCTTGGATCCATGGCACCACTTGTCCACCATTTTGTCCCATTTATGATGTATGAATCTCCTTGTCTGTACGCATAGGAAAAATGATTAAAATTATACATATCCCATTGTCTCTAATATATTTCTGCCTGTCTTTCTATCATAAAACTTGGATCAAACCTGGGCTTAGTTAATTTGCTAATTAATTAATGCATTCATAACGCCTAAAAAGTTGGCTCGAATGAGCTTATACTTTATAAGGAAAAAAATCTTAATAATTCTACCTTCTGATAGAACACTCAATATTGGTTGCATCGGAAGATGCAACACGTGGTTCTGTCATAGCAAATCCAGACCTAATCTTCCCCTCGAGCAAAGGAATAAGCCATTCTTGCAATTGCTCTTTATTTCCATAGCGCAATAAAACCTAATATGCAAAGTAACGTGTAATAACTAGGTCAAACAAAAATGCAATCAAGGTAGAAAGAGGAGTTGATCCACCCAGGACAGAATCTAATTGAAGAGATTTTAAGAACTTGAAAGATGGTAAAATCATTTAATTATCCATCAACCCTGCTTATCTGCAAGTCATCTTACCTCCATATTACCTGTGTCTGGCGGATTACAATTAAACACTTGTGGAGCCCAAACAGAACGACCCATGATCTCACAAAGGTACCCATATTCAAGGTTTGTGAGACCAGCTCCCCATAACCAGTCATTCGCATCACCAGAGAGGCCATTATTGATCCCATCAAGAAGTACATTTTTTGCCCTGGCAGCACTGTCAATCTGCATAAAAATAGACATTACAAACTCAGTATATTAAATTCAAAAGGCATTTAGTGTAGAAACAAGAACCACATGTGACAAATAATTCCAAACCTCAGCTGTATTATAGTTGCCCTTTCTTATTTCTGTAACTTTCCAATTAAATTGCATATTTAATGGTTTATATCCGTTTTTTAACCATCAATGGTTTATATCCTGATAATTTAACATCAGTCCTTCTATGAAGGAAACTAGTTGTCATCATCAAGTTGAAACAATTTTCTTTTTCTATTTGTTAAACCTTCTGCACTGGCATCCCACTATTTCATTGCAATCTTTTCATGAGGCTTGAGCTGAGATACCATACCAACCAGCCTGCAAACATAACCTAAAATTGAAAATCTCATACAAGTCTCTCGAAACCTTCAGTTTAACTCATTGCAAGTAGGACTTCCACTAGGATAGTGTTCGTCATGTATTTTTCCGTTGGATATTACAGACTTCCTAGTATCATATCATTAAATTTTGGATGATGTATAAAACAGCAACCTTATACCTGAGATCAAGACAAGCAATATTCATGTCTATCATGGAAAACATAGAGGTAGAATGTAATATAATTTCCAAGCTAACAATAGCCTGATAGAAGATTTAAACAAAGTACAGATAAATTATATTACTGAAGAGCATAATTGAGATGCATACAGGTATCCACAAGTTCCACAAGCCTTCTTTCTTTGCTAACTCCTTTAACTTCTCCTCCATAGGGTGAACAGTCCAACGTGATGCAGATTGGGCAAGTTTAACAAATTCTTTTTCCATCGGGTATATGTGTTCTTCCATGAAATTGATTAGTCTGTGCCTCAGCTTCAAAACCTTTTTACCGGGAAAAAACTTGCCCCCATTTGAAATGCCATGCATATCATCCTCATCAACAAATTCTTTTGAATAGTCTTGTACATTTACATCTAGTTATTAAGAGTAAAAGAATCTCAGCTATGTTGGGTATACTAATACACTTGAAAAATAATTAGCATCCAATGAGCACAAAATCATATTTGAGCCAACTTGCATGCAAAGTCCATCACAATTAAATGGTCTACCAACCAGATGGAGGACGTTGAGGAAGCACAGATTTGCGCTCAATAAATTCCCAAGCAACATTTATAAGACCATTTGCAAGTACCTCTGTGTAACGAGCACGCTCACCCCCTGAAGCATTACCCTAGAATGAACAGAAACAAGCCACAAATCTTTAAATCTTAAACTCCCATGATAAAAGCTTCCCTAACAACTTAGATACCTTAATCCATCTGTTATACACTCCTGCATAGATTGAAGCCCCACGAAATAGAGAAAAGGCAACATAGAACTTCCACTCAGCCACAGGCCATCTTCTTCCCTGGCATAAAAAATTTCTGTAGTCAGAGTTTTACATTTTTAAGGAAAACAGGATATAATTCAACCACTATTTCATTGACCACTTCCAGGCCATGAAATGCGTTTGGACAGCACATATTATCTATAGAATAATATGGCAGATGAACAAAGCGCAGAAATATCAGATATATAATAAAAGCAACCCTTGCCAATGTAAATGACTATCTAATACAAAATATGTTTTCCAAAAATAAAACAAAACAGAAAACAAAATGTTATTCAAATTTTCTATTTATAAAATGCTGAGCATTGCCTAGTCTGTATAGAATCAATCTAGAAACCTCTTTATAATTATAGTAATGAGATTAACTAGTAATTCTAGAACATTCTTAATGGCTTTTCCCGCAAGGGTGTGTCTTCAGGAAAGCTGCATGCCCATTACGGATCCTTATCTTAAGATAGCTTCTTTCTAATGGAGTTTCAAAAGAATTACTTTTGAGAGTGAAATGGTTTGTATTTGGCAAAATCATTCAACAAATGCCAGTATCAATAATTGAGAAGCAATTTATGCTTGGTAAATCTTTTGAAAACAGTACTTTTAGTTGTCAAATTACGGAGAAAAAAAAGGCACATAAAAGTTTGACTTTGTAAGAGTTTTGGTAAAAATCATTTAGGGTAGTTATTGCAATTAATTATTTTGAGTGGTAGTATGGTTATCTTAAACTTTTGTTACTGCTTCCAATGAGAAGCTCCCCGTTCAGGCTTCCTTCTCATAGCAGAAAAATTGCATCTACTACCATTCAGATGCAGCTTCTTTTTTTTGCAAAAGTTCAGCAAAACAACTCCAAATCTCACTATAAGTATTTTCCAAAAAATTAAGCAACTTCTTCAGCCCAAGTGACGCAGGCAAACAGGCTTTCCTAGAACAAAGTGTGAATATTTCATAGAAGATGTTTTGTAAAAAAAATAAAATTGAGCAAATATTAGTGTTATGGTACTTACTGCCAGAGAGCAGTATTCAGCTAAATATTCTGCTTGTGTAGGAATTCCTGGAATTCCAAGGACTGCCAGACCTTTATATGTTTTATCATGCCCAAGATCTGCAATATAAGGCTGCCAAGGAAGGAAACCATGAACCAAATTCGCAACTCCATTTTTTTCATGAAAGAAATGAAGATAATATTATTTGCAACATAATGTAGCAAATAACTCTTTAAGCACCAGTCTTGCGTCAGGTTTTATATACTACATACCATACAGCTATATGCAACATCACACATTTGGTTACCAAGGGTTGACAGTTCCCAATCAAGTATACCAATTACTCGATCCTGCAGTAGAAACAAATATGATCAGGTATATCATATAAAATATATATATACATATGATCAGGTATAGAATTCAGGGTTTAAGATGTTGTTGCACTGCTAATCTTGACACTATATAGAGTGAAATTTCTTTCTTTCATCTAACTTTGACCATGACCTGAACAAAAGGAAAATTAACAACATTTTTATTAACTAAAAATTGAAGAAAAGTGAGTATTCATATTATATGCATCATACCTCAGTGGGATGGAATACAAGATTATCAATGCGGAAATCTCCATGGACTAGCCCTGCTGTTGCTCCAGAAGAATCTTCAAGTGGAATATGATGGCAAAGCCAGTCAACCAGTGCAAACATTTTAGGATTACTTGAAGGCTTACCCTCACTGGTGGAAGCAATATATTGTTTAGTCCACCTCTCAACCTAACATTAATAGAGCATCAATAAGTACTATAGAGTTGATAAAAATTAAACTTAATCCTATCCCTCTTTCATTCCAGTACAATTCTGGGGATGGGAACAGAAACTGTAATTTGGAAAAGGGGAAAATGGCCCTGATTACAAGAGTCAAGTGGGTGTTGGGGGAGGGGGGGGGGGGTGTCAACCTTTTAAATAACTCAACAAAAAGCACTTCTGCAAATTCTTTTGTATGTTGTACCGTAATAACTGTTTAATGCAAGCCAATTTGTACTTAACACATTTCAAGGCATAATCTTGACCAAACACAAATAATCATTTTAGATTGAAATCATTTATAACTAATCTACCTGTCTTTTACAATAATTGTTATGCAGCCCATATTTTCCCAGTCCAATGGAGTTAACATCCACAGAATGTAAGGAAGCTAAAGTTTTGGCAGTTTCCCGGTAAATTGCCTTCCTCCTTTCTGGTGCCAAGCCCTAAAAGTAATACATTAACATAATTTAGCGATCAAGCTGATGGTAATTTGGAATTTACAGTGAGAATGTAAGAAATGATAACCAAATCTAATGAACCAACGGAAATTTTAGACAAAAAGATAGAAGATAAAAGACAAATCAACAATCATACCGGCAGCTTGGGGTCAATAAATATGCGTCCCTCCAAATATTCCATGATGTAAAAAGCTGTTCCAGTTACACTTGGATCATCGCAAAAACAGAAAGCTTTAGGAACTGGAACTTGAGTATGAATACCTAACGCCTGGAGAACCTGAGCATGGACAGACAAAAAAGAAACTGCTAATTATTAAACGCAATGATACCATGTCTTACAATTCCCAACAGTGAACAAGACAAGGGACGTAGGAATGTCTTAAATACCATGCGATCTATTCAACCGTATTGTTAGTTTTCTAATTACTGGCATCAACACGAAAGTGATTCCACAATGCAAAAAAGTAGAATTGCAAGGAAACATTAACATAAAGCACGACAAAGTATCAACCCCCCATAAAAAACACCTGAAATTCTCTGTCGATGGCATGAGCTGATGCCAACAATTTTCCCAGAGGTTTCTTCCTTAGTACATAACGCTTCACCGCATCCCCTGAACCCACTTCCAGCAAGTAGGTGGGGTTCGATTGGCCATGCCCAAACTACAGTTTACACGAGAATGAAAAGTCAATCAGCAGGACAATTACCAAATACCAACATAAAAGAAGCAAACCCCAAAACACGAAAACATGAAACATGTGAGGAACCGACCTGGGAGACAATGAAGTGAGAGGGCGATTGAGGGAAGCCTGAGATATTGGCGGCCGCATAGCGAAACAAGGCGCTGAGATTGAACTCCTTAGCCGGGTTCACTTGGTGGAGAAGCTCAGCTGTACTCCTTGCCATATCCGACTTGGAATTTGAGCACAATGGCAGAATCAATGATCGCGTAATCCACCTCACCGGGAAGGGAAAAAGACAGGGTAGCACCTTCATGAAAAAATATTGATAAACAAAGAATGCGAAATTCAATTAATTCAAGTTAAAAATTTAATTTATAGAATTATTAAATTTTTAAATTAAATCTTTAAAAAGAAATATTTTCTGTTGTGGTCCTAAATTGTCTTTTCCTCCACCAGGAATGTAGATAACGAATATGTCACGGAAGTGGAGGAAGAATGGGAACGTCCTGTGATTTTATCGTGGGAAAAAAAAAAAGTCCTCTGTTTTTAACTTTTTATCGAATCCGATTATTTGAATTTGAATTAAGTCATGGGTACTGGTCAGAAAAACGGTACTAACTCCCAAATTCATTATACAACACAAATAACCTTCTAATTTAATTATATAAATTAAAATAGGAGTTCAAATTAATTAATTATTTTATTTTTTAAAAAATTTAATATTTTTTAAAATTATTTTTATTTAATAACTCTTAATACATTAAATAAAAATATTTTTTAAAATATATAATAAATACTATATTATATATTATGCAAAATTCTATATTTATACTAGTAGTATCTTTCAATCTTTGCTCATGTCCATGTGTACGTGGGATTCACTATTTTCTTTTTATTTTTTCTATTTTATTTCATAAAATATTTTAGAGAATACAAATTAGATTTTGTTGCCTTGAAACATAATGGAGAAAATTAATTAAGTTATATATATATGTATATTAAAATTTTTAAATTTTAGAATCATTTTAAAATGATTCAATACAAATAATTTATTACTTGGAATGTAATTAGATATAAATATTTTCGGTGGCAATTAAATGGAGAAAATTAATTTAGTTAGATTTCGGTGGCAACAAGGACAGCCTCTTTATTGACATCACCGGAGGAAAAAATAGATACCTTTAAGGTCCCTTTCAATGCGCTGTCTCTTGAAATTGGAGGCCACGGGACAAATGTGTCAGTCACCGAAAAAAGGACTAATACAAAAAATATTATGATATAAAATTAAATAACTAATTATACAGAAATTAAAAATGATGATTTTTCTCAATAAATTTGTAAAAAAAATATTATTTTTTAATAGTATCCCATTTAATATAATATATTTAAAATTTATTTTTTTTATATTTAACTGTAAATAAGAATAAAATAAAAAAATAAAATTTAATATCTAAAAATTATTGGATAAAACTTATATTTTAAAAAACAACTTTTGAAATAGGCTTATATTTTGGATTTAAATAATAAAGTTATTTTTTCTCATATAAAATATATAATAAATCAAAATATTTATAAATTATAAACAGTATGTCCCATTTTTTTAATTTTATACATATATTTTTTTCAGCAAATTTTAAACACTGGCTTTAAAAAGTTTGATTAGTGAACAATTTTTGGATCCTGTTATAGTAAGTTATTTCTGTTGAATTAGTTAAAAAAGTTCATATCAGCCGACCAGCTTAACGTTAGTGCTACTTGCGTTGCATCCCTTATATGTGAGATTTTTTATGCCAGATTAAAATTTTAAACTAAAATATTTGAAATTATGTATCGATCATTTATTTCGAATATCTGTCCCGTTCGAGAGAGAGAGAGAGAGAGAGAGAGAGCTTGAGTTTTGACAAATGAAACAAACCAATCTGTACTCGAAGCACTTGATATACTCACATCACACTGACACAGAACACACAAGACTCGCTCAACTCAACCCTGCATCTCACTATTCACTGGCTCACGCTTCACGCGGCCTATCATTTCATCTACTATATGTCCAAGCTTCCTAAGTTTGCTTTTTCTTCACACGACTTCAATATCTCCCAATTTCCCAAGTTAATATGTTGTACGTACATATATGGAAGAAGCTGAGGAAATTTCCAGAGACCGTGCTAACTTTTTTCTGTGCTTTAAAGAAGGTCCAATGCTGCTAATCCACATCCACTGCCAGGGGAATTGACTTTATCTGAATAACAGAAACGACAAGGGGTGACGAAACAGCATCAAAGATTCTTGATTTTTCTGAAAAAGCTTTATATTCAGAACAGGTGAAACTATATATATAAGCAAGTGAACTTTCTTATTAATTAACTACGAAGTCTACAACCTTATTGACATATCAAATTAAGCGACTGAAATAGCGCCATTTTAAAATTGGGAGCAATTTTTACTCAACTTTGCAAGGGCGCCGGGGAAGGCCAATGTCAATGCATTGTTTACATTTACATGTATTTCTTAAAACAGACACTGCAGTGATAGAATTCTTTGGAGTTAGTTCACTAGATAGTGAGTGATGTGCCTACTGCCAAATTAAAATAATGATCTCCGAGATGAACAAGGAGTTGATGATGCTCTGAAATAATTTCAATGTAAAGAAAGTACAAGAGAAAAACAAATGTCTCTTTACCGACCGACCAAAATGTCAACTTTATTGGAATATACTCACATGTCTTCTTCACTCTGTTCACCTCCATACATCAACTCCTTAATTGGACCATGCATGTAGAGCAGTAAGCCTCTTTAATTTCTTTGTCCGAGTATGGAAAATATAAGCTCATGTCAGCTCCTGGAGACACAATATTAAACTTGGGATATATAACATCAATACCATGAACAGCTCGATATAATCTTGGAAGAGTGAAGCCTGTGTGGCTCTCATATTGTCCACCATTTTTCTTGCTGAGGCAAAGTAACAGATATCATATGATTGATGAAGCAACCAGCATATTCAAAAAAATTACCATATGTTCAACCCATAAAAAAGGTGCAAAACAATAGTTCATCAACATAAAATGCGTCATGACCACAGAATGAAGATATTTAATGTAACTGAGGATTTCATAAGATATGCATTCAGCAAATTAAGGAAATTGAATGGAACCTTCAAGTACTTAAAATTGATGTTCATCAAGTAAACACTAATACTTGATAGGTAAAAGGGGATATATGTTCAATGGGAGCACCAAACTATCATGAGTAGGGTGGGGATTCTTCCTTCACAGTCACAGGGTGGTTGACACGGAGTTCATGAGGTGCGAGCTGGGGAGGAGGACGTTCACGTTCTGCGGACCGACACTTGATCGACGGCGGAGACGCCGTTAAGGGGCATGAACCATGTGGAGGAACGGAGAGCGTAAGGATAAAACTTCATAGACACTTTTAAAACTTCTGTTCTCTTAATTGTGTTGTTTCTCTGATTCTTTCCCTTAGCTTCAAAGCGGTGTGTTTTTTTTATTTTTTTTGGGTGAAGCAAAGCAGTGGGGTTTTGTTTATACCGGTGGGCGGTGGCATTGGGAAGACCGGCATCCACAGAAGTCTTTTAGCAAATGGGCTCAGGCCCCTGTCCTCGGTGGAAATAAGAATGGCTTCAGTTGGCCCATGGGCTCGTCACAATTTATTTTAACCCATGCTGATGGTAACCCATACAACAATCCAAGCTGACTGTATTTACGTTTTTTCTTGTGCCAACATCGTGATTATGATTTTAATATGTGGCATAATATATATGCGCAAGTCATCAAGTAAAATTCAAAATCAATAGCATGTTGCCGTTGTGGCACCGGAGGAGATCTAAAATCCTTCCTTTGGTGTGGAAGGTCACAAGTTCAAACTTATGGTGTGTGAATTGTACATAAATTGTCCCAATTCAAAATAAAGAAAAAAAGTAAAATTCAAAATCTTGTCACAACCAACAGGCATGTATAATTTGATTCCTCATTTTATTCAAAAAATCGCTATATTTATTATACTCAAAATCATGTTTGTCATATTTATTTTTTTTAAAAAAAGAAAGGGGATGGATTTAAAATTTTTAAACTAAAAAAATCTGTTTATTGATATATTGGTAAGAAAGAAGAAGGGATGGAGGTGCCAACTCTGGAACCGAAAGCATGTTATGGAATGTTACTGAGGACATACCAAAAAAGCCACTACAGAGACCGGCCAACCACAAAGATCCATCCAAAAATATTAAAAATTATAGTGCTTATTAAAGAAGCCTGAATACGCTCATTTCAAATTTCATGCAAATATACAACATTCATTTTAGTGTAATTTCAAAATATCTGAAAAGATAAACGACTGTGGATTGCCTTGAAGTACATGGTCGCAAAGTAAACACAAAGATACCCACTTCCTAGTCTTACTACTGAATTTGTAGCCACAGAGCCCAAAGCGGGAACAGAATATCTCTTTAATTTGTCTGTGCTCTGGATAAAATATCTTTGGGCGACCACAAAATAAATAAATAGCGTACGAGACGAAGGTGCAACCAATATTCGGATGAACTGCACATATACATTTTGATCCCTAGCTAGTTAAAAAGTAATGGGACTTTTACTCCACCTGCTGGTAAATATGGTTTTGATTTGAGTTTGACATCAGATACGTAGCCTTAGTTTATCATGCCACCGTTTAATATTAATTAATGCTTACTTACAGAATACGGACATCAAGAATTTATAGACTGAGGAACTTCGTTGAAAATGCATGGGAACATTTATTTATTTTTTTTATTTTACCAAAGTTGAAAATGACAACATTTTAGTATAAGCTAAATGGCTTATTTATCATATCATTGCGCTTCAAGACTTGGAGAATGCCATGAAGTCTCAAACAACTTTTCCCCGGATGACGAATTAAATTAAAGTATAAATTAATGGTATGATGGGTCCAGACCCAGGCCCATCTAACATGGGTAACAGATCGAATGGATGACGTGGCTAATCCAGCAACCGAATATGTAAACGAACATGTGTACCCAAAACAAAAAAAACCAACATGGAAGATTAGGGAGAATGGACAAATATAGTGCTATATATTTGGTAAAAAGAAAGTGAGTTTTAAAAGAGAGAGAATCAATTTTAATATATTTAATTTCTAATAAAAAATTTATTATTAATTATTAAACACATTGAGTTTTCTAATAAAAGAATTAGAATTGACTACCAAATAAATTAAGGTAGATTTTTTTTTATTTCTTAAAACCTATTTTCTTTTTATCAAATATATTATAAATTCGTTAGCATAACAATGGGAGGGTGTGGATTATTGTGACAACAGACAAGTCTTGTTATTTATTTTTGTGATTTAGTATATTACAACTAATTAATTAAATTAGAGGGTTTGCTAATAAGGATGAAAATAATAGGCCACGTCAGGCCAGATTTTACCTAAATATGTCATACCTACAATGTAGGTCTTAAGTCTGAGTCTGACCTATTAGCCTACATAAGATCATTTTTTAAGGCTTAGACCTAGACCTACGAAAAGCCCGATTTATCCTGACGTCTATTTAAAGGTGTATTAGTTTAGTATGTTTTCAAATAAGCTTGAAGATTACTTACATCACAATTTTAAATCAGCTAAAAAAATACCAATAATCCAACAAGAAGAGACATTTATTCTATTTACTGTATAGAAGAATATATACATGACCAAAAGTAAAACTAAAATAATAAAATCCTACAATACATATAATTTGAACAGATGTTTATGGGGGTTGCTCTTCACATTTACAAATTAATTTTATGGCATCTGAATACTAACGAAGCATTACCTACAAATTAGATATAGCAATAAACGAATTATGTATCAAGATAGCAAAACAGCAAAATATTTTCTTGATCACCATCATTCTGTGGTTGATCACTATCATGATATTTTCTTGCACCCAAAAAATAAAATTTAGAAACACATAAGCACACACACATATATCAAGATAGCAGAACAACAAAATTTATAAAGAAGCATATAGCAGTAAATGAATGCATAGGAATGCAACTGTAAACCGTGGCATGACAGCTAAACTCCATAAAGAAAAAGAACATTCCTTATTCTTGAAATAATGAATCTTTCAGAGAACTAAATGTGAGGAATTTCACATCAATCTTGAAATGAAACAGAAGTGAGAATCTTGACCACCCCAAGTATCTCTTCATGTTCAGTTCAGTGGTTGTAAGAGTGTTAGTGCCATGAAATTGACTTGAACTAGTTGAAACATGCTCATTAGTTTGCTCTCGATAAGAGATTCAATTGTATTGTTGTTATTTGCCGGTAGATAGACTTGACCTACACATATAACATGTATACTTTATTAATAAATTAATAGTTACATGTAGGTGATAAACTACAATTTTTCTAATTTAGAATTAGAAGGAAAAAACTCAACACAATCCACAATTGCAAACTGAAGCAAATTTCGTCTATGTAACCTCCATAGTTTAATTATTATCCAATTCACCAAGCTAGACATCAAAAGAACATGTTTCATTGTTTCTTCAGCTCCTTGTATAAACAAATTGGGAGACAAATATATGTAAAAAATGAAGCACATGAACTCATTATGGAGTTTTGTACATTCACTCACATACACAGTAAATTCTTCCAAAAACAAAAAACAGAAATTAACTACAAAATAGAAATCCGATTTTCTATTGAGTTTGGGATCACATCCTATAATTTTTTTAGGTGAAGAGGCTATCTTCAAATACAACATTTGTTTCTTGTTTCTGCTACAATCCTAAGCAACTCGATATTAACTACAAAACAGCACTACTATATATACTATACACACACACACACACACACACACACACACAAATGGTACATTTATGTTAACAAAATTTGAACAGCTCACTAGCTCAGTTTATGTGAAACAAAATAGAGAGACAAGAGAGTAACAAAATTGCAAGCAATCGTTGAGAAATAGGGCAATAGTGAAACTGAAACAAGAGGTGTCGCAAATACAAGAAACACAATCCAAAATAGAGAGACAAGAGAGTAAGGATCATACTATATCTGGATTGAAGGCTTTGGAAGCTTTGAAGCTCGACCAAAGCAACTCTATTCGAAGATGAGAGAGAGACTACTGCGTGGAATGTTCGAAGACGAGAGAGAGACCAACTAAGAGGAATCGTGGCGCAATACCGATCGATGGAAGATGGAGGAGCAGTACCAGCGGCCAGAAGGGTTCTCTACTTCTTTTTAGGGTTTGTGAGAGTGAGTAAATTGAAAAATGAAAATAGAGGTAGAGGTCGAAGGGTACAGCAGAGTAGTGAAAATAAAATAAAATATTTTATTGTAATAAAAATGAAACTAATTTACATTGTATTGTATATATTTTATAGTTTATTATATATTATTATATATATAATATAAAATTAAAAAAATATATATAAATAGGCATGACTTGACAAGTTTCAAGTAAGTCTATTTAACTGGCTAAATGTATGAGTCTGATCTATCTAATTAAATAGGCCAGACCTTATACATATCAGGCTGTAGGCCCTTGATAGGGGGCTTGGTTTATTCTCACCCTAATCACCAATAAGAGGACCCCAAAAGTAGAATAGTTATCAGCTTTTGTAAGAATTGAAGGCTCGATCTGTATCTGCTTTTTCTTTTTATAAAAACAAAAATTAAAAAAAGAATATTCATAGTATGACCTTGGAGAACAGAAATTCAAACGTTAAGGGGAATGACTCGATTGGATTTGGATTCTCTTCCCACGGGTAAGGATAGTTTTGGACAAGGATTACCATCATAAGGTACGTATTAGTGTGTGTGTGTGTGTGTGTGTGTATATCTTGCGTTGTTGATCATGTAGGACCACCTTAGCCAGAAAAAAAATTCCAACATTACGTGAGCAGAGAGATATGTATATATATATATATATATATATGGATGGTTAATGGGGGATTTTGTGGTGTTGTCACGTGTGCGTGGAGACGACGCTGTAAGGTACACCACACCTTAATTTGCTTGCTCGGATATTTTAATATCGTCCACAGTAATTCATAGCTACAAGGGTAAATCATGACATTTCCATAGTCTTTGTTGTTGTTTTTTAAAAAAATAAATAAATAAAAATTTCCCACCATCTGTCGTGATTAATTGGAGGGGATTGCAGGAAATGTGTGTGCATAAATTAAAATGAAGGTTCTAGGATTTCAGTTGCCGACAAGTATCTAGTTCCATGGGGCTTCCTCATTTTAAAATTCCTTTCTTATCTCTCTCTCACTTCCCTCTACCTTCCCCATGTTTCCCACCACCAAAAGATGAACAGCTTTGACCTTCAACAGCTTATTAATTCATTTGCTTTCTATACATAGTATATTAATTAGCCCATTATTAAGTCTGCATGCGAAAAATACATATATGACTTGCTTTAATTTTTTCTAAAAAAAAATTGATATTCACCTCTTAAATCAAGACTTACAATGCTAGAGTTTTCTAGACAACGGAGATGGTGGGATTAGAAATGTCCATGTACGTACACAGATATTGTTTAATTTTAATTAGCCAGCATAGTTTATCTATGTGCCAAAATTCCTTCATCTGTCACACATGTGTCTTTCGATGGCACTTAAATGGTAGTATGCACCAACAACAATTAAAGATCAAGTGTGGCTATATAATGGGTGACAAAAAGAAATTGTACAGCTTGAATTACATATATATATCATTAGAATTGTTGAATTAGCTAGCCTCAATGAAATGAAATACTCCCCCCTCCCGGTTTTAAATATAAGTAAATTTTGGAGGAAAAAGTTGAAACATAAGAGAATTTAATCCGAAAAATATATAAGAAAAAAAGTATAGATTTTTGTCGTAATAAATGTAATATTTCAAAAAATACCCAGGGTATCCACCGCCACACCCTCGTGGTTAGATTAAATCATTGTGACTGTGAGATTAAGAAAAAAAATGTATTTTAACAATTTTATTCGACAATGATTTATATGCTGTGTATTTCCTGTGAGACATATAGAAAGTAGAAACCCTAATTTCGGATGAAGATAGAACTTTTCCGAATATGGAAGGTTCTCCAAAGACTATATGCATTAATGCCTTCTGGTCTCGGATTTTGTTTTTATATTTAGACACCTTTTCTTTCCATTAGCTTAATGACAAGAATCAAACATGGAATTAGATTCTGCACGCATCTGTTCTTTTTCTTTCTCCACCCTATTTCGATGACATGATTACTAGGAAACAATCGAAGGCATCCTGATTGAGCTGCCTCCTCCATTTAGAATGAATGAAGAATTCGATGTATATATGGATCGGAATATTCTCCTCCTTTTTCTATCTTCATTCCTTAATTAATGGCCGAGTCCACTCAAAAGATAGGAGAATGAAAGCGAAGTACTCCACGTGTTGATTACTAATTCGAAGATGAGGAGAAGGGGATCCTCTCCTCGTCTTTTTCAAATTCCTCCTGCCCCCTCCTCTCATTCGACAGCAATATCAGCTTTCCAAAAGTTCCTCGATCTTCCTCCTCGGCCAATAATGATCAACCTTCAATTCCCCAACATACCCTCCACGATATAAAGTGAGAGCATCTTAAATTATCAATTATGGACTCCATTCTCCTAATCTGGGATTAGAAAAGCAACCAATTAGTAAAGATACTTTCTTTGATTTATGTTATAAGGGGTTTTTAATGAGAATAAAAATATAAATTACAACTAAAAATTAACATAACAGTTTATATTTTGGATTAAATAAAGATTTTAAAAAACCCCTTATGAATTGAAAGTAATTCCTTGGATATTATTGGTCAAGTTCACTTTTCAAGTCTTAAAATACTAAGCACAAAAAGATGTGTGAAAAGTATAATTTTCGGCAAGAAGCAGAATATTTTTGTATGACAAACATCAAGAAATTAAGTGACTAAGGAGTTGGCACATGTCATAGAAAAATGTACTATCTTCAGTCCATATTATGAGAGATTTTTTTTATTCATAATATAAAATGTCATATACTAATTTGTTTTTTACCCATCATTCATTTAATGACTAATCTTGTAACTTGTATTAGAGAAATGTAATAGAGTGGAATAAATAGGATAGAAATGAGATTTTTGGCTTTTTTTTTTTGGAAGTACTCTAAAGATGTAGCATAATTTTCTTAAAATGTGTTAAATTATTAAAAATACCTTATACTCTCTCCTATTCTTTTTATAAGAGTTTTTTAATTAAAATCACGTTAATTAAGGTGAGTAGTTAAAATTAGTTAAAAACATTGAATTTGTTAAAAATTGCTGTAATATTCCTAAAATACCCTTAATAAAAATCATTAATTTCTATCTCATATTAATACTTAAAGAGATAAAGTTAAAAGTATCAAAGGCGTTTTTGGAAATCATACATTAATGTTCATTAAATTTTGAGAAGACTTTTATATTAAGAACTAAAAATATTTCTTAAAACACTCTTATATTAAGAATCGAATGGAGTATAATGGATAGGAGGGAATATGTTCAAATTCCATTATTGATTTGGTAGGTAATTTGTAAGTATATTTGTAAGTAAGCATGTAATAAATTGTAAGGCCCACCTCACTCAAATTTTTCATTAAGAAAAAAAATGTTGCACAAACAGGAAGACAAATCTCTTTTTTATTCTTTGAATCTCAGGATCAATACGAGGATCGCATGCATCCCGGGCATAATTAGTTTAGTTAAAATTTACTCCCTCTAGTCCTTTTTGTTAGTCACATTCTAGAAACTTTTTATGATCCTAAATGTAAATTACATTCTATGAGTTTTTGGAGTATTAATTACTTTGTTTTCAAAAAGTCCTTATTTAATCATGAGAGAAAATGTTGATTGTTTGAATTTATAGTATTTATTAGAGGGTATAAAGATAAAAAATATATTAATTTTAAGATAATTTTAATAATGTAATAAATTTTTTTTTATTTTAATAAATTAGTTAGAAGTAATTTCCTTTAAGGATCGGAGGAAATCGAAGTGATCTCGAAGTGCACGTTGCATCAATGTAGAGTTAATGAACACGGTAGAATTTTTAGTACACACGCGCAGAGATTGCCCAATTAATTGCCTTGTTAAAAAGTTATTATGTGGATATTCTTACAGGTGTTGGAATTGTTATCAAGCTACAACTACTCTATATAAAAGTATTTAAGGCTTCACGCAACTGAGTTGAAACCAAATACACATATTTTTTCTGATTCTTAATATAAGTTATTTTTAAATATTTTATTAAAATTAAGAAAAATTTGTTATATTATTAAAACTATCTTAAAAATAATATAATTTCTATCTTTATCTCCTAATAAATATTATAAAATTAAACAATTTGCTTTCTCTCTCATAATTAAATAAGAGTATTTTTGAAGTAAAGTAATTAATACTTCAGAAACCTATGCAAAATGACTTATATATATAACCATTAAAACCTTCTAGAACGTAACTAATAAAAAGGATTGGAGGGAGTATCTTTATTATTAGCATCACCTATTACCTCCTTGTTATATAAAGTTTCAACAAATAGGAAGCTACAATAAACGGTTAGAATTATTTTTTGTTTTGGTTTATAATATATTATTTAAATATTTCAATAAAATATTGATTCTTTTTTATTGATTCATAATTTCATGCAGAGAGAATATGTGAAAAATAAAAAAAAACTTAATATGAAGACATTTTATAATCAAGTATAATTATATTTTATTATAATTTAAATAATTAAAATTTTTTAAAGATGTGTGCATAATTTTAAAGGCTAAATGTTTGGGAAATGTCACCATTGGGGTGATGGATGCAAGAGTCATTTGAACAGTTGAGATGACAATGAAAATGAGAAGTCATATATATATAGTATTCTAAAAATATAGTAAAAGTGAAAGCAGAATATATAAGAATAAATGAGATCAAATGGAGGCATGGAGATTAAGAATAAGGTACGTGAGGCCCTGAATAATGAATGGGAGACACGTGGAAACATGATTGGGAAGGAATGATATGGGTTTGGATTGCCATTTTGGTGGGACAGAGAAACGGGTGATGTTAGTTGATTCCCATTATTGCTTAAGCATATGGATGTCATTTCAGTAATGCGGTGTCGCCCGCTGCTTCAACCTCCCCACAGACAAACCTTCATTTCTTGTTTGTTAAATTTTCCTCCTCCCCACACTCCTACTATATATACATGCTTTCCAATCACACACAAACCCATCACCCTAAACAATTTCACATTGTTCTGCAACTTAATTTCTATGTGCTTTGCTCTTTCATAGCATTCTCCACATAGTCCTCAATTATTGACTTACCTGACAAATAGTCTTGGTGCTCACTCAAAAACAATAAATATGATGACAAGAAAAATCTACTAATTACAGCTTATATTTAAACAAGCCTTAAAAGAATGGTTGACCAATAAATTCAAATCTGCAAGTACATAAAAAAATATTATGTAGATTTAAAAAATCCGATCCGCAATTATTAACAATGAATAGATATCAATTTGAGTAAAAAGGTTTAAAATGTATCTTGTGAATGGAGAAAATTATTACTTGGAAATTAAGCTTTATGTGGATGTGGCATCCTATTCTTAAAGAAAACATAACCTCTAATTTTTGGAAAAAAAAATCCAATATATATTTGATTTATAAAGAATAATTTAGTCAGATAATTTAAAACTGAAGTAAAGTGTATATATATATATATATAATTTTTTTTAAATAATGAGAGTAATTTACTTTTATTATTTCCGAAAACATAATTTCTTAAGCTTTCTCTAAAGAATATGGGGCAAACATGATTAAAAAAAGTCAATGGGAAAAAAGTTAGAAAGAAAATTAAAGGAAGAAATGCAGAATCTACTAACAGCAAATGTTGAAGTTAAGAGGGGGAAATCAGATATAAATAGAGGTTCATGTGGGCTTATGGTGGATAACAAGTTGGAGGAAAGAGAATTAATTAATTAGGAGGTTGTAGCAGCTAGCACGATAACGAAGGGTAGGGCTTGTAGGACATATAGGGGATTATAAAAAGAATGAGAAGAGGAATAGATCCTCTGGTAGTAGGGAGAGTGATAGGAGATGTATTGGACCCCTTTACCAGGTCGGTATCCATGAGGGTCATCTACCCCAATAACAGAGAGGTCCTCAACAGTCGGGAGTTCAAACCCTCTCAGGTAGTTAACCAGCCCAGGGTCGAAATTGGTGGACATGACCTCCGTACCTTCTACACTCTGGTATACGCATATACACTCATTATATATATCTCCGTTTCTTTTTCGTTTTCATTTTCATTTTCTTGTGTTATTGTCGATACTATTAATATTAATTGGTCCCTGTATGCCAACTCCACACGTGGGAATATTCTCACTTCCATCGTTTTTTCACCGAGCTAGCTACATAGCTTACTTGTTGGTTCCACGTACGTACGTACGTACGGTGGTTAAATGGTTTCTCAGTTTAATTAATTATTAAGTGAAATCATTACACTGTATCATTAATTATGCAGGTAATGGTCGACCCTGATGCACCTAGCCCAAGTGACCCAAACTTACGAGAGTACTTGCATTGGTGAGCCATCACATGATCACTCTCTATTTCTCATCATCATCGTTGTTGTTGTTATCTAATTATCAGTTATCACCTGTTGCATGGCTTACTCTGGCACACATCTGACTCAGAGTCAGACAAAAATGATCAAAGAGTTCCAAGTTCCAAATTTTAAAATTGTTAGAATGTTTTTAGAATCTATAAGATATATACTACTATATATTACTGTTAAAGTAAATTTAATTTGAGGCAATTTAATAAATGATGATCTTTTTCCCCCGCAAAATATATATATATATATATATATACTAAACTGGTAAACATCTAACCATGGAGTTAATTGTTATCCAGGATCCTATAAGCCATTAGTAACTAGTAATTTGTCCAGGATCAGATACAAATACTTAGCCACGAAAATCTTCATTCCTCCTATGGGGGATTAATGAAGATAAAGCTTCTTTATTATTTCAGCTTAAATTGAGTTGGTCAAAATGGTACTTTCTCCATTTTAAAATAATTGTTGTTTTGAAACTATACACACAAATTAAGAAATTAAGTTAATAAATAGCTTAAAAATTAACAAAATTTAATTACATGTTACTTTAATACCTTTATTAATTATGTAGTACTATTCCTTAATGCTTCTTTCCTCTTTCAGCATTATTAAAGAGCAAATTTATGCAAATATAATTAATACACTTTTAAAAATTATAAACTGACAATTGTTTTTAAATAAGAAAAAAATCTCAAAATGATAATTATTTTGAAAAGCAAGGAATATCTGACAATCATATCTTTTCACTTTTTTTTTTGTTGCTAAAGACAATCACTTCTTTTTGACTAACTAAAGGTTCCATATATATATATATATATTAAACATGTAATGTGTACGTTGTTTACTAGTGAAATTTGTTATTTCACGAAAAATAAAAAGGGGAGAGCTGAAAGATAAAGTACAAAGAAAGATAACAATTAATTAGAATGGTGAAAAAATGTACACTAAGAGGAAGGAGTGGCTTCAAATTCTATTTTGGATTAGAGAATTTTATTGACAGATACTTTATAAGGATTTTTATAAGTGTTTCTTGAATCATGAGACTTGAACAATTGAGCTTTAGAGGCAACACATCCAAATTTTTTATTTAGAAAAAAAAACTTTCTTCCCTGATTCTCACATTTGTAGGTGGGGATATGTTGCATGTAGATACGTAAAAGCATTTTCGCTTTCTAAATGTGTATTTTTCTTTTTTGAAATGGATGCCCACAGGTTGGTCACTGATATACCTGCAACTACAGGAGCACACTTCGGTAAGTATACATTATACATAACCTTTGGTTCTAACTTCTAATCTCAACTTTTATGGGGGTGTTTGGTTTGCATTTTTTGTAAATCAAATTATACTTTTTAATCATCATTTTCTCTTTTTTAATCCAAATAGCTTTTCAGTAAACTTTTTTACTTTTATCTAAACTTCATTTTTGTAAACTGTAGTTATTCTAAAAATACTTTTATAAAAAGGCAGACCAAACGGACAAATCATTTTCAAATTAGTATTTGTGTTAAGTGGTATCTGAACTAACTAAAATAGTAAATTAAATTAATTTATTTTTCCGAATTACAAAGGTTTATTTTGTATTATCAAAAAAATCACCTCGTAGTTTGAAATTTTTTGGGCCATCAATTTTAACTTTTTTTTTTCAAGTTCCTGTCTTAAAAATAAATATAAAAGTTCCTTAAACGCTATTTTTATTTTTAAGTTCCGTATGCAGCACGTGGAGGTGTATTCTTGTGAATGAAATTTACATATATGTTTATATAATAAATCATAATGAATGGGATTTTACAGGACAAGAGATCGTGTGCTACGAGGGTCCGCGACCAACGACGGGGATTCATCGTTACGTGTTTGTATTGTTTCAGCAATTGGGAAGGCAAACGGTGTATGCTCCTGGATGGCGTCAAAATTTCAATACCAGAGATTTTGCTGAGCTTTATAATCTTGGATTACCAGTTGCTGCCGTTTACTTTAACAGCCAACGAGAAAGTGGTACTGGTGGAAGGAGAGCTTAATTGCAATTAAACTGATTAATCATCACTCACATTATCTATTATACTTGTTTCCCCTTATGTTTCATAATCATCAATCAAATATATATATATATATATAACAGAGAAAGTGTATCCAGTCACACTATTCACGAACCGTACCGTGAATACTACAACTTATTTTATACTTTGTACAAATACATAGAATCTACTTGGAAAATGACTTCCATAGGTTCGATATATCCATCAAGGTTTCTCAATTATGTATGTTTCTCTTTCTTATAATAAATAAAATCTCCTTTTACAGTTAGCACAGAGTATCAATGCCGAATTTATGATTGAAAGTTTAGCATGTGATCAGACGACTGGCTCTCCAAGTGTTATTAAATGTGAATCTTATAGCATCCGGATTCAGTGTTTGAAGCTACTCCATGCACGGCATGCGTGGAGGAAAAACAGCGTCGTTTTGTAACCTTGTAATCTCAACTATCAAATATTTTGATTGAATCCCATTTTAGTCCCCTTATAATCTCCAATGGCGTCCAATCTAGGTGAGGCTGCTTCCCATATTAAACATTTGCCTGCTTCTTCTTCCAGATGTATCTCATCTCATCTGTGATTCGCAGTGACATGTGAAACTTCTTTCCCGTGACCATCCCATCCCCCTCCTTTCAATATCATTTCCTCTGCCATCATTTTGCCAGACCCACAAATAGGCACAAGCTAAGATGAAGCTCGAAAATGGATGGCTCTCTTTCTACTTAGCTATTACTGTTTGCTTGAGCCTATCATTCTGGTTTTATTTTAATTCAATTCAATTCAATCATTCTACTTGCTAAAAGAATCCTTCCCGTGCAAAGCATGGCAAGGGTAATCTAGTTATGTTTTTAATCAGAATAAAGGAGACCCGCAATATAAACTTTTACCTTTGCTCATTTTCTGAGTTCTAACTCTGAGGTACAGATGAAAAGAGTAACTGAGGAGGTAAGGCGGTGTCGTCATCTGATGACGGATCCATGATTATGAGCTCATTTCAAACAGACTTTAGGAAGCATATGATCCTTTTGTCACAATACACTAGCACTAGATTAGCCTCAAGATTTGGTTTTCTTCAAAATATGATCGTCAATATAAAATATAAAAAATTGTAAGGAGTCACACGGCTTATTTTCAAAATAAGATCATCAAGTAAGGAGTCACCCTTGAACAAAAAATTTCAAGTACAAAAATGTAAAACATGTGAGAATGCATCAAATTTAAAATCATCCCCTGTGGTCTGTAAATAATATTCTATTCAAAGTGCACAATAATCAAATTGAAATTCAAATAATAGTTCAAACCTGACCTCGTATATCATACAAAGGAAACCTATGAATTTCAGGTAATCATGTAAAAAGGCTAGTTGAGGGACAGCCTTTGCAGCCCAGGGGAGCACAGTGATTCAATTTGAATCGATTGGCCACCATAAAATCTCCATAATTCAGACTATCATTTCAAAACTCCCTGTTTTGACTCATTATAGAGACCAAGTCTGGAAGAGATTCGGTGCAGATGATCATATCCCGCAAGCACCCCAGCTCCTGCCACACCAAGAAGCATATTTGCAGTGACTCCACGAAATAGAGCAAAGAAACCCTCCTGTCGCACGATCTCATGAAAAGCATGCAATGCATTACGATACTTATTTGGCTGTCCAGATGTTAACATCATCCTCCGTCGTAGTGTGTCAAAAGGGTAGGCACAAACCCCTGCGAAAGACGTGATGCTCCAACCCAACAAGAAACTAGCAAAAAAATTACCCTGCAGAGAAAGATAAAAAATGGACTGAGGATAGGAATGCAGAAGTATGGCATAAAGGAACTCTATCAGTGCTTTGAATCACTATAAGCAATTAATGGGACAAATTATCAAGAAAGGCATGTAAGAATAGAAGGCTATGGCAAGAAACGTCAGTTACGCTAATAATAAAAACAAATGCCTGAATTTTCAAATTCCCTGACAAGTGAATGTTCAAAGTTGAGTACATTATAACTTCAAAAAATTTTGTTGTGAATATAATGTAAGCACCACGTCTCATGGATAACCCAACCAAAAAGACTTACTCCATTGTAAAAGAAGCTTAAATGTTCATTTTAAGTATTTAACTAGATCATTTCCCTATGGATGCAAGCTAAGAGAACTCTCTTAAAAAGTACATATGCATACCTCATAAGGCCCAACCAAAACAAGAGGTTTCATGGTGTCATAGAGCCCAAAGTACATGCCTCTATACATGGTGATTCCCATTATTGAAACCCCGAATCCCCTGTACAAGCCAACAATTCCATCACTTGACATAGTTTTACGATACACATCAACAAGCCCTTTAAACTGGCGCTGACTGCTGGCGTGGTACTCTAGTGCATCTGTGCCCAATCGTGTACGTGCATAATCTAAATGATACAGAAGCAAGGAAGTAGTTGCTCCTGCAGCACTGCCTGAAGCCACATTTCCAGCAAACCACTTAATGTACCCGTCCTTCTCTTTGGAACGCCCAAAAATGCTTTTGAAGTAACCTTTGAATGCAAAATTGAAAGCCTATAGACCAATTAAGTGTCTGTTCAAACATGGTTCCTAAAATAAACCAATATTAATTGGGTATAGAATAGATTGGAAAGGAACAAGCACAAGTTTACAGATGGCAATTCCCTCTTACTTCAACATAGGATCTATAATTGACAGAGAGTACAAAATTCATGAGCAAAAGGGGTTACAAACTGTTTTTAATGCATATTTCCAGTTGGCGGCTACAAGGGAGTGGGGAAAAATCTACCGGAAGAGGGGGGGGGGTGTTCTTTAACAGCAATCAGAATGTCAGAGAAGTTCATAACTCACTTGTGTTGGGAAATATCGTATAACATTGGCTTGGTTCCCTCTCCAAAAGGCAAACAGACCCTCCTCCCTCAATACCCTCTTGAAGCAATCAGATACACCCAAATATGGTCTCCTGAGTTGTCCTCTCTTTATCATTTCCCCTTGGTTTTGCAATAAAAGCTTAACTCTCTCTATTGGTGCTGCTGCACTCTTAGATATAATAGCTGCTACACCTCCCATCATGAAATCCATTGAGAATCTATCATATTGTGTTGACGTTGCTACCATTTTTTTTTATCTACTCTTTCTGATCCTGGAAGATGTGACCAAAAGTTAATTAACAAACTGAACCATGAACAAAGATAAGTATAATAGACAGATTAAGTTTTGGTAGAAACCGATGTTTAATATCAAAAAGGCTGACTTGGTGATATGTAACAGAATAACTTGCTGCAGAACAGAAGGCATATACTTATGTTTTGAGTGGGAGCATACACTTGTAAGTTGTACACATGTTACCCCACTCAATTTATTCCAAACCGCAAAGATTGGTATGATTAGAATTTGCTTACCATCCAATGAAACCTAGTCTCGTTGTGCAGGTAGGAGAAAAATTCAAGGCTCCCAAACATTTACTTTGGGCATTTATCAAACTCAGGTCTATAAATCTACGTAATTATCCCGCGGAAAAAAAAAATATTGTCAAAGGGAAAATAACCACGACAAAAACTAAAAAAATAAAAATAAAAGATAAGAAGAAAACAGTAGATGGGTGTAAATTCAAGATCACCGAAAATATGCTAGCTGCGTCCCTTCACACCACAACGCAGCATTCAGTGGCAGAGGAAGAGCCCTGCCAAAAATGGATTGACGCCCTCAGGCAGAGCTACCCGACACGTAGCAAATCACTTGCGTTTAGACCTGTTGAAAAAGCTTCATTCCTTCTTCAACTATCTGCAGAACTTTTGAAGATGGTAAAAATCTGACGCAGCAGACACAGCTAACAAAAATTCAAAGGGAAAGAATTAAGAACCAGAAATAGCGAAAATGATTGATCAGTAAAATCTTAAATTTCATGATAAAATAAAACTTCTTGGGGGATGATAATCACGTGGGTTTCTTAGGTAATTTGCGAATTACTATCATTTACCAAACAAATCTTGCCAAAACATGGATATTGACCCCTGGAATTCCTGGCCAAGAAAAAAAATCTGAAATTCAAACCCAAATAAAACCGTGCTTTGAAGCTTTCTGGGTTCGGGAAGTTTTAGAAGTTAAAACGAAGAGGATAAAATACATTAGAATCTTTCGGTATTATAAGTACAGTAAACAAATTTTATGTTGATTGAGGAATAATATTTCACAAAACAAAATTCAAATTTTGAAACGGCATGTCTTGGTAGATGTAGATAAAGAGAGGAATGAATAATAATGAGAATACCTGAGTTGAGTACTGAAAGAGAATGGTGGTTTGTATGGAGGGGGGCTAATCGAGAGGGAGTCGTAGTTTCAAGGGAGACGGTGGGGTATCTTTTCTTGAATGAGCGAAACAGCGAGTACGAGAAAAAAATTGGCGACTCCGTTTATTTAATTATCAGACCAGCGTGCGTTGCTGAGTAGGCGAAGGATTGTTATCAGCCGGAACGTTTATCAGATCGGAAACAACTTAAATACCTTTTTTTTCTTTATAATGGAATGACTAAGATGTGAACTTTTTTTATATATTACTATTGATTTAATGATTAATTATATATTAATAGTATTAATTTTGTTTAATGATAGTTAAAGATTAATCTGTTCGTGATATAAGAATTCAATCACAATACAATATGTTTAAGAAATATAACTATTTACTAATTTTTTTAAACTTTAAAATAATTAAAAGAATTTACATATCAAATTTTAACTAATAACAAGAAACATAGAAATAAAAGTATCTAAGTTTTTTTTTATATTTAGTTAGCCAATGAAACTTTTTTTATGTTGTTAAAGTCTAACAATATTTGTGAGATATGATATTATAATTTAAAACAAGGTATTTATAACAATCATATAAATATTAAATTTAACAACACATATAAGTAACTTAATTTTTTTTAAAAAAAATTAAGTATATGAAATTACAGATGGGCCACATTGGAAAGATATTTGCTAAGAAAAGTTAGGCCGAAGTTTTTTTTTGGTACATATAAAATTGCATAAGTTAAGCTTGTAAAGATATTTGTAAAGAAAAGTTGGGCTGAAGTCCTTTTCTAATTATTGGGCTTGAGCGTGACAGTATTGTTTTTAATTTTCAAAAAACAAAGCTTACTCTGGAGGATAAAATTTCATGTGAAAATTAAGCTTTTAGTCCTTATACTTTCAATCAGTTTTGAAGGTAGTCCTTATACTTTAATCTTTTTTAAATGAATCCCTAAAGTTTAAATAATTTGTGCCATTAATCCCTCAAATTTTACATATTGATATAAGGACTCCTAAATGGCTCTAACACAATTAGTTTTGTTGAGGTGGCCAGTTATATATACAGGATAAGGGTGATGTGAATATATAAGATAAGTGCTAGAGTGAATACTTGATGACACATCACACATAAGATAAGAGTAAAAAGAAGATAATAAAGAAATAAAATTTTTGTGTAAACTTAATTTGGCTCATTATGAGTTTACAATTAGGTTTCCTTCAAATTTCTTCGACGAGAACAAATCAAGATTATAGAGAAAAAAAAAGATGCTATTTAGAGTTACTCATCACAGAACTTCTTACATGAGTTTATTCCCTTTGAAACTCCCTAGATTTTGACTAGATTACATCCATTGCATAAACTAGTTTTTGGCTACCTCAAGCGAATAAATAATGAGTTATCCTGGACATAAATGGATTGGGGGTAATTTGCCTTGTATATAAGTCCAACCACTCCAATTATTTGAAAATAAAAAGAAAATTAATCCGCGGACTCAGAAAACTTTGATCCTCGCATTCACTTGGAACCAAAAATGTTGCAATTACCTCTCATTAACCTTGACAAGTTCTTTATATGTTAAAAGCTCTCAAATATAAATGGTTAGGAAAGGAAGAATTTTTCTGAGTTGGGTCCTACTCTACATTGCCTCCAAACTTTGGTTGTGCTCAATCAAATTATAGATACAGATAGTAATATGCTAACATATACAAGTAATCAAATGAATAATGTTAGGCTTATTATGTATGTGGATTTTCCCAAATAACTTACATAGTTGTTTGACTTGGTAGCAATTGCTTTGTGTTCGATGGATATATATATATATATATATATATATACCTCAAAAGCTTATCAAAAGCTGCGTTGTTTTGAGGCTGAAAAAAAAGCTACATCATTAAGCATATCCACTTAATTTGCAAGTAAATTGTGTCCCAATAGAATTTAGAAGTGATTTCATCTATAAAAAAAAAGTAGTTTCATTCACCAAAAATATAAATGAATGAATAAGTATGCAGGGGATAAAGAAAATGAGTTGGAGGAACAAGTAGAAAGGGAGATGGAAATTAGGAGTCCAACATAGCCATAGAGGTGCAACATGACACACACATCAGTTGCAAATGTTTATGCTCTATAGACCTCTGTTTTTAAAACAGAAAATAGAGGTAATTATACCAGAACTATATACGCATGTATAGTTGGATATTTTAGAGTTCAAAGCAGTTTTTTTTTTCTTTATTTTTGGGCCTAGGAGTTCAAACTGTTGGAAATTAATCTTTTTAAAAGCTTTGGTTTCTTAGCAACTACACTACAAACATCAATCATCATAAAGAGATATGAAACTTATGTGAGAAGTTCCACGATGAGTAATTTGAGTACATTCATAGCTTATTTATTTCTTTATCATCAAGCTTTGTTTTGGTCGAGGAGATCTGAAGGAAATTTGATCAGGAATCATGATAAGTCAACATCGCATTTTTGTTCTCATCTTGTATTTAGTGTCTTTTCAAGTGTCCAGTGTACTAGCTGCATCTATCCACTTCACCTTTCATATATACACATAACTGGCCATATTAGCAAAACTAACAATGTTAATGCCATTTGTAAGTCCTTGTGTCGATATGTAAAATTTGAAGATGACAAACTTTAGGGAGTCATTTAAAAAAATTAAAGCATAGGGACTAAATTCAAAATTGATTGAAAGTATACAGACTAAGGGCCCGTTTGGTTCTCCGTTTTGTAAAATTAAGTTAAGATAAATGAAGTTTGTAAAAATGAAGTTTAGATAAAGTAAGTTTGTTGGAAGTTGTTATGTTTGGATATTCTTTTTGTAAAAGTAAGTTTGACAAAAAATCTGTTTGGATGATAGGGGTTAAAAGTACTTTTAGATGTATAATATAGAGTAAATTTGTTTCTCCTTTTTCAAAACCCACGTTTTGTTAAAGGAAAAGTAACTTTTCCCCTCCTTTTCCAAAACCACAGTTTAACCCACTTTTCATTTTTCAAAAAGTCAGTTTACATTTCATCTGTGTTTGGCCAAACACATCTTTTAGAAAACCATGGTTGAAAACCATGGTTACGTTTTGCAAACGTGGAACCAAACGGGCACTAAAAGGTCTAGTTTCCCAAATTTCATTTATTGCATTTTACAAGTATACCATACCATTAAGTACTATACATAAGGACATGGAGTCTCGTTTGATTTGGTTACTGGAAATTATAGTAATAAAATGGAATGGATTGAAATCGAATGATGGTTATCATGAATATGTTTGGTATAATACTGAAAATGTGGGAAAGAATTTTATTTTTCTTATTTAATCAAATAAAAATAATAGTGAATTAACTAAAATACCCTAAATCCCAACAAAAAAATCCCACTGTCCTTCTCATTCATCTCTTCCCCCTTTTCCTCAATGTTGTTGCTGGCAACACAGCTAAGAAACAATCCCATCCAAATTCAATCCCATAAACCAAATGTAATTTGGGTAAAAACTTGAACTTGCAATTTTTCTAATATGTTGAAATCCCAAAACATGGAATCAAAGACTTATCTTCAATAAAAAAAAAATCAATGGATCATTGGATCTGAGCAACATCAAAAGAGGAGAGGCGGGGCAGTGACCCTTGATCAAAACCACCAATGTCCAATAGCAAGAAGTTGAGAGGCACTAGAGAGTTCTTTTATGAACGAGTTCCAGCAACAATGATTGAACTTGGTCATGAATTCAAGCTTCATATGGTGAGGATAATGATGATTGGAATGAGCTCAGTGTGAACACCCTATTTTGTCCTGATTTTTTTAAAAAAATGTATAAAAAAAAATAAAAAATTATAAATAATAAATAAAATAATTAAAGTCCTTTAACGGGATCTTGGAAAAAAAAGTAAAAGTAACAAAATACGAAAAGCACATAAATAAAATAAAGAAAAATAAACTGAAAATAAATAAAAAAAACCCAACAACCAGAAAAACCAACAAAAAAAAAATAGGGGGAGGGGGAGACATTGGGCTTGAAATGCTGGGCTCAGCATTTCAAGCCCATAATCACTTGAGCCCTAATTAGGGCTCAGGCACACTAGGGCTCAGAGGAGCCAGAAACAGAGAGGGACCGAGGACTGGAGACGCAGACCGAAGGAAAAAGAAGGGAACAGGGAGCAGCAGCTACAGACCGAGAAGGGAAAAAGGAAGCAGAGGGAGCCGTGGGATCCTGAGAAGAGCAGACTGAAAAGAAGGCAGGGAATGGAAGCAGCAGACTGTCACGAAGGAGAAAGCTGCAGAGAGACCAGAACAGAAGGCGTGCACGAAATTGAGAAAAGCAGAGGGACGTGCGCGAAGGAATGGAAAGCAGAGGGAGATGTAAAGGTTGAGCATGAAGAAAGCTGCAATGGAAGCATCCGCGAGAGAAAGGCCGAGGGAGCGAAAACAGAGGAAGGTAGCAGACCGAGGAAAAAATCGAGGAGCCGCAGAGTTGGAGCCGAGACTGAGAAAAGGCAGGCGGCCGCAAAAGAAAAGTTGAGGGAACACGAGGAAAGACAGAGGGAGACGTGCACGAAACTGGAAGAACCGAAGACCACACGCACGGGGACTCCTCTCCTTTCGGCCGCGGAAGCTCTATAAAAGGGAGGGCCAAGCACGAGAACAATGGGAGAGACATAGCCAAGGGAAAGAAAACGCAGAGGAGGCCTGGGGAAGCAACCGGAGAGGGAGCTTGATTCCTAACCAAAAAGCAGAGGGGGGCACGAGATTGACGGGAAAAGACCGAAGAAAGGGATTCGAGGCATAAGACAAAAGCAATTGTCATCAGGGTCAGTTTATTTTGCTGGTTACAACGGGATTATTTTTGGTATGAATTTCATATAGAAATCTGTAGTTTTGCCGCCTGGGTTCTTTGTTGGGTCCTTTATTGATTGAGTTAAGGAATTAATCGCGTGCTGCATTATAGTTTTATCCTGAGCTTTTAGTATGTTGTTGGGATTCTTGCTTGTCATTGAGGAATGTTGTATTAGTTCTGCCGTGAATTCTTGTCTTGATATTTTTGGTGTCACAATTGTCCTGTTTTGAACGGTCAAATTGATTTGAAGTGGGGATTTAGGATCAGTTTGTGGGATTCTTGCATGTCATTGAGGAATGTTGTATTAGTTTTGCTGTGAATTCTTGTCTTGGTATTTTGCTGTCACGATTGTCCTGTTTTGGACGGTCAAATTGATTTGAAATGGGGATTTAAGATCAGTTTGTTTGCTGGAAATTCTTTGCGTTTGCTTCTTGTTCCATTGTTTGCCATTTGATGGTGCCCCTAAACTTCATGCTCGAATGGGTTCAGTTCAAGAAAGCATCGTTGAGTTTGTTACTTTGCTGTGAAAATCCCCTGATTATTATCAGCATATTTTGCCATTCAACGATAAATTGTATAGTGTGCCCAAAAAGTGTGGTTAGGGGATTAGGGGGCAGCTGTTAGGAGCTTGCTCGAATTGAAGGATTGAGCTTCAAACAGTCCCGCGTCTTCCTGGCTGAGAGCTCTTATCCGTGATCTGTTTTCTTATGAACACGTTGTCTTGTGGGTTATACATCAGGGAGTATGTTTGTTTATTCTTTTTCGCGCGGGTTGGGTCTTAGGAAGCTTGATAAATGTTGATGGGCTTCTTTCATGGGCTACGTTGAAAAGGCTATCACAAATTTTTACTCGATTTTGGCCAGTTATGAAACCAATTATTTTGATCTGTTGGGCCTGACATTGAGAAGCCTGTTACGATTTATTATTGTTTTCGCATGGGCCGGACTCTATGACCATATATAGGGGAGCATGAGTCCCAATAGATGTTCATTTTACCAAAATCTTTTCTCATATAGTATAATATAAAAGCTAATAATTGTCTATATAATTACTCCACGTGAGTTTTCGGAACCCAAGCAGGTATTTAAGTTTACCGAGTTATCGCGTGAGATTGCGAATTCACGTAGATATATCAGTTAAAGGACGTTTTTAAGAAAATAATTATATTCCATAAAAAATAAATAAATAAATAAATAAATAAATTATGATATCTTAACAAGTTTTTCTCAATTTTATCTAAAAATATATAATAAAATTTTCATTTGAAAAAATATAGTAGTATTCTCTAAAGTTTTGCTTAAATATACAATAAAATTCTTATACCGCGAGGTTTAAAACTTTTGCAGGTAATTAAGGAACCAATCTATCGGGTATGACTGCGAGTCTACAATGGATGAATTGGTTTTCTTTTTTTAAAAGAAAAATTCTCAAAAGTACAAAATATGTTATTTCAAAAGTTAAAAATCAAATAAAAGTATTTTTAAAAAAAAGAAAAAATAAAAGAAATATTTTCAAGACAAAATAAATAAGAGTAAGTAAGCGGAATTAAATTATCTTTTGCAAATTAAAACACACCAACTCAATCTCAGAAAATCGTTTTGATTGCAAAAAGGTGAATTATTCTCAATCAACTTTCTCTTATTACGAAGTTACACAAAAATTAAAATAAAAAAAAATGTCCACCAACATACACGTATTTCTACCCGAACTACGTGGACTTTGATCCCCATCGCAGGGTACGTAGGCCTCAGGCTCTAATCCTGGATCAAGTCCGCCTTTGTAAATAAATAAATATTGTCTGATTTTATTTGGTATTTTTTTCATTAATTTAATAAATGTTTCTCAATTTATTTTCTCAATTCCTTTTCCTCATTTTCCTTAAATATCCTCAATTCTAATTTAATTTATTGGTCAAGTCCGCCTTTGTAAATAAATAAATATTTTCTGATTTTATTTGGTGTTTTTTCCATTAATTTAATAAATATTTCTCAATTTATTTTCTCAATTCCTTTTCCTCTTTTTCCTTAAATATCCTCAATTCTAATTTAATTTATGGGTTAAGTCCGCCTTTGTAAATAAATAAATATTTTCTTATTTATTTGGTATTTTTTTCTTAATTTAATAAATATTTCTCAATTTATTTTCTCAATTCGTTTTCCTCATTTTGCTTAAATATCCTCAATTCTAGTTTAATTTATTTTCTTTATTTTCAAATTTCCCGAATTTTCTTAATTTTCTTCTTCTCTACCCTTTTTCTCGCATGTGAATGATAAAAGTAAAATCAAAATACATTTTTAAGCCATATTAATTTACATAATCAATGTAAGGTAACCGTTCCTAGAAATGGGTGTTGTGGGGTGCCTAACACCTTCCCCACACACAATCGGCTCCCGAATCCAACTCTGCTTACATAAACCATTCTTTTCCTCTTTAATTCGGTTTCCCAAGATTTTCCCTTAAAATTTTGGTTGCGACTCCTCACAAGTCGGTTTTGCACTCGAAAACTAGATTTGTTCTCTTTTTTTTCCTTTTCATCGCATTTTTCCGGGTGCGACACTCAGGATTGATGATGTCATTGGTGATAGAAGATGATAGTTCAAAATCTTGGAACAATAGGGTTGTCGATGATCACACAGTGGTGTTAGTGGAGTCACCGGTGGTCTCGTTAATAGTTTCAATGGTCTTGTCAGTGGTACCAGTGGTATTAGTGGCAAATGGAAGTGGACGAAAGAGGATGAGAGAAGAACAGGGAAAGGGAATTTTGAAGAAAGGTCAAGAATAAAGATTAATGAGCTTGTTTGGAAAAATGAAGATTGCCAAATTTGTGGCAATCATGATTATCATGGAATTTTGGCAACCAAATGGTCTAAACTTATGTAATCTTCTAGTATTTCATTCAATTCCCTTGGAATGATTGTAACCAAATGAGCCCTGAAATTTTGTTATCTGAAGATGAAAGTGAGTGTGCTTCAAGAAAGACAAATAATTTTGGAATTTTCCACATTTCATGAAATTGAAATATAGATGTTCTGTTTATTTTTATAGTCTTGGAACCACATCACATTTTATAAGGCATAAGTTTAATTAAATCGTTACATGTCCCTATTTCATGACTCTATGTCTATGAGTCTCTATGTAGAACTATGACATGTAACTCTCAACTTCTGATCCTCCCTTATAAACCTCTTTCATCAACTTTTTTTTTTGCTAGAAAAAAAATCATTAAATAAAAAGAAGGAAAAACAATACAAAGAAAAATAAAGGCCCAAAAACATAATCCTACCCGTAGACTTTGACACAACCCCTACCCAACCTAGACACAAAGCACGAACCGACTTAATAGCTACCAACCGCACAAACCCTCCACCAAAAACATGCCAGAAACAACCCCAAACTGAGAAGGAGAAGAAGAACGGACAAGCCACAACCAAAGCAGCAACTGAGAAAATAAGCAAATAAACAAACACCAAACCAAAAGCAAGGAACAACACCGGTCAAGCTAGAACACTGTCAAGATTGAAGATTTTTTAAATGAATAAGTAACATAATATTATATTGATATAATTACAAGTTTCATATTACAATTAATCACATAGAACTTATCAAGATGTGGTGTAATCACCATTATAACATATAATGATAGCATATCAATATATATTATATTAAAATATTTTAATTTAATTAAAATATATATTATATTATTTTATATAAATATTAGTGTATGAAAATCAAACCCGGCCAACCGATTGAATAAGGAACTAGTGTCAAGTTTGACCCGGATGAACAAGGAAATTGGAAGATTCTAGAACTAGTGGGAAGCAGTTGAAAACCGATCAAATTGGCTGTAAATCGGTTAGAATTTTTTTATTTTTTAAGTTTTTAAATATAACCGGTAAGAATCAGTCAAAAACCGGTCAAATTAGCTGTAAACCAGTTGAACCGATTAGAATTTTTTTATTTTTTAAGTTTTTAAAATTAAATAACATTATTTTTAGTACTAATTAGCACTATTTTTGTATAAATATTTTTTCTTTCCATATTATAATATTATATAAGTATTATTATAATACATAATTATTAATAATGATATATTTATTTAACAAATAATATAAAAATATAATATTATTTGACTATTTTGAGTTCAAAATATGATTATGGATAGATATTAATTTATGTAGATTATTAATAATAATAAATTTACTTAATTTTATTACTATCAGTTTAATTATGATTCAACCATGATTGAATCATTAAACTTTGAATCATTGACTGATTCAATAATCAGTTGGTCCTTAATACCTTGATAAAAATATAATTATAATATATATTTATAATATAGTTTAAATATATATTAATTATTATAAATAATATATGGGGAAGGGGGTGAGTGTAATAAATGCACATATATCAATTATCTAAATATCAATCATCATCAATTATCTAAATATAAAAATAAGATGATTTTTCACTGTTCAAAGTACTGTAAAAAATTATCTACTACAAAAAATTCATAAGCAAATGAAATCATCATCAATCAAATCTTCTACACAAATTCAAATTTAAAGTCACAAAAAAAGGGAGGCAAGTTTAGACAGATGTAAATCCGTGTCTTGCAGTAATGAAGAGAGATGGCCAGCGTTCTGAATTGAAAAAAAATGGATGGAAAAATTTCATTGCGGGACCAGTGGGTCCCAAATCAACACAATGCATTTTTTTTGTATGTATTTTATTTTTTTTCCAATTAAAAGATATATAACATATTTACATTCAGAATGGGATCGCACAAATGGAGAGTAAATATTTTAGCTCATATGGTTTCTCCGGCACTCTTCTTCTCAGTCTACAAGCTTGTCTTTTCCGTCATACTATCATGGATTCCCTCCACTTACTGTTTGTTTCAATTTCAAATGCCCGCTCATCTATGTATATAAAAATAAGAACGAGTTATCTCTTCATTTGTGTACATTTGATTGCTAGAATTTTCACTATTGGGCTATCGATTCTCTTCCCATTTCTAGGTTTTTATTGGTTTTCCCATTGCCCTGCTCTCTTTTTTCTTGATCGGCATGGTTATTGTCGATGGATGGAGGTTCATCTGCTACAAAGGGATGTTTATTGGAGACAGTGGGAGGTTCATCGACAACGGAATCAATCTCTCTCATACGGGGGGCGCTGGTGCATCTAAGACTTGAGATCCATCTTCATGATGATTGTGATTTCTATCGAATGCTTAAATTCATGCTTCTCCACCAATATCTTCTTCTTTACACTAAGTTTCCTTCTGCATCTTTTGATTTTGCATGTGCTACTCTTATTTTTCTCATCGGCTCCCTTCACTTTTAGCTTTTGATTTTATTGTGTTCGTGAACGTGACGATCCATGCTACAAAATGAATATTGATGATGAAGTACTTACTATTTGTTTCTGATTTTTATCCTCAGACACTAATTGTCATTTTTTTTCTTGCTTTGCTTTATTCTGTAACGCAACTACACCACCTGTACTTAAACCTACTGAGAAGGCTCCTAAAAATGAATTTTTCAACAAAGGTATATTCTACATTCCATCAGTTATTTGTACCTTTCTCTTGTTTTTGTTATCCTAATAATTAGTGTATTTGAAATGGTTATAGTGATAAAAATATCACATGTGATGATAGTTATAGAATTGAGAATGTCATTAGCTATAGAACATCATGGGGGAAGGGGTCTAATGGATTTGGAGCATTATATCCACAACCTGGAAATTGAGGCTTACAGCTTTGTTTCAAAAGCTTTCATTGCTCAATCAGATCTTTCTTAGTCAAATATCAATTTTAAACATGTTATGCTATAATTTGCCTTTGTATGTCTCTTTACAAGTAAGGTATATGCTCAAAAGTTGTTTGTATCTGTAGGGCAAAGAGGGGCTTATAACTGATCTACAAAAGGAACTAAATATCACGAATGAACAACATGGAGCAATCCTAATTGCAGTCAACTCAGATGAGTCGGTTAAAAGGATAAGGTACTTGTAATGATTTTATGTTAGTACTGATTACTATATCTAGCTTCTACACCATTTGAGATAGTTGATTGTCTAAATTTTTATGATAATATAAAATGTCAATGGTAGCACTACCTTTGACATTTTATGATGCAGGGACCAGAGAACATTGGCATCTCAAGCTAAAAATTGCTTCGAATTCTTTAAAGGGATACATTTGTGAGTATTTTCATTGGTGTAAAAGTTTAGATTTAGATTGGCTTTGTGTATATTTACTTAATCATCTCCCATGTACATGTTGCTCTCTCATCTTCTTTTCTTCTTCTTTTTTCGTTCCCCCTTTTTTCTGTGCTATAATAAATCACTTTCTCATTTTATTTTTCTCATATTGCAGTTATGCTAGATATGGAAGAGTTTGAAGAAGCTAACAATATATTTATGATAGATCCTGTAAGTTGATCATCCATTCCCTGGAGTATGATAATTTAGTATTATAAAAAAAATTATGATGGCAATTGTTATAGTTAGTAGGTATTGTTATGTAGTAAGTTTGTTTAGTAGTGTGTTTTTAAGACTTTTAGAACTACCTTGCAATTTTATAGCTTTCATTTTTTTTTTATACTTTATCACCTGATATCTTGAGGTATTCTGGGTTTGTTACCTGCCTCAAACTAATTTGGACATCGCTATGTAAGACCTTATGACAACTCATGAGTACCGATGGGAAGACCTCTTTGAGGTCTTAATTTTTTTAACGCTGCTACACCCCTCAGGAATTGAAATCTCAACCCTGAGGTTTGCTAGTCAAGCCTCTTACCACTTGACTAAACGTCCATTGGTTATAGCTTTCATTTTATAGTCACAGGTGTTGATTGCTCTTTCAAATTGGAATTTTATTTTACATTGTTGGGAAATTTTCTTGGCTTTAGCTTTCGTATGAATTGTTCACATCCTCTTTTATTTATGTAACTAAAAATATGGCCAGAGAAATAACCTTACTATGAAATAGAATCGAAAATTTGAGTTAAAGTATATGTCCAAATAGATTGAAGCATTAAAAATTCTCAATGGGTTGTATATAGTAGTATGTCATGCTTGACCTTGGGTGCCTTGATTTGATTAGCACATTTTAGACACTATTATATGTCTTGGCTCTCGAGTTTTATACTTGACCCGGAGGATCTTGATTTCAATAGTCTATAGCACTGTGTGGAAATCCTCAGCTAACTTTAGGATATTAGCCATCTTTGCCTCCATTTTAAATATGGTTAGGGAATGTTATTAGAGGGTCAGTGAATAATTTACTTTTATTATTTCTTTTGATGCATATAATAATATAAGATCAAACTTGGATAGTTTTAGCCAATTCTTTACGTTGAAAGTTAGGGTGCTCATGATTTTGTATTAGTTTCACTGATTTTATTTTCTCCAATGTGCTTAAGGAACTTACTCTATTCATTTTCACAGGATCATAAGATAGTTGTATTAGTTTCACTGATTTTTTACAGTAAAGTGATTGAATGAATCACCCTGGCTTTTTTTTTATTGTCATCTTGAATTTTCAGGGGAAGAATCATAATATACCATGAACCTTTGTTTTCTAATCTCCTTGTATGGAAATTGTACAATCAAGAAGTTGGATGGATAATTTTGACTCCTTGCTGCGGTCAACTCGATACTTTTAAGCTTCACCCTTGATGTTTAACTCTAAAGCATGGCTCCCTGGTTTGCTGTAATGGAAACTATTTGTAGCAGTTCACCAACCTCTTAGAGACATTGATAGTTCAAGGAGGCAACAATGTCCTCTTGTGTATTAGGACTAATCCATGTTTGTTATTCATGGTTGATAGTCATTGTAAATTTTTGGGTTAGAACTGAAGTTTTGCCCTCCATTATGGGGTGGACTATGATGGAACAAACATCCTGCTTTTCTTGAAATTGGTGATTATGGAAAGCCCACTATCACTTTTGCAGCAAGTTTTGTGATTGTTTATGAACAGCTCATATTTTAACTGTATTTGAACTAATAACTAAAATTTGGAGATTGGGCTTATAAATACTATAAAGAACTCCTAAAAGTGTTTTCAGTTGATTAGAATTCAAAATTATGAATGGTGTGTCAGATCGGTGTTAATAATAGAACCTAGGCTAAATCTTATAAAAAAGTTCAACATGTTGTTATTGAGCACATGCATCCTTGTATGACCTATAAATATAAAAATTTATAAAAAAGTGCCTATTTTGTTTCTATACTTACAGATGAGGTGCAATTCAAATAAATTCTCTTATTTCTTATATATGCATTTCACGTGATAGTATATATTATTATTTGCTAGGTTCATTTATGACAAGTTATACCTGTTATTATTGTTTAGATTCATGGGAATTTTTTCTTGTCTTTTTTTCATTTTGGTTGAGTGAATAGATTTGGGGTTCATATTCTATTAAAGAATCCAAAGGACGTAACCAATTCCTTTATCATCAATATTATCATCCTCATTATCTTGTAATTATCAGTGTATGATATTTTTTAATATTTATTTATTATGTTGAGAAGCAAAAGCCATATTTGGAACCTGCTACCCATTAGTATTTGGTGATTTTAAATAACCTTTCTTGTCAAGGCATATTGAAACTTTAGTTGAACCATTGGTGCTTAAGTTATGCATATGCTATGTTTGCTCGACCCTTCTCTCTTCTCCTCCACATTATTTGCTATATCTCTGATGTTGTTTTAGAGCTGTTTATTACTAGAGTGGAGTAAAATTTGTTTCTTCTTTTTGCCATGTTGTGCACCTCTGAGTGGTAATAATGATATCTATAAGTTGTTCTATTTATATTCAATAATAGGTCTGTTCTGCTTGACAGAAAGAACTAGGAAGTTCCCCGTTCTTGCATTGCCCTTCCAATATATGCTTAACTCTATGTTCTTTTCTTCCTGGCGTATATTTAATGACTTTCTTTTTGGAAAAATTGTTCCTCAAATTAGTTTCCTCTCATAAGTGTTCTATTATTTCTTACATTTATATTAACTAATGTGGTTTTGTTCCATTGCAGTCTGCTGCTACTGTGGTTTTGTTCCACTGGGTCTAGCTCTAAATTTCTTTGTTTTCTATTATGAGATCAATACACCTGAAAGCTTTGTAGATATTATTTCTTTCACAAATGCTACTTACAGTTATTGTGTTTCATGTGGGATATTGTATTTTTATTCTTCCAGAGCTTGTCATCTTGCAAAGCAAGCTTTTGATAAAGCTTTCTCGGAGCTTGATACCTTGGATGAGGAATCATACAAAGATAGCACATTGATCATGCAGCTTCTTATGGACAACCTTACCTTGTGGACTTCTAACATCCTAGAAGATGGAGGTGATTAATTTGAAAGACTTGGAATTCACTCATTTTTCTCATTCTCTATGGTGCTTTTGTTATCATTTGCTTTTTCATGTGTTCAAGTTACTCGAAAGTGCTTAGCCTGTATATATCTCTTCATGCCTTCAGTTTGAGGAAAAGAATTATGATGGTTTTCTTTTTTAATGGTGACCGCAGTTATTGATTCTTGGATTCTTGAATCGAGGATTGGAAGTCTATTACCATTTATGAAATAAGAAATTCCCCTTTTGTATGCAATGAAAATTGTTTTTGTTTCATTTCAAGTATTTGATTTGACTGTTTCATCATTATATTGGGACTAATTTGTTGCTTCCTCTTGGATATTTAAATTCTTTTCTCAAGAGGCAAAAATTTGGAACCTAGAGATTTAAATTGTTGCATCCGAAATTTTTCTGTAATTATAAATATTTGTTTTCTTTGGTTGTAATATTTCATTATTATTATTATCTTTAGTCTTTATAAATTATATAAAATTGCATATTATTTTTATTTATTGTAGTGGATTATACTAAACAAATTTTAATAAAATAACATATGATGTTTTACATCTCAAGCCTTTACACAAATTTTAATATTGAAAACATTCACAAGAAAACATTCTCGCCCAGGGAGAAAAATCTAGTAATTATATATATTATAAATAATTATATATATTACATATATATAGTATTGTATCTGCATATGTATTACATATAGTAAGCTATGTCAAAAAACATTATTAGATGCATCAATATTGGGAATGGTAGTTCTAAGAACTAGTCTTTTCAAATCCATCCCCTCTAACCACGAATCCATCATATCAACGATAGATTCTGATAAGACTCCCTGCGAAGACCATGTGGAAAGAACCACCACCGAGGTCACTATCAATGGAAGTAGACCAACGGTCAATGGGAACCACTGATTGTCCAAATCCCAAATCTCGACCATCTAATGAAGAGCTTTTCTGCAAAAAGGACTCGCCATAAACCGATCCACCAACCATATCCCTTATTCGCATCAAACATCATCTGGAGGAGATCTCCAACTTCCATCAAACCCTAGGAAATTCATCCATACTGCAAAACCCAAAACACAAAGAAACAAAAAACATCCACGCACACCATAGACATCCTCTCACCCGGTTGAAGCTAGGGAGGGAGGCACTAAGAAGAACAAAGATCTGACTCAAGCCGTAATTTAGACTCTCACAAAAGGAGAAGGTTTAGAGAGAACGGGTCTCTATAACTTCCTTCACCAACTAATTCAAGAGAAAAGTACTTTAGACCATGATTTAAAAAAAAATGATGTGTTTATTCTCTTATTTGTTTATCATAATAATATAATATAATATAATATTATTTAAATATTTTTTAAAGAAAAACTCGATTTATGCTATAATTAGGTTATTTTAAATTAGACATGCTTTTATGAAATTCTTTTGAACTCACATTTTATTATTTAATTATTATATCAAGTCGAACGCCCATCCATTGTGATCAGATTTTTTTTTTTTGCCACCAAATAAAATTCACATGGACAATACTTCTTTGTTTTCTTTACCAACATTATCTGATGTTTTATTATTCTTAAAATCCTTTTGTAATATTATTTTTAAGAATAAATTTTAAAAATAAAAAAATTAATTTAAATAATTATTTTTAAATTTATAATTAAAAAATATTAGATGAGTTTTTTAAAATTTATAAGTTAATTATTAATAAGGTAAGTATTTTTTATTTATTTTTTATTTTTTTTAAAATAAAATTTATAAAATATTTTAAAAATATTTTAAATTTTTTATTTTTTTTATTTTTCAGAATATTTTATAAAAATAGATTTATCAAACAAAATTTTTTATTTTTTTATTTTATAAAAAACCTATTTTAAAAACAGTTGCCATGCAGACCCAGCATACTTTTTTTCTCATATAAATTTCTATAGTTTGCCCCAGAATTATAATTTCGTCGCGAAATTTTGCGTTCACGAGCCGCAAAGTTAAAGCTACCAGTCTAAAACCCCAATTTTCGTGATCGGCAAACCGACTTCAAAACCCTTCTTCGCATTCGTAGAATCTCTAACAACCTCAACACTCTGCTCCTTCGTCTTTCTCACCTCATAATCTGATACACTATGAAAAGAGCGTCGACCCTTGCCTCCTCTGTTCTCACCAGAAC
The DNA here is from genome assembly GCA_026686845.1 of Adenanthera pavonina. Lineage (NCBI taxonomy): Eukaryota > Viridiplantae > Streptophyta > Magnoliopsida > Fabales > Fabaceae > Adenanthera > Adenanthera pavonina. The sequence goes on from JAIVEN010000019.1 coordinate 32,445,049, forward strand.
CCTCGCCCCTGCACATGGCGGACCTGGCATCTCATTTGCCGTTCAACATCGTCTTCTCCAGGCCGCTCTTTATGGTAGCAGCACAGGCAGTACACCCTATGGCCGGCGGTGGTTCACCTCCCTACTAGCTCCATTTACCGCAAGTTCCGCGCATCAGACGTCTCTTGGCGTCGCGGGAGCTCTGATAACGGGAGTCGCAGCTACTTCATACTCTGAACAAGTCTATGCAAAGGAGGCTACACCGCCGGAATTTCTTCCTCAGGACGTTGTGCTCTACCAGTATGAGGCTTGCCCTTTCTGTAATAAAGTTAAAGGTACCTTTTCTTCTACCATGATGTTTGTTCCATTGGAAATTGTCGCTTGAGATGCATATATGCCTGAGAGTGTCAGCGTATTGTTTGCTGCCTATGTGAATCACAATCGATAATTTTGAAGTTCGTGTTGGTTCTATTCCCTGGAAAACGCAATTCCTGATACAAAACTAAAATTCTAAATCACATTTGGATCTTTGCTTCTCTTTCGTTACTTGCATTGTTCATCAAGCCTATAAAAGGTAAGAGTTCTCTCACTTGTTTTATCTCCCTGAAACATCAACTGATTGAAAGGCGGAATTCAATCTACAAAGGTAGCCAATTATCGCTTCTGAGTGAGGTAATCCCCCCTCCAAAGAACAAAATGGAGCAACAAAATATCGCTTTGTCTCGTGTATAACATGAAGTTGTGTTGTGACAATGATAATTATTTTGCTCCCTCACAGCATTCTACTAGTTGCTGATGCTGATATATTGCTTTATCAGCATTCTTGGACTACTTTGATATACCTTACAAAGTTATGGAGGTCAACCCAATCAGTAAGAAAGAAATCAAATGGTCTGATTATAAGAAGGTGCCCATACTGGTGGTAGATGGGGAGCAGCTAAATGACTCATCAGGTTTTTGATATTTTTGACTGGAAGTTAATGGCCAGGTTTCTCATTAATTTATCTCCACCAATGACCTCCATTACTATTTTTCATTAATGTTGCATTGTTATTCCAGCAATAATTAATACGTTGAGCCAGAAGATTCTGTTGAAGGAAAAGGAAGATTCAACCTCAGAGGATGACGAAGAGACAAAATGGCGGCGGTATGACTTTCTTTCTGTTGGACCTGTACATCTTTTCATTGTGTAACAAATGTTAGAGGCTTAATTGACAGCGGCCTTTCTTGGAAGTTTGATTGAATATGCTTATTTCTTTCCTGCTTGATTCTAAGAAAATTTTTGAATATGGGTACATGTATTTTGACCTGACTAATAGGAGTGGCTGAGTGTTTGGAAGAGAAAGCATCCTTTCTTCGTCTGCTTCTTGTTTTTATCTCAATGCAGAGGAATTCAAGAAAAAGTATATCTTCTAATGGCAGTATAAACATTTCATATGTATTCTACATGATCTGTAGACGTTTGATGTTCTATTTAGCATTCATTTAATATATCATTGTTGAAAAAAAAAACAGTAGATATTAAAGCTTTTACTCCCTTTTCTACCTAATGTTGTAAAACCTTAGAATACATTCTAACTGGTAGTTTGATTTGATTAATGCTTTGTCATACTGCAAGTAAATCTACTAAGCTTATTGTTTCTGTTCTTTTGATGTAGGTGGGTTGATAATCACTTAGTGCATGTTTTGTCGCCCAACATATATCGAAATACTTCTGAGGCCCTTGAGTCCTTTGACTATATTACACGTAATGGTAAGATGTTCTAGTCCCTGATGTAAGTTTTTATTTGATGTTGTTAGACTTAGACATGCATCTTATTTTTCATTCATATTTTTTTCCTTCAAGATTTCTGCTGTATGTTGTTGTCAAGGTCATGTTAATGTGCGTAAATTTCCTAGAAACTCTAGGTTGGTTGATAAGTTAAACATTTAGTTTCCAGTTTGAAGAGAGATTTTTATGGGAAACAAACATAGTTTTAGATAAATGTGCCTTTCATAGGGCTTGGATAGGCTTAAAAAGGTGTAGAAGTGGCAGTAAGAGGCAAGACACTTGAATTTGTCTTGTTATCTTGTTATGGGTAGATATTAAAAAGGTGTAGAGGTGGCAGTAAGAGGCAAGACACTTGAATTTGTCTTGTTATCTTGTTATGGGTAGATATTTTAGAGAGAGAGAGAGAGAGAACTAGGTATGTAAACAAGATAATTATGGGTAATTTTGGAACCTTCTATTTAGGAGGGTATTATTGTCCTGGAAAATTGATTTTCTGCTTCTACTTTTGAAGAAAAGATCCAATTTCTTGTCTCTTTTCCATACTAGAAAAATAAATTTTGCTGCCTCTTAAAAGCAATTTATGTCATGGCCAAACAGCCTATAAACCAAAAAAAGAAGGGGGGAGTCTAAAACAGGCTCTAAACTACTGGAGCTTTTATTTCCCTGACACATGGAAAGAGAGGTGCAAGTGCACATGCCTCACACTTCAAGGAAATCATTTGTTTTCTGATTACTCTTTTTTCATTCTAATTACTTTGCACTGCAACCAACTTGTGAATTTCATGCTTGTACATGCTTATTTACAAACTCATTTATATCGCCATGCTCTCTCTAAACTTGAAGATGGGATAGTGACCAGTTATTAAATTTTCACTGAATTTGATGTAGGCAATTTCAGTTTTACAGAAAGAATTACAGTTAAGTACGCTGGAGCTGCAGCTATGTATTTTGTGTCCAAGAATCTGAAGAAGAAATATAACATTACTGATGAACGTGCTGCTCTATATGAGGCAGCAGAAACATGGGTGGATGCTCTAAATGGCCGGGAATACCTTGGTATGTACTTCATTTTTCTTGAAGTTATGTCACCTTTGGAATGGTATGCAATTATACATTGAAATTGCTAGTGTGTGAGTGTGAGCTAAGTTTGTACTGTTAGTTGATTCTTGATAGTCGTGAATTGCATCACTTTATTCACTTGAATGTATGCAAACAAGTCTGCATCTATATGTATGTGAGAGCTACCATTAGCAATTAGAAATTTGAGGTCAGCTCATTGTGGTTTGGGAATTGAGTCATCTCCATTTGATGAACAGTCTTTGCAAGATGGCATTAGTTTGTGCTACTTCTTTATCTTCAACATATATTTATGTTGATGAAAGTTTCAACTTAAAGACAATATTCTGATGAATATAGTGAGAAATGTTATCAGATGTTAAATATTTCATAAGCTTACAAATTACAATCTTTTCCCTCCAAGTTTGCATCAATTTATTTTTATATTATTTTTCTCAGGAGGCTCTAAGCCTAATTTAGCTGACCTGGCTGTCTTCGGGGTGCTGAGACCAATCCGCTATTTGAGGTCAGGCAAAGATATGGTAGAGCACACTCGTATTGGTGCGTGGTATACAAGAATGGAGGATAGTGTTGGATAGTCTTCAAGGATTAAAGCCTAAACTGAAGCTTCTCGAGTTCAGACATTTTTTCCCTTTTATATTGCTATGCTTTCAGGGTTTTGCACCACGTCAAATTTATTTATTAGAAGGAAAGACAGTTGAGTTGAATATCGCTTAAAAAACATATGGAATGTGGTTATAGTTATATAGACACAAAATTTTCCCAAACAATTAATTCTTTCAACAAGCTAATCCATATCTATTATAGCTGCTCTTATTGTTAACCCGTCTTATTGAGCTTATGATAGAATAAAATGATACGGGTTTGGTTGTGATATTCAAATCGGCAGCAGAATTGGACGCTAGCTGGTTATTGTTGTCTGTTATTTGTGATTTTGCTTATGCGTAAAGGCCATACTTTTTTGCACGGTCATCATCACTCGTCATGGATCTAATTTGAATCCACTGTATCCTTAATGATGCAAGGAACACGTGCATAACGAAGGAAAACATTTCATTCTGTCAAGAAAAGCATTGCTTCTTTTTTTCTAAAGACAAAACTTGAATTAGTCTGCCAGAGATGCAAAATACCTCAGTCAAATGCTAAAAGCTCGTCAAGCTGTTCCTCCGTCCATTGAGGAATTGAATTTTTCGGGATTAGGATCTCCCTATTCGAGTCCATTTGGCCTCTTGTCTCCGTTTCTTGATCATGAGTCTCGGATATAATAACAAAGTTTGCTGATGAGCCATTGTTTTTTGCACTACGCACTGGACTGTACCCACCCAGTTTACCCGGGTTTGACTGGTTTTCCATATCAATATCAAGCTCACCGCCAGAGAATACTTCCACATGTTGAGCAATACTAACATCCTCAGCATGGTTGCTTCCTGAATCTTTTTTCGTCCCGATGCTTCCTGAAGCTTTATCATCTCCGTTTTGCTCATCAATAACTTCTATCTCTTTAAACCCTAAATGTAGGGAGAGATTAGGATTAATTCCCTCAGTTCTTTCCTGTAGCAAAGCCAAAGTTTTGTCCGGCGTCGATAATTTTTCATTGCTTTCTGTTACAAAGAAGGCTAATTTATGAGCACATATGTAGTGTGCGAGTGTTAACAGTAAGGCATCGGAATATTAGAACACGTCATCACTAATGGAGAAGGCAAGAAGAGCTAATTAAAAAACATGGTCCAGATTGCTTTCATGAATACCTGTACAAGGAGCAGTGCGTCTTAAAGGTGTAGGATAAAATTCTGATGGAGGTTCACTGCCCTCTAAAAAGATCTGCTCAGCACAAACAGCTTATCAGCGAACGAACAAAAACTTAATAGAGGAATATCTCACATTGATAACGAACCCTCACCATATGCAGATTCACAAACTGAAAAGAAAGGAATAGAAAAATATCTCACTATAGTATTCGAGGCTCGAAGTGATCGAGGATTTGGTGAGGAATCATTCTCAATGATATCACCTCAAATGCAAATGAGTTAATCAAATTTGCTTCCACTACTTTTTAAGGACCTAATTAGACAGGCCTAATCGCAACTTCAAGCCAAGAACCCACGATTCTGAGGCTGTGAGCCTGTGATCCATTATTTTAGTTACTCGTGTAATTTGACTATTAATATTTTTTATCATTTCCCATTCAATCAGGATTCAATCAAACACTGCTTTCCGTCTGTATGAAGTTCTAAACACTGAATGGAGCACATCTGATTATTTTCAACCAATTAGGAGAGAATATAAATCATTTCATGCTAGAAGACCCAGGCCCTAAGCACTCTCGGTTGCTGCCAAGTGTGATCGACAAACGCATCAATCTTCATGGCAGTTTTGTTTCTCCCTCTCATTAAGATGATATGCCTAATTAGAAACATTTCCCTAGTCTTTTGTGCAATTCTTGTTGATTCAACTGCAGCACTGAATGAACTGACAACCTCAGTCATGCTTAAAGGCTCTATTGATGGTCTTTCCATGAAATCAACCAAAGGTCAGATGCATATAATTCCAAATATATTTCAACCATAAGTGGCTTAGAACAGGACAGAGAACGAAACAGGGTGAACCGGTTGAGAAGGGGGAGGGACTAAAGCTTGAGAATGTTTATTGCTGGTATCAATTGAGGTCAGAGTGGATAGTTCAAATGAAATATGGCTTGCAGTAAAAGGTTCTATATTGAATTGGGTTAAGAATGAACATGAAGATGATCCCATACCTTGACTATGTTGCGCAATGTTATATTCAGATAACAAACATAGCGAGTGGGGGAAAACACAGCAACCTGAAATAGTGGACAGGTTAGTTTAACCAAGCAAAATTGGTCATCAGACCCAAGTTGTCACTAGGAAAACGAAACTTAAATTCAACCCAAGACAAGGACTAAGCATTTGTTGAGACAAAATGCTTCTATATTCAAATAGATGAGTAACAGACCTTTTGGAGAACCAATACGGAGCCAACTTTTATATCATTCCCAAATTCTCTTTCAGTGAAGACTTTACGATGTACACTAGCGCCAATTGTACCTGAGGGATCCTGAAATTCAAACGCAGGTGCCTCAGATATTATTATCATGAGAAAGAACCAGTGAGACAAATCACGATTCACAAGTGCATTTTCGGATGCACCGCATTCACAGTTCCAATTGTACCTTTAAGGTCACCATCAAATCTCCAAGACCATTTGGAGAGCACGATTTGATAACGGCAATGACCTGTTTCCAAGCAGTTATATTTAAAATATACTCGTATGAAACTTTCGAAAAATTAAGCCCGGCACTACATTATACAACTGTAAATAGCCTTAGGTCATCTTCAGAATCATTGGCGATACCTGACCTACTCGTTCAATATTAAGATGCTTCTTAATTGAGTCCAGAGGCGTACCAAACGCCATACTATTACGATCAACCATGCCTTAAAAACCGAAAGAAAAAGAAAATTGAAATTAACCAAGCATTGATGAGCCGTGGGATGGCTTTCCGAAATGAGCGATAGTTTGAGAAGATTATAGATTATTTCAAAGGTAAATTAACGGGAAAACGATAAGAACCTTCTCGACGAAGCCAGTCCAAAGCACAGTGCCAGGGATTGGTGTTAAAATCGTGATCATTATCATCGCCATTTTCAACAACCCGCCTTATGAATTCTTGCGTAGGAATGGAGTCCGCGGCATCTTCCAGCAAAACCTGGTGACCTAGAGTTCTGCGCTGCATCGCGGCCTGAACGACACCGGCAGGACCGGGAATGAAGCGATGGGGAAGAGCAGTGGGCTTCGAGCGGGGTAAAAAAAATTGGGAATGGGAAGAGGTAAGGGTTTCATGGGATGAATGAGGATTGAGTTGAAAACTTAGCAGCTGCCGGGAAGCATTGGTCGTGGCGGCGGCATCAGGAGAGGTTTTGGGCGGCGAATCGAGGTGGTGGCGTTTGCAAGGGCGGAGGAAAGAGGAGAGGTCAGAATCGTCGATGTCAAGAGCTTCCCAGGGTTCCATAATATTTCATTTCATCACTTTGTTCCCGTAAGTGATAGTAATCGTAAGATAGTACAAACTGAGAGAGAGGGAGCACAAAACCAAAACAAATCAAAAGAGCAGTTGCAAGCGCGGGAACCCATTGAATTGGACTCTAAGTTGGGATTAGGTGGCCCTTGGGCCTGGGCCTTTTTCGTTTCTTTTATACTCCACCATCCTCTAAATCTAATACCCTAATACTAATACCGGAATACGTATACAGTTATTTACCAAAAAAAAAACCGTATTACAGTAATGCCACGGAGACAAGGTAATGTAACCTATTTATGCTAATGTTATTCATTTTGTTTTGATATTCATTTTATGTAAACTACAAAATTTTCTCATCGTTGCTGGTTTTGTTGCTCTTTTTTCCATCGTTGAATGAATTTCAGGCTGGCCAAAAAAAAAAAAAATTCTGCCGGGATATTTAAAGAAATTAACTTTTAAAAACATATATTTAATATTTATATATATGAAATAAATGTATGACCATATTTATTAATTATATATGTAATACTTTTAATATTATACATATAATAACTAGAGTTAATTTGTTTCTCTGAAGAGAATGGAAGAATCAGAGAAAAGAATCACCGTAGCACAGCGAAAATGAAGAAAAGAAAAAACAAAAAGAGAAGAAAAGAAGAATCTGGAACGCCAAAAAAATGAAAACCCCAAACCTGATTGATCGACCCAATTATTTAGATGGGTTATAAACAGTGAAAACACATCCTGCTTTATGGATATATACTGGCGTTGTATCCCGTGCTAAAGCACTGGAGAAATATTTTGTTTTCAAACAAAATTTTCCTGTGGGTAATGTCCATGAAGAAAAAGAAGGGGATGTAACTGATGAGAGACCGAGAGTCCGAGAGTAGACATAATTGTTTTATTTTCAAGAAATTTTTTTTCATATATTAATTTTTGAAGCACTTTACAATGACTGATTACTGAATCTGGGATTAATTTTGTAATGTTCACATCAAGTAGTACAAATGTTTCATCATAATACGTCCATGTATCACTTTATTAATATCATATTAATTTGTAATTCTATGTCATTATTATTGTTCACCTGTAATTTTATAAAATTCAAAGTAGACATGAATTTAATCTTTTTAGTATATATAAACGCCCAAATTAATCAATTGATTTAAACTTCAAAAGAAAAGCCTTTTTTTGCTGCAAGACTTAAATCATTGAAAGAATTTTTTTTTCCCCACTTTAACATTAGTCTACTAGTTGATGCATGGGAAGAAATTCAAATGGCTCAAATATGTATTGGGAGCCAAAGTAATCAGAAGCATGATAGAAATTTTACTAACTTCTCTTTAACACTGCCAAATAATATACAAGGTAAAAATTAGCCAGAAAAAAAAGGAAATTATTCTGCAATTTGATTCATGTCGTTTTGTTTTAAATTGAGTTTAAATAGCCTTTTTAACGTTACATCTTAATAAGCATATGCAACACAATTTTTATGCCTGCAGCTTGTCACTTGCTCTGAAAATTACCCCGTAGTAGCTGGGGAAGGAACAGACAAAGTTCTTTATTTCAAAAGATTTAGGCAGTGGCAGACACACGAAGAGCTTGGGAGGGGCTGTGGGCCCCCCGCCCCCCGGGACACACAAGAAATAAATAAATAAAACATATATATGTACAATATCTATTAACAATTCCGGTCCCACGAACTCAGTAAGACAGGTTCCGTTATTCAAGACTATAAGTTAAGAGAGTTTACTAGAGATAATCCAGTTACTCCCGAGTAAGACAGCCCCTCCTGGGCATTAAGGACACAATGGACTTTTTATGATCACCCTTCTTATTCTCAATTCTCTTATAGTTTGAACCTTTGATTCAAGTATTACAGAGATGTTACTGAGAAATGGATCTGGTTCTGATTCTTTATGATACTCAAGATCCTCATATAAGGCGAGAGTAGAGCATACTAGAATTTAAGATAGACAGAGCAGAGATATGTTTACCGCAGAATTCTAGAGAGAAGAGATAAGCTTTTAGAAACTGAGCATTCTAATTCACAAAGGAGGATTTCAGAGTAAATTCTACTTATCCCCGGCTTACACACTTAGTCCCCTTATATACTGAGGGGTCTTACAAGCTTTTACAAGTAGATAAACAACTTTTACAGGTGGACTCGTGATTGCTAACTTTTACAGAATTATTTAGACAGGTGGCAGACACACTTTTAATAATTACAGACACTCGTGACAGACAATTATGGCAGACAAGCCGTAGTGGCTGAGTCACCATTTTACAAAAGCACACATGACTGATTGTCGGCATATAACAACAAAATAGACTGTCGGTAACACAACTAGTAGTTTTTACAGATAGGCTCGTGACTGGAGGAGTTATTCATGATGTCAGAGTCTTCTTTTGCCTTTTTCTTCTTCTTCCTCTTTCTCCATTCTTTCCTTTTGAGTTCTTCAAGTATTTCCAGTTCTTCCTCGATGTCAATGTCCTGATCTTGAGGATTTTGTGAGAATTTTGGAGTTTGTGAAAGAAACTCTTGGAGAAACTGGGAGTCAATCTCATACGGATTTTGAGAATCTATGAAAAATGATGGATTTTGTGAGGGATCCTGTTGGCTGGAGAGATCCATCATTGATGTATCTCTGCTGGTAGAGGCTTCTGCTGGAGCTAGGGAAAGTTGAGGCCATTCAAAGGGTATGGCCTGTCCTGTTGTCATGACTTCATCAGGGTCAAAGAATTCTCCAGGAAGTGGGCCGAGAGAAGCGCACACTTGTTCCTTGTGATTACCTGCAAAATTGTTAAGATCTAAAAGAAAATCTCTTAACTCATTAATAACATGATCTTATCAGAGTGGCCAATGTAAGGCAGTTCCCCAAAGATGGGATTGAACAGGGGTACAGAGAAGTCCTCTGTGACCAGTTTGATATGGCCTATGGACAACAAAGAAGGAATAGGCTTTGGTCTTCCAGGAAGGAACATTCCATAAGTCATACTCATTAAAAGTATTATACAGTCTTCCTCTCCAAACAGAAAGAGGGGAGTACCAGGATAGAAAAATGGACAGATTGAAACGTTCATTTTTCTTATTAGTGAGGTAATGGTAAATCTGGTTTGGAGGTAGGGCAAATGCACACGCAAAAAGAGTAGACATAGACCAAACATACCACATAAATTCATGGGTAATAGGACCTTTTATGAACGGGATGGCCAAATAAGGAAGAAGAGGGTCAAAGTATTCTGGTTTTGGAGAAATACCAGTGTTGATAAGGAAAAGATGGAAGTAATAAAACAGAGTTTTCCTAGCAAGGCTGTTTATTTGGGAGATACTGGTAGGGTAATGAGATGGAGGAAAGACCAAGTCATAACTGAGATGGGTAGAGGGAGGAGGATGGTGTTTAGACATCTCTGAAATGGTGAGAATGAACAATGGATTTGGTCTGAGAAGAGTCACTTAGCTGTTCTCTGCAATGGGTCTGGAGAGTAGATCAACAAGAAGGTTGTGTTTTCCTTTGATATGATTGACGGTGAATTTATAGCGTGAAAACCAGTCTTTCCACCGCAACAATTGCTTTTCAGGAGGATTTTCTTCCTTTGCTCAAGGATGGCTCTGGAAAGGACGTGTTATCCATTTCCACAGTAAAATGATTGAAACTAAGATAAAAGCTGAATTTTAATTCCTCTTTTTACCGCTAATATCTCTTTATAAATGGTGTGGTAATGCTTTTCTGCATCTCTAAACTCTCCATTGGCATGGGCACAGTACTACCTTTTTCCATTGTCTTGTTCAATCAAGACAGCACCCCAGTAATCTTCACTAGCATCCGTTTGCAGGATAAGGTCACCTTTATCAGGAATCTTCAAAGGTGGCAGATGCTGGGCAATTTGCTTTAATTTCTTTACAGCTGTGGTTTGCTGTTCTGTCCATGGAGGAGGATTCTTTTTCAGCATTTTTAACAGCTGGCTGGTGTACTGGCTGACATGAGGAATAAAGTCTCTGATATAATTAATTATACTAAGAAAACTTTGGATTTGTTTTGTCGTCAGCTTGTCAGGAAAATCTAGTAATTTGCTGGCAATATGAGGGCTAGGTTGGAAATGTCCTTCCGAAAATATCATGCCCAAAAATTCAATCTGGGCTAAGCCTATTTGACTCTTTGAAGAGGATAGCATGATCCCATAATTTTGGACTATTTGGTAAAACTGGTTCAATAGGTTTCTATGGGTTTCTTCTATTTCAGAATACAGAAGGATATCATCAAGGTAAATGAGGGCCGTATGGAGGATAGGTTCAAAGATTCTGACTATAGCTTTTTGGAATAATGATGGAGCAGGTTTAAGCCCAAAGGGCATAACTCTCCATTGGTATTGAGCATTTGGAATACAAAAAGCTATTTTGTATCTGTCTTGAGGATGAACTCCCAACTGCCAAAATCCCACCTTAAGATCAAATTTTGAAAAAAATTTTGCTCTCTTCAGATGCACAGTTTGAGTGTTGATCTTTGATAAGGGGAATTTATCATCTTGCAAGAAATGATTCAAATGAGTATAATCCACAACAAATCTCTTCTTCTTTCTTTTCTTTTCTGAGTCTTTTTCCACATAGAAGGCATAACAAGCCCACTGAGACTTTGTAGGTTCTATCAATCCCTGTGCTAGGAGATCAGCACATTCTGCTCTTACTAAAATCAAATCTTCAGGAGACATCCCAGGGTGGGATGCTTTAATTGGATTGATGTCTTCGTTCTTCTTAAATGGAAGTTTAACAAAGAAATCTTTATTTTTCCAAAGAGGATGAGGATGCTGAAATTGACTATGATTCTCTGGACATAATGGTAATAGCTTGTCTCTGAGAGGGACATATTCCAAAGAGACTTGCTGGAGTTCGAATAGATTACGTACTAGTTCCCACGGAACAAAGGAAGCTTTAAACTTTATTCCCTTGGGAAGTATCTGCAATCCCTTTGCTTTGTGATAAATATCCATTCCAATCAACAAATCTTTAGTTGGAAGGGTACTTCCAAGAATTCTGGTCCAAACTACACAATTCGAGAAAAACTGAACTCCTATCTTCCTCTTAGAAATGAGGTTGATAGAAAAATATTTCCCATCAGCTAAAGTAAAGCATTCCTGGTGTGGTAACCATTCATCGTCTAGCAAAATCTGAGATTTCATAACACTGCAGCAAGATCTTGTGTCTATAAAACCAATAAAAGGGATAGGTTTGATGTACTTTTCAGTAAGTACTTGTACCTTTGTATTTGGAAGGGGTACTTCTTTAGGAATATGTTTGACCAGATTGATGTTGCATATCTGATGGTGGCAAGGTCGATAGTTAATTAGCTCTTCTTCTTCATCTGAGCTTGAGTTGTCTGACTGAGGAATAACAATGGCTGTATATTCATCTTGGGAGTCATGTTCTTCATAGATTTCTTCAAAGTTTTCATTGGGAGATAAGAGAAACATCTCTTGGAGTTTTTCCAGCATCTTCACTCCTTTTTTGGTTTTGTTTGGACATTGTTTTGCAAAGTAACCTTTTTGACCACAGATATAACATTTGTTTGAAAATCTGCCTATTGGAGAAGATCGTCTCCTGAAAAACTTGAAAGGTTTTTTCTTTCTTCCTGAATAGAACTTTTTCTTCCTAGGATACCAGAAGAAGTGAGACTTTTTTTTTTGAAGGACACGAACAAACAGTCTTATCTTTGCATTTGATCTTTAGATCAGGTATTTTGCAAACTTTGTAGAGTTCGGCTTTTTCTTTGAGAACATTCTTAACAAACTTTTGTTGTTCGCATAGTCTGTCTAATGCTCCTAAAGCCATTTGATAGATTTCTCTGAGTGAGATGTGAGCCAGGTCCCTTTAAAGAGCATTGATTGACTTTTGTAATTCTGGCAAGAGTTCTTTGGGTAATGAGGCTATGAAAACATGCCTGAGATTGATATCATTTGCTCCACCTAACATGTAGTACTTTTCAGACATTCTTTTGAAGTGCCTCTGCAGATCAGCTCGCTCTAATGAACATTTCATCTTGAAATATTCTTGTCGAGCTCTGCGATCTATGATGCCAAAATCACCAATGAATTCTTTATGCAGAATACCTAAGAAAGTAGGGATGTCATGCTGAGCCATTTGTATCTTTTGATATTCACTGAGACTGGTAAACCATTCTCGTAAGTTTCCTGTCATCGTAGACAAGAAATTGGTCAGCATATCATGTCTGTTGGCTTCCGGGTCATTCATCTGCACATCTAACCAGGCACCAAATTGGTGTAATTTTTCTCTCCATCGATGATGAGAAAGATCATCGAAAGTGAAATATGGACCATTTGATGGTTTATGAAAACTTTAATTAACACTGTGAACTGATTCAGTAGGTTCGTCTACTATAGGCTCTCTAAGATGTTCAGTAGTTGAGGCTTCTGGAGGTAGGTCATGGAATTCTTGAGGGTTTATGTCAACCATGAATATAGGAGGTTGTTTTAATGGCAAAGATGATAAAGAAGAATCTAAAGATTCTGAGGTATCTAAAGATTTTGATTCTGACAGGGATAAATCTTTTTCATGGTCAGTGGATGGTTCTGACATAGGTTTGACAGTTGCAATGGATTTGTTTTTGGAAAAATCCATGGGATGTGGTTGTCTTTTTGGTGATGATGGAGGTGTTTGGATCTTTAAGGGTTTTTGTGGAGGTATGTGTTCTAGTGTGTATAAAGTGGATGGAGTCGAGACTTGAATGCTTTGGGAATAGGGTCGTATAGGCTGAGGTTTCTGGGATTGTTGTTTTCTGGCTTTTCTGAGCTGTTGAAAGATAAGGTAATTGACTTGGAAGGGTTCTTTGGTGGTGGTTGGAAATAAGGGTAAGGAGAATACAAGAGGTGGTGTATAGAGTGGAGTATGGTATAATGGATCTTGTCTATGGCTATGGATGGATGACTGTCTGGAAAAGTCTGCCTCAATTCTTTTCAGTTCTTCTTTCACCTGCTTCAGTTCTTATTCCTTTTGAAAGAACAATGGTCCTGTGTACCTGGAATCAATGTATCCCCTAAGCTCTTTATCAAGCTGCTGAGCTTTCTGGGAATAATCAACATAAAGCTTTTTGACCGTTTGGTCTAAAGCATCTAGTCTGGTGGAGAGACCATCTGTCTTGTCATGAACCTGTTCAAGTCTGGTATTAATCCTGTGAAGGACTTTGTTTTGGCTTACTGAGTTTTCAATATGCCAGTTCAGAACTTCTTCTGACTGGGAGATAGGTTTTGGACCTTGAGGTGTCATCTGGTCAGGCTGGACAAAAGGTCGAGAAGTGTATCTGGAGGTTTCATTAATTCTCCTTTCTAGAGGAGGAAAGTCTTCCTCATAAAAAGGACGAATCATGGCGATACAGGGAAGAACCTGTGTAGGCTTTTCTGGTACAGGTTTGATGATTGGCAGGGGAGAAGTGACAGTTGGTCTTTCAGTAATTTCTGGAAACAAACAAGAAGTTAGATCGGAATGACCTAGTTCTTTAAGGAGTTCTTGGAAAGTTTCAGGCTTTGGAGGAGGAGGTTTATGGAAAGCTATCCATTTTTTCTTTCTGGAAAGAGTTTGTTTTGCACCATGATCAGAATCATTGTTGTTGAACGAGTTGATCTGGCGACAAGAGGGTTTCTGTTTAAGGAAGGGAGTCTGTTTAGGATCTGCTGAGGAGTAAAGGTTTCCTTCTGGTCCTATCCAGTTATCCCAATCATAGCATCCACAATCGGGGTCACATTCTTCTGGAGCACTGTCCCACACAAAATGACCATGAACTTTGGAAACAAAGCATGGTTTTGCTCTGGCGTCAACAGAATACACCGGAACTTTCTCTGTGTTTATATGCTAGACTGATAGTTAAAACCTGTCTTGTGAAGGACGATGGAGCTTGTCCTGACCTCTTAAAGGTGGATTTGACTGTTCCATCTTTAAGGCGTTCTAGGATTGGAGCATCAATTGTATGAGCATCTCTTCGAGTGAAATGAAATTCCTTCTCATAATTGTTGATCCATTTCAAAGGCATGATTTATGCAAGTTCATCCTTAGGAATTCTTCTGAGGATCTGGATTACAGAGGTGTCAGACTGGTTGGAAACCATATACAAGGCGTCTGTGGTAGAGTTAGGAAACTCTAAATTGATAGCATGATCTTGGAGCCTGTAGATCATCTGATGGTGTAAAGTAGCCATAGTGGCTCTTTCATCTTGTTCAGCACCATGTATCTGAATTTGTACCTTCAGATGGTATGGCAAAGTTGCATCATCAAGTTTGATGTTAAAGTCCGAGGCTATTGTCATCACAACACTTCCGTTGCTACAAGTGGTGAGAAAAGCACCAATCATAACATTTAAGTAGGACGTGTAGGTGGAATCTAGGACTGCAATTCTAGCAGTGGCTGGGATTCCCTTTCTTCGATGGAAGGTGAGCACAAGTCTGATAGCACCAATATGGATATGAGTATATTCTTGTTGTCTCCATGTGTTGATCAGGAGCTGAGGTATCTCAAGAGTGACATACTGTTCTGTCGTAGTTGCTTCCAGGCCACACTGTTCCAATTTGAAACTGTGGACATACTCTTTCACATGAGGTCTTGGGGTGTGAATAATCCTAGCGATTCTTTGTCGGAAAGATCTCGCATAGGTTCTATCTTGAGAGAAGATGGCATATGGACTGAGCAAGGGTAACTCAGTATTATCAATTCTGACATTTTCTGTGATATGAGTGATTTCTGCAAGGTTATCTATTTTGTTGGACAAGGTTCTTTTTACAGAAGAGGGAAGTCTGTCTAAGAAAAAAGCTGAGGAGAGTTGTACAGAATTTAGGGTAGTGGAGGAAGAGGATTCAGTCATGGTTGTAAAGTCTCTCTCTCTCTCTATTCTTCATTCATAAACATATCATCTTTCCTATCTAAACGATTAGGCTCTGATACCAATTCCGTTGCCGGTGATCCGATTATGTGGCAACGTGTACCTCAAAGCGTATTTTACACCCAGCCTCTCGACTTGGGAAACCACTCTCGTGGCCATGTCAGGGTAAGAGCCAATGCTTCGCCACTATCTTCCTCACACTGTGAGAACCCCTGATCATGGAACTTACACGCTCTGATACCAATTCCATTGCTGGTGATCCAATTTTGTGGCAGCAACATGTACTTTAGAGCGTATTTTACACCCAGCCTTTCGACTTGGGAAACCACTCTCGTAGCCATGTCAAGGTAAGAGCCAATACTTTGCCACTATCTTCCTTAAGAATTAAAATATAAAATTTATATATAAATGTATTAAAAATATAAATTTTTAATATATTTTTTAAAATTTTTCTTAAAATTAATATATTACATATATGGCTTCACTTTATATATATTTTGAAAAATTAATGTAAAAATTTATCATTTCACTTTATATATATATATATACATAATTTATCA
Source organism: Adenanthera pavonina (assembly GCA_026686845.1). Lineage (NCBI taxonomy): Eukaryota > Viridiplantae > Streptophyta > Magnoliopsida > Fabales > Fabaceae > Adenanthera > Adenanthera pavonina. Next base: position 32,461,357 of record JAIVEN010000019.1, read on the forward strand.
TTTCATATTTTTTTAAGTTATAAGAATATTTTAAAACATTAATTATAATAAATATTAAAAAATCAAATTAATAATATAAAAGATATATTATTTGTCAAAAATTTTGACCCTCCATAATGGTTAGGCTGCGTCCCTGGATTCAGGTAATATGCTCAGAAGGAAGCCAAACAAACCACATCCCCTAAAAAGTTACTTCATTCATTTATCCTTATTCAGAAACAAAATAATAGGCCGAACACAAGAGGCTCGACAGCCATTAGTTTGATAAGAATGTTGCAGATGTATACCTGAGATTTAAGAGAATATACAAACATTTTCAGAATTAATGTTATTAAAAATTTAGCACAGGATGGGTTTTTAACGTCAAGAAATGTAATATATGTGTAAATTCAATCTAACATGTAATTATTACAAAGACATCTAAGAGAAACATGTCATAATTGAGCTGAGTAGTAACTTTTAGTTTCATCTGAATTTGTTGTATATATTTGCAGATGTTAGTTTTATGTCGGTTATGATTAGTTTGTTATTGATACCTACAGTTAATGTTACCATCAATAAATAATGTCATATTATAATCTTACTCTATTCTTGCACGAAAAGTGTGCTATTCCATCTATGCTTTGCATCATTAATTAATTACTATCACACTTGAAAAAACTTTCAATATTTTTCATCTGCAGGTAACATTACAGAAACAGTTTCAGGAAAAAGGAAAAAGGCTTTGAGATTAAGCATAGTGTGAAAGGGTAAAAATAGAACCGTTGAGGGAAATCATGAAGTTGTCCACGAAAATAAGTTGAGAGTAAAGAATACTTGTTTGACAGATGACTCATATTAATTTTAAATTTTGACAACGTATGATCAGAGAATTGATTAAATCAAGTAAATTCAAAGAAAAAAAAAATCCAAGTTTACCATGTTAACAACATCACAGTAGATGGTATAATAAAAATATCTGTAGAAAGGTAAAAGATAGTATTGTAATACAGGAATCACTGTAAGAATTGCACATCAATTTTCTGGCAGCATGAAAACTAATGCTGCCATTTTCCATTTAGCATGGATGTTAGCATTATGCAGATAAAGCAGTGCATATACTGTGAAGTGTAAACAGCTTGCATTTTTTCTTTACTAAGGTGGTTTACTGGAAAATTCATGGCAAGCCACCAAATTGGAAGCCAAAATCAAGAGATGAGAAGTATGAGTTAATGGTGAATGATGAAGAATACCACTAGCACTGCTAGGATGCTGGAAATTATGCCTACTTTAATTAGTTTTTTTAAAAAAAAAACTATTTTAGTTATTTTGTTTTAATGAAGGCTTATTTGTTTTCCAATTTTGTATAAAGCTTCTACATATTAGGATTAACTGTGTAGTGTTTAGATTAGGTTAGTTATCATATGTTAGAAAGTACCATTTTCAGTTGGACCTGCAAGTCAGTCTGCTTAATATTTTTTATCAATGTTATATTGCTTCCATTTAAGAAAATAAGTTCAAAGAAAAATTAAATCCTGAGTTTCTACATTATCTTTCTAATGCTAACCCTTAAAAAGTCAATTTGCATATACATCAATTTGCCATATACATTTAACACAAAAAAGCCAAAGCACATCTAAAATACGTATTTGTCACCTATCAAGACCATAGTGAAACATTTTGATAGATGGCTTTACAGGTTCACTGGTTTCATCAAAAAAGTCTTTTTTGAAGAAAATCACTAGCACCCTTTTCCAGTAGTTTACCATGTCATTTGGACGAACATGAAAAATACATAAAAGATTGTATCTAAATTTTGCCATTTGTCAGGTCCAAGGATAAAAAAATTCCATATAGGAACCATACCTACTAATAGGTCTATAGACTTGTGGATGCTTGTCAGCATCAGCAACTGACTCAGCAAATTCTTGAGTTGCCTGACAACCTACCCAATGATCCCATTTTTTTTTACATCCGTGAAACAACCATTAGGACCTTCTCTTTCCATCCACTTAAAAAGCCTTTGGAGCTCAATAACAGCCATATCAAGTTGACCATATTCTCCCTCTAAATACTCTTTTTCCCCGTCTTTCCAAGGTTCTACCGGTAGGGACATGGGAGCATAACCCATAATAATACTATTCTTTAACTTCAAATTAGCGTCTTAGAGAATCAAATTATTGTCATTTTCAGAGATTACAACATTTAATGAAAACTGAAGGTAGGAGAACTTCCTTTCAAGGGAAACTCCATACCATTCTCTCTATCAGATCTGGAACGAGATTGGACAGCATTGCTAACGCTAAAATTTTGCCAACTTTATCAATTTTCTCACTCTTTTTTTTTATATTATTGAATACTGAATTCAGAGACAACTAGTCCGCCAACATAATTGTATTTTTCCGTCTTATTCCAATAATTTTCTTCTCTTATCAAATAGAAGAAGGTAGAAGCAAACCAGCAAGTAAGCACTTTCAGTCTCAAGGTCATTCAAAACAGCTTCTCACTCTTATTTTAAAGTAGTCATCTCATCTGCAACAGCAGACTCCACCTACAGACAAGTGAAAATATGCAAATCAGAAGTCAAAACAAAAAGACCCATAAGGTGATAGATAAGAGGAGAAACTAACATCATCCCCTTGAAGAGTTTGACCTAGCTGAGCTTAACCTCAATCTCTACTTTGGTAAGAGACTCATCCTCAAGAGCTTCTTGAGCCTTTGTAACGTTACTCTCTAACTTTTAACAACCGAGCAATTAAACTTTCTATCTCTTCCTCAGTCAAAGGTTCCAACATAAATAACATGAACTTTGGAAAATAAAGCATGGTTAAGGCTTCAAAGCATTAACATTAGGTAAGCAAATTTCCCATTAAGGATGTAGAAGAGAAAACATTTTTATCATCAAAATGCTGACATAAAAGTAAGCGAGAAAGAAAACATCCACAAGCTTCACCTCAAGATGAGTTGTTATAGTTTTGTCCAGTATCAATTTCACAAGACCGCTATTGCTTAACAACTTTTTTTAAAAAAAAATAAATACGCCCTGCACATCTTTTTCTTTTTGTCCAACATAGATATCTTAATCATAGCAAATCTATTGACAACCAATGTCCATAATAACCTATAGTTCCAAGCATTCCCAATAATCTATCAAATTGGCATACAAAAAGGGGCTTATACCATCCATCCATCCACATGCGCACACATTCCTAAAATCAGAATTTTTAAGAACCAATATTATCCCTTGTTAAGCCATAATTTTTTCTGCAAATTCTTGACTAGCATTAAAATTCACTAATGCAAGTCAAGTTACATATATACCATTAAAATGAAAAGTAAAGGCTGTGACTATGATTGTAACAGATGTAAACAGATCAAAGAAAGAGGTCTGCTGGCCCAAATGTGGAATCAATATTGGAGAATGTCTTTTGCCTACAAAGATAGCAGCTATTGCCATCACAGAACATATGCCAACAAATGCTATCGCAAGAAGAGTGGATATTACAGAACTAAATTTTAAAGACTCTAGTAAACACCAGCCAACATGACATAGAAAGTAGAACCTTGTGAGGGTTAATGCCACAGACTCCAGTTTGAAAAAAAATACAAGAAAGCATGTGATGCTCTCAAATCTCATCTTAGGCCATGATTTTCAACCCAAGGGTGATGATTAAATGTACTAATCTACTCTTTTGTACAAAACCAATGGAAGTATAACACGAACTAAGGTGACGAGCAGAGCAAATTCACGAGTTCTACTAGTGAATTCCAAACCACTCTTGCAAAATGCCCAAGTTCTCTTCACTTTTTCCAGAAATCACATCTCCAGTTTAGTACATCAAATATTAATTTAACATCAAGATCTGTTAATTAATCTGGCAAAATTTTAATTCTCTATAAAAAGAAACTTTTCAAGTAAAGAAAACTTTAAACAACCAAAATTAACATTTCAAAAATAGATGACTCAAATTATGTATTGAATCCTATAACAATTTTGCCTCCGAAACTTGGAGACATGCATCAAGCAATACACACGCACGTAACATATCATGCACAACACAAGAAAAGAAGGACATATTTAATATGTATTTTTATAAACTGACAATAGAGCAATGATATGCTACAAAATTTCGATTAATGGACAACAATTTACCTGTGTCTTATTTAAATAATTCCTCTTGTGGGCGGGAAATAAGAAGATATAGATTTAATTAAACTGTCATGGCCACGCAAGCACCCATGTTATCAAACACTATCATGGACCTTGAATTAAACAAATATTAGATTGATTGCTATCCAAAAATGAAAAGCAAATGATTCATTGTCAAAAATAATGTTAAACTTTAAATTAATACAATGTTGTCCCCAATTCCTAGGCATTTAGATTAGATTCTATTCAACAATTTTCTATTGTCAAATCCAATGGTCCGTATTACATCTATAGAACCCATATATAGGATTATATAATCTCAAGTTCTAAGTGTCTATGCTATATAGCTTTAGAATCGACAAACTCATTTATGATTTTTAGTTTAGACTTCAAAGTGATTGGATCAAATTTGGGGTCTCTGGACATCATGTATAAAAGGAGTTAATAATAGACCTTAGTTGTTAGTTCATGAACACCTTTGGCTTCGCAGCTCATTTGCCACGGAAGCATGCGAAGTTCATGGGCCTGCATAAACTGGAAGCTCTTCTTAATGCTCTTTCCTTTGATGCCTACCTGAATTCGAAGGGGAAAAAAAAACACTTTCAAAAGCATCAGCACTATCCTGCAATGCTGTTGCAATAGCAGCTAGCAAGGCAGAAGATCCAATTCCCTAAAACTAGGTTCAGCTAACATGCTAGGATCAAGCACTTCCATTTAGCAATGTAATATTGGGTAAGTGCATTCTTACCATCAAGTACATTATTAAGCACCCCATAATTGGTAATTATGACCAGAATTTGCGTGGCTACTGCTCCTGCTGACCCGAACGCCTCACTCATTACGCCGGAGTACGATGTGGTCTCTCCCAAATCCGTAAACCTCAACAGAAAATCCACAGACACTTCTGCCAGCATACTAATGATCAAAAGCATCCAGAAAGTCGGAATCACACCCACCACCTTCAAAGTCATAAAAAACTGGACAGAGAAACTTCCTAATATCGAAAGAGGGAGTCAAAATCGATCAACAAGATGAGATTTGCAGTTGAGAAATGACAAGGAAAAAAATAGAGGTTAACTATAGATAAATTTCAATGGTCAGTGTATTTGGTGTTGAGATGCATTTTAGAAGTTGTCTTAAGTTTCCGCTAATGACAAAAAGAGTATAATAGTACATTTCAAGAATAAGCTTTCACAACTTTATTTATTTGGATTTTTTTGGATCCCTCTCAATAGCACCATCTCCAATAAAATTAGGAAATCCAAAAGTAGTTAACCTAGAACCTTGCTCATTAATTGAGCCCAACCATACTCTCTACAAGACAATAACTTGGTCTATTGCCATTGACAGCATGAGCTCTATCACACTGGAGCACCCAAAGCTTAACTTCCTACAATCAAAAGCAATAGATTATTAATCTGAAGAATGTTTAAAAAAAAAAACTATTGGTCACAAATAAAATCATACGTTTGTTCCATGTAGAAGCCCAATATCTTCAGGAACATGAATTACGCAATTTTTCAACAGTGAATTTCAAAACTAAACAAAGATGGCATGCTACGTTTGGAACAGACATATCATTTCGATCAGTAATGAATAAATAGTGAACGATCAATTATTTAGCTATATATTAATTTAATTAATGGTGAATTATCATGACTTGTTTTATTGTTGAGACCCCATGCATCAGTATTTATTGGAAAGAAAAAACTTACGATTTTATTATTTTATAACACTATAATTCTAGTGCTAAATATTAATTAGTTATGTTAGTAAAAATTGATTAGTTGAGTGCTAATTAGAGTGATATTGTTAAAACATACATGAAGATTAAAAAGTGAATTAGTTAAGTTTCCATTATAGAAATAGGTTAAAAAAATATTTCAATTGAGGTGTTCTATTAAAGTCATAAAGGGGAAAAATAAGTATTCTATTTAACATTACATTAATAAAAAGTTAAATCATCTACGTGTAAGAAAAGTGAAATTGTGTACTCTATAATGCACTTTTGAGGGATTCCAATATGCCTAGCTAGGCACTTAAAAGTGTCATATCTATAGTCTTCCAAACCGAAATACTATACTTTCTGAAGAATACTGGCTTGGATTTTACTTCCCCAATAAGCAAAAAATGAAACGAGATATCTGTCAACTATCGTACAATTAAAAAGTGAGTGTGTGAGAGTGTGTGTTGTAGAATAAAGTCATTTGTATCAATGCCGTCAAGATCCCCTATAAATTGGTGGAAGACTATATTTATAGTCTTCCCAAACTTACTACATCAGAAAGAGAAAATCATAATGCCTTTTACAATTCTGCTCTATGTAAGGGCCAAGATGTCATTTTATCATACAAACTCTAGCAAATTGTGGCAAAGTGGATAGCAAGGAACAAGATATTTTCTTGTTAACCTTCAAAATAAAAAACCTACCCACCAATATTGAAGAAGGCAATGATTTCACCAAAAGCGATATGAGCTAGCTGCAAAAACCATCAATTCAAAAGGATAGCTATAAACAAATCAACTAAAAGTTTATAGTTATGGGAATAAAACATTATCTGTAACCCGTTCAAAAAATCATAAAACACAACAAAAGGAAAAATCATTAAGAGAATATACAAGAATTCGTATTACTTCCTCCCTCTTCCACGCTAGAAGATTATGCACAACAGCCATCTTCAAGAAATCCCATATATTGAGAGAAATATTTCCAAGAGTCATATCTCATCAAAGTTTAGAGGGAATTTTTTTTTTAATGGTTGGCCATTACTGAAATATGATAGAATCAGTGGCCAAAAAAAAAAATATGATGGAATCATAAACTTACAAAGCTTTTCCTGTCAGACAAGTTAGCTTCTAAGGGAGGGCGGTAACTTATATTAAGAAGAGGACATTTCCAATAGATCCACCATAAAGCATTTAGTAGATAATCACGAAAGGTGCAATAACATACATCATATTTAAATAGAAAAGAAATTATACTACAAGTATACTATATTGCCTAATGTAGGTTTGTCACTTGATTCCTTCCATGGAAACTTAATCTTTGGCTTAACAAAAAACTAAGAGCAGATGCAACCAACTTCTCTACCCGCAAATTAAAAAATTTAAATCACTCAAGTTTATGATGTGAAAATTCAAATTAAAAAATAATTAATAACACACATCTAAATAGCCCATTGAGATTTGCTTTGCATGATAAGCAGCAACATGCTACTTTTTCGTACCACTAACTGCATCATGATGCTGAGCAATTGCCAAAGCATCTGTTAATCCACCAGTATTTGGCCCTGATTTACTCCTTCCTTTAAAAACTTCGAGTTGTCTCACCGCCTAGAAGCCAATATAGAAAGCAATAGATGTTCCCCAAAGGACAAAAATTGATTGAGAGCTCATAAGGGCATAACAAATCACTCGAGAAAGTAAAAGAAGCCTGAGACTGTACCTAATAGTAACCACTCATCACTCTGACATAACCTTTTAAACCTGACCTACTTGTAAAGTAGCCAGTTCATATGCATTCGGATGAACAGCATGCCTAAAATTTTGTGTCATATCCAAAATTGAGCCCACTAAAGTTTAAATCTAACAATAAAAAACCTAAGATAACCTAGGGAAGAAATCATCCAATTTTAGAGGCAGTTGCTCATTTGTTTCATATTTTCAGCAGTATTGATAGATGCCATTGAATATTATGCATTGACACGCCCATCTTGAGAGTATGCCCCAAAGAAGCACAATACTCATAAGTCAAAAGAAAGAGCTAAACCTCGAGAGTCAAAAGAAAGAGCACAATATTTCGCAGAAGCAGTCATATATGATTAAGAGATTCTATACAATAACGACAAAGCAACATGGAAGTCATTTAAGAAAAGTATCATAATTCCCCACCACAATACATTCATTTAATTAAATATATAGTTCTAGGAAATGTTGAATATGATGAAAATCAGCATAGATATATTCTATATGGTTAACAAAGACACACCTTTGCACCAAGCATATAAGCCTGAACTTTAGAATGGTCAAAAGGATCAATCTGCCAACCAACTCTTGGAATCTTATTGATTAAATTACTCTTTGATGAATTGATACCACAAAGTTGTCTGATCCATTAGATCAATATAATGCAGGGAGGCCTCATCATGCATACACACACCCCAATTTCTAAAAAAGCCAACCAAACAAAAGAAAGGCAGAAAGCAAGCCTAGTATTAATCATCAACCCATGAATAATTGAAGAAAGTTTATATTCTAAAAAGAGACTGTAGAATAATTAGTAGCTACTAACAATAGAAATAAGGCATAAGATAATTACATGAATTCCAGCTGACCCAAGTTGGCAAGCTCCTTCACCTTTGTTTTTACAGCTTTACTTTGTTGTCTTCACCATCCCAGGAAAAATGCCTGAAAACGAAATTACAACATTATTGAGCCAAATTTACAGCATTATACTCAAGTTTCATTACTGATGAAATGAAGCCATAATATTCCTGATACAAATAAATGATAAAGACTTCTCCCAAAATATGAGCAATTCAAAGAAGAACAAGCAAGACTTCTCCCATGCATATTATTTATTCACCTTGAAAGACCAAAAAAAGTTGAAAAGCCATTAAAAAAGAAAGTGGTTCATATCATGAGAAGAAAACTAACTATTACTTTAATGATGGCTATCACTTCAATCACAATAAGGACCAGTAATGACATAATGCACTTGTCAGTGACAAAGGGAGATATTAGGGAGTACATGAACACTAAAAGAATATGGCCAAAGTGATTTAATTACTCAATCAAGCATTATATGCTAATAAATGGAGAATTTTTGTTCCCTTTTTGTGATAGCACATTCATTTTGCTATAGAAAAATAGCAAATTCAATATGGGAAAATGTTTCAAGCCCAAAAAAAAGTGGAAATGCCATAATCTCATATGAAATCCGTTAACTCAACTACCTGTAGTGACTTTGAGTAGAAAATGTACCATCTGTCATAAGTAGAAAGTTTAGTCACAAACAAAAGATCCAGTAGCCTTTTAGGAACTTTTCCAACCTCATTATTGATCATCTTTCCTAAACATATCCATCATAATATCTAAAGAGAGTCAACACAATGCAAATCAGGTCGAATAAGTTAATCCAGCCAATGAACAAATGGGTGTTAGCCAACACAAGATATTGGACATAGGAAAATTTGTGGTATACTGAACATGAAAGGAAATTAAATACAAGAGCAGTATTCAGCCGCTAGACATCTTTAAAGAAAAATAAAAAAAATAAAAGGTTTATCTAACATCCCCATGTTTGTACAATATACAAAATATGCTTACTTGCTAAACAACAGAAAACCCAAACCAAAAGTCAAAATGCATTAATATTAATTAGTCACTAAAACAACCTACCATAGCTATCATCCAACAGATTTCCTTTCACATAAATAAGGCTCATTTGGGCTTTTCCTAAAGCACCCATTGTAAGGATATATAGCCCTCAGTTCATCACCAGATTTTGCTAGTCATATCTAAATGGGATGCACTTATGCAATGGAATTATATGTAACGTGTGTCATATTTACTGATATTTGTCACTCTCATGCAAAAAAAGATAGTTATATACAAGGAGTATACTGGCTATCATAGTGAGAAAATCATTACTATTCAGCACAGGCTTCATCACACGATCATGAAAGACAAAAGTGAAGGTAAGAGGAAAATTTCATTAGCAAAATTTTAATTGTATTTGAAGTCAAGCATCAAATTCTATGAAACAAAATGAAGTAACTGAAAAAAAGCACAGAAAGTAGCTACAATTTAAGAAGCGAAATTGCTTACCTGAGCTATTGGAAACTCTGGACAAATGTAAGTCCATACATACTTTTCATCGGAAGAAGCATCTAAAGAAATATTAGGATAACCTACTTTGATTCAAACAGATTTTGCTTAAGTATATAGGGAACCCTGGCTTAAAGAAAGCTGCAAATGAAAAACAATATTATGAAATAAAAAGCTTCCAAAAGCAAATTAAATGTAGCTAGAACATAGTTTGTGATCATTTCAAAGTGTAATTTGTAAAGGATGAACACTAGTTTCCGTAATAACACAAATTAGGGAGACCAACTTGTATGTTAACGCCTTAGGCTCTCCCACCAAGATTGTCTCTTGGCTCCAATGTATTATCATTGCTTTCCTCATGATAATTATCCGTGCTAGGGGCACCAATGGTCTCTCCAATACAATCCGCAATAGCAAATGCCATGGAGGCGCTAGCTAAAACAGCAAAGACTCTGGTCATTCTCTAGAGCTTGTCATTCTATACAATAGCTAGATCCAACTTCTTTAGGTTTCTTCACTCCATTTTTGTTCCGTTATTAGCATAGTTGTTTACCAAGACCATTTGCAATCACTGCAAATCAATACAATAGTTGATCAGAACAAATCAACATTTTTCATTGAATTTTATTTTCCACAAAGAGACGAATATGTCAATATGAGCAGCTAAACAATACTATTTGAACTTTTAACCAACATTTTTGCTATAGCATATATATATATATATATATAAGCGCAGCAAAGGAAAAAAAATTAGATAACAAAATTGCAACTATTATAAAAGATGGAGCCAAAAAGAATATAAAGGATCTAATATTACAAAGAATGCACAAACCATGAATTCGTATCATTCTTTGCATGGTCATCTGTTCATTTTAACTACGCTACAATTGAGAAGGTGGAAAACAGCCACAAGCAAAATTCCAAAAAGCAATTAAAAATGCGCCAAAGGAAGGGGAAATTTAAAAAGGAAACTAAATGATCATTCACCATTAGATCTGAAAATAAAGAAACAAAAGATGCATATGACTTACGATCAACTGGAGTTATGCTTCATCTCTGAGGTAGCAACCATCCTTCGGGTGACAATCTTCATGAAAAACAAATCGAAAGATACAAGGGAATATTACAAAAAAATGTCTTCTACAAAATCAAAAAGACTTGATGGATGAATCAATCCAAAAAGGGAATAGAGGGATTTTTGCAAGGCTTACTAAGGTTTAAATTGATCCGTGGTCACTGGAGTGTAGAGCGTGAAGCCAATCGTAGCGAAGTTGGCCGACACGTGAAGATGCATGACAAGGGAGCTGAGACGAGCTTCGGTGAACGGGTTGATCTTGGGACGGCAAGCTCAATGATGATGGTGGTGGGATAAACAGACGACAACAAATAGGGTTTCTAGTTCAAACAGCGAACTAAAACCTCTCTTCATCGCCGGTGGACATTCGACGAACTCACTTTCGAGCAGAAGGCCGAGGACCTTCATCTGGTATCGACAACCTCCTAGAATTCATGTAGAATGAATTCATCGGAGCAGTTCCCAATATCCAGCAACCTCTGCATGCGTGTTAAATGGAAAAGGGAAAAAAAAAAAAAGAGAAGAGGAAGAGCACCAAAGGTACCCACTTGAAGAGAAGGGTAAAAAGGAAAGAAGAATTGAGAAGCATGCGAAAAAAAACAAGCCGATACCTGGTTAGCTAGCATGGATGATCAACCTATCTCTCCCCGTGCATGCTCCAATTTCCCATCGCATCAGTCTCCAAATATACAATTTTCAATAATTAATTGACCTCCCTGCATATCTGCAACACAATCGATCCCATCCATCAAAATCTATGTCAAGAAAAACTTACCTCATAATCCCAAATTTTTAAACAATCAACGGAAACCAAGAGAAGGAAGAGGCTCACCTAAACTGAAGTAGCACACCTGAAGAGGATGAATGAACTGGAGAAAGGAAACGTTGTAGATAGCACAGCGAAAAGGAAGAAAAGAGAGAGCGAAGAGAGAAGAAAAGAAGAATCAAGAACGCAGACAGGGAAAAAACAACAAAAAAAAAAAAAAAGGACATGGCCTGATACTTGATTACCCGACCCATTTGTTATGTTGGGTTACCAACAGTTAAAAATCACCATTTTACAGGTATACTATAAAGGTAAAAGATATACTATTAAGGTAGAAGATTCGAGAAAAAATATATATAATATTTTATAGATTTGTTCACATTTAAAAAAAAAAATTTACAACAGAATTTAGAATCTTTTTAGTTGGATCAAATCAACCTAGTCCATTTAACCTGTGACCCCAATGTTAGGTGGGTTGATAGGTTTAACCCACTGTAATCTTTCTTAATAAGTAATATTAAATCTAAGAAAGTATCTCCACGAGAATAATGTTACCATAATATTAAAAATATAATTTTAAATGAAATTTAAAAAAAAAACTCTTAAATCGATAATTTTTTGACACAAATTATTTAGTTTTTATAATGAAAATATCACTATAAGACAAAATTCCAATATTTTTAGTACATTAAAATTATTTAAGGTATAGAATACCTTTTTCGTGATTGATATTATAAAATTGAATGTTAATTTTTTAATTTTCATTTTTTTAGTTAAAATAGTCAACCCCTATCCCAGGTAATATGGCAAGTTTTTAAGTTTCAACTAAAGTAGATTAGATGAGTTAATTTATTTAACCCTAACTCGATATGAATTAATTTATTTAACGTGTCTAAATATTTTCACATTTTTAACATTTTGGTAAAAATGTGTAAATATAACTTTTTTTTTATTATAAAGAGGTTAATGTCACTAATTTTTTCATTTTGAAAAATTAAAATAGAAAAATTTTAAGATGACCAAAAGATTGTATAATTTTAATATTATTTAGGCCTCGTTTGGCACATTGTATAGGATAAGGTATGATAGTATAAGATTTAATTAGATAAAGTTTGATAGAATAAGGTCTAATAAAATTTAAAGTTGAAATATATTTTTTATCCTTTAATTTTGAGGTAAGTTTCGTTTTAATCCTTTAATTTTATTATGTTTCATATTAATTCTTTAACTATATAACATGTAATTAAAGATTTTCTAATTCTTAACACAGTTAAATAAACTAACCGAAAATTATAATTTACCTATTTAAAAGTTACATCATTAATATTATTATATATTAATTAATATAAAAATTAAAACAAAAATAATTTTAAGGCTTAAATACTTATTACTTTAAAAATATGTTAATGGAAGAAGTTAAAGATTACAACATTAAAATCAAAAGTTTTATTTGTGGGTTTTAAATATTTATTTTAAGACATTAAAATATTTTTATTATAAAAAATAAATATTTTTATTTTTTATACTTTACATTCTCAAGTTAAATTTTTTAACTTGTCAGCATGTCCAAAATAAATAAAAATTATTCAGTTTAATATAATAATTTTAAACATTTTACCTCAATATTTTAAAAATAATTTATTCTAAAGTTATAATTTTTAATGCTTAAATTAACATATTTTTTAACTTTTTTATTTTTCTAAGGTACTAATTTTTATTTTGAGTCTAAAAAATGATAATTATAATTATTATATTAATTAATGTAAAATAATAGTGATTAGATGAATTTAAATAAATTTTCTGTTAACTTGTTTAACAATGTTAAATTCAATAAGTTTTTTACTGCATTTTTAAAGTTAAAGAATTATAATAAAACATTTAAATGTTAAAGGACTAAAATAAAATTTGCTTTAAAGTTAAGGGATCAAATATGTACTTTCACTAAAATTTTAATACTATACTACATTTGATGTAATATTGTATAATTATCATATTGTATAAATATTATTTTTTTAACAAACATGCCTTTTGCTTAACAACCTCCTAATTATCGGCAGATTCAGCCTCCACCAAAAAATATCTAAGTGGTTGGCTGAGTAAACCTATAAATGAGAAGGTGGTTGAAAGGGACATTGGAAAATTTGAGCAGCTAAAATAGATAATGGCGACCATGACTAGGGGTGAAGAAGAAGAAGATGAATGTGTGATGAAGAGGAGAGAGAAGTCATCGAAACTGGGGTATAGTTTGAAAAATATTGTTATCATGTCTTATCTAAATCTTGAGGCCGATTAAATTATATATTATCTTGAAGTATAAGAGGGTTATGATGTATAACCTTATATAATATTCTTTCTGCTTTCATTTATAAGTGGAAAAAACTTTTTTATGGGCATTAAGAAAAATAATTTTAGTTAGTTAAAATGAATTGGTTTGTCTCATATTTTATATTTATTCTAAAATTTTTTCTATTTAATTTAATACTAATCTAAATTACTAATGTATTTAATCTCTCTCATATAATTAATGGAGGACAATTTGAAAAAGAAAATTTAAATATACCATTAACTCATTTTTTCCTTATATTTAAGACCACCAATAGGAAGAAATTTTCCCCTATAAATAGAGCTGGATGGAGTATATGACTTACGCCAAACAAGTGATAAGTCTATGAACCCAATTATAAAAAATAAATAAATATCTCATCAATATTAAGAAAAAAATAATTTTAGTAATTAAACTTAGTAATTATACTATAATTTCAATTTTTTTTTAGAATTACCCACATTAAAAGTTTGGAATAAGACTAATTAATTATAGGTAATTGTCAATATATCTTTAATTGCTAAAGGGTGTAAAAAAAAATGATATTAATTACTCTATAAATTTTATCCATATTTCTTATATTCTGAAACAAGTGAAGAGCCCCAAAATTTTTTTATAATTGGCGACGGAGGGAGTATCAATTGATACTATAAGACTTTATACCACATGCCAAACGGACTTGAGAAAGGAAACGTAATTTATTTGAAAAGCTAAGTGTTTGTTTTAACCAATCATTTTTTTCTTTTTTATTCAAATAAATTTATAGTAAATTTATCTATTTTTATTTAGATTTCATTTTTATAAATTGTGATTATTCTAAAAGACTTTTTATAAAAAATTAATCTAAACGGGTACTAAAGTGGCCTAAAAAGCACTCTCTCTATTTTTTAATATAAAAAAAAATATAAAAGAATTTTTATATTTCAAAATATAGAGGACACATGAAATTTATATGGTATATTTAATAATTTTTTTTAAAAATAACTTTAATTAAAATGACATATTTTTAATAAATTAGGGATATAATTTATTTGTATTAATTATATTATGTAAAACTATCATTTTAAACAATTTTATATTTTGAACAAATTTATTTTTTTAATATGTATAATTTTATTTTTTACCTCTTGTAGAATAGTATTAAGTATCTGGGGAGTCAAAAAGACAAATTTTACGGGCAAGAAAGACGCCAAGACGGGAGTGGGAATCAATGAGTCAATTATTAATTTATTGGGTTTGTCTCTGCCATGAGTATCTCAATGAGGAGTTACGGCTCTTTAATTTGGCGAATGGAAACCCGCCACGTTGATGACAGCGTCATTAACGGACTGTACAAGTCAACACGGTGAACCACGTTAAATGCCAACCGGATCTCCCGCTCACATATCCTTCCAGGAAACCCTCCCTGTTTCTCAAACTTATCTTTTTCTCCTCCTCTAGCTCCTCCCTATTTTTATTTTACTCACTCGCGACGCCACAATTCAATCCATTGGTAAACCTTCTGGTGTGGCGTGCTTCACCCTTTCACCTAAATCGCCGATTCCCTTTTTATAATTATTATTTTCTTAATTTTACGAACGATTTAGTGAGGATTGTGATGTCATGTTGTTGCCAATTTAATTTCAGACAAAAACAAAGATTTCATGAGATAAAAGAGGTGGGAAATTGTATATAGTCAGAGCGAAGGACTGATCAGAATTACTCCGGACACCCATGGAAAACCTGATCGGCCTTCTAAGGGTTCGAATCAAACGTGGGGTGAATCTCGCCGTTCGTGATGTTCATCTTCGTCGTAGCAGCGATCCTTACGTCGTCGTCAGGATGGGCAAGCAGGTGAGTGCTCTCATCTATCCTTTCTTTGGTACATATACTTTTGGGAAATTGCATTCAAAACCACCTCGATCGATCTGCTTATTCCTAATTAATTGTTGTAATCAAATGAATGCCTTGGCTGTCTAGATTTTGGAGAATCGATGATTCCCAAGAATTCAGCCAATAACGTTATATTTTTACATCTATTATATATTTAAAATTAGAATTTGCCTTCCCGTTGAGTCCAAGGATCGCCGTTTTGTCCCGTATAGGTCTTCGTTTCATGTTCATATGCTCTTTAATTTTTTACCTTGGGGAGCTTGAATGAATGGCATAGGGGATGCTTATAGAAATTAATCAATAGGAAAGGTAAACGAATGCATCGCTGTTGTAGTATATACTACGTAGGTAGTACTTAAATGTTTTTCTAATTATGCACAAGTGATACGTGGTTTTACAGAGACTTAAGACTCGGGTAATAAAGAAAGATGTAAATCCAGAGTGGAATGAGGACCTGACGCTTTCAGTGACAGACCCGGATCGTCCAATAAAACTGGTAAGAAGTGTGGGTGGGTTTATTAATATATATACATACATATATATATATAGTTGAAAATAAGAATGAAGGAAGGAATGAATTGTATATATTGATGTTATATTGACATAGCTAGAGTGAATAAAAATGCAGACGGTGTATGACAAAGACAGGTTCAGCAAAGATGACAAGATGGGAGACGCAGAGTTAGAGATAAGACCATTCACAGAAGCGGTGAATATGAGGTTGGAAGGGCTGCCCAGTGGGACGGTGGTAAGAAGAGTGAATCCGAATAGGTATAACTGTCTGGCGGATGAGAGTTGCATTAAGTACGTGGATGGGAAGGTTGTGCAAGATGCGGTCCTCAGATTGCGCAACGTTGAATGTGGTGAGCTTGAAATCCAATTGGAATGGATCCGCATTGCTAGTTCTTCCCGTTCTATTTAGGACTTGCTTACTTATTATGGCTTCCTCCTTTTTATCTTCCTGCTTCTGCTTGTCTATATTCTGCACACACCTCTCTAATAAACTCACTTCTTTTTATATCTTTTTTACCTTCACTAGACTAGACTTCATGTTTTTTTCTTCCTCTTTCTAGAATGTGTCTATTTCTGCTCTGGCTTTTTATTAATTTTCTTTTAGTTTCCTTCTCTGCATGGAGCTCTGCAAACTTTTAAACGCCGTTTTTTCCTTATGAACTCGTCCATGTTTTGCAAACAAATAACGGGAAACGACCACTGACCACATATTTTTTCGATGGATAAAATTTATTCAAAATAATTCTTATTTTCAAATCAAGACAATTTATATATGCACGTTGATGAGCATGTGGTATAAGGAGGATTATAATATTATATTGTTATTATTATTCTGTGCAATTGTTTTTTATATGTCATTTAATTGTTAATTTTCTGAGAAGAAAAGTTGGCATGCGTTTTAAAAGCTCACTGGGCCAAAATGTTCTCAACAAGTTGGATACTTTGTTGGTCCACGTTGTTAAGAACGGCCATCCGTGCTTACACTAGCAATTAGAACCCACGCATGAGGATTTCATTCGCAGCATTATTTGGTTTCTTTTTTAGTGTATATCGGAATTTGGTTTCAATAATTTTTTTCACAAATGGAATTTGGTTTCAATATTAATCCTTCTATAATTAACACATTCATTTATATTTTTAATAAGTAATAAATTTATTTGTAAAATCATTATTTTCATTTAAAATAACACAAAATGATAAGAGAAAATAACCATGTGTTTGTGTGAGTGGAGATGTGCAAATAGTAATCAACTTTTATAGATAAATTTCTTTTGTAGATAAGTTTGTTTATTATTGGCCAAAAGAAAAGTTTGTTTGTTCAGTATAATTAAGCAACTCCAAGACAAAAATGAACTTCAGAAATGCCGGTGAAAATAAGAGGTAAATTTGATGGATGCCAATTCCGCCTATGATATGCTTTGTTATAGTTTTAATATGTGGCGCTGTTCGAGTTAAATATTTTTTCAAGAAATAATTAAAATGTAATTTTGAACCAAATTATCTTCTTTATTTAGTTTCTCATAAATAAAACTATATTCTTTCTCCACTTACATTGCACGGGATGTTATGCTGTAAATGTTTTTAATATTAAAACCCGTGTAAGGTGTGTGGTGTAAGGCATCATATGCTATTTTATTAAAATTTGTTTAGCATGTTTCATTGCAATAATTAAAAATAATATGCAATTTTATGTAATTTATAAAGACTAATAAAAGCTAAAAAAGCAGATAATTTTAATCATTTGTCCTACAGGGTTTGAAATGAATTACTACATCGTTTAAGATAAAAAGCAGATAATTTTAACTTATCCTAATTTATGTAATGTCATCTCAAACTTTGTTATCTTTATCTTCCACCCTTCATTTGCCACAAGAAAATTATATTATAAAAAATCATGTCTGAACAAAAAATATATATGAATAAGGTTGCGGGGCCTGTAAGTTTAAACAAGGTACAAGTACTAGTAAGACAAATTGAATGCTAATCACCACTATGCACATCGATGTTAGCAGTTTGTTAAAGTATAATATGTAGAACTATTAAAGTTTAATATAGTTCACACATAATTAGACCCCTTAAGTATGTTATTCAAAAGTCATCTTTAATCTATCTATTTCAATAATTTTTATGTCTAAAAGAGATTGTTTTTTAGTGTCAATTAAGAGTTAATCTTGATATTAAAAAAATATGGACAATTTTCTTGTTTGGGATGAAATTGTTAGAATTCCATATGCTTCCCTTGATATCTCCCAAACTAGTAGTAATGTCTTTGAAATTGCATGTAAATCCAAATAAATATGAACACCCCCCACCCGCCGCAGCCGCGGGGGATGGTGCAAGGCGCCTGCGATGGCAGCGACACATAGGCAAACTTGTTCATCCTTTCTATATTAACAAATCGAATGCAATTGTGTACCTTTATATCTTACTCCCTCTGGTCTTAATTATAAAATTTTTTACCTTAATTCTAAATATATGATCATTTACAGTATATGAGGTAATATTTATTGTGCATTTCTAAAAAAATATCCTTATTTAATATATTACAAAGAGAGAGAGATTAAATAAGGGTAGTTTTAGAAAAATGTTATAATTTTTAGAGAAATCGAGGTAATGAATAGTTTTAACTTTCATATTAATCCGCGTGATTCAATTAAAAGAGGTCTATATTAAAGAACAGAGGAAGTAAATACTTATCTTCCTTTAAAAAATAAAATTCATTACCTTATCCACGGACCCCAATTTATCTACTCTTCTTCCTTTTTTGTTTTCTCATATTCTTCCATCTCATGAATTATTCGCATTACAGGCTTAATTTATCAATTTGGAACCAAAAAGCTCAATTCATGTGAAGGAAAAAAAATTAACTAAAGGGAGAACAACACTTGAAGGACCAAAGGACCAAATTCTAAACTAATGTCAGTAACAGACGTAAAGATTCTTAAATGACAAAAATATATCTATAATTCTAAGTTTAATAAAATTTAATTATTAAATTACTTAAATACTTTTTCTAGAATAGTAGTGTCAAATAACTAAAGAAGAGTATCAAAATCTAGCTATAATAATGTCAAATTTTTTAAGTTGAGTGTCAAGTAATATGGGTTGATAATTATAATTAGAGAGTAAAATTTCATTTCTTGATATAAAATGATGGAAGATTAATGTCAAATCTTAAAATGACAATCTCAAATGGCTAATGAAGATTATAAAAAATTGGGAGTTAGACTTATAATTTTATAAGTATGAAGTGTCAAATATTAAATGTTTAACATTCCTCTTCAGTGATTTGACATTTATAATTTTTTAATTAACATTGATATTCCGTTATTTTATACTGAATAATTTATGCCCACTCAAATTAGAACTCTCAACCCAAATTTTTTACACTCCCCATCATTCATTTAATACTATCATTCTAGGAGTTGATACTAATATTTTCCTATTTTACACTAAGGTGTAAAATTTTATTGACCAATTACAATTATCTACCTATATTATTTGACACTTAACTTTAAGAATTTGGTATTCTTGCACCCAGTTTTGATACTTTTCATTAGTTATTTGATACTGTTATTTTAAAAAAGGTGTTTATATTATTTAATAATTAAATTTTATTAAGTTTAGGACTATAAGTTTATTTTTATCATTTGGGAATTTTTGGATCTATAAGTTTAAGTGACATTAATTTAAAATTTCAGTGGCTAAGGAAAATCAGCAAGTTTTTTTTAATGTGACGCAGACGTATATTATGATATTGCCGATATGGAATTATTTTGTAGCTGAAGTGACAAAATATTGTTGATATGGTCGCTGTGTCTAAATTCTGTTATCCAGCTCTGTCTAGTATTCGGTCAGATGCATTGGAATGTCTTAATGTTGCCGTATTTTAAGTCGAAAATTGCAGAACCATATCTGTAATTTATATTATCTCTCAATTTCAATATATATATATATATATATATATATATAAATGGTGCTGCGTGTGACGCAGTAGCCACCCTGCTTTTAATGAACATATTAAAATATGAAAGGGCTCGAAATTCTGGGGAGCAAGAGATTTTGGTTTTTGTGAAGCCGAGGGATAAGATGCACTCATTCATTCAATCCAAGGAACAGAGGGAGGTGAATAAGACGAACAAGTTGTGAGATTAAAACAAAGGTAACACTAAAATTAATAAATAAAAATGGATACATTAATTCCATTTATGTTCATAGGAAACACAAAAACGTATGGCAGAGCGTGCAGGAAAGCTTGGTGTTTGGGGTTTTGAATGTCCAAGAGTTGTATGACTGACACGCCAATCTCTGTTACTATTTCATCCTTCATCTTCATCATTAACTCCAACGCGTGCTTCATTTATCACTTTTAGGACAATCTTTTTATTTTATTTTATTTCCCGTGATTCTGAACCTGGAAGGCTTCGCCCATGAAGCAAACGAATTACTAGTACTAGAAAAGCTTCCAGAATCACAAACTATTCTCCTTCACCTTCAACAAAATCCTTCTTCCCAACACCTATACAAGATATAAATTCATTCACCTACGTGCCTATCTGCTGATTAAGAGTAATAATTAAAAGGTCAAAAAGATTGATCCAAGCCCATAAAAAGAAGAGATGCTTATAGTAGTTTTTTTTTTTTTGCATTATTGTCCAGTAACCTAATTAATGATTATCTTAACCACGAGAGTGGCTAAAGTTTGGTTCTTTTTGTTAAGCACACAGGAAAAAGCAGAGAGTAAAGGTTGTGCGCTTTTCAGTAACATTCTCTTTTTACAGCTAGCTCTGCTTTTACTATTAGCTACTAGGATCTTTGATCTTTTTCTTTTCTTTTGTTTTTTTTTTCCTCATTGAGAGTAATTTTTTTTCAAAAAAAAAAAAAAAAGCTTATTCTTCTTTTTACCAGACTCACTTCCTGTTGGTGCTTCCACACAAGTTGATACTAGTACTCTTGAATTGAATTGAATATAATGAAGTTGGGAAGCGGAGGGGAGAAAATAAAGAACGTAATAGGAGACAGAGGATGAATGAAAGGAGCATGTTTGAGTAAAAATATTGGGGTGATGAGTAATATAAGATTTTACCATGATGATGCTTGCTTTTACGAAAGGTGAGGCAGGATTAGCAGAAACACGATCATGATGCTCCAGACAAATATTCCCCTTAAATTCTTTTCGTACTTAGAAATATCATTTAACAAATGCCTCCCTATTGCTCCATTTACAAAAACTTCATTCATTTATTACTATCAATTTCCTCCGTAATTATAACGCCAAGCATTGGACATCATCACAAGCTCATTTGGACCGTTCTGTGCTAATGTTGTTGTATTCGGTTTCACACTTCGAAACTTTCAGCTTCAACAAGTACTGTTCTGAATCAGGCTCAGAACCCTTTTGCCTTTTCTTTTCCTTATTATTATCATTAGTATTTTTTTTTTCAATTTCCAAATGTTCTGAGTAGTGTTCTGATCTACATTCTTCTTAACCAAAAAAAAAAAAAATTTGACGATCACATAACTCTAGGTTTAAAGATATGTGCAATGTTTGAATTTTTTTTTTTTAAAAGTTGTGTGCAATGTATCATATATGTGAGCCCTAAAAAATTCACTGGGGCCAATGCCTGCAGTGATTTTTTATGGTTAATTTTTGTGCAAACACTAAAACGGATGCATAAAGATATCTATCTCGTGGTGGTTCATAAAAGAAAAAAAATTGCATATATAATTGTCACATGACATCTTGTAATTACTTGATTATTCATAAATATATTTTATGTTCAAATTAACAAATACTTTTTTCAGTAATGTTTTTATTTTTTTTTCTTTTTTATAACAAACTAACTGATCTAATTAGGAACTAGGAAGAAGGTCACCCAATATGATTTTTTAATTTATACATAATATTTGTAATTTTTGTTTTTTGGTAATAGATTGATGAGAAAGCTCTCATGTGAGATTAATTAAAGGAAGAGGTGGTTGGTTAAAGTAATGGAATAGTAGATTTGATGTGGAGGAACAGGGAATGGGGAAGGAGCTATCAAAAATGACAGTAACAGATGCATTAAACCCTGGGATTGTGGAGTGGCTTGTAATCCCACCTAACTAAACAACCCCCCCAAGCACTTGGGAGTGGCAAAACCTCCCTCCATTTGATGGATAGATAGGTAGACATGGTTGGGAAACGACAATTAAGAGCCACGCCCACGTGATGCCTTTTTTACTCTCCTCCCTCCTCACCTCTTCCCCTTATGCTTGTCCTCTCCTCTCTTCCTCTTCCTTTTTAATTTTCTTTCTTTCGTTTGGTTCCCATCTCAATTCATCCCATTTCTGTCAATTCTATTATTCCCTTTTCTTAACACTTGGTAGCTTCTTTTCCTTCCCCCAACATTATTTGTTTTCCTTTCTATTGGCTGTTGGGAAAGAGAAATATTACCTCTTAACAACTCATCATGAGCAACAAACAGTGAATCTCATCTCATGAGCAATAATAGACCTCACAAGAGTGAGTCTCGCTAGCTAGGTTTCTATTACAACTAGTAACATTTAACGATACCATTTTTTTTTATCATTCTTTTATTTATTTATTTGTTCAATGTATTCATAATATATACTCATGTCACAGAAGAGAGGCGTGAAGGAGCTGATGGAGGGGTCTCTTTACGTAGCTTAAAGATGTAAAGAGGTAGTATTGGAGACATACCCAGCTCCAACTAAAATGCTTTTTCTACGCTTTATGTGACAAATCAAGTCCCACAGAAGATAGAGCCACTCACTAAGTTTCCAAGTGTTATCAAATACCCACCACGCCCATCAACCCCCCCAAATCCAAACACAGCTCAAAACAAAAAGCAAAAAAACAAAAAAAATGCAAAATAAAAAAGCAAAACCCTCCCCTCTTGCCTCTGCCCTGTGCTTTGGGGACTGCAAGCGCAAGCTTGCTCACATCGCAACTCTCAAAGCTGAAAAAATATTTGCTGTATTCTGCTTATTTCCCACTACCCAATAAACCAAAACACATGCTCTCCCATATCCCCATCTCTTTTCATCATCACCCCCACCTCCCCCTCATTCCCCACTTCCTCCTCCTTCAACTTCCCTTCTCCAATCCCTCTCCTCTTCCGTATTCCTCCCACACCATTCTCTGATCCGCCTCATTCCTATCCAAGAATCCACCAAAAATGATCACTTGGTTAGACTTCTACCATGTTATGACCGCAATGGTGCCACTTTACGTGGCTATGATATTGGCCTATGGCTCCGTCAAATGGTGGAAGATCTTCTCACCTGATCAATGCTCTGGTATCAACCGTTTTGTAGCTCTGTTTGCAGTTCCTCTTCTCTCTTTCCACTTCATCGCCTCTAACAATCCCTACGAAATGAACTTTCGGTTCATCGCTGCGGATACCCTTCAGAAGGTCATCGTTTTAGTTATTCTTGCTGTTTGGGCAAACGTGAGCAAAAGGGGTTGCTTGGAATGGACTATAACACTGTTCTCACTTTCCACCCTCCCCAACACTTTGGTTATGGGCATCCCTTTGCTTAAAGGCATGTACGGTGAATTCTCCGGAAGTCTGATGGTCCAAATAGTGGTCCTCCAGTGCATCATTTGGTACACTTTGATGCTGTTCATGTTCGAGTTTAGAGGAGCCAGAATGCTAATCTCTGAGCAATTCCCAGACACTGCTGGTTCCATTGTTTCCATCCATGTGGACTCTGATGTCATGTCCTTGGATGGAAGACAGCCGTTAGAAACCGAAGCTGAAATCAAAGAAGACGGCAAGCTCCATGTGACTGTGAGGAAATCCAATGCTTCAAGATCAGATATCTTTTCAAGAAGGTCTCAGGGTCTTTCTTCCACGACCCCTCGCCCTTCAAATCTCACTAACGCAGAGATATACTCTCTACAATCCTCTCGAAATCCCACACCACGAGGGTCTAGTTTCAACCACACAGATTTCTATTCTATGATGGCTGGTGGTCGAAATTCAAACTTTGGTGCCTCTGATGTGTATGGCATGTCGGCATCAAGGGGACCAACACCAAGGCCTTCTAATTACGAGGAAGATGGTTCGGTAGGTGGTAAGCCCAGGTTCCATTACCATGCTGGGCCTGGAGGTACAGGGCATTACCCAGCACCAAACCCAGGAATGTTCTCGCCTACTGCGTCCAAGAATCTTGCTGCAAATGCTAATGCCAAGAGGCCTAACGGTCAAGCACAGCAGAAGCCAGAGGATGGAACGAGGGACCTTCATATGTTTGTTTGGAGTTCAAGTGCTTCCCCAGTATCAGATGTCTTTGGAGGCCATGAATATGGAGCTCATCATGATCAGAAAGACGTGAAATTGACAGTATCTCCAGGCAAAGGTTTCATTTTATTTTATTTTTTCTTTTTTCTTCTCTGAAATGGTAGTTGAGTTCTGGACCTTAACTCGGTTTCTTTATTAATATGGGTTTTTTGCTTTCTTGTGTTGTGGTGTTTGATGATTAGTGGAGGGTCACAGAGAGGCTCAAGAGGACTATCTAGAGAAGGATGAATTCAGCTTTGGAAACAGAGGAGTCGACAGGGAAATGAATCACCACGAAGGTGAGAAAGTTGGAGACAAGTCTAAAACTATGCCTCCAGCAAGTGTGATGACAAGGCTTATATTGATAATGGTGTGGAGGAAACTGATCAGAAACCCCAACACGTACTCTAGCCTAGTTGGCCTTACTTGGTCTCTCGTTTCATTCAAGTACGTCTTTTCCTTTCTCGGACAAATCAGGGAAGATCTCCCCGTAATCATGATCTTGCACATTTTGTCTGTTTAATTTAATTACTCTAATTTTTTGTAGTATTATGGATTCTGATTGGTCTTGTTTGGTCGGGTGTTGGCTGCAGGTGGAATGTTGAAATGCCTGCTATTATAGCCAAGTCTATTTCCATACTGTCAGATGCAGGGCTAGGCATGGCCATGTTCAGTCTTGGTCAGTATAAACATCCTCTATCTTACTGAACACCAAATCCTTTACCTAGGAGAAAAAAGTTCTTTTTCTTCTTTTAAAAATAATAAATACTGTTCAATTCAAACTATTCTTTGCTTAAAAGAAAAAAGGTAACAATGGGTAGAGAAAATCTGTTCTGATTCCATGGTAAGTTCAATACTTAAACAGTGGAAGCAAGAGTGGCATAAGAAGTAGAAAAAGCAAAGGGTTATGAAACAGTGTATGGGGTGATGATAATGTGGGCGATTGCTTTATGAATGTTGAGGGGGTGACTTTTGGGTGGAAGTGATGATGAAAGGTGTGTGAGAAAGAGGTGGAGGTAGTGATGGGGCAAGGCATGCTTAATGAATGCTTTTTTTTTTTTTCTGGCTGGATGTGAATGACAGGTCTGTTCATGGCCTTGCAACCGAGGATCATAGCATGTGGAAATTCCACAGCAGCTTTTGCTATGGCCGTGAGATTCCTTACCGGTCCAGCTGTCATGGCAGCCGCTTCCATTGTTGTTGGCCTCAGAGGCGTCCTCTTACACGTTGCTATTGTTCAGGTTCTTGTTTTCTCTCTCCTCTGCTCCCTCCTACCCCTACCATTACTATATTCACCCTTTCATTCTCTCCAAATATTCCTCTCCTTTATAAAAATATATACACGTACTCGTGCTTTCGACTCTCCCGAGATAACCTATTCTAATCAAACTAGCTTATTGCTTCTAATTTCTGCTCAAAATTCTCTGGGGAAATTTTACCTTTCTTTCTTTTCTTTTTCTTTTTTTTCGCTCGTAATTGTACAACAAACATTCGAAACTACAGTTGACCTGTTTGTTTGGAATCTATCTGCCAAAAAAAAAACACAAAAACAGGCAGCTCTACCTCAAGGAATTGTCCCCTTTGTCTTTGCCAAGGAGTACAATGTACACCCTGACATTCTCAGCACAGCGTGAGTGCAACTACAAATCCTCTCTTGGTCTCAGCAAGTCGGCTTTTCTTCGCCATTCAATTTATATAAATGCTAACCAATGGAGTTCTGTGGACTTAATTGCAGTGTTATTTTTGGAATGTTAATTGCTTTGCCCATAACGCTGGTTTACTACATCTTGTTGGGGCTATGAGGCATGCATGATGGATCCATGGAAGCTCGAGGAAGCTATATATTGCAGAATATCAGGAGAGGTTCGTTGGTATAGAAAAGCATCGCCACAATTGAATAGGAGGAATCCCCGGATGAATCTTCTGATTTCTTCTTTTCTTTATCCTTTCCTTTTTTGGAATGAATAGTCCTTGCTCCATCGGTAAAAATTAATGTAAAATCATGTTTGTAGCTATAATCTATAAAATGGTTATGTCGTTAAATTTTCTAATTAATTGTAATCTCCTCGGATTCCAAATCATTCATCAAATGAACAAGGAAGAGAGAAGCAATGGAAATTGTTTTTTGTAAAATGATACCTTTATCTTTTGAACCAACATTATAACTTGTCTAATTGATTTTGCCTTCATTATTCACCAACACAAAAGAAAAAGTGATAGGATACCGAAAAAGAAAGCAGACGCTAAATTTAGTTTTTCACACCTCAATGAAAGGCACCAATTTGGAGCGGAAATAAAAATGAAGGTTTTTTTTTTTTCTAATCACTTGTCAGCATGGATGTGGAATGTTTGGTACGTGTGGGCAACTTGCTTGGAGTGTACATATTAATCAAGATGCATGTTTCTACCTGTGAAAAACTTTACGATTTGTTAATATTACACCTAAATTGTGGGGTTGACTATACATGGATAGATGAAAAGAAGAAATAAGATTGATTTAAGTGAAGAATAATGATGTTGAGTAGACGAATATAGTGGAAGGAGGGACCCTGGAATACAAGATAGGGGGGTTTCATTTTGATGTGGACTGCTTTGGAATATTGGGGGACAGTATTCGCAATCCAAAGTTTCGCCATCTTTTTCTCTCTCACCTTTCTTCTGCTTGCTTTATTCATCTCTCTCTCTCTATTTATATATTCTTTAGGTTACATGCATTGCCTTTTCAATATTCTTGGGCTTTTTTTTTTTTTCCTTGTGTGGTGCTTTGCGTGACATCTTTTTGTTACCTTTGTAAAACTACAATGTAGATTAGAAGAAGTCTACCGAGGGTTGCTTTTATATATGCCCCATTGGGTTAATATATACAAATTAATTCCAGGTGGTAATTTGTTGTGATTCTAATTGGTATAATAATTAATGCGATATATACTTACATTGCGTGGTGATCTTAGCGGGGTGGGTGTGCCCCCTTGACATGGAAAAGGGCCACATGTTTTATTACTTCCATCATTATTATTCATATATCGATGAATTAATGCCAGATTGACCTGTTAATTAAATTTGAAGTTGCCCTCCGACGGGAAATTGAAATCCATTATAAGATAGTAGTATATCTAAAGCCTAAACATCTTCCCACCAAAGAAAAAAAGAAGTAAAACCTATACATTTTACTATATGGTCTATATATATAACAGCTGTATAATCTACTCTATATCTAAAAAATTAATGAAAAACTGCATATACTTACAGGCAGTTAAGGCACATGAATGTGGCTTGCTGATTGATATTTGATTACGATGATCTGAGTGGGTGGTGATTGATAGGTGACATGGCCTAATATATTATAAAACAGAAGCTAGTAGCTTAGGTGTTGTGGAAGTGGATATATATATATATATATAATGGAGAAAGAAAAAAAAGGAGGTGGTGGAAGGAGAGCGTGCATATGCCTGCCTGCCTGAGCACTTGTAGCAATGAGCACATGTGGGAAAATGAATGTCATAGTCCCTACCAAACAGAAGTAGCATATCTATCTAAATTAATGGAAGCTTCGGGCATGGGTGCCTATTAGTATGGGGGTTCAGTCCCAACACCGGACATCTCACCGCTCCCTCTGCATATTTGTCAGTACATTATTGTTCTCTATATATTACTTCATCTTCTCTAGAGGATCACACTACTATATGTGTGTGTATATGTATATACTCCAATTCCCTTCGAAATTTTTGTATAATAACAGAATATTGTTAATTTTACATAAATTTTTAGATTGATTATGAGTTCTCTATAACATTGTTATATATTTTGATATTGAAGATATGACAGAATAGGGATGAAAAAGATAAAGTATTGTTCAAAGCATTTTGGAAACACAAATTCTTTTGTAAGCGAGCTAAAGATGGAGAGAGTCTTTGGGAAGAAGCAAGTCTGTAGTCGTTAATTTACCATGATATACAATGACCTTTTTAGTATGATAACAAATAACAAAACTTAAAAAAAAAATAATGAATTTTGTAGAGACTTCTCTGAGTTAAGTTTTAAATATATATTTTCTTTGTACTAAAGGATCGATCGAAAGCTATATATAGCTGTTGTTGTTGGCCTTCCTTAGAATTTTGTGGAAGTGTATTAATAATATGAACCATGACAATATAAATTTGATCGTGTTAAACATCTACAAAAGTATTAAACACACTATTAATTCATTAATATGAATATATTTATACAACAAAATCTATGTTAGATGAAATATATATGATCACAAGAGTGCAGTTTAGTTTTTAGCTAGACTCCATGTAATATATATACGGGAAAGTGTGTAAAGTTTCAATTATTTGAGTTGATTGATATATATAATTAAATAACACAGAAGATTAGTACTGGCTAGTTATACATCACAAAAATATCAAAATATATTTGTCAATGAATCCGGTGGCGCATGCAGCATTTGTGGACAATATTGAATGCATGGGTGGAAATGCTTAATTTCTTCCAGGGCTACATGATTCGTCAGTTTACTTTATACATGAAGAATCCACATCTTTCATACCCATGTGTGTGTGTGTGTGTGTGTGTACATGCTAACAAGTAAGAGCATGCAGCACTAGGGTATGAATGGTCCCTTGACTGATCATCTGAAAAAGTTGAAAAAATTCAAATTCCCAATCGAGTTTAGGACGGAATATTCTTAATTATTAAAGCAGTTTTCAACTGTTAGATATACGTCTCCATCTTCTTTTCCGAGATCTAGTGAAAGAAATGCCCAAATTCAAAAAATCGCACCCCCATCACCATTTCCATCAACTGTCTCTCTGTGAGTGATATTAGTTAGTGTAGAATCTACGTGCAATAATCATAGTTTTAGACACTAATCATATATACTTTCAATAAAAAGAAGAGGGGAAAAAATCTGCATCAGGAATCAAATTAGTCTTTCCATGATGTGGGGTGAGCCCTTTTGATTTTAAAATCTTTACATGCATGATTTTGAAAGTTGTTTTAGAATCAGATGAACATTTTCATTCAAGTATTTATATATCCTTGAATTTTAGACAATTTTAAAATCAAATTCTACTTTTTATATAGACAATATACGCATGTCCATGCACAAACTCAGCTACATATATAATGTCTTTTAACATATATCCTTAATTATGATATTCATATCCCTTACATCTCTTTGAAGATGTGCACGCCATGCATCTCCATAAAAGAGTGACGTTTTTGCATCATCTAAACCCAAAGACAGAATGTTTGCTTTCTTCTCCTCATCTTGCCATTAACTAGCTAGTATTTTTTATCCATTGATGTAATTAATCTAGATCCGTTAATTCGTCATTCCTCCCCATGTCTTCTCTTCGCATTCTTTCTGCTATGAAATTCATGGAAGAAGTATTTTTTCGCCTTCTATTACACCATCCTCCATCTTGATATATATATATATAGAGCTTCATATAGAATATAACAACTGAAAAAGAGATAAAACACTTGAAATTTAAAGACTTAAAATAGTGTTATTAATTTGCAAGAAATGCACATCTTTAGGATATGTGTTCCTTCCTTATCTTGGTATATTTTTAGTTGTTTATATGTGATTCTCGCTCCAACCTTCACAATTAGGACATTTAAAAGTGGAATAAGCAAATCAATTTCGGTTCTATATAACGGAAATGATCGAAGAGCCTAAATTAATATGTGATATATATATATTAAAGTAAACAAAGATGTGATATATGTCAACTAACCTTTGAAATTGCAGGTAAGATTTGTAATGGCTTTCTATGTTTATATTTAATCCTTAATTAATATTAATTAAATCAAACAGAAGTTAACCTTACTTCTTTTCTTTTCTGGGTTGAAATAACGTTATATATCATTGTATAGCGAGTGATGTCATTATAAAATTGATGAGTAATAGTCCACTTGATAGTGGATATATGAATTGCGGTGTTCTATGGCTACCGTTAAAGGAGACGAGCTAGATTATGATTGATTTCATTGAGGCTTTAAATTATTTCATTTTTGGTCCGTACATTAATAATTTAAGCTTAATTCAAAATTAAAAATCGTTTCCATCTAATCAGATCTTATGCTAACTACAAAATTTTCTTTTCTAAAAGAAAATCAGACAAGATAAGTAATTCCAGCAGGTGAATAGGACCACTACCTTTAATTTGGGGCATCATATACCCATCCGCCTTCAAACAGAAAATTAATTCCCAAAATCCAAGTAAATAATTGTAAACTAATTAAATCTACCCAACAAAGGCGTAGTACTATACACCTATATATCTACATGTCTATATATTTTATAAACTTTTAATCTCCTGTCGTTATTGGTGAGGTAACACAAAAATTAGGAAATACACACACATATATATAGATATATACATGACAAGTCGAGAAGGAAAAGCAAACATGCATCTGATGGAAAACGACAAAAACCGAAGAAAACAAGTATGTATGGGTTGATAACCTTTTCTTCACTAATAAAAATTGATCATCACTAAAATATATATAATAGCTGGATGGGAAAACGACAAAGCGTTTGAAGCTAACTTGCTAGTTTAGTGATCCCTCCATGCAGCACAACATGCGCAATATGTATATCCTTGATTTCCGTTGTTTATTCATGCATGCTACATATATAACTATAATATTAATTAATAATTCCTATACATATGGTATCTCCAAAACTCTTGCATTTGAATGAACGAAAAAATTAAAATATGGATATTAATTGAGGTCAATGGGCACTAAGAAACAATTTTGAACGCGTACGTCATTATGAATGTCATTAGTGGCTTCTGGCTCTGACAGTAATTTATGTAATTATTAGTTATCATAAAATTGTTACCACTCGATCCGCATTAATTATAAGCAATATTATGGTCTATCACATCATATACACAATCGCCAAATATACCTAATTAACCTACCTTTCCACAATTATCAAACAAAGTAATTATCTTATCCCCTTTCTCTGCCGTTATTTAACTCGAGGTTTATATATCCACTCCATCGTTTTTCAACCGTTACCCACTTTACTCCCACACAAATCACATCAAATCAAATATGCGCTCCAATTCGAAGATTAATGAATTAATTAATACTGCGAGGCTTATATATATATATATCACTCATTATATATATATATATATATATACAGTTTAATTTTAATTTGTGTGTGCGTGTGCGCGCGCTCTTGGATTAGTTATATTAATTATTTGACTCACACCATAACTATAAAAAAAAAAATAAACACTCACCTTCGATCGGACTAGTTATGAAATACTATGCGACGATTTGCACAAGCCATTTAAGCAACGGCCCGTTTCAACCCAGCTAGGATGGAAGCTGGCCTTTGATTAATTATTATGGATTAATAGAAATCTAAGAATTTAAGAACTCATCATATTCTTTTCATTGATTTATTTATTGAAACAAGTGATTGCACAGTTTATCGGAAATAATATATAGAAATAATGTGAAAGTGTATAAAAGGTAGTTTTTTTTTTAAGGAAAAGAAAGAATATGCTGTTGGGAGATGTAAAACTTTGAACACCCGTATCTAGAAGATGTGTGTGGGTTATGGAGAGGGGAAATATAGTAGTAGTATAAAATAAAGAAAAGAGGGAGTTGTATGGGAGAAGCAAATAGGGTTTGATTAGGTAAGAGATTATATTAATAATTAGTGGGGGGATAGGAGAATTAAAGAGAGGGAGGGAGGGAGCGAGGGAGGAGAGAAAAATAGTGGGAAAAGAAAGGGTAAAAATGTCAGAGTAGTTTTTATCCGAAGGATGCTAGCTACACCTACATGGACATGGGTGTGTGGGGGAGAGAGAAAGGTAGAGGGGTTGTGTTGTGGGTAACGTTTAGATTGTCTGCCACTAACAAGTGCTGGGTCGGCCGTTCCCTAGACATTGCTTTGTGGCTTTCTCACGTTTGTATTTGTACTCGCTGGCTTTTTTAATATAAGATATAATTGAAGAAATTTTCATCTTTCAGTTGTTATGTTTTAAAATATAAGAAAAATAAAAAATTTATCTAATATATTTAATAATTTTTTAAAAAATACTTTTAATTAAGATGATATGTTTAAAAAAAAAACTAGTACTACAATTTATTTATATTAATTATATAATATAAAAATTATTAACATTAAATTAGAATAATTTTAGAAATTATTTTATATTCTACAATATATATTTGTATTCCTATTTCTATTCCTCACTATTTTATCCCTCATTTTCTCTCTTTCCTTCCTTATTTTCCCTCTATCTCTAAACCATTATACCCATTACTAATCTGGCAATGCACTCCTATTTATTTTTTTTCACATTACACCATTACAAGTATTGGCCAACAGATTGATTAAGTCGCGCCTGTGTCCAATCCAAACCATCCAATTATAGACTTTAATATTTCTTTTATTTATTTATTTTAATTTCTTATCATAAAAGCTTTAGAATATCTCTGTATGCTTTCGTTATATATATATATATATATATATTAAGAATACAAACCTAGCTACCTACTAATGTAGTAAAATATCAATTTTGAGCTGAAATCATACGAGAAAATTAATGACTTTGATGGAGAGTGCGTACTGAAACTATATAGAGCGAGAAAATTAAATGAAATGATGTCTATATGTGAGAGTTTATAAATAAAATGGTCGGTTGGGGCTGGGATGAGAGAGGAAATAAAGGTACACAAGATTACAAATTCAATTGCTCTTTCTCCTGAGGTTGCGTTTGGTTGGTTGGAATCTTTACTGTGTGGAAAGGATTAGAATGGAGATCCCCATTCTAGTGTGTTTGGTACATTCTTTGGCTCCACCATTCCATTCCCATTGCAATGCTCATTCTAGCTTGCGTTGGAATAATCATTCCGGCTGAACCATGATGGAATGAGCCTAGTCCCTGGAATGACATGAGAAAAGACGTAAATAGCCACCACGCTTTTACAGAATGCTTCAGTTGTCTCGAATGGAAAATACATGTAACCACACTTTTAGATAATGAATCCTGGGACTTTGTTTTGGTCAGTTTCCATATAGGACTTGCCTATGCTTTTTTTTCCTTCATTTTTAGTACCCGTTTGGTTTACCTTTTTATAAAAGGTTATTTAAAATAATAACAATTTATAAAAATAAAGTTTGAATAAAAATAGAAAAATTTACCACAAAACTGTTTGGATAACTTAAAAAAAATGATAGTTAGAAACCATGGTTTGGTTTGCCAAAAGGAAACCAAACAGGCCCTTAATATTTTTTAAAATAACAATAAGAAATATTTTATAAAATTATTTTTTACAAATTAAAGAAAACTAAGTAAATTAAAATGGTTTTAAAAATTCAGGAAATTAAAATTGAATATTTTACTATTTTTATTTAAATGGATGTAAAAATTATTTTAATAATTATTTTTGGGTGAAAATGATACTTAAAAATTAAAAACAAATATTTTAATAAATTTTTATATTAGAGATATTATTGTCTAACTAAATATAAATATCTATTCCATTTTATGACATATCAAACATAATTATCGCATTTCATTAATTTTCATTCCCATATTTAATCCTATATATTCTCATTCTCATTCCCACAAAATAAATCTGCAAACCAAATGTAGCATAAGAAAAAGGAGAAAATTATGTAGTGATCCAACCAATACATATAAAAGTGCAATTTGTGCCTCGGTAGGATAACTCACGTTGATGTACCCATTTTTAATGAGAAGGGAAAAAAAAAAAGCAGCATGGTGTGCTATCATCCCATTGGAAAGGTTTTTTTTTTTAAAAAAAAATCCTCTTTTTTACTTGTTTGAAAAAAACTTGATTTTTGGTTTGGACTATGTAAATTTGATTCTCCTCTCCTCTCCTCTCCTTCCTTCCCACCAACCTCTTTGCGCTCAGTAATCCCTCTCCCACACTCCCTTCCCATTCGCTTTATTAAATTATATATCCCCTGCACGTGAAAAGTAGCATTCTATCATATCATCTAATACAATTCTATATTGTTTTCGTTCCCTAACACGCACCCCCTTTCCTCTTAACTTGATTTCTCTTTATAATATTTTCCCCTCAAGCAAGATGAACTACGTACACTTTGCTTTGCTTGTCGTAGCTCCACTAACTCTTCCTCTACATCTTCCAAATTAATAAATGTCCCAATATATAGACCTCATATCTAATTAATTACCTCAAAAATAATTAAACTGCTTATATTGCGTACTAATTAAAACCATATGCATATTGATTCCCGCTACATATATATATATATATTTCATTCGACAGTGGATGAGGATTCCTCTGTCAGTAAGCATATGGGTTTGCACGACGGAGGTATTGAAATTGACTAAATTCACAAAAGATATTATTATGTCGAAGGAAAAAGAGAATCAGTATGTTGTTCCGTAAGATATTTTCTACTGCGATGAAAGAAATATTAAACAACTTAAGTAAGCAGCGCCGCGGTCTGGTGCATATATTTCTTTGTACTGAAATGTCAAAATGGGTGAACGAATCCTAAATAGTTTCCCCCATAAATTAAAACGAATTAATACCCAAACAATGTTATTGTCAAATAAAAGACCCATTTTATGGTCTCAATCGTATATTTATGGGTCCCTCCCAGACGGAATTTCCATCGCATTTCGAGTTCGGATACCTATGGTGGATGGTGGGTCACTATCATATAAAGGACGGCTAAACGCTAAAAACAGATTACAAGGACTACTGCTATCATGTACTATAAAATTAACTGTAATTAATTAATATCTCATCTCGATCTTTAGGAGTAATTTTCGAGGCGTTCGTATTAGTGGAAGTCTGATCAATACCAACCCAGGAATTCTGCAGTTTCATATAACTTTTGACGCACTGCTAAATGCGCAGCCTTTAATCCCAATTTCTATATAAAAAGCCGCTTTACTTCGTATTAAAAGAAGCCACGCTTTCGTATAACTTTGACATGAGAACTTACACGTTGTGTGCTCCCTAGTTTTTCCCATTTTTTCCCCATTTTTTCAGCTCAACCTGGGACACTGCTGCCTATATATAATAACATAGCTGATATTATCCTGTGGGCCATTAACCAGCGTTTTTGGTCTTCGATATTGATATTGACCTATGAATATGAAGTAATTTTCGCAAGTACCAGTGATTTTTTATTATTTATATATTATCGTTATGTACATACCTTCATCCGAATAAGATATTCATCGCTCCTGTACAACTACAATCAGCTCCTCCCAGTTTACCCAGATCCACTTGAAAGTTGGAGCGGCTCCCAGACATAGAAGAACGACAA
The DNA here is from genome assembly GCA_026686845.1 of Adenanthera pavonina. Classification (NCBI taxonomy): domain Eukaryota; kingdom Viridiplantae; phylum Streptophyta; class Magnoliopsida; order Fabales; family Fabaceae; genus Adenanthera; species Adenanthera pavonina. The sequence goes on from JAIVEN010000019.1 coordinate 32,497,469, forward strand.
GATCGATAGCCCAATTAACAGTATAGTTATAGATGCTTTTTTGGAGTATGGCCATTGGAAATTAGAGAGGAGTCAAAAGGAAAGGCATGAGATTCATAACCATGATCGATGTCCTTTGGAAGTTTATCAATTGTGCGTGTCGTTATCTACATGGGGATATATAGCTGATGAATAGCTTGCCCAGGACATCAGAACGAGAAACATGGCAAGTATAATATTACAAAGACAATGATAATGCACCCAAAAGTGGTTTTAAGGGATAATAATGAGAATGCGTGGTGGTAATGCATGGGTGAGAGACAAACAAGAAGGTGCAGAAAGATATCAGAAGCTGAATGGAACCAGAATATATCATTGACAAGTACGTAGGGAGCAACTTGGCCACCACCCAAATCTTGTCAATGAAGGAAGGGTCATTATGTGCCTTGAGTCATCCACGTTAGGTCAAACACCTGAATATCCACTGTACTCAATACTCTCATCTCACCCACCAAGCCAGGAAGAGAGAGAACAATATCCAAATTGAATCGCTTAAGGCTTGATATCACTTTGGACTTGGACGTTAGGTTAATTATAGGTTTTTGGCCCAATAATGACTATTTGCTATTAGGCCCAAAAGTAGTCCAGAAATACTGGTCTTCTATCCCAAGTTAAATCAGGCCCGCCATTTGATGATTTGCATCCACTGAAAATAGATCCAGAGTTCATTTGTTTTGACCTGTCTTTATTAGATATGGATCCGCTGAAAATGCGTTGGTGATATTTAAGTTGCTTTCGTAAGCTAGAAGGGAAGTTTTAATTAAAGCAGTGGCTAATGCAATTGCAATGTATGTATCCACTGTCAATTTATTATTTATTTTTTGTTGAAGACATGTCTGAAACTGGAAAATATAATTTCTAAATTTTGGTGGGGTTAAAAACAAGAGGAGAGAAATATTCACTGGGTTTAACATGGAGTAAGATGACAGATGCAAAAATAGAGGCTCTAAATTTGTGTTCAATCTTTTCATAATTATAAAACACAACATCACAGGCATGTAAACCAAACACTTAAACAACGATAACATACAAGAAGGGTAGTATTGCTACCTTGTTGGGAATTATCCAATGTTAATGACTTAATGGTTCCTCGCTATTTGTTTGGCAATAACAAGTGTTTCCTATCAATATCATAATAATTAATTAACTCAAAATCATCATTATTTATCCTAATTTACTTTGCTTTTATACTATCTTGACTAATATATATTTTTCTACTACTATTTTAACTCAAAACTCATCTAAACTACTTAAGAAAGAATCTCGAGGTTTTTATTAACGAAAACTGATATGTTTATTTCATATCTACAAAATACCCATATTTAGTATATATTTTTATTTAAAAATATTGTGATTTAATACTTTTTTGCATGATTCTGTATAATTTGGAGTATATTTGCATCGCAAGAATATTTAGAAGGATTTTGAATTACGTAAAGCCAAACAGTTGTAGTTAGACGTAAAATATGAAGTTCATCCGCTCCCCCTATATTTTCTCACCTGCAGACTAGTGATAAGGCAAGAAGAATTGCAGATTATGAAAGAACTCGTTGCTAGATCAACAAAGTAAAGCAATTAGCCAGCGTTGGGTGGATTCATTGCTGAGGTTGAAAGACACCATTCAACCAGACACCAGATGGAGGAAATTAAAAGTACCTGCACCGGCTCATCTCAAGGAAGTTTACGCATTTTCGTGATATTGTAGACTTTTATGGGCTTCTGGACTTTCTCGATCAAAGGAGACATGGCAAAAACACTAGAATTCATTCATTCAAGCACCTAGAGGCTAGAGAACACAATTTTAAAGCTTTGGAGGAACTAGAAGCGATCATGAGAAAGAAAGAGCATAAGATTGAGGGAGTTATGGAGCAACCTTTGAGTTTCTTTTTTTCTATCTTTTTTTTTTGTAATTTTTGCTTTATGATTTGGGATTATTACTGTGTTAAGATAATTACTTTTATAGATTGCTAAATTTCTAGTCAAAGGTAGAGATGTAACATAATTGGGATTAACTCAGTTTTATATTTTTTTTATTATGACTTTGTGATTTGAGCCTTATATATATTTGATTCCCATATTTTCTTCAATCATATCTATCTTCTTAGCTCTATTATTGATTTTGCGACTGACCACCATAAAATATAATTTGTAGGAGAACTTCAACAATCAAGAGGAAAAGAGTGGGTCTAGACTTAGGAAGATAAACGTAGATAACTAGAATAAAGATAAATCTAGAAATTTGTGATGACTTAAGTTGTAGCATCATGATTTGGTTAAATGAGTGAGTTGCATGATAGTAAATTCAACTCTAATTAAACAAGGACTAATACGCTGAGAGGTGATTATGACATAATAAAAGCAGTTGTCACTATAATTGCATAGAATTTAATAAAAAAAGTGAATTGAGTTATCCTAGTAGGTGAACCCCAATCCCTTGACACTTTTAGCAACTGAATTAAATTTATAAATTAAATTGTTTGCTTTCCTTCTAATTTTCAATTTCCTAATTGAATTTTTAATTGATTTTGGATTAAAAATTGTGAATTAGTAGATTTTACCCCCTCTCTTGGGTTTGACTCCGAAATACTCTAGATTTGTTATTATTATGATCGACTCTATATACTTGCAAGAGACTGATAAAAAATCTATATGGTAGACTAGTAGTGAATAGGAGATCCACTTCTTTTGTTTACTTACTTATCCTTTTCCCAATCATAATTCTCACTCCCAAGAGATTACTTTGTACCTTGATTTCTTTTAATATAAGGAGTGATTGTGAAACGGTCATAATTATTTTGCCGTATAACCCCTCCGCCGTGTAACCCTCCTTCCATGTAACTCCCTCTCCCATAACCCCCTCAATAATTTCCATAATTCCTCATCAAACTCCATTAAAATCTACAGCGTTTTATGCCTCTGGAAACTAGTATAAAAGGAGGCCATTTTCCCTTGTATTGACACAGAAGAAAAATAAAAGAAACAGAAATCATTTCAGAGTGTTTTTTTGTGCTTTCTTTGCCATTTTTGGTATCAGAGCAGGTGAGAAAGTGTCCAGGAGATTCGTAGAGTGAGAGAGCCGTCAGAGAGTCACCTGAAAGTGAGCAGCCGCCGCCGCCGCCGCCGCATCGAAATCTAGTTCCGATCACTATTCAGGGAAACAGACATCACCATTGAGCTCAGAAGGCCGATAAACCTCAGACTGGAGAGTTTCACCGCCGTCTGACACTCCACGCGCCGTCACCGTAAGTTCACGCGCCACCCACGTGCCGACAACACGCCCCATGCGCCGACCACGCGCTCTGGAGGTTGAAGATGATGACGTCATCTGCCACGTCATCCTGACCTGTCCAATCAGTGACAGATCAGCCACCCAGTGTCTGCCACGTGTCACTTCTGCCACGTCACCCCTGCCCAGTCAGCAAAACTTCTCATATTTATAGTTTGACTCCTAAACATTTCCATATTTATATTGTTTCCCCTATACTTTCAGTATTTACATTTTTACCCTTTAATCTTTTTGAAATTACATTTTGACCCCCTTTACTTCCTAAAAATTACACTTGTGCCCTAAACTTTTTGAAATTACAATTTTGCCCCCATATTTTTTCAAAATTACAATTCTACCTCGCACTTTCTTAAAATTTCTTTTCCACCCCTATACTCCATAAAATTACCTTTTTCACTCCTATACTTCTAATTATTTTTGCCTAAGTCCTAACCTTCTAGAAAAGGCAGAGAAAAAAAAAATGCCTCCAAGACGTAGGAATGTACAAGACGCTGCGATAGACGAGATGAGACGTCGAATACGAGAGTTAGAGGCTACCGTAGAAATTCAGCAAGCTTTGTTAGAAACTCGCAGGGAAAACCTAGAAGGTGATTCGGGTAGCAGCAGTTCGTCATCCACTGATAACCACCGCCGTCCTCAACAACAACCATTTCGCCCTAGTGACGTCAAAGTAGACATTCCGGAATTTGAGGGAAGACTCCAGTCAGATGAGTTTGTAGATTGGCTTCAAACTATTGAGCGAGTATTTGAATACAAGGAGATTCCAGATGGACAGAAAGTTAAGATCGTCACCCTTAAACTCAAGAAGCATGCTTCCATATGATGGGAGAACCTCAAACGGAAGCGAGTAAGAGAGGGAAAGCGCAAGATTAAGACTTAAAAAAAATGAGACGACAGCTCACCCGGAAGTTCCTACCAGAGCATTACCACCAGGATAATTTTATCCAATTACAGAATCTTCGACAGAGGTCCTTGTCTGTAGAAGAATACACCAGAGAGTTTGAAAAACTTATGATAAAGTGTGACATACAGGAGAAAGAGGAGCAAATGATAGCTCGTTATCTTGCAGGATTAAACGCTGACATCAGTCGTCCAGTCCAGCTTCAGCAGTATTGGACTTTGGATGATGTGATTCGTCTAGCTATCCGTATTGAGAAACAAATGACCAAGAGGTCTTCTTATCAACCTTCTTCCTCTATGGGTTATTTTGATGGTCATAAGGCAGAATTTCAGCAGGCAACTTCATCAAGCAAGCCGCAGCCTAGCACTATGTGCAAGTCTCCACCAAATACTGTCAAGAAATCTGGCTCTAAAGCACCCCGATGCTTTAAATGCCAAGGATTTGGTCACATCACCTCAGACTATCCTACTCGAAGGGTTATCACCATTAGGGAAGGGCAAGTTTATGAAGCACCTGAGGAAGATGAAGAGGAGACTACATTTTATGAAACTGAACCGATATATGATGAGGAGATTACGCCTGCAGATCAGGGAGAGGCTTTGGTTATTAGATGAAGTCTGCATGCAGCTATAGTTAAGGAAGAACCTTGGCTACGACGTAACATTTTTCACATCCGTTGCACTGCCCAGGGCAAAGTTTGTAATGTCATTATTGACAGTGGGAGCTGTGAAAATGTAGTGTCTGACTACATGGTGCAGAAATTGAAGCTACCAACGCATGACCATCCGCATCCTTACAAACTTCACTGGCTTAATACTGTAAGTGAGGTAAAAGTCTCTAAGCAATGCCTTGTTACTTTTTCTATTAGGAACAGATATTGTGACGATGTTTTGTGTGATGTTGTTCCTATGGATGCATGCCACCTTCTTTTGGGGAGGCCATGGCAATATGATCGATATGCTTTGCATGATGGACGTACAAACACCTACTCTTTCACTAAAAATGATGCCAAGATCAAGCTAGCACCTCTACCGCCTAGTGAGTTTAGCAAAGCCTTGACAGAAGTTAAACCATTGGTGGCTTTGATAACCAAGGAAGAGTTCAAGGTGATGAAATCTGAAGGCCAAACAATGAGTTTCATACTGGTACTCGAGGCAAAAGTGAGTCCACCATTTCGCCAGGAGTTATGCCCTTATTATCTGAGTTTTCAGATGTGATAGATGATGAGATACCACCCGAGTTGACACCTATGAGAGACATACAACACGCCATTGATTTTGTTCCAGGAGCAGTCATTCCTAACAAGCCTGCTTATAGGATGAGTCCTCAGGAACATACCGAAGTCCAGCGACAAGTTGAAGAGCTGCTGAAGAAAGGGTTGGTTATGGAAAGTGTTAGCCCTTGTGATGTACCTGTTCTGTTAGTGCCCAAGAAAGATGGGAGTTGGAAAATGTGCATTGATTGTCGAGCTGTTAACAAAATTACTATCAAGTATCGGTTTTCGATACCACGACTCGATGATATGTTAGACCAGCTGTATGGTGCCACTACCTTTTTCAAGATTGACCTTCATAGTGGGTATCACCAAATTCGGATTTGGCCAGGGGATGAATGGAAGACCGCCTTCAAGACAAGAGATGGCTTGTATGAGTGGAATGTGATGCCTTTTGGATTGACCAATGCCCCTAGCACATTCATGCGCCTAATGAATCAGGTATTGCGACCCTTCACTGGAAAATTTGTTGTTGTTTGCTTTGACGACATTCTTCTTTACAGCAAGAGTCAGGAAGAACACTTCGATCACATATGGCAAGTCTTGCAAGCTCTGCGAGACCAAAAGCTTTTTGCCAACCTAAAGAAGTGCACCTTTCCCACCAATGAAGTTGTTTTCTCACCAAAAGATTTTGACCAGGTGTTCGAGGTTAGCTGTGATGCCTCTAATACTGGAATTGGTGCTGTCTTAAGCCAAGAAGGCCATTTCATTGCCTTTTTCAGTGAGAAACTCAATGATACCAAACTCGGGTATTCTACTTATGATAAAGAATTCTATGCCATTGTCTGAGCTCTGCAACATTAGAATCACTATCTCTTGAGCAAAGAGTTCATACTTTTTTCGGATCATGAAGTTCTAAAGTATTTGAATTCTCAACAAAAGATCAGTCGAAAATATGGCCATTGGAGTGAAATCTTGTAGTCTTATTCTTTTCTCATTAAGCATAAGCCTGGAATTTTAAACTTTGTAGCTGATGCTCTTAGCCATCGACATGTGTTACTAACAATAATGCAAGCCAAAGTTATTGGTTTTGATCCTGTCAAGGAGTTGTACCAGGATGACCCTGATTTCCATGGAGTGTGGGAAGCTACTGCCGATCAATCGTTTCACCAGTATTACCAACATGATGGGTTTCTATTCCGAGGTAAAAACCTATGCATTCCTTAGAGTTCTTTGAGGGAAGCAATAATTTGGGAAGCTCATGATGGAGGATTAGCTGGTCATTTTGGCAGAGACAAGACAGTTAACCTGGTCAAATAAAATTTCTATTGGCCAAGGCTTGAATGAGATGTCAACCGGCATATACAGCGATGCCAAATATGTCATTTGGCTAAGACGAAAGGGCAAAATACAGGATTATACATGCCACTGCCGGTTCCAAAAGCACCATGGGAAGATGTAGGTATGGATTTTGTTCTTGGTTTACCCCGAACACAGAGGCAAAAAGATTCCATCATGGTTATTGTGGATCGATTTTCAAAGATGGCCCATTTCATTCCATGCCAGAAAACTAATGATGCAGTTCAAGTTGCAGATTTGTACTTCAAAAAGATTATCCGTATCCATGGCATTCCTAAGACTATCACCTCTGATCGTGATGTCAAGTTTCTCAGCCATTTTTGGCGGATGTTATGGAAGAAGATGGGAACTAAGCTCCAATTTAGCAGCGCTGGCCATCCACAAACGAACAGTCAAACTGAAGCTATTAATAAAGTTTTGGGAAATCTTCTTCGAAGTTTCGTGGGGAAGAATTTGAAGTAGTGGGACCTCGTTCTTGCTCAAGTTGAATTTGCCTACAATAATTCTGTTAATCAAGCAACTAGGAAGTGTCCATTTGAAGTTATTTACGACACTCATCCCCTTAGTCCACTAGACTTGACCCCTTCACTTGATAAGCAGCAATATAGTTTTGATGCAGATCAAATGGCTAAGGAAATCAAGAAGTTGCATGAACAAGTTCATGAAAGAATCCAGAAGCAGAATTTCAAATTCAAGACACAACGAGACAAACATCGGAAACAATAGATCTTTAATATGGGAGACTTGGTTTGGATGCATCTCAGAAAAGAGAGTTTTCCTAAACAACCCAATGCTAAGTTGTCACCTAGAGCTTATGGTCCTTTCAAGATTGTACAAAAGATCAACAACAATGCTTATAAGGTTGAATTGCCTAGTGCTTATGGAGTTTCTGCCACTTTCAATGTTGCGACTTGTCACCCTATTTGGATGATGATGCTGACTTGGACTCGAGGGCGAGTTCCGTCCAACCCGAGAAGAATGAAATGGTTCATAATTATTTCGCCGTATAACCCCTCCGCCGTGTAACCCTCTTTCCATGTAACTCCCTCTCCCATAACCCCCTCAATAATTTCCATAATTCCTCATCAAACTCCATTAAACTCTGCAGCGTTTTATGCCTATGGAAACTAGTATAAAAGGAGGCCATTTTCCCTTGTATTGACAAAGAAGAAAAATAAAAGAAACAAAGTTCATTTCAGAGTATTTTTTTTGGCTTTCTGTGCCAGATTGAATTAGAGGAGAGAAGAATCTAACTTGTAGTATAGAGGACTTCCTGTTTTTCTTTGGGTTTTCTCCTTTTTTTCCTTCTAGTATAGCTACTGCAACCCTTTCTTTTCACTCTTCTAAGTGACAAATGAATATTAGTGTTAGGTAAGGCTAGGGTTTCCTTTTTTTTTTTTTTGACAACACAATGGAGGCCTAGCTTACATAACACCCAAATAGGATGGCATGTGAATATTCTCATTTAAAATGAACATAAAATCATTAGAAGGAAAACCAATAATATGGTAACTAGGCATAGCCGATAAAGAATGTTTGGCCAAGTAATCTGCATGATTATTTGCCACACGTGAGATGCAATTGATCAGCCCTTCCTAGCTTCGGTTCCATACCCCCTTACTTCCATGATCACGTCGTGATCAGGATGAAGGTCAACATTCCCATCACGGATCACGTCAACAACTTCACTTGAATCAAATTCAAGCACCACCTTCCGAGATCTCAAGTCCCAAGCTGTTTTAAGCCCAAGTAGACATGCCCATATCTTAGCAGACAAGCGGTCTCCTTCTGATAGATTATGCATGCATGAATCCAACCAAGAACCCACCCACTGAGTTTTGAATGACTCCACCGCCGCCTACCTTCCCTGAAATGCGTGAGTAAACACCATCTACATTCACCTTTATCCACCCTTCATGTGGTGGGTCCCAAGATCTCATCTGATTTGTTACAACATTGCCATCCCAGTTGATCCATGTGACCTTTCTGTGAGTTTCTTTCACGCTGCGTAGGATAGCTAATGAACCGGCAACAATCACATCATTCGGCATAATTTTCCTATAAAAAATACATTCATTTCTCCTCTACCACAGCATCCAGCATATGATGCAAAACCATGCTATCCAGTCATTGTACCTACCACTTGCTTGATTTCTAAAGTTCCAACCAATCCACTCTATCAAGTTTGACTCGAAAAGGCTACTCTCATGGCTCAAATCAATGATACTACTACAAAGATGTTTGGTGGTTGGGCAATCGCGCAGTTCATGAACAATGTCCTCGGTGGCACTGCTGCACCATGAACATGAGCCATTAGAGCACATTCCACATCTCATTTGTGCTTCATTAGTAAGAAGTTTCCTGTGCTCAACTAAACTACATGAACGTTTTAACTCTTTGTGTTACATGGAGCTTCTAAATCTTACCCTATATAGACTTGTTCACGTTTCCACTTCAGGTTAAATCATCCTTTATATAGATACTAATATATTAAAGTATATTAATGTAATTAATTAATACTCCCTCTGGTACTTCATATAAGACCCTTTTAACCGAATCACGGGGATTAAAAATTGAAATTAAAATTAATTAACTATTTCGATTTCTCCGAAAATTTCAACATTTTTTCAAAATTACCCTTATTTAATATCTTTTTTCTTTCTCTTTGGATACATTAAATAAGGATATTTTTTAAATGTATAATAAATACTACCTCGTATATTGTAAAGGGTTTTATATGTAGAATTAATACAAAAAATCCTATATATAGGACTGGAGGGAGTATAATATTAGGAATTCTATTAGGATAAAGATAAATTAATCCTTATCATTAACTGTGCATAATTTAATATTCTATAAATTTCATAATTATTCAACTATATTAATTTTAAACTTTTTTTTGGGACGTTACATTTGTCATGCACACCAATAATATTGAGTGATTCTAATTTAAAGAAACCAGAGACAACCGCGGAAGGTGAGCCGCATTGTAATTGAAGTGGGTATTGCCTTTTTTTTTCCCTAGTCAGTATGTGGGAATTGCACTTAATTTGCCACAATATGTTTGATTTACAATGAATGTGACTTTTCCTCCTTTGCAAGGGTCGCCAACACATATGCTCTTCCTGTTGTCTTTTCTAAATTTCCCTCCACATTCTGCGGTGCTAAATTTACATCATTATATAGTTTTTTTTTTGGGGTAAAAGAGGGATATATTGCAACAGAATTGAAAAATGTACAGAGCGGGGGCCACCATAAAAAAACTAAAAGAGGTCCCTGAAAAGATCGAAATACAAAATCAGTTATATAGTTTACTTTTAAAAGGCTAGAAAAGCATCAAGGAAATTATACAAAGTGGTTCAGAGGGTCTCCTCCCTTCTATCATCATCTAAAGTGCTTCTACAAATTAGGAGAGATTGTCTAAGAACAATAAAATCAATATTAATGGCAAGCACATGTGCTGCTACTAACCAATTAATTTGCACATTCATTTGTTTTTTTTTTCTATATGCTTCATTGGAATGATCCAACCTCTCATGATGAGCACCTTGATCTCATTAATAATATTTCTGTAAAAATAGTCATTAAAGTTGTTACAAGTTATGAGATTGATGGCTCCATATAATCAATACATAATTAAATTCTCTTGAACCTCTTTATCCAACAAAGTTTCATTATATACTTGTTTCTTTTGCTAAGGTGTGTCGGAGATATGATTTTATGTAAGTTTTATAATTTATAATAATATTGATCGTTTTCATTTTTTTTTGTTTTATTTTGAACTCATATAAAAAATTATTAATTTCAAAATGAATATCAATAAACAAACAACTCAATTTTTAATTTTCTTGAATATCATTTATATATGTACTAATAAAGTAGATTTTATATATTGCATAGAGTATGAAAAATAAATCATGTTGTTTGCAAATTTATTATAAATTTTATATTAACATTAATTTTTTGGTGCTATATTAATATTTTTTTATCATACATTTATATACATATAAATTATAAAGATATATTGGTGCTTCCTCAGTTGCTTGGATCTCCCCCTCCCCCACTTTTTTTCCCCTTGTCTCTCTCTCTCAATAATTGTAGAGTTGGAGGCAGAGGTGGAGCCAAGGGGGGGTCCCACTGTACCCCCAACAAAATTTTTTCATAATTCTTGCATCATGTTTGATTGTTACATGAAAAGTGTCAAACATTTCATGACCTGGCCACCCTTAAGTTCAAACCCTGCGTAATGAGGAACAGTAGTAAAAAGAAAACCACTCTTACCTGGCCACTGGTCATTATTAATGCAAATCTTAGTACAAATAACTTGTTACATATAATTAAACATATAAACTATATGTGACTAAATTAAATACTTATTATATTTATTTATATAATTTATTATTTATATTTTTAGTGTTTATCACTATTATTAATTATTTATAATAATTATTAACAAAATAAATATTTAAAAGTATAGTATTACTTTTTCAAATGGTCCCCCGGGGGGACAAAACCTTTATTCTGGGTTCGTCCCTGATTGGAGGTGGTCCCCGAATAAATAACAAAAAAAGAAAGTACACGTGATAAAATAAAAAATGTGGTGCTGCTAATCGCAAGTGGCCGCAACGAATCCCAACCATACCAATAGAGCTAGCCTACAAAAGACGCTACGGCGTGGGCAACTACGATGGAGAGGAGAGAGTATCCTATGTCTTTGTCTTCAATTGTATCGTCTTTGGATTCTCTTTAAGCAGACGGACAAAAAATATAAAGCCAATGAAATGAATCACCAAAGTAGAACAATATTTTTATCCACAAAAAAATTGTAACAATACTTTTTGTTTGTTTATTTTATTATTATACATTTATTTTATGGGAGTAGTGACCTGTGACAAAAACTTTGTTAGAAGGATCGCAACAACTCACTGTGAATGAAAAAAAGAAAAAATATTAAATTTTTTTAATAAATTTAATAATTTAACTTATTTTTTTAAAATACGTGAGATAGTTGAAAATATTTTATATTTAAAATTAAAAATAATATAATTTTGATAAAAATATATGACATGCATAATTAATATATCCTGCTACCCTACTCTTAACACCATTCCCCTCCCCATATATTATTTATAATAATTAATACTCCCTTTATTCCTTAAGATAAGAGTTAAATGGGGAAATTATTATGTTTCAAAATATAAGAGGTTTGGAGATTTATTTAGTGTATTTAATGATTTTTTTTCAAAATTACCTCTAATTAAGATGACATTTTTTTAATACAATTTATTTGTATTAATTACATAATATAAAGTTATTAACATTAAATGATGACATTTTTAGAAACTATATTATATTTTAGACAAATTTATTATTTTTCTTAGTCTATGTGATTTTATCTTTTGTCCCTTATATTAAGGAACAAGGGAGTATATGTTTAAACTATATTATAAAGGGGGAATTACTATTTAGGATCAGGATGTAGATGTTATGACAAAATGGGACCAACTTAACATTTAATTACAAAAAGAGACCAAATTTTTAAAAATAAATATAAAAAATATTAAATTACCAAAATACCCTTAATTTTAATTTACCCTATCACCATAGCCGGTCAACGGCGTCCAGTCATCGGTCAACAGCCATGGTGACCGATCAACATTTTCCGATGATCAGTCAACAGCCACTGGTGCCAATCAGCTGTTACCGACGACCGGTCAACATTCTCAGGGACAAAATAGTTTACCACTTTTTTTTCTAAATTTTACAACTTGTTTGTTCTAAATTCGTAATTTAGTTTTCAAATTTTTGTTTTGCAACTTTTTTCCCAGAATTTGCAACTTATTTTCAATATTTTCATTATGAATTGTTTTAGTGCTTTTGCAATTTTTTTTTCAAATTTTGCTACTTGATTACTTTGAATTTACACCTTATTTTCTAGATTTTTATTATAAATTGGTTCAGTATTTTATAATTTCTTTTCTAGAATTTACAACTTAATTACTCTAAATTTACAATTTATTCTCTAAATTTTTATTTTGAATTATTTCAATATTTTTATTACTTGTTTTATATGTTTTACAACTTCCTTACTATAAATTTACAACTCATTTTTCAAATTTTAACTATAAATTTTTTTGGTACTTTTGTAACTTTTTTTTTTACAATTTTGCAACTTACTTACTCTTTATTTGTGATTTATCTTCGAAATTTTTACTATAAATTGTTTTAGTATTTCGTAATTTCTTTTCTAGAATTTACAATTTGTCTACTCTAAATTTACAACTTGTTTTTCAAATTTTTATCACAAATTGTTTTAAGTTAAAAAATTTTAGAACAAAAGTTGAAAAGCTTTGAAAGAATTTGTAGTAAAAATTTGATAAATGAGTTGCAAATTTTGAGTATACAAATTGCAAATTATTGAAAAATGGTTGTAAAACATTGAAACCATTGATAACATAACCATTGAAAATTTACAACTTCTTGAAAAGAAGTTTATATTATGAATGGTTACACACTTGTAAATTTGAAAAATGAGTTGTAAATTCAGAGTAAGTAAGTTGTAAAACATGTAAAATAAGTAGTAAAAACATTGAAATAATTCATAATAAAAATTTGAAAAATGAATTCTAAATTCAGAATAAATAAGTTACAAATTCTAGAAAAAAAATTATAAAATACTGAACCAATTTATAATAAAAATATGAAAAATAAGTTATAAATTCAGAATAACCAAGTTGCAAAATTTGAAAAAGAAGTTACAAAAACACTGAAACAATTCATAGTTAAAATTTGAAAAACAAATTACAAATTTAGAATGAAGAAGTTGCAAATTCTGGAAAAGAAGTTGTAAAATAAAAATTTGAAAACTAAATTGCGAATTTAGAACAAACAAATTGCAAAATCTAGAAAAAGAAGTGGTAAAGTATTTTATTTTTATAAATGTTAACTTGTCGCCGACAATTGTTGATCGGTTAGCATGGTCATTGATCGGCCGCCTCCGACCGTTGATCGGCAGTCGCTCGTCGTTGACCGATTATGGTGGGAGGGTAAATTAAAATTAAAGATATTTTGGTAATTTGATATTTTTTTATATTTAATTTTAAAAATTTGGTCTCTTTTTGTAATTAAGTATGGTCACATTTTGTAATAAAATATACGTCCTGGTACTAAATAGTAATTCCCCCTATTATAAATGTATATATCATAATTATATTTTTATATAAAATAATATAATATATATTTTAATTAAATTAAATCTCATTTAAATAAAAAATATATTTTATAATAAATATTGGATCTAATTGGATAAATAGAGTTGGTAATCCGGGTCAGTCCAAAATGGGCAGCCCAAAAAGCTCAAATTGCCAAACGGACTCGGGATAGGAAGTTCGAACCCGTATGGTATAGGTTCCCGGGTCTATTTTCTTTTTTAATATATTTTTTTATTTTATTAAATTTTTTATATTATTATTTAAATTAATACAACTAATTATTATTATTATTTAATAAAAATTAATATAATATTTAAATTTTATAATTTATACATTATTAATTAATAAAATAATATATTTTTAAATATTTCAAATAAAAAGAAAAAAAAATGGCTAATCAAGCCGACCCATCGTAGGCCAGGTTTGAAAAGTCTATTTCCCTTATATATTTAAAGCTTAATCCATCTATTTTATCGAGACAAATGAATGGATTTGTCAAACTAAATCCATTTTATCAGCTCTATTAATAATTTTAGATTTTGACGATAAATGGTCCATTGAAACACAACATGTACTTTTGAAAGTACTGTCACATTTCACATGTTTTTGCGCACCGGTATCGTCTGGACGTGTGAAACAATGTAGACCATAGAGCCAACCTACTATTAATTGCCTCTTTATTTACCAGAAAAAACCAAAAACCCTCAGCACCCCCCCCCCCCCTTTTTTCTTTTTTTCTGTCTCTCAAAAATTTTTTTTTTCTAAACATACAAATCAGTTTTAGACTAATTCAGGACATTTTTTTTTCAATTTACAACACATACATTTTGATAGAGATAGCTAATTTTATATTTTTATTTAAACAATCAAATTAATATCATACTATATTTAAAAGACACATATTAATATATTTTAAGTAATTTATAATATATTTTTTATCAATTAGATATGTTTTATACCTTATTAATTTTGCTAAGTACAAATATTACAAAAATATACACATATAAAATAAAATTTTTAAAGATATATTTAATATTTTTAATACAATCTATTTATAACTTTAAAATTATTTATTTTGTAGATAATATATCTTTTATTTAAATGAAATTTAATTTAATTAAAATATATCATATTTTTTTTCAGAATTAATATATATTATATTATTTTATATAAAAATATAATTATGATAGGAGTATATATTTATAGAATAATTTAAATATATATTAATTACTATAAATAATATATTGCGGAGGGGTCGGGGTTGCCAGGGGGAAGAGGGGAGGGGAACGGCTGACGGGGTGGGGGGTAGGGTGGCAGCTATATTAATTATGCCTGCCACGTACTTCCATCACAATTATTAAAAAAAAATATACTTCATCCGGTCCTATATATAGGACATTTTACTTTGGTATTGAATATAAGACCCTTTATAATATACAAGATAATATTTATTATATATTTTCAAAAAATACTCCTATTTAATGTATCCAAAGAAAAAAAGAGAGAGAATAAATAAGGGTAATTTTGAAAAAATATTGGAATTCTTGGAGAAATCGAAGTAGTTAATTAATTTTAACTTCCCTTCTTAATTTACGTGATTCGGTTAAAATGATCTAATATTAAGGATTAGAGGGAGTATAAATGATACTTTTTGTTCTTTAAAATATTTTAAAGTAAGTTTCATTTTAATCCTTTAATTTTATTATATTTCATATTAATTCTTTAACTATTAACATATAATTAAATATTTTCTAATTCTTAACACTATTTAATAAATTAATAAAATAATAATAATTTACTTATTTAAAAGTCACATTATTAATATTATTATGTATTAATTAATATAAAAATTAAAACAAAAATAATTTTAAGGCTTAAATATTTATTATTTTAAAAATATGTTAACCGAAAAAGTTAAAGATTACATCTTTAAAATCAAAAGTTTTATTTTTAGTTTTTAAACATTTATTTTGAGGCATTAAAATATTTTTATTATAAAAATAAATATTTATCTTTTATACTTTACATTCTCCAGCTAAATTTTTCAACTTATCAACTTGTCTAAAATAAATAAAAATTATTCATTTTAATATAATAATTTTAAACATTTTATCACAATATTTTAAAAATAATTTATTCTAAGGTTATAATTTTTAATGCCTTAAATTAATATATTTTTTAAATTTTTTATTTTTTAAGGTACTAATTATTTATTTTGAGTCTAAAAAATGATAATTAATATATAATAATAGTGATTAGATGTATTTAAGTAAAATTTCTATTAATTTATTTAACGGTATTAAATTCAGGAAGTTTTTTATTACATCTTTAAAGTTAAAGAATTATAATAAAATTTTTAAAAATTAAAAAATTAAAATAAAATCTACTTCAAAATTAAGGGATAAAATATATACTTTCACACAAAAAAAAAAACACAGAAGCCGAATTAGCATGACTTCTCTGTGTAACAAGATGAGGTGAGGGTAATTGACTTTAGGTGATATACTATGCTATACTCTATTTTAATATAAAATTATTTTAAATTAAAAATATAAATAAAAATTAGTTACTTATTTTAATTTTTTAAAAATTAAATTATTTTTTAAATTATTCTTATTGAATTTATTTTTCTTTCACCTCATCAATTAAATAGAGACTTTTTGGTAATTTATAATAAATATTATTTCATATTTTAAAAATAATTCTATATTTAAAATCTAAACAAAACATTTATATTTAGAACCAGATAGAGTAATAAATATTTTTTGATATGTTGTATTTTGATCATTTGTTTATGTTATTATTATATACTGCTCAATGCTCCAACAACCACATTTTTCTCAATTCATAACACTTGTACATCACTGCATTGTGTTTTGGATACTCAAACGAAAGCAAAGAAGCTACATACGAGGACCTAGCTGGCAGTGGACGCTCATGAAACCATCCATCTCAACAATTGAAGTCAAGGACAAAGACAATCTAGGATTTCTATACAAAAATATTAATAAATAAATAGTATTAGTGAAAAATTTAGTTGATTCGAGTTGAAAATTTAGTTTATAGTACTACTAAATTTTTAAATTGGGTCCTTAAAAAGAATTATTTCCAATTATGGGTCCTAAGATGTCTTATTCCCTTGAAGCCAACACCAAAGGTGGTTCCGTTACTGTCACAAGCATACTATTTTATGAAAAAGATCGTTATTTTTGTCATGTTAAATTATTAATTAATAGATATTTCACCAGTTATGTAAATTTTTTTTTGATTCATATATTTATGCAAGATTATTTACATTTTTATAATGTCTTTATCTTTATATCCTTGTTTTTAGATTATTATGTTATTTATTTTTTATTAGTTATCTATTAATAAAATTAGCATTGAAATAATTAAAATTCGTTGTAATCACTATCAAAATCATTGATAGTAATTCATGCAATGTAAGAAGTATGGCTGTGTGATACAGCGGCGATATATGAAACGCATTTTTTAATGAAAATATATAAAACACATTTTAATCCTTAAATTTGGAAATAATTTATACCTGACTTTAATTCTTCTAAATTTTTTATGTATTTTTGTTCAAAAAAAGTTGATTTATATAATGTTCTCATCAAATATAGAATTCATGAAATCTTAATGTATTTGAATTTTCTCTTTTTTTAAAAATATTGCATCTATCCTACTTGCATCTTTACCTATCTTCCATTGCATTGCACTATTATTCTTCATCAATTTGATTTGAATAGGGAAAGATTGCTAATCATGACACTACACCAAATATATTATTTATTTAATAAGTATTGTGATATTGTTTTTAAGAGTATTTTACTCATAATAACAAATGTAGACTATCAAATTAATTATATTATCCATTTATACATTATTTTCTTAGTTATACGTTTCTAATTAATGGAGGACATTGTGCATAAACAGGGATACGAAGAAATCCAAATTCAAGTTTATGCGCAAATCTCCTCCCAAATACTACTATGTGCACCTATTTATTATTCTTTTTCCTTTTGATTGATGCATCCACTGCTTGGAACTTTATAGATTATTATAAATAACATCACCACATAATATGTTGACATTCCCCAATTTTTGGCCTGAGAACTTTTAGCGTATTGATTAATTATTTTATTGATTTAGAGATAAATTGGGGAAATTTTGAATGGTGGAGAGCATTTCTTCATACGAGAGAACATCTAAGAAAGTTGATGAATTGTAACTATCACGTTAGTCCTAGTGAAAAGGGTTATGATTACTTAAACATAATGTCTCAGGTTTAAAACTATATAAATGTAGAAAATACTTTTATGAGAACTTTTCGTGAATGAGATTCAACTATAACTTGATTTGAATTAGTCGAAGTTTAAAGTGATGATTGAATACCAGATAATTATTAGGAGCAAAAAAAGTCGATGGATAGTAATAGACTCAATAAAAAGCAAATTTAACAATGTGATACTAATTTCAGTCCAACGGGAGCTTTTTTTTAAAAAAAAGACTAACCCTAAAAAAAATGGGGAGAAGGAAATAGAGCTTCTTCAAAAGGAGAAATGACATTTTAGAACCAAAATATTTAATTAATACCATTTTAGGACCAAAACATTTCAAAATGACAGAAAGAAATCATGGTATTAAATTGATTAAAATTTTAAAAAGGAAATGACCTAGATACCCTTATTAAAAAGTTTGACACTCAGCTCCCACTATTTACTACCCAGGTTTCATGATTTAACATTGAACTACCTGGTTTTATATTGAACACATTATGGTTATCAAAGAATTTAATTGATTAGTCTCAGAGTTTGACACTCAGCTCTCGTTATTTACTACTCAGGTTCTGCAATTTGACACTAAGTTACCTCAATTTTACACTGAATACATTATGATCACTAAAGAATTCAACTGATTAGTCCTAGAGTTTAACACTCAACTCCATTATTTACTACTCAGATTCCACGATTTAACACTGAGTTACCCTGATTTTATAATGAACAAATTATGTTTACTGAATAATTCTGATCAATCTTAGTGTTTGACAAGATTGACTTGGACAAAACTTATGATCGTATTCAATGGGATTTTATTCTGCATTGCTTGGAAGAACTTTGCTTTCCACAACAAATCATTGAGGTAATTCAATGTTGTATCTCTTCCTCTCGTATGCAAATCTTGTGGAATGGTAGCAAAACCACTAATTTTAAGCCATCACAAGGAATTCGACAAGGTGACCCTCTATCACCTTATCTTTTTGTAATCTGTCCGGAGAAACTTGCCCATCTAATCCAAGCAGAAGTAGTTGCAAAAAGGTGGAAGCCTATTATGTTAAGTAGAGATGGCCTCCTCTGTCGCATTTATTTTAATATTTGGGAGTCCAATTGCATCATGAAAGGGTAGGAAAGGAGACTTATAAACAAGTTATTGATAGAGTGAGTCATAGGCTTTCGAACTGGAAGGCACATAACATTTCTTTAGCAGGGCGACATGCATTGATTTCATTTGTGGTGTCTGCTATTCCTATGTATCCTATGCAAACTGCTATGCTTCTGGTTAGTATTTGTGAGGAAGTGGATAAGAAGAGTATGGTTTTTCTGTGTGGAAGTTCTAATGAGAAAAAGAAAATGCATCTTGTTGCCTAGGATACTATTTGTAAACAGAAACATCATGTTGGGCTTGGTTATTGTCATCTCAAGAACCAAAATAAGGCGTTTATGATGAAAGTAGGGTGGGGTCTCATTAATAACTAGGATGCACTTTGGACTCGAGTGGTTCGAGGAAAATATAACTTTGGATCTAACATGCTACCTATCATTGATAGAAAGAGAAATGGATCAAGACTCTAGAGTGGTATTAAATCTATGTGGGATCATGTGGAGGAAAGAGTTGAAGGGTTATTGGTAATGGCAAAAAGCTGAAGTTTTGAACTGATAATTGGCACCTGTAACTAGGAATTTTAGTGAAAGAAGCTATTAGTCCGGTGCCTTTGGATTGGCTGCGAGCATCGGTGGCTGATTTGGTGGATGATCATGGAGTGTGGAAGTGGGAAGTCCTTTACCATTACTTATCTACTCGTATTATTAGCATACTCAGGACTATATCTCTGAACCGTAGGAATGGGCTTCAAGATTTTGTTCAATAGAGATGGGAAAAGAATGGCAGATTTTCGGTGAAGTCTGCTTATAATACTTTGAGTGAGGATGGTAGGGATTCAGATGCTGTGTGAAGCCATGTGTGGAGATTGAAAATTCCGCAAAGATGCAAGACGTTCCTTCGATTGTCCTTGCATGAATGGCTATTAACCAAGGAGAATAAGAAACATAGGGGTCTTATTAACTTAGATATGTGTGATGTTTGAACTAATAAGAGTGAAACTATTCTGCATGTGCTGCGCGATTGCAATGAAACTATGAAGATATGGCGTGAGGTTTTAGCTCATTCACCTATTAGGGACTTCTTTAATTCTTCATTAACTAATTGGCTCTGCCAGAACTTAAGAAAAGGCTTTGTTGTTGAGGGAGCAAGCTGGTGCAATTTGTTTGCTGTAATTTGTTGGTTACTCTGGAAAAAGAGAAACCAACGTGTTTTTGAAAATGTGGATAAGAGATGTGACCAATTGTTATGTCAGCCGAGGGCAATAGCTATCTCCATGAATGATATGAGGAAGAAGACAAGTACGAATTTGAGTGGGCTTATTAGGGAAGACTGTGATGTTTCTTGGAGTCCTCTGGAGTTGTCTGGGTTAAGGTAAATGTGGATGGGGCTTTCTCGTTGCACACCTATGCGGCTAGTTGTGGTGGAATCATTCAAGACACTAGTGGTTAGTGCATTGAGGGTTTCATGCATAGATTGGAGGATGGTGATGCACTTATAGCATAACTATGGGGTTGTCTTTTGGGTTTGACAAGATGCTGGGATATTGGAAGTTGTTGTGTGATTCTTGAATGTGATTTTGTGGAGGTTGTTTCTTTGATCATGGAAAGATATGAGGAGACCCATGCTGAAAAGCAGCTTGTGGAGGAGATACGGTCTTTGCTCTCTAGAGTGTGAGACGTGCATATACAACATATTATGCGGGGGAATAATTTAGAAGCGGATACTCTTGCCAAATTGTCTCTTGTTCTACTGTTGGGCTTCAAATTATTCCATGCAACTTCTTTCTCAGCTTGGGGAGGGATTTTACTTTTGTTGCTTTGAAAAATAAGTTTGAGGGCATTGGGTAATTTAGTTTTGTTGCTTTTGGTTTATAAAAAAAAATTTCTTTCCTTTTTAAAATTTTTAATCAGTTTAAAACTATGATTTTTTTTGTTATTTTAGAATATTTTGATCTTAAAACAATATTAATTGACTATTTTGGTTTTAAAATGTTATTTTCCCTTTTTCAAAAGACTAACTCTGTGAGAAATGGAGAGAGGGAATATGGGTGAGAAGAGAAAAGTGAGAGGAGAGATTTTTTTCTTTTTGTACTCAAATGAATGAGAGAAAATAAAGAAGAAAGATAAGTTACTAATTTTATAATGATAATAATAACCTTGATATTTTTATGAAAATATCTGCATATAATGAAACTTGTTATTTTACAATATTATTTATATAATTTTCATAATATATTACTCAATAAAATTAAAATTATATTTTAATTTTAATTTTGATCTTAATTTATAATTACTTTACCAAATTTTAATTTTTTTATTTCAAAAATTATAAAATGTATTTTCCCTTATGAATGAAATTAATTTATAATATATTACTCAATGGAATTAAAATGTATTTCACCTTATGAATGAAATTAATTTATAATATACTACTGAATGGAATTAAAATGTATTTCAAAAATTATAAAATACATTTAAAAATTATAAAATGGTGAATAATATTAAAATGAGAATTTTCTTTCTAAAATCTTTTCATTTTTTGGAAGAAAAGTTGGAAAGAAAAATATATAAGACTCATATATAATTTTGATCTATCCACTTTTTTTCTCTCTCACATTTTTATCTTCACATTCAAGTAAGAAAAAAAATATATTTTTCTCCATATTTCCCTTCTACTTTTTTTTGCTCTCCTATTTTCTTTTCATTTAAGCACATGACTCATATTTTCTCCTCATCCAATCATGTGACATCTGGGCGCTAATGAGTGCGGAGAGTGATAACCAGTGCAAGAAAATGGGGTGAGATAAAGTGATGAGGTACAGATAAGGAGCAGCTCCTGACAGGCTTCTAAGTGGGAGGTGCATATGAATGAATTGAATGCATACCAGAACGAGAGGGATCCAGAGACTATATAAGTATGAGACTATATGATTAATGATAGCTTAAAGGAATTGATAGGTATTATCTATACCAACAAGGTACACCTACCTTTTTGGTAGTTTATCCCTTAAAAACTCTTCAGTTAAGCGTGCTTAATTTGAAGTAATTTTGGGATGGGTGACCTTCTAGGAAGAAGGGGTGTGAATGAGTACATAGTACATCGAAATGATTTGTATTGATTTGTGGGGACAGTCATCAATTCCAAAAAAGTGGCTGGATGTTATAGTTGGTATCAGAGCCTAACCTCTCTCCATACAGTATGGTTCGGGGATGAACCAAGCCGAAGTTGGTGAGCATGTGACATATGGGTGCTGATAAGGGCAGGGAGTGTATAGATATGGGACTATATGGTTAAGGATATTTTAAAGAAATTGATAGGTATTACCTATATCATGTGTACCTACCACCCACCGAAAGGGTTTGTGTTGATTTGTGGGGATCGTCGTCATTCTCAAAGAAACAACGCATGATAAATGTTACTATAAGTCAAAATAAGGTCTTTATGAAAAGAGTTGTATTGTTTATGTTTCAAATGTGGATATATAGAGATTTTTTATCATTAAAATTTTAATAAAAATAATGTATAACTTTTTATGTTTTAAATTACAAAAAATATGAACTCATTTATGAAAATATTATTAAATAATTTAATAATAAAATTACAAAAGATGTTGTCATTTTTTATATAATTAGAAGCGTCTTGTAAATTTTGTTTTATATCTGTGAATTTAACTCAAACACTCCCAATTTTTATTTCTAAATTTTAGTAATCTCATCATCATCTCATAATACATTAGGCTGCTCCATGCCTCGGAATTAGTACGGACACAAAGGGAGTGAGATGAATTGGTGGGGCGACGTAAACCGGGTGGCGAGGGATCATTGCTGCAATGCGATTCCGATCTAGATTCAGTTCAAAGAATCATTGCTGCGGTTCTGCCTACTTTGGCCGTTTATTTTTTAATTAAAATTTCTCTTTCTTCTCTCTCACTAAAATGCGATGCCTGAGTAATGAGTAGAGTAAATAAATAAAGCTGTGAAAGTTAAAAAGAAAGGTAAGAAAATTTGAAAAAATCACACATGAAGCCTCTATAAATCCAGGGTCTTCTTTGTTGAAGATCCATACCTAAACATACGGAAGCTAATGCAGCAGAGAGGCAGAGTTTACAACCGAAGATCCAGGAGCTTCACAAGGTCTAGACTTGCCATCGAGGGTTGTTAGCTTCATCTCCCTCTTATCTCTCTATACCTCTCATTCCCCTCTCAGCGGATTTCACTTCTTCTTGCATCCCTTTGTTTTACCTCTCTCATTTTCTGCAATGGCTTCGGTGGCGGCTCAAGGTATAACCGTATAACCTTCTTGCTCACTCTTATTTGGGTTCCTTCTTGTTGGATCCTTCCCAGTGGGAATTTAGAATGTAATCCAAATTTGTTCATCCGCAGGTATGGACGAGCGTCAGGTTCAGAAAACTTACTGGATGGAGCACTCAGTGGATTTATCCGTTGAGGCAATGATGCTTGATTCTAAGGCATCGGATCTCGATAAAGAGGAACGTCCCGAAGTACGTTTCTCAATTTTCCTGTGTGTTATTTTTGCTACAATGTTAGCTACATCAGAGTCTTTTCAGTGATTCTATTATAATTGAAAATACAGCAGCAAACTCTTTCCCTCATTTAAATTATTCTTTTGTCATATAATTTCTGTAGTTCTTAATGCTAGATGTATTTGTGAAAAAATAATTAGAAAATTATACTATGTTGTATCATGAGAATGCTACAATATAATAATATACTTTCTTGATTATGGAAAAAAAAAAGGAGAAAATTATATATTTTTTTAATCTAAAATTTCGGTAAATTATGATTTAACCATGTGATTTGGCCGGAATCATGCGTCCCATGTTCTAAAGCGGGTCAGTAACTGTCACACGAAATCTATTTGCCATCTTACAGTTTGAAAAAGTGAGCTCAACAACCAACCAAATCAATTGGCAGCAAAAGTGTTTTGGAACTTGTGTTCGGCTTTTATTTAATTGCTCAAATGTTCAAATTATAAGTGAAACAGGATTGTTTCAATATTCATTGTAAATATTTAAATTGAAAATACCATAATTACTCAGGAAGTAAGGAACTAACAAAGCAAATCAAATTGATGGCAGATTGTTTGTTTCCCACAGAATTCTGGTTGTTTAATCTATTTTTTCTTTTTGACGTCAAACATCTAATTATCTGGTATTATCAACTAATTTATATTTGAGCGCTGTTAGGCCCCACCTTGGGGTTCTTCTAGTGCAGTTTTTCCCATACACAAATTTTGAATCCAAGACCTTGCTTCTTATTTGATCTATTTCTTGAAATTGTTACTTTTACTTTCTTGTTCCACCTTCTGTCTTATGAGTACTTCAACAGACAGGTTAATTGTTGAAGAAGAGCATGTTTTCAACTTCAAGTAGATAATCTATACAGTTAATTAAATTTTTGTTATAATATTATTGCGGTTATTGTGCTTTTCCTTTTATCCATCTCTATGACTACTTCCCCGCTATTTGGACGCCAATTTTGTCCCTCCAAAAGAAGTGACCAGTTCTCTGGTGCATCACTGCTTTAGATCCATCGGTATCACATGTGAAAAGTTCCTCTTCTTCCTGCAAACATACTAGTAAATTTGTATACTGAATTTATCTATGGAAAGCAGCATACAAGGCTTGCTAACTTCTACATTTACCAATTTTGGTATCACTTGTACTTCCCCCTCCCCCCCCCCCCCCCTCTTCTTTTGGTAGTCAGAGTCAGTGGTTTTGTAACTCAGCTAATTTTATCCACATAGGTACTCTCCTTACTACCAGCATATGAAGGAAAGTCAGTTTTAGAACTTGGAGCAGGTATTGGACGATTTACAGGTGAATTGGCTCAGAAGGCTGGTCAGTTGCTTGCTGTGGACTTCATTGAGAGTGCAATGAAAAAGGTATCATCTGTGTCCTGACACTTTGAATGTTGATAATTGACAGATCTCAAACCAGTGGTGGTTCTACTCTGTTTACGATGCCCTAAATCTTGCATATGATAATTTTTCTGCAGAATGAAAGCATCAATGGGCACCACAAGAATGTCAAGTTTATGTGCGCTGATGTCACATCTCCACACTTGCATATTTCTGAAGGATCAGTTGATCTGATATTCTCCAACTGGTTGCTTATGTACCTTTCAGATAAAGAGGTATATTTTTATTTATTCTGGAGATTGGAAGGACAAACTTTTTATGGTTTTATGATCAACTAGGTCCGCAGAAGTTTGTAGGATCTATAAAGAAATGCCTCAAGGTTTTAGGTAACAGGCACCGGGATAAAAAAATTAGCTCTTGCACTTAGATTCTGCTAGTATGATTTCTTTTGATCATTTCCTTCGGGTTCTGGTTTTCTGCCATTGATGACCCAGATCTTTATCTATCTTGTTCACTATTGGGGTATTTGAGGCAGTTGATGATGCGTGCATTAAAGAGTTTAGAAGTCACTAAATTAACAGGATTAATTCTTCAAATTTCTTTTCAAGGAATGAGTTTAGTATCATCATAGATTATGTTTTTTCAACTGTTTGATGTTGGTGATTGGAGAACTAGCAATATTACTTCCTTGCTCACTGTTTTCTTTTCTTAAGGCTTTTATTTTTCCTTGATTACTCAGGTTGAGAATTTGGCAGAAAGGATGGTCAAATGGTTAAAAGTTGGGGGTTATCTATTTTTTAGAGAATCTTGTTTCCACCAATCTGGAGATTCCAAGAGAAAATACAACCCTACTCATTATAGGCAACCCAGATTTTACACAAAGGTTTGTTCTCTAGAGCAAATTTATCTTTCCTACTTGGTCAATGTCTGAAAAAACAAAAAATGCTTGATGGAAAAAGAGGATGACATTTATCCAGGTCTCGTTTGGAGTGTCATTATTTGTATTTCACACAGATTAACCATCAGACATAATAAAGTGCCTTTAATGTGTAATTGAACCTGTTCCAAATTAAATGTGACCTTAAGCTCATGGGTTTATTTCCTACTTTTGATGCTGTTATCTAGTCTTAATGTCTGTCCATAATCAATATCTTTCCTCCACGTGTGGGTGAAGTGTTGAGCACTCACTGCATTAAAAGTGGTGAGTTAATGTGCTGTGAATTGCATGAGTCCCATTTTATAAATGAAACACTTTCTGTTGTTATGGAACATATATTTTGGATGCTGTAGCTACCTATTTTGAACTGATGGTAAGAACTTGCCTTGAAATCGGCAATTCCCTTCTGTGAGGATAGATATTTGTGGTCACCGTTTCATTATTTTGTTTCAATTTGAGCTGTAAATTGTAAAGGATGTATTAATCCTATCCAGGTTTCCCCCTGCACCCCTCTCACCTTTTGTGGGTTTTTGTTTTGACATAGATAGTGTGATGCACACTCTGTAACAAGTCTCTCATCCTTAGTCATTATTCTTCTGAATCAATTTGAAATGTGAGGTGTTCTCTGTATTTTATTAATCAAATAACACCTTGTCAAAAACTTTATTTTGGCTTCCCCTTTTTTCTGGCAGTTATTTAAAGAGTGCCATATGAATGATGATTCTGGGAATTCCTTTGAACTTTCTCTTGTTGGCTGTAAATGCATTGGAGCGTATGTGCGAAATAAAAAGAATCAAAACCAGGTAAGAAGATGGAACTCTTTAATGTTTTCTTTTTCTCAGTTTATTCAGTTGACTGATACATGGTACAATATCTCCGTCATGTAGATTTGCTGGATTTGGCAAAAAGTTCGGTCACAGGATGATAGGGAATTCCAGCGGTTTCTTGATAGTGTTGAGTATAGTCATAAGGGTATTTTACGATATGAACGTGTTTATGGGCAAGGCTTTGTGAGCACAGGAGGAATTGGTATGTCTTAATTTCTTTTCCTCCCATCATTGACTTGCAATTCAATTGGGATTTTTTAGTTCCTCTATTAAGAGGGAATAGAATTATAGAAGTATGATGATTTTTCTCACCTAATCATTACCTGGGCCTTAGAAATGAAGGAAACTGAACTTCGTAACTGACTGGAAAGGAGTCAAATGGTTTGTTCCATGATCATCTGATGGAACTTTCTTTTCCTTATGATTCAGTGGCAGATACACCTTAGATTCAGAAAATAATGCATGTGTGCAAGAAAGAGATCTATTGATGAATAAAGAAATTTTGCTCTTGAACTGCTTAATACTATTTTTAATTTCTGGCTGTCTGGCATGTATTTTTTTGGGCGATTATCACTGTATTTGAACCAGTATATCGAGGTGCCATCACAGATGTTTTCATGGTTCTAAATTCTAATCTGTAAGGGTGCTTATTGCTTGAGCAGAAACAACAAAAGAAATTGTGAAGAAGTTGGAACTTAAGCCTGGTCAGAAAGTACTAGATGTTGGTTGTGGTATTGGGGGAGGTGACATTTACATGGCTGAGAATTTTGATGTTGAGGTTGTTGGCATTGACCTCTCCATAAATATGATTTCTCTTGCAATTGAACGTGCTATTGGACTCAAATGCTCAGTTGAATTTGAATGTGCTGATTGCACTAAAAAAATATACCCTGAGAGGACGTTTGATGTAATCTACACCTGTGACACCATGTTACACATCCAGGTGAGGAACTTCTTTGTAAAAAAATCTCTGGATTTTAGCAACTGTAAGCTTTATAACATGGAACAGATATCTGTGTTATCCTTTTCACATCCCCTGCATGGGGGTTGAATGAGCCAAACAGAATCTATCTTCATAATAGCTGATTTTATACTGTATTATGCTGTTCTTGTGATGGTTTTTTTTTTTTTATATGCTTCAAGATTCTTTCTTTTTACTCCTAATTCTTACTTCTGCAAACTGTGTCTGAGTTGTTACAGGATAAACCAACATTGTTCAGGTCATTTTACCGGTGGCTGAAGCCTGGAGGTAAACTTCTAATCACTGATTACTGTTTGAGTGCTGGAGGTCCATCAGCAGAATATGCCGCGTGCATCAAGAAAGGAGGATATTATCTCCATGACTTGAAAGCATATTGTCAGGTATGGCGCATGTTCTTTTAAAATCATCATCTGGCTTTCCTTTTTGCCTATTTGAATTTGACTGAATTATTTTGCTAATTAACATGCTTTTAGCATAACAAGTCACGCGCATTTAAAATCATCTGCAGATGATCAAGAATGCTGGATTTGATGATGTCATTGTCGAGGACCAAACAAATCTGGTTTGTCTTCACTTGGCTTGACATTTATGCTCTTGTTCTTCTGGAGTTCTAACAAAATTATTGCTTGTATGTGCCAGTTCATGAAGAGTCTGCAGAAGGAGTTGGATGCCCTTGAGAACAAGAAGGACAGCTTCATTCACGACTTCTCCGAGGTCGGTTTCTCCTTATATGCCCTTGAGGTACTTGTTTCTTTGAATTTCAAGGCATTCATTTCTTGATTCGTTATTTACAGGAAGAGTACAACGACATTATTGAAAAATGGAGGGCAAAGAAGAACAGGGTTGCATCTGGTGAGCATGTATGGGGCTTGTTTGTTGCGACTAAAAAATGATGCTTCACTCTCATCATAATGCTTTGTGCTTATGTAATGAAACAGCTAAAATTAGTAGTGTGGGAATAGAGTTTGCCAAACGCTGTTTTGGATAACCGTCTAGTTATATCGTATCTTAGATTTTTCTTTTTGGTGTGATGTCGTATTAAACTATGGCCATGTGTTGAGTAGCACAAGATAAACCTGTTGAACTTTGTATGCTTTAAGTTTAGGCCAATGACATCGTATTATCTGTAATGCAAAACTGAATCATTTCTTTTTTTAGCTCCAACCTTAACTATATGGCCTGCCTATTTTATAATTCTGAGCAATATAATTACCGTTTCATCCTCATCTTCCCCTACGTTACTATACTGATCTGTGAGGTCGGGCTAGATTCTCTTCCACGAGCTCTCCTAGCGAGTTTATGGTTTTATCTTTCTGAAAAGTCCCGGTTGTACTTCTCAAATTTTTCCGCTGGGTTAACAAGAGAGAACTATCAACTATGTAAGCCCAGTTCTCTTGTCACTTCTTTAATATAAAATATAAAAAGGTATGAAATTGCGCTGTTTATTACTCATTTATTTTGAATTTTCCACAAATATATTGAGTTCACTCTGGTTAGTTATCGGATTAATTGTCATCAAAGCTCATCATACTACAAGATTCGAAGAAAATGATATTATAGAAGTGGCACCCATTATAGAGAAAAGCCCAAAAAACACACACATGGACAAACTGCTAGCTGTAAACAACCACCAAAGTAAAAAAGCATAACATTGACATGTGCATATTGAACACATGCATGGTTTTTTTCGAAGTGCCGTGCGTCAAACTGTGTCACAGAACCAATATTATGGCAATAAAACAGAGTTATTGATTCAGTACTACTTGTAACATGCGAAATAGGAGATTGGGTGAACACCTTCAGGTTTTAGCGCCTCCATCATCATCATCATCTTCTTCTTCTTCTTCATAATCACCATCTTCCTCAGCCGTGGCCTCCTGATACTGCTGATACTCAGCAACAAGATCGTTCATGTTGCTCTCTGCTTCAGTAAATTCCATCTCATCCATTCCTTCTCCAGTATACCAGTGCAAGAAGGCTTTCCTTCTAAACATGGCTGTGAACTGCTCGCTCACTCTCCTGAACATTTCCTGGATAGAGGTTGAGTTCCCAACAAAAGTCGAAGCCATGGCCAGACCTTTGGGAGGTATGTCGCAGACACTGGATTTAACATTATTGGGAATCCACTCAACAAAGTAGGAGAAATTCTTGTTCTGAACATTCAGCATCTGTTCATCTACTTCTTTTGTGCTCATTTTGCCTCTGAACATGGCCGACGCTGTCAAGTAACGGCCATGGCGCGGATCAGCTGCACACATCATGTTCTTGGCATCCCACATCTGTTGTGTGAGTTCAGGTACAGTCAGTGCACGGTACTGCTGTGATCCTCGAGATGTGAGAGGAGCGAAACCCACCATGAAGAGGTGAAGCCGGGGAAATGGGATTAAGTTCACAGCTAGCTTCCTCAGGTCCGAGTTGAGCTGCCCCGGGAATCTTAAGCAACAAGTAACTCCACTCATTGTTGCTGATATCAAATGATTTAAGTCTCCGACTGGAATATATATAGATTTTGGTCATCAAGAACCAAAGAAGTTGAGAACATGATGGGCTCATAAGGTATAATATAGTATCTACTTACAGCTTGGCGTGGCAAGCTTGAGGGTTCTGATGCAGATGTCATAGAGTGCTTCATTGTCAAGGACCATACACTCATCAGCATTCTCCACCAACTGGTGAACAGAAAGTGTAGCATTATAAGGCTCAACCACCGTGTCCGACACCTTTGGCGATGGGAAGACAGAGAAAGTAAGCATCATGCGATCTGGGTATTCCTCTGTGATCTTTGAGATGAGCAGAGTTCCCATTCCAGAACCTGTTCCACCTCCCAGGGAATGGCATACTTGAAATCCTAAAATCATGCCAAACAAAAACATTCAATATAAACATGAAACCAACAAACCAATTGACAAACATCTTACATAGAGAAACCCCAGACCAGAACTTAAAAATGGTAGACCCTCCATCCAATATTCTTCTGGACAGGAAAGATATTGATTCAGGCACAAAACTTTGAACAAACTTTCTGTGGAAGCCCACGTTTTAGAATTTGAAAGTTGACTTTAGGAAAGATCTCATAACAAAGCTTACACTTGGTTTTATCTTGATCAGGGATCACTTCAACTAGCGTGTGGGGCACAACTAGAAGTTTACACATTCCTGATGTCTCTTAGCAATAAGCATTAAGGGCCATTAATTCATATGTACTGATCTTCACATAATTGGATCAAGATGCTCATCTAAACCACAATAGAGGATAAAGGAGAAAGCACATATTTACCTTGCAAGCAATCACATTTCTCAACGTCCTTCCTGACAACATCAAGGACGGAATCAATAAGCTCAGCACCCTCAGTGTAATGGCCCTTAGCCCAATTGTTTCCGGCACCGGACTGGCCAAAAACGAAGTTGTCGGGTCTGAAAATCTGGCCGTAGGGGCCGGTGCGGACAGCATCCATGGTGCCAGGCTCGAGATCCATGAGCACTGCCCTTGGCACGTAACGTCCACTGCTTGCCTCATTGAAGTAAACATTCACTCTTTCAAGCTGAACCTCCGACTTGCCTGTGTATTGGCCTATGGGGTCTATCCCATGTTCATCGCACACTACCTCCCAGAACTTGGATCCTATTTGGTTCCCACATTGCCCTCCCTGAATGTGAAGAATCTCACGCATGTTGGCCTAACTCAGCAGGGGTACTATTGGAACGGCGTGGATATTTCAACCGTCACACTACGCTGCACTCACCGGCAACTGCTTGGAATAAAGGCCTTGGGGGGGTGGGGGTGGGGGTAGTTAGTTATATAGCAATAGCAACCAGAAAGAGTATGTAGAGGACATTAATGAAGGGTGAAGATGACATCGGACGGTGGAGGACTGCTTTCGTTGGAGTCAGATTGAGCAAACATGTCTGTTTGTGCAAAAGCGCATCTAATGACTGCCATTTGTAGCTATTTGCATTCATCACCGCCGGCTGGTTAACTCCATACTACTACCATTCTATTCTTTTTCTCCCCTTTTTTCTTTTATTAATTCGGGATATCTACCAATAAAAATAATAAAATAACACAGGGACAAGCATGTTGATGTTGATACGTAAATAGCTCATATAAATATAGGTAATTAAGTTTCACCAAATTTAAAATTGTCCACTTGCCATGCGTGCTAAGCAAAATATATACTTGCTGATCTGGTCAAATGATAACAAGTTGAGCGACGGCAACAAGAACTTTTTTTTCCCAAAAAAAAAATTGTAATATCAAGGTCAATGCTTCTTTACTTATTTTCTTTTTCATCAGCACGGATACACTACGCCAATTTGAGAAATTGTTGGCACTCAATAGTTGGCGTTTAGCACAAAAACGCCAATTAAATCATGTTAGTTGGCATTTCATATCTAAACGCCAATTAAATATATAATATTAGTTGGCGTTTAGAAATGAAATGCCAACTAACATGATGTATAAATTAATAACAAAATAAAAATGTAAAAACATTAATTAGTGTTTTCACTAGAAATGCTAAAAAATCATACTTTAGATGGCGTTTATAATCAAACGCCATCTAATATTATTTATAAATTAAAAAAATTGAAAAATTACTTTAGATGGTGTTTATGGTTAGATGGCGTTTGGTTAATAAATGACATGTATAATATTTTTAACAATATTCCCGAATTATTAATGTTTATGTTCCATTGGCCAGTATATTAAAAACACTTCGAACCCTTCTTGATCTCTCACCCTTTTTCTCTTGCCACCATCAAGCTCTCGAAGTCTCCTTGCCGCCGGGCTCTCTTCTCTCATCACGTAGTCCACCTTGCCCTCTCCTCACCGGCAGGATCTCAATCTGTTGCTTCAACTTCACAGTCTTCCTCAGATCTGGTGTTTGTGTAGTGGCTTCCTGCTCAAATCACGATTTGTGATTTAGGGCTCTTTTAATCTTTACATTTTATCTTCTGCTCAAATTGGTGGGGCTGTTCACGGAGTGTCATTGTGGAAGCTGCCCACTTGCTTTTTTCTTTCCTCATGGTTACTTGATTTAGATTTGCTACTTGTTTCAGCCGAGTTCTTCCTTCTTCTTGCATCACAATGGTGTGTCTCGGCTAGGGCTCATTTGCCTCCTGTAAGTGAGCCACTATTCCCTTCGTTTCTCTCCTTTCCTTCAATCCTATGCACGGTAGCAACTCCCCTGCACATTGCTATAACTGAGTAGTTATTTAATATAGATTTCTTCATTGTTTTCGCTAGTAGAAATAGAGGAGGAGTTTGATTGAATTGCTTGGCTGAATCTGGTGATGTTTAGGACCTCTTTTCCCTAGGTAATCACATCATTAGTCTTTATTTAGTATTTCCATGTTTAGAGGATGATGGTTTCTTTCTCATCTCTTAAAAGTTGGAATGGAATTGAGGGTTTTAAGTTATTGATGAAATAGATGTTCTGGAAGCCTTATGGAGTTTGGATGATGTTTGGGGGCTGTTTGGCAAATATGTTTTTGAAGAAAGGGATTTGAATCTTGGAATGTTGCCCATGATAGTTATACTAGTGCATTTCAAATGTTTGATGAATTGCTTTTTTTTTTTATACAAATGTTTGATGAATTGCTTTTTTTTTTATACAAATGTTTGATGAATTGCTTTAAAGAAGAGAGGATTATAATTTCAATCAGTAGTTGTTCATTATGGTTGCAAATTTGATTAGAATGTAATATATGATATACTTCAACTCCATAGTATGTAAGAGTTAGAAAGCTGGTCTCTAAGCTTGTTGGAAATATTAGCTAAGAAAATGGCTATTTAAGTTAGATTATGTTAAGAAAAGGTTGTAAGTAGTGAAGGTTGACTGATTTGGATTATTTGAATTAGATTGTATGCCCTGTTGGCAAAACATAACAATCTTATAATATTAGTGGTATTGGTATCTTGTATTACTTTCCCACATTTTTCTTATAAAGTAAAAAATATGGGTTTAATTAAGATTCTCAATTTGTTATAGCCTAATCAATTGCTGTTCTATTCCTTGCTTATGTGTATAAAGATAGGAATGTGTTTGTACATCTTGTAAAAAGAGCTGAAAGGGCCAATTTCAACGAAATTGTTCTCATTGTGGATACTTCAATTTAATTAATCATGTCTTTCAGTATTTCTGATTTACTTCTGCTAAACTTACTAATTTGAAATGATATTTGCAAGTGATACAGATATTCAATTTTTCCTAGGATGATTTGATGACTAAAGATATTTTATCTAATAATTGATGATATAATTTTTTTTTTCAGTTTTTTGAGAAAGAAAGTAAATATGTAAGCAAAAGATTTTTTTTTTCAGGAATTGATGTTGGTATAATAAAAATTGAATTGTATATTTTTTTGTTCTAATTTAATTGTAATTGAATTGCTAGAATGTAATTTGGGGTTCTATTAGAAAAGAGTTTTTTAGATATTTGTTCTAAATTTCTTTTCTCTCTACTTTGGACATGATTGTGTATTATATTCTTTTGAATATTTTTTAGATATTTGTTTTAAATTTCTTTTCTCTAGTTGATTCAGTTTAATATTACTTTAAAAATTACGTTTAGGTCAATTAAAGTGTGAAAAATAACTATTGGAAGTCTAGGTGCAAAGGTCTCATAGAGATAAAAGGAAAATTTCAAGTCTTTGGGGTTAGTGATTAACTTCAAAGCTTTTAAGGTACGTCAATCTTATTTTATGCTACCGGTTTTTCTTTGAAAATTAGTTTATGGTAGCTAGAAATGGATTAGTGATTTGCAATTTGCCTACAAATGGTTGTCAGACATGTATTAGTAGACTAAAGGTTAATTATGCATAGTATGGAAATGAATTTCGCACAATGATATAAATATAATATCAAATGCTACAGCTTATAGCTTAAAAGTCTTCTTTTTTGTGCATTGTTGTAAAATTATTGGACCCTCAACTACTAGGGAGGCTTTGCTAAAATTTTTACCCATCCTAGTAACATGAATTGGTCAAGGATGTCTGCAAATCGTTTGACTCAAGAATATTGGGATAGAGTGACAGAGTTCGTTAGCTTTGCAATTAAGCATACTGATAACCCCGAAAAATGATATGCCCTTATTTGAAGTGTTGCTATGGGAAGTTAGTTAGTGCAGATGAGTTGCAATCACATTTAATATGTAACAGAATTGATTGAAGTTACACTCAATGGACAAAACATGGTGAGATAAATGATGAGAATAGTAGTAAGAGGTATAGTGAGAGTTGTGGATCAAATGATTTCGACACAAGTACATTGGAGGCTGATCGTCTTGAAGAGATGGCAAATGTGATTGAGGATGAACTTCAAGACTGTCCGGAGATGTTTGAGAGGTTGAAAAGTGATGCAGAAAAACCATTATACTTTTGGCTGCATTAAGTTCACGATATTATCAGCCATTTTGAAGCTGTACAATTTGAAAGTGGGCAATGGATGGGGTGATAAGAGCTTCACAGAGTTACTTGCACTTTTGAAGGATATGCTGCCAGAGGATAATTTGCTTCCTAGCCGAACATATGAGGCTAAACGAATGCTGAACTTTATTGGGATGAGTTACGAGAGGATACATGCTTGCCCTAATGATTGCATTTTATATCGGAAAGAAAATGCATCTTTAGACAAGTGTCCGAAATGCAATGCCCCATGATATAAGAAGAAATAATCGACCCCATCGAAGGTGGTATGGTATTTTCCCATCATACCTAGATTTAGATGCATGTACAGTAGTGCAGAGAATGTGAAGCTTTTGACATGGCATACGGATGAAAGAATTAAAGATGGAAAGCTTAGACATCCTGCAGATTTTCTACAATGGAAATTAATTGATCATGACTACAAAGACTTTAGGGCAGAAGATAGAAACCTATGCCTTGCCTTATCTATCGATGGAATGAACTCGCATGGTATGCAGCGTAGTATCCACAGTACATGACCCGTGATTTTGGTGATTTATAACTTGCCACCGTGGCTATGTATGAAGTGAAAATTTATGATGTTATCTATGTTCATTTCTGGATCCAAACAACTTGGAAATGATATAGATGTATACTTAGCTCCACTTATTGAAGATTTGAAGCTAATGTGGGATAAGGGTGTGGAAGTGTATAATGGATATAAGGAGGAACCATTCAATTTGAAAACTATATTGTTTGGTACAATCAATGATTTTTTGGCATATGGTAATTTGTCTGGATACAATATCAAAGGAGAGTTTGGGTGCCCTATATGTGAAGAAGGGACACACTCGATTCGGTTGAAACATGGTGGGAAATATGTCTTCCTTGGGCATCGCAGATTTTTGTCTCAGGGAAATCACTACAGGGAGTGGAGAAAAGCCTTTGATGGGAATGCAGAAGAAAGAGGAGAACCAGTGGCATGTAGCGATGAGGACCTGTTTCGCAAGGTACATGATTTGAATAACAATTTCGAGAAACCTTTTTCAAGACATCTTGGGACGAGCGGGTGGAAGAAAAGATCAATTTTCTTTGAACTGCTATATTGGAAATCTTTGTATGTGAGACACTTCCTTGATATCATGCATATAGAAAAAAATATATGTAGTAGTATCATTGGTACGTTACTCAATGTAAAGGGAAAGACCAAAGATGGTAAGAATGTGAGGTTAGATTTGGTTGCTATGGGAATACGAGGAGAATTGACACCAGTTGTAACATTCTGAAACTTTTATGGATATTCAAGACTCAATATTTTGAAATCTATAAAGAATTTGTAAAAATGGGTATACATCATTTGGCATGAAATAGGACAAAGAGATCAATTATCTTAGTTGAAAGGAAAAATGAAAAAATGATGATTTTGCTCCTAGAAGAAAAAAGAAAAGGAAAAAGAAAAAAAAATAATAATAAAAAATTTAAGTGTGGACGCGGGGTTAAAGAAAAGTTTATGAATTTTGGGGCAAATTACACCTGATGACCTGAAAGTTTCAAAAATTATAAATTAGCCCAGGTCAAGGGCATTTTTGTAAATATGAAAAATTATAGTCAAAATGAATCTCTCAATGAGTTAGACCCAATTAAATATAGAATGGAATTTATTAAGGTCAAAATCATATTTATTGGGTGATTATGATTTAATGTTAATATTTTACTCGATAAAAGTCAGTTTAGATTGCAGGAAAAGGCAGTATTGATCCAAGGACAATGATTGGACGTTGCTAAAATATATTTTGGGTCTAGATAATGATTTTGGATCAAAAGTAATGATTAGATAATCCTGTACCAATTTAATGATAATTTTTGGCAAAAATACTTAATCGGTACGGGTAAATGTAATCGGTAAAAGGTATTTTAGTCCATTTAAATAATTGAAGCAATTTTTTGGCCAAAAATAAGTTGAGACAAGTCTGAAACATGCCCTGGGATATGAAGGAAATTTTGGAAAAGCTTTTACCAAAAAGTAACTCAAGTTACTTTAATTATTAACTAAACTTACTTATTATTATATATTTATCATTTAAGCCATCTTGGTCATCATACTCAGCCATTTTCACGACAGTAACAGTGGGAAAAGAGGGAGAGAAGCCGTGACTTTGTGGTAGCCAAAGGAAGAAGAGAAAATCACAAGATTTGTCCCAAAACTTCAAGGTAATATCTTATGGCCATAATCTTGTGTAACATTTAGTTTGGAAGAGTTTTACGGTTTATTCTCTCCTATTTTTCCACTGAAAGTTTTAGCTTAGAGAGAGAGTAGAGAGATAAAATGAGGGCATGGAGAAACTAAACCATAAAAAGTATCATATAGGCCATAAGGTGTAAGAATGTGTTATTAGATTACAAATTAATCGGTTAGTTATTTTTCTATGATATATGGCAATTTTATGCCTAATTAGGGTTCATTATAGGAAGGAAATTTCAAGTTTTTGACCTCAAAAATGGATTCCTTGGGTCCAAAATAGGTTAGAACAAGTATGTTGTACAAGGAATGCATGATGGATAACAAAATGCAAATTTTAGTTCAAGTGAGCACTTTGTAAATGAAATTAGATAATTAGTGGTTAATAACATTATTTTATGATGCTATAGGATCTAAATGAGTATTAGAAGATCAAGGAAAGGGTTTGCAAAGTTTGGAGACTAGTGGAAAGCTCAAAGGTAGTTAACTCACCTATCTATGCTTATGTATTGTCATTGATGTTGCTTGGTTTGAATGATGTGTTTAATGTTTGGAATGTTGTCTTGTGATGATTTGGCATTGTTGGTTGGATTGTTTGAAGGGTAATGTGACCCTAGATATGTCCAAATACAAGGGGAAGTGCTGTCCAAATTTTTATAAAATGGTTATGCCAAAATGATTTGATTGCATGTTTGATGTGCTTTTAGATGAATACTTGCAATATATATGATGATATGTGTGCATGATGGTAGTTACTACTGAGATTCTTTGAATCTCACCCCTTTCCAAATATCTAACAAATTTTAGGTTCAAGTTATGGTAAGATTACCCAAGAAAGGAAAGGCAAGGAGAAGCAAGTTAATGTTCAAGATAATGATACTTAGATTGATACTATTATATGAGAGGTTATGTAAAATCTTATGGGACATGATCATGCTATGTTTCTATGTTAATATGATCCTCTAGGTTCTTATGGAGTATCATGTAAGATAAAGGCAAGTTATGGCTATTTATATATATATATATATATGAGTGTGTATTTTGGAAAGTTGGGAGAATGTAAGAGACCTTTCTGAACATGGTTGGGAATTCGAAGTACTGTACATACTTGATATGTTCAATGTATATGAGTGTTTTACATGTATGAAAACTAGACATTGTAGCTTTCCATAGACACAAAGATCACTCAATTTTGAGTTGTGTATGATTTATGGTGATTTTTCAAAGTTATGGTCAGAATTAGAAATTTTCAAAAATGACCATTGCTACAGTGCATATAATACGAATTTACTGTATAAGTTGGCCAAGTAATTTCCCTGTTCAACATTTTTTACATGTATATAATCTTTTAAGATATATTTAGAGACTTGAACCATGTCAATATGATTTTTCTTGATTTAGTTATGAATTTTCAAAGTTCACCGGGTAAAAAGAAGTTAACCAAGGGAATAGTACCCGAAATGAAATAAATTGGTTTAAGTTGTTTTATGTAATCAAGTCTCTAATCAAGTATTAACGGACTTAAATATAATTTAATACATGGAAAATGAGTCTAAGTATGAGGTGTTACACCAGTGAAGCAGAAACGACGTACTTATCTACCTCCAGCAACTTATATTTTATGTAAAAAAGAGAAAATCACTTTTTGTGAATTCCTTAATCAGGTTAAAGTTCCAGAGGGATACTCCTCAAATACCAGGAACCTTATATCTATGAAAGATTTGAAGTTAAAGGGTGTGAAGTCTCATAACTGCTATATTCTGATGGAGCACATGATGCCAGTGGGTATACGATCCATTTGCTGAAAAAGGTGCGGGGGACGATAACAAAACTATGTTTCTTTTTCAAGTCTATTTGCAGCAAAGTCATTGACCCTAGAAAATTGTCCACTTTGCAAAAACAAATTGTTGTCACTCTGTGTGATTTTGAGATGTATTTCCCTCCATCATTCTTTGACATGATGGTTCACCTAACAGTTCACCTCATTATGGAAACACATATGTGCGACCCAGCTTATATGAGATGGATGTACTCGATTGAGCGTTACATGAAAATATTGAAAGGATATGTGAAAAATCGAAGTAGACCAGAGGGTTGTATTGTTGAAAGGTACATAGTTGAAGAAGCTTCACTTGGAGAGAACAAGTGGGGAAGGGATTCGGGGAAGTGAGATAGTTAGTATCTCCAAGACACAGTGGGAGTGTAATGTCCGGTTGCTATTCGGGATTGACGACTGTCCCCACAAACCAACACAAGCCCTTTCAGTGTGCTTTGTCCTCACTCACACACCTACTTCCCAGGAGGTCACCCATCCCATAATTACTCCAGGTCAAGCACGCTTAACTAAGGAGTTCTTAAGAGATAGGCTACCGAAAATGTAGGTGCACCTTGTTGGTATAAACAGTACCTATCAATTCTTTTAAGTTATCCTTTAACCATATAGTCCCATACCTATACAGTCTCTGGATTCCTCTCGTTCTGATATGTATTCGATTCATTCATATGCCCCTCCCGCTTAGAAGCCTGCCAGGAGCAGCTCATTGTCGGTGCCTCATTACTTTATCTGAGCCCCACTTTTCTTGCACCGGCTATCACTCCCCGCCTTCGTCAGCGCCCGGATGTCACAGGGAGCAAGCTCACCTATATATCTTGCATAACTCAGATGAGGTTGATGAATATGCGGAAATGCACAAGGGGAGAATTAGAAGCTTGAACCCTAATAAAAATGAAGGTTGGATATCAAAAGAACACAATCGGCTTTTTATAGATTGGTTGCGAAATCACATTATTGTGGAGTTAGAGAGGAATCATTGTTTAGTGTTAGACAGGTTGAAAAAGTTAGCTATGGGTCCAAGCATGTATGTACTCTCTTATAACAGTTATGTCATCAACGGGTATACATTCTATACAAAAGAGTAACATGATAAGAGCATAATGCAAAATAGAAGGGTAACTCTTGTAGCTCAATCAATGCATATCTCAAGCACTAAAGACAAAAACCCTATTTTTGCAAACATATCATACTTTGGGGTAATTGAGTACATATCACAGTTGGATTACATCTCATTTTGTGTACCTGTTTTTTGTTGTAAGTGGTTTGACAACAATAATAGCCTTCGAATTGAAGATTCAGGGTTCATTCAGGCGGATCCTAATAGGGTGGGGATACAAATGAGCCTTTTATTTTAGCATTACAAGCTCAACAAGTGTTTTTTATCCCTGATCCTGCTAATAAGAAGTGGTCTATTGTGAGAGATGACCATCAAGAGGGTCATCTCTCACAATAATTGAAGATAATGCCCGGGACTATCGAGATGTGGATACTGAGGATGATCCTTTCCAGGAACATCGCTTGATACTGATCCTGGTGGAGACAATGCCCTTTATGTGAGAGATGACCATTAAGAGGGTATTTGGATCATAAATAAGGGACGAATGAGTCAACATTTGATAGGAAAGAGGAAAAGGTCATCATTTTTAAATATAATTTATTGCTTGCCTTAGTATGAATTTTATTTCCTTCAACATATATATATATATATATAATTTTTCATGTTAAATGGTTCTTTATCAATCTTTGATACCTTACATGTTTGTTGGAATTTCTTTGTAGGTGAATGGCGTCCTCTTCTGATCATAATGATCATGGTGATGATCCTAGTGAAAAAGAGTTAGAGCAATATATCGAAAAGAACTGGTGGGGCTTGAACGTGCTAAAAGAGGTGATACAAGCTTGAGATACCTGCCAAAAGATTCATGTAGGATGGAATCATAAAAGCAATCCAAGACGAAAGGGTGGACACAAATTGAGTAGCTACATCGAGGTCGTTACGAAGTTTAAGGTTCCAATCTCTCATCCGCACAAGGATTGGAGGAAAGTCCTTGAGCCTATGAAGAAGAGCATTTTGATTGATATAGAGGTAAAAACACAATATGTCATTTAATTATTATGTTATGTATATTTACAGACAATAATTCTTTTGGGTCATGTACTTTGCAGTCTGCTTTTGACATAAATGGTAGTCACAGGCGTCATATATATATATATATAAAGGCTGGAGTGGCATTGCAAAACTTCCGAAGCATTCTCACTAGATTCTTCATGAGAGATGAAATAGGCAACTTCCTTGAGCATCTCAGTTGTTTGAGATATACGTTACACACGAACACTGGGATGCCTTTGTTGCGAGGTGTCGTGAGGAAACTTTTCAGGTACACCACTTAATTTTCATACACTACGTTTAGCTGTTGAATAGAATTTGGTGTTGAATTTTGTTTGGTTGGTTAGTTTTTGTTAACCTAGAGCTAATTTGGTGTACTATTTTGCATAAATTAAGCCAAGCCAATAGTGACAGAGTCAAGAAGTAGCAATATCCCTATAGAGTGGGTCGTTAAGAATACCATGGTATAGAGGATAAACTGGTACGTGAAAGGTACTACGTTTAATTCTATGACTTACATTTCCATTCAAATACTTACACGTGCTTATTTGTGTTCATACATAGCAATCAAAGGAGGGGTCACAAGGGAGGGAAATACAACGCCATGAAAATGTTCATAAAGTTGTCATCTCAATTGTTAGTATTACTTTTTTGTCTATTTTATTTAGGTTTTTTCAAGTGTTTATTATGTATTTGCAACCAATATTTATATTTTGTTTTTCTTCTTTCCATAGGACCAACTCTCGAAGTCCATGACTCAAGGCACTGAGAAGGAAAGCTCTGGGTAAGATATACTAGGCAAGGCACTGGGGGCCCTTGTACCCTAGTCGGGTTAGGGGTGCAGGGTTTGGTGTGACACATAGTGCCTTTTTTGGGCCTCGACCATTGGCAAATGCTACAAAGGCTGCCTGATTAGAGGCAATTGTTGAGGAACAACGTCAAACCCAATCTCAGATGCAGCTCTGATTAGCTTAATTGACGGAGATGGTGCTTAAAATGCAGTCATCACAATAAACACAACAAGAGGTGCCCAGCGCCAAAGATAGTTTTACTATTGGACCTAATCAACTCCCTTAGGTAATTGCTTTTATTAATAATTAAGTTCAGACTTAATTTTTTCTATCTCATCATAAATGGATGATTAGTTATGCATTGATGGGTATAGGGTCAAACATATTGCCTGTTATGGTTAGATACACCTACTCGGCGTGTGGTTGCAGAAGGGTATGTGTATAACAACCCTGGAGAGATGCTTTACAATGTACCTGTACCTGTAAACCATCTGAAAGTGTCAATTGAAGTAGTTAGAGAGGAAGGTGCTAGGTTGCCTGTTCCTGCAGGGGACATGAATATAGTAGGAATGGCATTGGATAGCTTCATCGCATGGCCCATACACCTTATCACTGCTGATCCATTAGTGAAGGAATTTCAGTTGATAATGTACTACCATATTCTGTTATGCAATATTAATGTGGTTTAACTCAAAGTTTTCCACTTTGTTAGTTAGTTGAAAGGAAAGAGTAATGTCCAAGTGTCCGGACAATCAAAGAACTCAATAGCTCAACCACCAAAGCAACCATCGAAGCATAAAGTTCCAGACACTTTTCGAAGGATGATTGTCAAGTTTCCACCACAGTTGCTTCATGGAGAAATTGACAAACTTGTTAAAATTGACAAAAACATTTACAATAAGGTGGTATATGAAAGTATCAATGCTAAAATTGTTGGTTACATCGTCCATCGCAAGTAGATCAGGGTTGCGAATATTAACTTATACATAAGGTACTTGATATTAATCTATTTCTTTTATTCCTCTTTTTTTTTTTTTTTACTTTAAGCCTTTCCATTAACCTATGTTTTTTATTTTTTTTTCTGTTCAAGGTACTTGTATGAGACATTCTTGGTGCCTCGGGATTTGAAGGGCAAATTTATATTTATCTATCCCTAAAAGGTTACGGCTCCTACAGTAAAATTACCTGACACCAAGATAACTAAATAGCAATAACTAATTGCGGATGCATTCAGTGCAAGAGCTAATAAAGATGTATTGTTCTTGGTTCCTTATCATAATGTGTAACTAACCTTTCCAATTTTCACTTATTTGATGTGTAAGTAAACTTATAATTTACTAGTGACACTGGTTTTTTTTTATAGTTCACATTGAATGTTAATTGCTATCAAGCCATTGGAGCCGACTATACACTTCTTGGATCCTTTGAATCATGAGCCCGAACTTCGTGAACAAATTATGGGCATAATTAATAAGTAACAATAATTATTTATTTTCAATATATTTAATTTTTTATGCTTCTATGTAGTTATTTGAATTCAATATTTCTTATATTAAGACTTTTTTTCATTATATTAAGCTTTTTCTATTTCTTATGGTTAATAGTACTGTATTAAGATTTCGGGCAGCACGGGGGTGTAGAGATCACCTTAAGGGAAAAATGGAAAAACTCCTAGCTTCCTCATTATATAAATGGAAAAGAATATGTGTATGTATAAATTTATATCCAATCAAATATATTGTTGAGATTAGCATTCCCTTATGGTAATTAATATAATTTTTCCCTTTAGGGCTCGAGACAGCCAAATGATAATGATTATGGGTATTATGTGTTGTTATTCATGAAGGATATGATCACACATGGTCAAAGCATAATTCCAGACACGGTATGTAATGATTCCATTATATTACATCAGTGCTAATATAATTTTATCAATTTCACTTATGTATAATATTTTTATTTACAGTACTTCCTTGATGCCTATTGTAACACCTTACTTTATCGTACATTTTTTCAAGTAGTATAGTATTTCTAATGTCCATCTAAGCCATTTTAGAAGTTTGAATCATTAAAGAAATTAAATC
Organism: Adenanthera pavonina; assembly: GCA_026686845.1. Taxonomy (NCBI): domain Eukaryota; kingdom Viridiplantae; phylum Streptophyta; class Magnoliopsida; order Fabales; family Fabaceae; genus Adenanthera; species Adenanthera pavonina. The sequence goes on from JAIVEN010000019.1 coordinate 32,541,948, forward strand.
TGAAAAATAAAATTTTTTAGAATTTACTGTTCATCTATTATCTATTTTTCTAGCTAAACTTTGAAAAATCATAACTAATTCCAGAAAAATGATATTAATGTGATTCAAGTCTCTAAATGAAGCGAGAAATGTTCTATACAAGATAAGAATATGAAAATTTCCTTTAACCCGAATAATTTATACAATTTATTACTTAAACTTACACTGTCCAAATTGTCATTTATCTCTTTTTCAGGATTTTGACCGTAAATTTAAAAATTCATATCTAACTCTATACTGAGCCAAATCATGTATTCTATATGCCATTGAAAAAATATATATATATGTCTACTTACCTTCATATTTTTTTTATACATTTATTTAGTCTAGACAGGGCACAGCATCAATTTGAATCACTAGGGATCAGAACATCATTTTTTCTGGAATAGTCTTGGGAAAACTTGTATATCTCTCATTGTACAGCTCCAATTGAACTCAAACCAGTGGTATATTAACGTCAAAAGATAAATATTTTCATAAATGTAAGCCATTGAATTTTTGGTGCTCTATACAATTTTATATCACTTTTCAAAGGGAAGTAATATATTCAGCAAAATTCGCAGCCTTCACATCACTGTCCAGTTTTGATCATGAACTTTAAAATTATACTATAAATCGTACATATATCCAAATTACATGTTCTTACTCATTGGAAAGCTTGTTCTCTCTAGTTTCAGATAATATATAACACTTGACTTATTTTCCCTGTTTCAGTCAAATAATGTTGACTTTACTTTCATTGCTACAAAATGAACTTCTAGCAATATAGCATGGCAAAGTAGACTTCATAACAAGCTCACATGATCATTCCATGTTTCAAATCCATGCCAAACATTTCATAATACTCATAAGGACATAATAGCACAATGGCACAGACCTAAAAGCATATACATGGTTTTATACATAATTTCAAAATATACTCTCATAGCTTGAAAACATCATCAAGTATCATTCTCTTCTTCATTCTATAGCCTGTACCAATCATTTGGGATACTTGAGGGAGTGAAATTGGGGGACAATTTTAGTAGCAAGTTACATTTCATGTAATTATGTCAATCATGTCAAATAAACTTACATTTGATCACATATAATCACATTAATCACATTTAAACAATAAATTACCAAATTGGTTGTAAAAATTTCGGCAGCATAATGGCTTAGAAAATGGACCTCTTGGAAAATAAAACCCCTCATTTTACAGCCAAGACCAATAAAAGAAATCACAATTTCAATATGGCAATACAATTTAATCATAGAAAGACAATGAAAGAACATAAAGTAAGAATATGAAACTTAGCTACTTTCGGTGCTTGCACTTAACTTTCCTCTTTAAACCAAAGCTTCCTATAGTTTTCTCAAGCTTCCTCAAGTCCCTAAACATCATTTAACACATGCTCAAGCCATTGATTTCATGGCTAATCACAAAAAGCTCTCATAAAACTCTTGAAATCCTTAAATTCCCAAACTCTTTATCTTAAGCTCTATCTTTGAGCCAACCCTTGTCTTTAAGGTTTTTCATCATGAAAAATTCATTTTTGACATCAAATTAATGAAATTCCAACCTTAAGACACTCAAATGATCTGGCCAAAAATCTGCTCCAAAGGAAAAATAATAGTTCTTTCACAAACTTGCTTAAAACATACCATACTTGTTTCCTTTAGAAAAATCTCTTGCTTTCTCTAAACTTTATTGCATAAAACTACTTCCTTTCTTAAATCCATATCCAAACTGAAACTAAACAGGAAGAGGAGAAGCTTCAAAGCTTAGCCTAAACCACTTGAGAACTAAGCTAGAAACCATAAAAATCACAAATAGGAATTTACCTATTTTTCTTGAATTTTATCTCTTCCCCTTTTTTTTCTCCTTCCTCACGTTCTCTTCTTTCTTTCCTTGTACGTGCAGTTGCTCCTCTCACCTTTACATATGTCTTTCACATCCAGGAAGTAAGAGTTAATATAGAGAAAGTAAGCTAGTTAAATTATGCCAACTTATGCACTTGAATGTTCTTAAAAATTTATGTAAAAATGACATGAATATTAAATAATTGGAATTCCTCATGTGCAGCTTGGTTAGCATGAAATGGAGGGTATTTTGATCTAAAAATTTTAAATATTTACTTATCTAAATATATTCTGGACCGGTCTGGACAATTAAAACTACTTTAACAGTATATTTTACTATTATTGGGATACTAATTATGATTATATTGGGATATAAAATTACCATAATATACTTATCCCAATTAATCTAAATATAAGACCCACACATTTTTCTTGAATAAATACTATCTCTTCCTGCAGTCCAAACTGACCTTTATCGGGTAAGACATTAATATTAAATCTTAATTACCTAATAAATATTATTTTGATCTTAATAAATTTCATACTATATTTCATTGGTCTTAGCTCATTGAGAGCTTCATTTTGACTATAATTTTTCATATTTACAAAAATACCCTTAACTTGAGACAAATTTATAATTTTTAAAACTTTTGGGTCATTAGGTGTAATTTTTGCCAAAATATTTGACTTCCCTTCCCACGTGAATTCTTATATGCTAGGGGATAAAATTGTCATTTCTATAATTCTTAGGGGCAGAAATGTAATTTTTTATTTTTTCGTCTAATCAGGAAAAATGACCTTTTTGTCTTATTTCACGTAATACAGTGTCTGCCCATTTTTTGCAAATTTTGTATGTATTTTTAGTTATCTAATATTTTAGGAATATTACACCTATTATCCCGAATACTCCGATGCTTAGATTGAGGATCTTGTCGAAGAATGGTGTTAGTACATGCTTGATAAGTACCTATGATTACACGTGGAAGATACTATGGTAAAATTACACCTATTATCCCGAATACTCCGATGCTTAGATTGAGGATCTTGTCGAAGAATGGTGTTAGTACATGCTTGATAAGTGCCTATGATTACATGTGGAAGATACTATGGTAAAATCTTCCTTTATGCAGAATAAAAGCATATACTATTGACTACTTTTCATATCCTCACATGTGACTGCAAACCTCATCTTTCCCTTCCTTTTTCTTTTGTTTATACACTTGGTCATTAGCTTTTCCTCTTGTATCTCGAGTTCATATCCTCACAGTATACTTTTGAAGGTCATGAGGCTCCGATTTATTCTGTCTGCCCTCATTATGAAGAAAACATTCAGATATAATTGAACTATGACTCATTTGTGGAGAATATTATAAATTATCCTAAATGATTAGGCTAAAGTTCTTAGGTTGTTTTTTCTGTTTGGATTTCTTTCTGATACTCTTGTGCTTTAATGTTCAAGTTCATATTTTCAACAGCTTTAGATGGAAAGATAAAAAGCCTGGTTGTATGACAATTTGGGATCTCGTGTTGATTATGATGCTCCCAGTTGTTGGTGCACAACAATGGCTTATAGTGCTGTTTGTCCCGTTCTATTTCTTGTATGATCAATTATGATATCTATTTTATAGCTTTTTGTTCAAACAATGGCTTATAGTGCTGCAAATGAAAATAGGATTAAAATTTTAGCGAATGCAGATGGTACTCGATTGTTACGTGCATTTGAGAAATCTTTGTATGATGCATTTGGAACATCTGAAGCCATGGCAAAGGTATACTTCTAGATGTTACACTCTCCTAAACTTACCAACAAAATCTGGTTAGAATAGAAAAAACATGCATATCTTTGTTTGCAGAATGTGCATCATCTAAATTGGTTGATAGTTGAATTCTTCCAAATCTTACTTTCAGATGTAGCTTGAGATGTTGCTCAAGGTGGTGGTATCTGAGATTTGTTGTAATAGATATCATTGGAATAAAAAAATCAGAAAAATAAAATCATGAGTATGTGTTATCACATGAGATCACTTCTTGCGCAATTTGCCTACATATTCTATGTCCAATTTGGTCGACTACGTAATTTTACTCATGACTGTGACTAGGTATATTAGTGGAATTGACTGATGTTTGACAATTACTCCTGGGCAGTCTGACGTTACTTGGTGATTGCTTTAAATGATTTAATCCTTTGTTTTCAATGTTGGATGTTATATTATCCTTAAAAGATGACTGCTAAAAAAATTTACCAGAGTACTAAGCTGGTTGTCAAATATTTCCTTGAATATGCTTATGTGAAGATGTATAATTACTTTGGAAGAAAAAAACAAAAGATGTATAATTATTCATTATGAAATTAAATGCATTACTGATTTTTATTCATTAATTTCAAATCAGAAGCAACAAAAAATTTCTAAGATCAAAGCTGGATTAGATAATGCAGAATTTCTGGTACTAAGTTGCGGTTCTCTATTGAAGTCTATGCTTTATATTTTAGTGGTAAAAAAATATTATGAACCTTCTTGTTTGTACTGAGTATATTCTACTGTTAAATTTATTGTATTGTACTTTAGTTTGCTTACTAGGGTTTTCTATATGTACTGGCAAGTTCGTAAATACAGGTTTCAAAGGAACAGATTAATCAAATTACTATCCAAAAAAAAAACTCACGATTTAGTTAGCATTTCGGGTTAAATGCCATCGAAATTATCGTAAAAGATGGCATTTGTACAATAAACGCCATCTAAGTGAAGATCAAAAGATGGCGTTTCATAGTGAAATGCCATATATAATGAACATAATAGATAGCGTTTAATAAAAAAATGCCATATAATTTCACCAATAAAAGATGGTGTTTCATTAAAAAACGCCATCTAAGCCTAGCTTAAAGATAGCGTTTCATTAAGAAACACCATCTAAAGTAATTAGGAAATTATATTTTTTAAAAAGAAAAAATATAAAGATGGCATTTCTTTTGATAAACGCCAACTAAAATTGTTATACTTACTTGGTGTAAATCCTCAAAACGTCAACTTAAATCAACTTTAGTTGGCGTACGAAAGTATCCCCATTTTTATTAGCGTTGGAATATATGACGTTTTGGAAACTCCATTAAAGTGCAAAGAAAAATGCCATCTATATCCTTTTTTGTTGTAGTGATAGATTTGGCACGTAACTTGTGACCTTCACATTTTCATTTATAATTCAGTCACGAGCTAACATATGAAGCAATCTTATCTAAGTTTCATCAAATTAAAACAATAATTTAGTCGAATCTAAACAGCCCTTGGTGTTAACAACCTTTTTTAATTTTTTTTTTGGCAACCAACAACCTTTTTATTATAACATGGCATCAGCATCTGTTTTGATGATATCGAGGGTAATAGCATGGAGGTTGAAGGACCTAAACGGCTTTCTCGATGTCAATGTATGCAACATAGCTACCCACCTATTTTATTTGGACGGTCACCAATAATGTTTTATAATAGAGGGTTAATTTGTCTACCTTGAAGTAAAACCCGATCATATGATTCGAATTCTAATACAAACATTGTATAGGATAATCATTTCCAACAAACATTTTTATGTTGGCATATCCCTTTTTTTTTTCTTTCTTATAACTATTTAAGAAAACTAACCAACTCGTTTCACTTATTTATTCAATAATATCCAAAAAAAAATCACACAATTGCATTAATTTACTAAATTAATATTTAATAAACAATTTAGAAGCCTAAATTGAAACAAAACGTTATTAATGTTTCGTGAGTCCAATTCGGCAAAAAAAAAATATTAATGTTTCTCTCTCTCTCCTTTTATAATTTAATATTTCTATTTATTCATACAACTAACACAATAGTAATCCTTAACATATGCTCCATCCCGTCTTAAATATAGGAATAAATACTTACTTTATACATATGATGAAAAATAATTATAATCATTAAATTTTTTACAAATAAATTTTTTTTTCAAAATCATCTCCATTTAATTCTTAAAACTCATATATCATGTAATTAATGACTTACCACTATTTCCAATAGAGGATATTATAGGAAAAAAATAAATAAATACACCAAACAATTCACATGTGTACTTTTTAGATCAATACATGTTCCTCCAAAACTGGAGAAAGTAAAAGAAAAAATAAAAAGCTCCCGTTGCGAAATGTAGTTTAAGTACATTAATGCATGAACTCAATTGGGCATAAGCTGAAGTGTTTTTCTGGGCCGAGAAGCTCAGGTCGAACTAGCTTTCACTAAGAATGAGCCGAAAAAGACGTTCCAAGCACTTACCACACAAGGTTTAATTGGATTTCTGCAAAGCTAAAGGGACTCATGGCTTGAAGCCCATGGAGGATTTCAATATACACGCTTTCTACTCTCCCCCTCCCCCTCCCCATCTATCTATTATACATATACATCCCCATATATACTCTCTCATATCTTTTCTTTTTATTAATAAGAGTTGTTTTAACTAAAATTACATATATTAAAACAGATAGTTAAAATTAGTTTGAGGCATTGAATTTGTCAAAAATTATTGTAGCATTTCTAAAATACTTTTAATAAAAACGATTGATCTCTATCCCACACTTATGCTGTATTTGGTTCGGATGATTTTTTTTTTGGGGGGGGGGAGGGGAAGGGAGAGAAAGTAGCAATTTTCTTCTATTTGGTTCAAATTTTTTTTAGGAGAGGATTTTCCCTCCCCTCCCCTCTCATTTCTCTCCCCCCAAAATGGGGGGATTTAGGGCGAAAATTGATCATTAAAAATTTAAGGACTAAAACACCTCTATTATTTTTGTCTATTTCAAACATTTGTTCTCATTAATCTAGGTTTCATCTCACACTGCCGTAATCTCCTCCTGTCTTCCCTCCCTTGTAGCTCCCATTATTTTGATTCTTTGCTTTAGTAAAAAGCTTAAATTTTGGTATAGTGAAATGCATGGTTCTTACAAGTGAAGTAAAAAAAGAAAAAGATTGTTTTTAAACAATTGGTTATCACATGTGAAGTAACCTTTTTGTTTATGGAAAAAAATAGGATTCTTTATAAGCAATTTGGATATTGATGCAGACATACACATTGCATGATGTAAATTTTGTTTTTCCCTTTTAGTTATGATAATAATAATTTTATAATAAGTAAATAATGAAAAATATTTTTTATTCTACTTCCTTAATATGATCTATTCTAAATAATAATTTGTGTATTTATTTATTTAATCTTGGTTAATAAGATTGGTTACCTCCTATCTCTTCAAGATTTAAAAAAAAATTGTATAAATAAGGGTATAATTGTCTATACGTTATTATTTTCTCTCCCCTTCCTTCCTAAACTAAATAAGAAAACATTAAAATCCCCTTCCCCCTTCCCTTTAATAAATCCAAATAAGAGAAAATTAAAATCATTCCCCTCCCCTTCTCTCTCCTTCCTTTCATTAAAATCCCTCCCCTCCATTAAACCAAACATAGCCTTAGAGAAAGAAAGTTAAAATTATAAAAGGTATTTATAGAAATTAGTCATTAATGATTTATTTAACTTTGTAAAGAATCTTAAGGAAAAAAAAAATAGTCTTCTTAAAAAACTTCTATTAAGAATCAGAGAGAGGGAGTATATTGATTTGCATAAAATTAGAGAAATAATATAATGATGCAACTTGATTAAAATTTCAATGCATCAAAATTTAATTTTTGTTGGCTACCCATTTCCCCCAATTTTTAGGGGAGAAGGTCATGCCCAAGCTACGCTCTTGACTCTTGGGAAAGACAAAAATGAAAGGCAGCACTAAGACAAGTGTCACCATAATTTTTCTGAAAACATTGCGTGACAAAGCGTGTATAGTCTATGTTGTGTACTTCCTCCGTTCCATTTTATTTGTATTTTAAAGTTTGGGCACAAAAACTAAGAAAAATAATAAATAATTTGATAAATAATACAATTTTACTAAATTATTCTTAATTGATATTAATTTATTATTCATAATTTAATAGTATTTTAAGAAACAATATACTATTAAATGCTTAAGGATATAATTATAAAAAATAATAATTAATTTTTTATTAATTTTTTAAAATAATAAATAAAATGAGACATTTAAAATTATCTAAAATGACACGTGAAATAGGACAGAAAAAGTATATATATTTTACCCTTGTCCAAGGTATGGAGTAAAACAATACTCCTTATTCATTATTTGCATCTTCTTTTGATGTACTCTATGTAGTCGGAGTATTTTCATTTTCATTAATTGTTCACTTTCAGTAATTGAGAGAGTGCCTATGAAATGAAAAACTAATGCTGGTCAGTAGGGGTGGAAATAGGCTAGATCAGGTCAGGCCTTAGCTAAACAGGCCGAGCCTATATTGTAGGCTTTAGGCCTGAGCCTGGCCTATTATCCGTACAGTAGATATTAAATTTTCTATCGTTATGCAAGTCATCATATTATTTTTTAATATGAACTAATTGATTAAATAAAATCTAATTTTAAATTAAAAAAATTAAATAATTAAAATGATGACTAAATTGAGGTTAAATACAAATATTAAATTGAGTATAATTATTTGAAAAATCTTTTTAATTAATGTTTGAAATTTTATATATTATATAGATATTTTTTATAAATATCATATATAACATTATATATCATATCTGGTTTTAGAAACAAACAACGCATATTGCATACAATATATATATATATATATATATATATAATATTATATTATTATTATTATCATATTAATTAATATATATTAATGGGGAAGGGGAGTTGGGATGGCGGTGAAGAAGGGGAGGGGGTTGGGGTGAGAGGGAGTGAATATAGGGCAACAGATGCCTGTCACATCATTTGTAAAAAATAAAAAAAAAATAGTGTCACACAAATTGTAGGTTCCAATTACGATTTGTGTGTTAGACTTAAAATCGTAATTATCAATCACAATTTAGTTTGTGTATCAGAATCAAAATTTGTAGTATTATAATAAATAATTTGTAGAGTATAGTATTTTAGTAAATTTTTTTCTAAACTGTAGCATATTGCTCAAATTGCCGAGGGAGTATATGTTACCTTGGGACGGAGGAAGTATAACATTTCCCTAATACTGATGTTCTACGCTATGGACTAATTGCAGCTCAAGCGTAAAGAGATCAAACTCGAATCAAAGGGTCACACTTTTAAGTACTGTACGGGGTTTTGGTGGCCAGAAATGACAGATGATTAGGCCTTAAATTAATGGAATTCATGCTTAAAGTAGATAGTGGATGCATTGCCCTGTAGTTTGCACTTATTCCCATGACATATTTTGCATGCACATAATAAATAATAGATATATTCCCTCTAACCTTTTTATAAAGAAATTTTTAAAAATTTTTTCTAATTTTTTTTATAAAAAACTTGGTAAAATTTTGTAAAATTTTTTTTTTCTTATTATTTATTTCTTCTCTTAAATTATTATTTAACTTTTTGGATGAAAAAGACATTCTTAATTAGACAACTAATTTTTAATATATATTATACTATTATATTAAATAAGAATAAAAAAGGAATATTTAATTTTTTTTAATTTTAAAAAAATAAATAATTTTCTTAATCAAAGTAAAATAGTAGGAAATCCTTTATGCCGTACGTAGACCCTCCCCCAACAAAAAGCTTGAAATAATTAAACAATTATAGCTTTTAAATTCTATTTCAGCGGCACATGCACTGTCATTCCATCATGACCAAGTGGCTATATCTTCGAGGCACAGAGAAGCAGAGATAGAAGTCTTAACTCTTGATCAAACTCCCAAAAAAAAAAAAGAGCAGAGAAAGGATAGAGAAAGATGCAATCTAGGCCACACACAGAGGGGGCGTGGATAGATTTGCTTAGGACAGGACAACCCAAGAATTTAATCTAATAAATGGAGGTCTGGAGTTCAGGACCAGTCGAAGAAGATTCCAAATGGGTGATAGTTATTTTTGGTAGCTGTAAAATTTTGCATCTCAGTCATATATATGTGAGGTTGCTCAGATATTAACAAAATTATAAACGTCTCAAAACTAGAAGGATATGTGGATCTCACATTCCCAGAACAAATTATACGGTAAAGATATCACGTTGCTTATTTATATCCACACAAATTTTGATTGGACCAGGAAGCTGATGTATGAAGATGAAAATATATGAGATATCCGTACAGTAGATGTGCAGGGGGAGAGAGAGTGAGTGAGAATGGCTTGTGTGTAATGTAACAGACAGGGAAGAGGGGAGAGGAACAGTTCGGATTGAGAATTAGTGTGAAAGGCACGAGACATGAAGGAAACATAAACATAAATGAGAGGGGAAAAATAGAGAGGGGTGATGAGGCTCTCTCATGATAACTCTCATCATCGTTACGTCCTTTTTCAATTGCTACTCCCAAAAATCTCCCACAGAATTCCACATGCTTCCTCCCCCTTCCTCCTCTTCTTCCTCTTTCCTTCACTTTTTGTCTTCGTCCTGATCTCCCTCTCTCTCTATAGCTGCCCCAGTCAACCTCATGTCTGCCTTTCTTTGTCCCATGTTAAACCAACACCATTTTTTTTCACTCACCGTATACTAGACTAGAGTGATCAATCCCCATCTCTTTATGTCCTGATGAGACACAAACACTTCACACTTTCAGCTCACCCCACTCATTTTTCGGCAATATGCCTTCTTATCACCGTCAATCTATATACTAAATATAAACCTTCCCTACTTTTTCATTTGGGCTACATAGGGATTGCCATTTCTTATAGCCTTTGCATGCTCTACACTACACACCTCTTTTTGTCTACTTTAACACCATTCCCTCATACTCCATTTCAGTCCCATTACTCAGTGGAAAGGGAAGAAAAAACTAAAACACAAATCAATTAAAGCACTCCCACTGTTCCCTTTCATTTTATAGGTTGATATAACAGTAGCTTCCTTTTGCTATTTCAACTTTTCTAGCTATAATTAAAAACCCTAGCTTAAATCAATCTACCTCACTGTAGATATATAAAAATATGTGGATGGTGGGTCATGACGATGATGGCGAGGTCAGCATGGGTGATCACTCATTCAATGGAAGAAAGCTCAGGCCTCTCAATCCAAGGCCAATGACTTCTTCCAACAATACTTCTATAACTCCTCCTTGCCTAAGCCGGATTCACGGCTCCGATTTCTTTACACAGTATCACGATCTGGGTAAGTTTTTTTTCTTTTCACTATTTTATCTCTCCTCACTCTTTCTATTTGCATTATTTGTTTACGCACAGTGCGTTTTCTGAATGTTATTTCTGGATTTAGCTTCATTGACAGATCAGAGTAAGAGAGAGTTCAATAATCCTCTAGTCGTGGTGAGCTCAAGGTGGAATCCTACCCCAGAGCAGCTAAGAGCCCTTGAAGAATTGTATCGACAAGGGACAAGAACACCATCTGCTGAGGAAATTCAACATATCACTCAACAGCTTCGAAGGTTTGGTAAAATTGAAGGGAAGAATGTTTTCTATTGGTTTCAAAATCACAAAGCCAGAGAAAGGCAGAAACGACGTCGTCAGATGGAATCAGTTCCCCGTGATTTTGATGGTCTAGATGATAAGGAAGACTTTGGTAAAATCAACTATAACCATAATTAGTCTGTAATTTTTTATTGAAAAGACAGAAAGAGGAGAGAAGGAGAAAAAGAGTATAGTTTCTAATTCCTTGTTTTCTAATGTATGTGGCTTTCTCCATTGCATTTTGTTTGTTGGAGATCTATATTATGTGATGCTTTTTCTTCTTCTTTCCGTTCCGGTTGTTGCTTGAGATATGTAAAGTTGGATTCTTTTTGTATTTGTTTTTGTCCACAGACGTAAGTAGGACAGTGTTCGAAGTTGAACAGACCAAGAACTGGCCACTCTCTATGAACTGCAGTACACTTGCAGAGGTCTATTCCATACCCTCTCCTTTGTCTTGAACCTTTCATACCATAACCCATTTTCTTCTTTTTCTACTTGGAATTCACTTACTTAATTTGAAAGAATCTACTAATTAAGCAATGGTTATTTGCATATGATTACTAGAGTAGAGATGAAGGCGATGATGGGAAATTAAAGAGAGATCAGAGATGCTTTAGTTAGTGAAAGGACCCAACAAAAGATTTGTTTGTTGGGAAATGAAGAGTGTCTAGCTAAAAGCTACATTGCCTCCATTCTGTCGGGGCTGCTTTTTTGAAACTTAGCTGTGGGGGAGGGTTTTGGGGCTTGTGCTCATTCATGCTGTTTAGGTCAGTATTTTTGGGAGCATCCCATTATATTCCAGTATATAGAATTGAGCACCCCTTGATCATGAAAAGACAACTCTTATCTTCTTCCATATGCCTTTTATTTGAATAGAAACATTCATAGAGTGCCCAAATGAAATATGTGCCATCGTATATAAAACATTAATTTCTTTGGTTTCAATTTTTATAATAATATAATAATACTGAGGTTTCTCGTGTCTTTAATTGAACCTTCAGGAATCTGTTTCAATACCAAGAGCAACAAAAGCATTGGTTGCAGAGCGCAAAACGGATGGATGGATCCAATTCAATGAAGGGGAATTACAACAAAGAAGAAACTTAATGGAAAGGAATGCCACGTGGCGCATGATGCAGCTATCATGTCCTTCTCCTGCTGCAGCTTCCACCCACCTCATAAACACCTCTACAGCTAGTATTGCTTCCACAAGCATGGTAACAGCGAGAGCTATTGACCCAAAGCTCATTAAAGCACATGATCTCAGCTTCTTTATATCTCCTGACAGTGAAAGCACTATTATCCACTTTAACAGTATCAGTAACCAAGTACAAGTTGATAATCGTGGGGAACCTCAAACCCTTGAACTTTTCCCGTTAAGGAGTGTGGATGGCAGTGATAACGTCAACCATAAAGAGAGTGAGATTTCAGTTTCAGCAGTGAATGCCAACTTCCCGAGCCAGTTCTTTGAGTTCCTTCCATTGAAGAACTAACACACACTTTGCTATGTAAGTAAACCGAGATAGGGTTGTGATGTGATCATATTGTTTGTAATTTTTGTTAGAAAGTGACCATGCTTTTATTGCTAGTGATGTTATGATTCAAGAGATTGGTGTTGTAATAGGATTCTGAGTTTAAGTGAAGATATTTACCTAAAAATGCATTTGGACGCGGAAAATTGAACTAAAAGAAGGGAGAGTGTACGTGTGTGTGTGTAATGGCATGCATGTGGAATCTGAAGAAAAGAGAGACATGACGCGAGGGTCATAAGATGAGACAAACTAGCTGAAATGAGAATGAGATGTGACAAACTTGGATGTTGAAGTAACTATGAATTTGGGTTGAGGAATTCTTTTGTTCTTTAGTTGCATATATGGAAAACAAAATTTAATGTTGTGGTATGTGGTTGATTAACATTACATCAAAATCAATTCCGGTGCAGTAAATTTTACTGAAGATTATAACACTGAAGAAATCACATAAATGCAATAGACGCGAACAGATTCAGGTGCATTTACAGTAAAGTTCATGAAATATAATTGAAGTCGGGGTCATAGTTAAGAGGACATCATATCAGCACCATTCGATAGTATACATATGATTATTAAGTTAATTATGTACACTGAATTTTGATTCGCATTCAGAAGTGGAAGATTGCGTTTGGCTCCACCTCCACATAACACACACCATTCCCGGGACCAAAGATGAGTGCAGTTGTGCAAGAACCGTGTGATCGCATGCAATTGTATGCATATATAAATCTCATGTCATGAAGTGACTAGTGAGAAGATATTCGATACTTAATTTGATTCATATTCTTGCTGTTAAAAGCAAGATGCCAAAGAAAAACAGTTGTGTGTGTGTGTGTGTGTGTGCAGAAAATAACGGATTTAATTATCCAATACCAAAAAAATCATCTAGCATTGCATGTTGATCATCGATCTTATGGCAAGTTTTGTTCCCAGAGTGGGTGACAAATATAGTCAAACAAGAGAAGCAATGATAGAAATCGGCAGGCTGGCCTTGGAATAGCAATTGGTTTATGAACGGACTGCCTACACTATTTTCAAGAGGAAAACGTGGAGTTTTGAGCTTAAAGAAAAAGCTGTGAGTTACATGAAGTTAAGGAGCCTATAGCCTGTTGGTCACACACTTTTGGGAGAGAATGAATGTCATATATTTTAGACAAACGACGCCTATTTCGACTAAATAAGGTGTTTGGCCATATGAGAAAGATTTCTGATGAGACCACCACAGACAGAGTCCCGAGTGAGAGCCTCGCTGCTTGGGTGAACCATCATTGTTCAATTTCATTCAACCGGACTTGGGACGTTTCCGTGTTTGAGAAACAGGGTCAGCACTCCTAGTAATTCTGGTTTTTTTTTTCCAGACGGATCTCATAAGAGTCGTTGTGTATGGGTCTTTCTTTCAAGTGAAGAAGTACCTTCACTTCCAAACTCAAGCAATGTTTCACTGTTTAGAACTCGAGGAAGAGAGATGAAAATCTAGTCCACCTCTGACTCTGAGCCTCGCAGTTGCTTGGCTCCGAACGTAGAAGAATGGGAGCGTTAGGGATTGGTAGATGATGGCTTTCTCTTTCTTTCGTTGTGATATGGCATAACGGGTAATCTGAGTATGTGACTTTGCTATTTTTTTCAACAAAGCAATTTTTAATACATGACACGAAATTTAAAAGAAAAAATCATATTATTTACAAATTTATAAGTATTACGGTTTGATTATTGTTGATTTTACATCATGTATTAAATATACTGATTGCCATGATTATGGAAACTTCATTGATGCTGTAGTGCGTCCTTTCCGCCCAGCAAAATCCTCAATTTCTTTAGAACATGACACAGGCCCAGCCCAATGAATTGATATTTCGGGAAAAACGTAAACAAATTTGACAAAAAACAAAGATATAATTTGACGATTTCTTTTGGACCCAAAAAATATAGCCTAGCTAGACTGGGCTCGTGAGCTTATATTTGGACTTTACAAATTTCTCGTCCAAGGGGTTATTGATTTGTCTGTGGAAGACAATGTACTCCATTTCAAAATTGAGTATGTTTAGATACCGTAAAATTGACGATAAGAAGAAGTAATTTCTGCATTCTGGTTGGTCTTTGAATTTATTCTCTCTTTGGATTCCTTATGTCATGCCTAAGCCTAACGTAAAGGATTGGATGAAAATTCTACAACATGCTTATATTTAAAAGGGTTAAAATTGACCCCGGAATGCCCGAATGGAATCCTTGATCTATTTTTCCCATTTCAATAATTACGCGAGGCTTGAAGCTAAGCTACAGCAGGGGTTTAGAATTTGGATGACACTTTTACTATATGGCTACTTTTTTTTTTTTAAATCAGAATGAGAACGGTAAATTAAGTATAAAAGGGATTTTTTTTTTGTGTTTTTGCTTTTTTGGCCTGGCTTCAAGTAAAATTAAAAATGGGAGGCTGAAGCTCGTCAAAAGTTAGGAATCTTTTGCTATAACTTGCTATGAAATACATACGCTCGGCTGGACCACTTGTGATTTCAGTTTCTTTTTCTTTTTCTTTTTTTGGGGTATGTAGGCCTGGGATACCCAAATCTGAATCTAACTTTTGTGTGTGTTTTTGTTTGTTGGGGCGGGGGGGCGTTGTTGTGGGGCCAAGGGAAATGGAAAATTTGGAGTGAAGCAAAGCAGGAGTCCATTTATTTTAAGGGAAGAAAACAAAAAGAAAAAAAAGGAACAGACAGAAGAATCAAAGCCAGTGGGTCACGTGTGTAAAGGTGGTAGGAGGGTCACACGGCTTCCCGAGTAAGAGGACAGATGTCCCTTCAGGATGCAACGAACTTTTACACTTTGCGTCAAAAATTAAAATCAGTAGATAGAGTATTCTGGATCAATGTCCATCTTCTTCCTTTCCGCGTCTACCCCGTGTTTCCACCGCGTGTCACCCCTTTCTTTTTTTTTTTTTGATAAAAATGTCACCCCTTTCTGATTTCATCCCATCCTTTTGTTTGTTTAATATATATAT
The DNA here is from genome assembly GCA_026686845.1 of Adenanthera pavonina. NCBI lineage: Eukaryota > Viridiplantae > Streptophyta > Magnoliopsida > Fabales > Fabaceae > Adenanthera > Adenanthera pavonina. The sequence continues at coordinate 32,557,834 of JAIVEN010000019.1, forward strand.
ATATATATGAAATCTAATTTAATATTTCAATCTCAAATATAAAATACTAAAAAAAATTTCATAGTTCAAAATATAAATTATATGTATATTATTAAATATAATATTTAATTAAAAGTAAATAAAACTTGAGACAAATTTAATAAGTTTTACATTTTTTTTAATATATGTGAATTAATTAAACTGACTCATACGGAGACTACCATGAGGAGGAGAAGAAGAAGAATAGGGAGAGTAGCGTGAGAAGAAGTAGCTAACAACATAACAGACACGCATTAACATGCACCGTACCGCCTTCCTCTGTCAACTTCCTGTGATTCATTTTTTCCATTCATTTAATTTAATAGATGAAACCATCGTATATGTCTATGTCACAAGAGAAAGAAAAAACAAAAAATCATAGCAACACAATTCTTTCTTTTTTTTGGCCACAAGCAACACAAGTCTTTCATTTCTTATTATTTGCGATCACGTCTTATAGCTCCCCTCGTGTTGCAATTCGGTTACTAGAATAGCTTCTTCTTCTTATTCTTGTTTTTTTAAAGGTAAAAATCTGGGTTTATACATATATAGTTTGCCACAAACTGAATACTTTTGGAAAACAGGGATTATATTATATATTAAACGAAATTTTAGCTATATAATATTTATTAATAATTATTAGATGTTAAGTGATCTTGTTTAGTTCTATAAATATAATTAACAAAAAAATTAATAACTTTTTATTATACTTTTTATTTAGAAGCATAACAAATATTTTGTCCTATAAATTATTTTTTTCCTATTTCATTTTGTATATCAAAATACCAAACTCAACAAAATGTTCATTATTATTAGTATTAAAAAAATATAGAACGACAAATCTTGTTTTCCAGTGACTTTATAATTGCTATCTTTAAAACTGTTACATGGCGTACTAACCCCAGATTTGTCCCTATTATCTCTTTCCCTTATCATAGCTGTTTAAAATAATTTCTTTTGTGTCGACCTTTTTTGTAAAAAAAAAAAAACAATTTTTCCCAAATTCGCTTTTTTTCTTATTACTCCATCCTATATGAAGTATAAGGGATTTTGGAGAGACTCCCTTACTTTAAGATATAACATACAGATGCAAATTGTTTTGTGAATTTAATTTTTTACTCTATACCACCCCTTAATTACTTTATATAGGAGAGAAAAATAGTAGTAAATCATTTTTTGCTAGAAAAAAATAGTAGTGAATCATTAATTACGTGATATAAATTTTATTATTCAATGGAATTTTCTGAAAAAAAATCATTTGTAACAAATTTAATTATCATAACTATTTTTAATTATTTTTTTATTGATTTGTGTAAAGTATATATTTATCACATGAATTTCCAATTTTCCACCGGTTAGTTTTTGTTGTTAGGGAAATATGATAGTATTTCTTTTATTCTATTTTATCTTTTGATTTAGAAAATTTTTAAATATCTTAATTTATCTATCATTTTATATAATAAATAAAATATTAATTTTTTTATTATTTTATCTTTTATTGAAAACAATGATAAGTATATCACAAGTAATCTTTTAACATTTAATTTAGTGATATTTTATTAACATATCATTAAACTTTACCATAATTTAGATTATTTAATAATTTTATTAGTTTATATAAAAAATTTAAAATAATAAATAAAATGGAAAGGAATGAGTAATATTTTATAAAAAAATTATATTATTCATTAGTAATAAACAATATAAATTTCAAAATTCAAACTCAAAACACCCCATTATACTCATTTCACTCATTCTCGTCAGCGTAGACATGCAGATTTCTGTTCAATTAAAAGTTAAATATTTGTGTACCAAAAAATTTTAAATATTTTCTCCCTTACTAATATTTTTGTTTGTGTGTGTGTTTTTTTGTGAATTACTTTTTCTCTTTTACTTCAAAAAAAGAATGGCTAACTGAATTATGAATATATACTTTGCTTTATGATTTTATTTTTTAATTTTTTTTTAAATCCGACGCGGCAATTTTGGAATTCTTAACCGAGCATTTAAATTTAATTTAATACACCATGGAACACGAATGGAGCTATAAAATCGCAAAACGAGCACCGCTCAGCCTCGTGCTCTTCGGTCATCTCTCCGTTCACGATCAAACCGCCAAGCTCTTCCTTTTTCTCATTTCTCAGGGATCAGAAGCAAAACCATAACAATGTCGACGAACGCAACCGCACCCGCTTCGGCCGACTCAAACTCGAGCTCTCACCCTATCTCTAAACCCTCAATGTATCTCCAAGACACGGAGGAACTCAAGAGAGTCTTCAATCGCTTCGATGCCAACGGCGACGGCAAGATATCCATCACCGAGCTGGACAACGTTCTCAGGACCCTGGGGTGAGGCGTTCCACCGGAGGAGCTCCAACGCGTCATGGACGACCTCGACGTGGATAAGGACGGATTCATTGACTTCACGGAGTTCGCCCGATTTTGTAGCTCTGAAACAGAGGACGGCGGCGCCTCCGAGCTCCGCGAAGCTTTTAACCTCTATGATCATGACAAGAACGGTCAAATCTCCGCTTCCGAGCTCCACATGGTGTTGAATCGATTGGGATTAAAGTGCACCGTCGAGGAATGTCGCGTCATGATCCAATCGGTTGATTCTGATGGCGATGGCAACGTCAACTTCGAAGAGTTCAAGACGATGATGACCAACAATCCTATGAATGGCTCCGTCCGATAGAAGAAGCATTTGCATTTTCAATTGACATATCCTTCTAGTTTTAGACATTACAATTAACCGTCTCCGGATCCAAAATATGCATCGTGGCTGCCGTTGTAGTATGTTTTCTCTTACTCTGCTTTTTTCTTTTGGTGATCGCTTTGCTTTTAGTTTCCGTTATGCAAATAATTTTTGGTCGCGTGGCCGAATGCTGAACAGAAAATTGGCATATTGACCAAACGAAGACGACAATAGAATAATCGTTGTGGTTTCAGTTTGCCAAACGTGTCATTTCATCTATAAATGATTTAGTAGTTGAGTTGCAACTTGTGATCCGTATTTACCTTCACAATTTTATTAAGTTCTTAACGACGATTAAAGAGCTAACAAATGATCAATCCGACTGTGTAATTTCCCGACACTTTTTCCTAGAGTTTTTGCCCCGTCAATTCTGGTTGCCTTTGAGCTGAGAGAGGAATTTATGCGAACAATTTGGCATGCGAATATTTGAAGAAGTGTGGAGGAATGATTCAAATAAGAACTTTCCAATTTTAAAAATTTATTGTGGTTGAAGAATTTCACATGCGGGTGGTTGAGGAGGTGTGGAAGAGTCTTTGGTCAACTACCTTTCTGAAAGGCAGATGCCATACATGTGCAGACTGTAGAGCCACCATGATTGAGCCTTTCCGAGTTTGCGATAATTTAACGCGTTATTTTTGACTTAGGACCTTCAAAATTTTAAATATCTAAAGAGATTAAAAAAAATGAAAAAAACAGAGACACGGAAACTTTAGTTATTTAGATTTTTTATATCAGTTAGATATATATCAAAAAAAATATTTTTTTAATTAAAATTAATACAAAAATTAATGTATATTAATTGAATTTTTTTTCTTATTTTATCTTTATTTTTAATGTTTCCTTATCTCTTATTTATAAACCATATACTTCTTTTATTATATTCTGTATGAGAGTTATAATCTATTATTATTATTATAGAATTATAAATAAAAAAATTAAAAAAAAATTCAACACCTATTTTAAATAAAAAACTTCTCAAACAAAATACATGGAGAAAAAAAGTATATGGCGTCCACCCATGTGGCTTGCGCGTCGGGGAAAGTGCTTGCTCATAAATCCGTCTATCGATTTCATCTGCGGCCTATGATTTGCCACGTCATGGATTTTAATCATTAAACCAGAGTTAATCTCATCCATTGGTTTGAACCTCTCAGGAGCTCTTGACTTTTCATAATCTTCAACAGCCCAATTCTAGCATCTGCGCTCTGTCGTTTACCTCTCGCTGGCTGAGTGCGTCAGTGGGAAGGAGATTCAGATATTTGATTTTGGCATAACTTGTCAATATGACCTCTGTGGCTTTGAAATGCATTTGTGTAATTATAAAATTTGGAGTCTTTTTATAATATTCTTCTCTTTGATTGCATAATTGGAGAGAATTTATTTTCAAAATATAGTACATAAGTGGATTTTTGGGTTTTCTATTTTTTTTTCTTAAGTACGTATGATGGCTAGCCCCAAAACAAAAAAAAATTACAAAGAACAAGAGAGGGATGGCAATCCCAACTTATCTTTCAGCACAAGAGTCCCATTTTTTTTTTTTTGGTTTTCCTATCATATGACTTGAAATAAAGAGAATTAATGAAGAGGTTAACCCACTAATAGCATTGCTTCCTATGCGTAATCTTTTTTTTTATGCTTAACATTTTAATGTTTTATTAACATTTTGTTTGGTTGGTTTACATATGAGAGTAATGTGAAGTAATCACCTTTACATTACCTTAGTTCATGTGTTTGGTTTGCATTTTACCCCTCACATATATGAACTCTATCCCCTCAATTGATGTAATCATTGTCACTATCAAAATGCTATGTGAAGCTGATTATCGAATCTCTTTTCTCAAAAATGCCCTTTTGCGTCGTCTTCCCTCTGCCATCCATTCACCACCACCTTCCTCATTCTTCCATAAGTGACCCAGTAGCACCTTCCTCGGTCTTCCAATGACGACCCACCGGCACCTTCACGGCAACACCTAAATCCATCAACGGTGAGCATATCTTGTATGATGAGAATAGCACCACCAACGACAACAATTTCGTCAAAGCTCCCATCAACACTACTGGCACCTTATGCCTTTGATCTGAACGAAATTTGCGATTTGAACCTTCCAAAGGTCCCACTGGAGCATATTTGAGCCTTGTGACCTTTGTTGTAAATGGAGAAGGTTGTCTAATCGATCCTATCATCTTCAACCTCCTTGAAATTGTTGTCATCTTCTTCATCTTCAGGCTTCATCTCTGCATCCTTCAATTTTTTTTTGTTTAATGGCTTATCTGTCACTGAGAGAAGAGATGTTGACGAAGGGAATGGTGGCCAAAAAATGACAGTGGTGGTCAGTGGTGGTTGGTGAGCATGGAAGATGATGGAAGAAGGGAGGCTTTTTTTTTAGGGAATCACATCCTGGGACCAGTATCTCAAATTAATCATAAAGGGGGACTTTTAACTAAAGACCAGTGGTAAAAATGAGAGACTGAGTTGCAAAATTGGAAAAATAAGTTGTAAAAAATTCTGCTTTATAATTAATTTGAGATATTGGTCCCAAAATGTGATTCCCCCTTTTTTTTTAATAAGGGGCATTGTAGTCCTTTCTTATTTATTTGTATTTAAGTAAATATAAAAAATAAATTTATTTTTCACTTCCTCAATACTATACTAAATAAACTAACATGTAATCATAATCCCATCACTTCTTTTCATATCCTTCACATCACATTATCTCACCTCCACTTCTTTTCATATCCTTCACATCACATTATCTCACCTCCAATATAATTGAAGTGCGGTAAATGTTTAAACAATGTGCAGGTTATTATATTCCACATCCATTAATTTTTCATGGTGGCGGTCCACTTCCCTTAAAATATCATTTTACTTTTTAGGGGATGTGGATTTTGCAGTCAGCATCCCTTAGCATTTTTAATTCTTTTTCTTTTAAAACAAAATTTGCGGAAGTTCATTTTACTTTCGTCAATTTTTTGAATGTTTTAAATTTGTATTAAAATATGTGAATGCAATCTTTTCATAAAAAAGATAAATAACGTTTTGCACAAGTCTCTATAAATTTATATTTCATCTCAAAAGATTAACATTTTTATATAATTTTTTATATATATATTTTTACTGTAATTTGATTGGACTCGACCAATCTGACCAGCAAAATGGGATGAGAAATCTTTGTTTTTGGTTCAACCCAACCCAATGGCCCGACTTTGAAAACCTCATTAATTTGAAGGCCGAAGCCTTCGAGTTGTGTGGGTTACAGCTTTAAAACTACCAGTTATAGGGTGATTTAATAATGTTTTATCAAAATATCATTGTGTTAAATGTTCAAAAATGACTTATACCCTACTTATTATTATTTTTAATAAATAATAAAAAAAGATAATTTCATTAGTAATGTAAAATAATAATTAAATTGAAATATTAAAAATTTTCTAAAACAGTAAATAAAAACAAATAAAATGGGATGCATGCACCAAAGTGGGCTCTAAATTCAAATTACGGTTGATTAAATAAAATGGTCTTTATGTGTGGCCGAAAAAAGCCTAATTAAGAAGCCAGCTTAATCTTGTAGGCTCTAAACCTAAAACAAACCCAGTTTCAGCAATTGCCCATCAAACACCCCACGAGATTTGAATCCGAACCCATCTTAAGTTATCATAACAACGGCATCCAACCACAAAACATATGGTCACAGCTAAACACTAATTACCTTAAGGTCTTATAATTTGGAATCATTACCGTTCTACATTTTTATAACCACCAGTGCGATTGTTATGATCTAAACCACATGTGGTTGATAGCCAGTTTTAGGCACAGTATATAAAGCCATGAACACCCAATGAAAAAAGGCCAAACAAGCATAGAATGGCCAATACCCAAAAGGCAGATGACAGGTGGAACAATGTTGTTGGACCTTCTCTGAATTTCGGTGCAACCATGGCTGGCTCTTCCTAATATAGTTGATGACATCCACAGGAACGGACAACTATGAGGACCGGTCATCATGTCTCTATCTTTGGATTCACATGATGAAGAGTTACTCAATACCCTCCAAAAACATTGCCAAATAAATATGATAATCCCTTTTTGCACCCTATTACTAGCCACTTCCCATATTCATAACCATCATATTCTTCAAGCCAAAGTTTGTTCACCATCTTCATCAGTAGCTAGCCTTGTCTCTGTTGAATTACCCTGAGAAATTAAAGGAGACAGGAGCTAGCTTCAGAGAGAGACGAGAAATTGAGGTCAACATATTTATGGCTGATGCATTTGATGAATATTGTGATTTCCTGTTCAAAGCTGTTCTGATTGGTGACTCTGGAGTTGGGAAATCAAATCTGCTCTCAAGGTTTGCAAAAGATGAATTCCGATTGGATTCCAAGCCCACTATTGGTGTGGAATTCGCTTACCGAAATATCAAGGTCGGAGATAAACTCATCAAAGCTCAGATATGGGACACTGCCGGCCAAGAAAGGTAACTCTTCATCATCGTCACCCTTTTGTTTTTAATCTCTTTATTTCACTTTTTCTCCATTAGTCTTATCACTCTTTCTTCCTTTCTCTCTTTTTGTGTCACTATCTTTCATTCTTAATTGCTTCTCCATGTTTGGATCTTATCGATGGTTTTTGGGTTTCAATGGCGAACCAATGCAAGCCCTTTCTAGTCTCTTTTTACAAAAGAAACTTGGATGTAGCTGGTTAAATATTTTGTACAGTTCAAAACATGATAACCATAAGAACTGCACCACTTTTTAGCTTCTTTAATTAATTGGAAGGGTAGATTTTCCAGTATGGTATCAAAGTGGGTGTCCACTATGTTATACTGTTTTCTTCATCTGGGAGTTCATGAATACAGTTCATTTGGCTAGTTACTAGTGACCAAAAGTTTATTAAAAACACAGAAGAGGACAAAGAAAAAGAAAAAGAAACATCACTAGAGGCTAGAGCTTTGAGACTGTAGAATCCTTCCGTGATGAACTCTTGGATCTGATCACGCAAAAAGTAGATGTTTCCAATTGAGAAAAAGTTACGCGGGAAAAGTCCATTCAGGTGGGACCCTGAAGACACTGAGATTGAGGATTCTTAGATTTTCTAGACATTTTGTTGCTTTATACAGAAACATTTCTATGGAAAGAACAGTGCAGGTCATTGCACTGTCAGAGACGTGTGCTATCCCTGTATCCCAGGCATTTGATTGAAATTTCACCCAGATTCTTTGTTTATAGTGCATGCTTCAGCCTTCATGTGACTTGTTTTCAAACCAAAGATGTAATTTTGTATATGAAAAACGAATTCATAATCAATTTGATGCTTAAGGAAAAAGAAGAGAAAAAAAAAGAAAGAAGTAGAACAAAAGAAAAGAATCTTATCAAGAGGGTCACTCATTTGTCATCACGATTGCTTTTCGCACTTCCTCTTTCCTCATTAATTTTTTTTTAAAGTTCACATGCAATCTCAGTAGCGTAAATATAGGGCGAGGCGGGCCAGGGCATGATGATGACCCTATGCTTGAGATAGTGGACCTGGGAGTTAAAAAAAATGGGAATGTTGAATTGCATTTGTGCATGTCGAATGAAACATTTTTATTTATTAAAATCTCCAACATGGTGAGAGAAGTCGAGCTAAACAACAGAAAAGCAAATGCGTAGTTAGCGATAGAGTGAGACAAAGCAATTAGAAATGCATGTGAAGTAGGTTGGTTTATCACACTGTCCTCTACCCCACAATCGAACAACTTCTTTTCTAAATACTTGTCACCGTCCCAAACACCAAAATTGTTCAATTGCAGAGCCAGAATTTATATGGATATCACCTGCTACATACTGCAAAAGGCAGAGCACACACTACTCCACTTGACTGTAATAGCAATACATGAATAATTATTTATCTTGAAAATAACAAGATTTTTGGTATCAATTTTTCGAGACTTGTTATAGGGAAAAATTCATCTGGTAATATTTCTGGGGTGTTGTTTGATTTGTGACAGGTTTAGAGCCATAACAAGCTCGTACTACCGAGGAGCATTGGGAGCATTGCTGGTGTATGACATAAGCAGACGATCAAGCTATGAGAGTGTAAGAAAGTGGTTATGGGAGCTCAGAGAATTTGGGAACGATGATATGGTAGTTATTCTGGTGGGAAACAAATGTGATTTGGATCAGTCGAGAGAAGTTGAGAAAGAAGAAGGCAAAGGATTTGCCGAAACAGAAGGGCTGTGTTTCATGGAAGCCTCTGCTTTGCAGAATGTGAATGTTGAGGATGCATTCTTACAAATGATCACCAAGATCCACGATATCACGAGCCATAAAAGCTTGGAAGCCAAACTTAACGAAACAACCATCAATATTCCAGATGGGAAGGAGATCAATGTAGTTGATGAAGTCACAGAAACTAGGCAATCTAATTGCTGTTCAAGCTGAGAGCTTTGCCTTTAGAATTAATAATTCTTGAGATTCATTTGGCAAATGTTGTTGAGTTAGTTACCGTGTCATCCATACTTGCTATCTTTCCCTCTTGTCTTGGCAATTTTCTTGCTGTTGACTTCTCTACCACGTACCGATCATTACTTTTTCTCTTCTAAGTAATGGACTGATTGTCATAACCGAATCACACAATGTAAATGCAGATTTTTTCTCTCATATAAAGATTTTGTTTTCCTACTAAATGAGCAACGCTCGAGTTTACAGTTACACATCCATATCGAAACGTTACTCATTTTTCTTCTCCTTCTTCTTCTATTATAAATATTGTGGTCTTCATGTTATATTGTGGACAAGGGGATTCTCTAAAAGGGTAGCTTTGTTGATTAAATGATATATCTTTTTCTTTTTCCTCTTCTTTAGATTAACTCACAGCTCTTAAGATCAAGATATTACATTGTTGAAAAACTAATAGTTTGAATAGTCTGAAAACACCTTAACAAGAAACTCATTTTTACTAATTTATTTATCAGGGTGATAAGATTCTTAAAATCTAAAAGTTGTTTGAACAAAAGTTGAACAGAAAATAGAGTATTGATTAGATGACCTCCAGATGTTAACAAGCTTATGCGAACAAAATATTCAAATTTCTTTTATTTTTTTACAAAAAGATATTGTTAATTATAGTAGTTTTGAACATAGAATCATGTTAAACTGGAATTAACCCCAAGCGAGAGTGAGACAGGAGGGATAGGCTTTCGCTCCGAGTCCTCGCAAATTTCCATTGCGCTTCGGGGAACCTAAATAGGGTCTTTGTTGTCTGGAACATTGGGCTTCCTTGTTGATGGGCGGGCAGTCTGGGCCCAATTCGAACTATTAGTTGGGCCTGCTTATCGTCTTCAAATAATTTTCTGGTCCGCCTCCTCCTATGGTTCTGCATCTCATAAGCATTATGTCCTCTTCTTATATCAGCAATTGAACCCAGAATATTATGATTGAATTAGCAGGGGCTCACCTGGTCAAGAAGGAAAGAAAAAAAAGCAAGGGTTCACCAGGGAGCCACATCTGCTAGACATGCGCCCGTTGGGATCCTATGAAGAGAGGCAGTTTTCATGGTAACTCAGTGGTTCTTATATTTTTCTTATTAAGTTTTATTAACAAAATATAATGAATAAACAATTTTATAAATGATTATCCAAAAAAGTAATTTAAAAAAGTATATAATACACTTTAAAAATAATAAAAATAAAATTTATATTTAATTTAAATTTTATAATAATTTATATTAATCTTTTTATGTTTGATTAAATGAATATATGATTTTTATAAAAATTATATTTCATTTTTATTCTACTATTTTTTATATAATATGTATTTTTTAAGAAACAAAATTATTTTAACTAGAATAAAATTATTGTGAATAATATTTTTCATAAAAAAAAATTAGAGAAGAGAATGTCATTACATATATATATATATATATATTTTAGACAGAAAAAAAAAATTGTAGGTTAAAGATTGCAATGAATGCTCCTGCGCCCGAGAAAATGTTCGCTTTTGCACTTTGCACTGGCCGGAAGGAAGGGCGAGAAATAGTTGAGATATTTGCCACAAAGTGAGCAGCGCAGCCGCTGGAGTGGGCTGCCTCCGAAGATAATCGATTCGCAGCGAAGCACAGTATCTTTCAAGGTGACGGCGATGTTTAATACGAGGTATGCCATCCCCAAGTCCCCTCCTCTCCTTACAGCATCTACATTCCTCGTTTACTTGTCTTTTTCTCAAAATCTGAGATTCTATTCACATTCTCAACGGCAATCTGCGAAGAAAATTTCTGGCTTTGATAATGTGGCTGATGCTTTTGCTTCATTCAATACCCTGATCGACCTCCGTCCTCCTCCTCCCATTCTGGAATTCGACAAGATTTTAGGAGCAATTGTAAGGATGAAACATTATCCCACTGTTATTTCACTTGTTCAACTAGTAGAGTTAAGGAGAATGACGCCTTCGATCGCTACTTTTACTATCTTGATAAACTGTTTCTGCCATATGGACCGAATGGGTTTCGCTTTCTCCGTAATGGCAAAGATTCTCAAGAAGGGTTATCAACTCAATATTATAACTTTGAATACATTACTTAAAGGATTTTGTATTAATGGAAAGGTCTCAAAAGCACTAGACTTTCACGAGGATCTAACCGCAAGAGGGTATCGGTCTGATGAATATACTTATGGGATCTTAATCAAGGGACTATGTATAACTGGACAAACAGGAGCTGCCATGGAATTGCTTCAAAAGATGGAGAAAAAGGCGTTTAAGCCTAATCTAGTCATGTACAGCACAATCATTGATCGCCTATGTAAAGATGGACTTGTGAATGATGCGCACATGTTGGCTTCTGAAATGATTGTCAAGGGAATTTTCCTTGATGTGGTCACCTACAATTCTCTGATTTTTGGCTTTTGCAATGTGGATCAGTGGGAAAAAGTGAATCAATTGCTGAATCAAATGGTACTGAAAAACCTCAATCCAGATGTTTACACTTTTAATATATTGCTCGATGCATTATGTAAACAAGGAAGGGTTGCGGAAGCTCAAGGTGTGTTTGCTATGATGTTGAAAAGAGGTGAGAAACCCGATGTTCTTACTTACAGCGTTTTGATAGATGTGTGTTGTTCTAGCAATAACGTTGATGAGGCGAAAGAATTATTCGATGGGATGGTCAGCAGAGGCTTAGTTCCGGACATTCAGAATTATAATGTGTTGATTAACGGATATTGCAATATTGACAAGATTAATGAAGCCATGATTCTCTTGAAAGAGATGCGTCACAAAAAGTTAGTTCCTGATATTGTGACATATAATTCTCTTATCAGGGGCTTGTGCAAACTAGGGAGAATGTCAGATGTGAAGGAGCTTGTAGCTGAGATGCATGATAATGGTCAGCCTGCTGATGTAGTCACTTATAATATCCTGTTAGACACTTTTTGCAAAACCCAACAAATTGACATGGCAATTGCATTTTTTCATCAATTAGTTGTCCAAGGAATCTGGCCTAATTTAGATGATGTGCTCAATTATGATTGGCGCAAAGGTGGAAGATTGAGCTGTCTAGAAACAAAAATAGAAGGTGGAATGCTGAAGACCGTGGAAGAAATTTTTCGGAATCTCATCATTAAAGGTTGTCGTCCAAATGTCAAAACCTATACCATTATGATTAGTGGACTTTGTAGAGATGGCTTGCTCGATGAAGCTATGAACTTACTTTCAGAAATGGAAAGCAATGATTGCCTTCCTGATGTTGTTACTTTCAGTACAATTATAAGTGCTATGCTAAAAAACAATGAGACTAGTAGGGCAGAGGAACTTCATCTGGAAATGATCACTAGAGGTCTGGTAAGATGATGAAAAGCATAGGCTCCCATCAATCAGACTGAAGCTATTTTCTTCTTTGTGCAGCATTGGTCAATCCGTGCAACCTCCCTCCCTTCACATTTTATCATGATCTCCCTCTAATATGCATTTTTCCTTCCTCTATACCTGTAAGTGTTGTCTTTGCCGATTTCCAAATAATATTCTTGGGCTGAATGATGATTGTTGAGCTTCTCATGTTTATTTTTGGTAGTCATTTCCAGTTATTATTAGAGGACTGATCGGTAATCAGAACTTTGGGGGTGGGTTAGAATCTTCGTGATACAAGTTGGTTCATGCTATCTGCGTCCAGACCCACATTATTCTAAGCAAGTTTTAGATTGCTGAGTCTCTTTCTCTTGTATGGAGAATTGTATTTTGGCTGATCAAGGAAGAAATTCATTGGAACAGATACTAGTGCCAGGTGAATGTTTTAATTTGTGTTAGGAATGTCAGAACTTCCTGTTCGTTGTTACTGCTCACTAGTATTTTTGACATTCTCCACTCTTGTTTGTAACAGATTACCGGATTTCTCATCGATGGAGCTGGAAGAGATTGTGGACCTTGTTGAGGCAATTTACAGTTTGGGTGACTGTAAACAACACCCAGTAGGATCTTTGTTTTATTATTTGAAGTTGTATATTGAAAGTGTAGATAGTTTGATAATATAATAAAATCTCACAAAATGGTTAGCGCAGTTTGATGTCCTTTCTACCTTTTGGTAAGCAAAAATACACGGTTATCATGCTATTTTTTAATTTGGTTTTTTTATTTTAAAAATAAAAATAAATCATCTTAACCAAATTTTGCTTGTCTGAAGAATATGAATAACTAAGATTTTTTAACTAGAATGATAATTGTTCTTAAAGATTTGTACAGATCAATCAAATAATTAAAATTTATTCAAAATAATGATTTTTTACTTTCAGAAACCAACTTGAGTTTTTTTTTCCGGATATCAATGCATCTTATTTGAATTATGTCTATGTAGTGTCATAGCTGGTTTTAAACTTGGGTCAAGGAGGAGAGTTGTGTTAGACCCTTGACAGCCAACGTAAAAATTTGTTGAATCTTTATGACATGGATCAGAGATGTATATGTGCTAAAGCTAGGTCGTTGCCCAGAAGTAACGCGTTGTATGGCTTGAATGCAGTGTCAAATGAGTTAGAGCCACTATATCGGCGCCCGGATGTAGTGTTAAATGAGCAAGGGTTCCAACATCATGCTGGACGGATGTGGGTAAAGAAGTTAACCCAGAAAAGCAAGATTAGATTTGGTTCTTGGAATATTGGTACGTTAACAGGTAAATCTATGGAGGTAGTGGACGTTATGATTCGAAGAAAAATTAATATCTTATGTCTTCAAGAAACTAAATGGGTGGGAGAAAAGGTTAAGGAGTTAAACACTACTGGTTATAAACTTTGGTACGTAAGAAAGGTTAGAGTAAGAAATGGAGTTGGTATTATTGTGGATAAAGAGTAGAAAAAGAATGTGGTAGGAGTCAGAAGGATTGGAGATAGGATCTTATCCTTAAAATTGACTATTGGACATAATACTCTCAATGTTATTAGTATTTATACACCTCAAGTAGGGTCGGACGCACATATTAAGGAAAAGTTTAGGGAAGATTTGGAGGCTTGGTTCAAGATATCCCATAAGAGGAAAAAATCTTCATTGGGGGGGGGGGGATTTAATGGTCACGTGGGAAAAGAGACAAGACAATATATGGAAGCTCACAGCGGTTATGACTTTAGAGAAGTAAATGAGGAATGACATTCCATTTTTTATTTTTCAATGACTTACAACCTCATGATTATAAACACATGTTTCAAGAAGCGGAATGAGCATTTAATTACATATAAGAGTGTAGTCCAAAGGTCGTAAATTGACTTCTTTTTGGTAAGGAACTCAGATAGAACAACTTGTAAAAACTGCAAAGTAATCCCCGGTGAAAGTTTAACTTCACAACATAGGGTCTTGGTTCTTGATGTGCTAGTTAAAAACCGTAAACTGAAAAGTCGAAAAACTTTAAATCCTAGGATTAAGTGGTGGCAACTAAAATGTGAGAAACAAATGACCTTTACGAGGAAAGTTATGGAGGAAGGTAATTGGGACTTGCAAGGAAGTACTAACATTTTGTGGGATTAGATGGCTAAAAGGATCAGGGATACCGCTAAAGCAGTATTGGGTGAATCTAAAGGTTTTGGACCTAAGGATAAAGAATCTTGGTGGTGGAATGAGTGTGCAAGAGAAGGTCAAATATAAAAAAGAATGTTTCAAAGCCCTGCAGCTGTGCAATAATGATGAAAATTGGAAATGTTATCAGTTGACTAAAAAGGAAACTAAGAAAGCAATGAACGAAAGTAGATATAAAGCTTTTGAGGAATTCTACCAGGATTTAGGAATGAAGAATGGTGAACATAAGATTTACAAAATTGCCAAGAGAAGGGAAAGAAAGTCAAGAGATTTGAACCAAGTAAGATGCATGAAGGATGAGGAAGGAAAAATTTTAGTTGCAGATAATGATATCAAAGAAAGATGGGAGAGCTACTTTTATAAACTTTTTAATAATGGATTGGATATGACTATTGATACTGAAGGATTAACAACCTATGAAGATGATCTCAATTTGAATTTCTATCATAGGATTCAGGTTGGAGAGATAAAAGAAGCTCTTAAGAGAATAGATAATGGTAAAGTCATTGGTTCCGATGGTATTCCTATTGAAGTTTAGAAGTGCTTAGAAGAGAAAGGGATTTGGTGACTCACTAAGTTATTTAACGAGATTTTAAGGTTCAAAAAAATATTAGAAGAATAGAGAAAGAGTACTCTAGTGCCCATATACAAGAACAAGAGGGATATTCAAAATTGTACTAATTATCGGGGGATAAAACTCATGAGTCACACTATAAAACTTTGGGAAAGGGTGATTGAGTATAGACTCAGAAAAGAGTCTCGTGTTTTGGAAAACCAATTTGAATTTATGCCAAGACGGTCTACAACAGAGGCTATTTATTTATTAAGGGGTTTGATTGAAAGATACCGGAGTAAAGAGAGATACTTGCATATGGTTTTCATTGATTTGAAAAAAGCCTATGATAAAGTACCAAGAGATGTATTGTGGAAAATAATGAGGAAGAAAGGTGTCCGTGTGCCTTGTATTCGAAGCATAAAGGATATGTATGAGGGAGCAACAAGTATGAAAACCCCTGGAGGTGTGATAAAGGACTTCCCTATAACAATAGGCTTACATCAAGGATCTTCCTTGAGTCCATACCTGTTTGATTTTGTTTTGGATGTTCTTACAGAACATATACAGGAAGAAATTTTAAAGTGTATACTCTTCACGGATGATATAGTTTTAATTGAGGATTCAAGAGAAGAGGTCAACTCTAAACTTGAATTATGAAGACACACTTTGGAATTAAAAGGTTTCCGTCTGAGTAGAAGCAAGACGGAAAATATGCTTTGCAAATTTAATAAGTGTCCAATTAGAAATGATTCAGAAGTAAAGATTAGAGAGCAAATCATTTCTGAAATGTCAAAGTTTAGATATTTGGGGTCAATTTTATAGAATGATGGTGAAATTGATGGTAATGTTATGTATAGGATACAAGCTGGGTGGTTAAAGTGGAGGAAAGCAAAAGGAGTTATTTGTGACCGCAAGGTACCTACTAAGTTTAAAGGAAAATTTTACAAAACAGTTATAAAGCCAGCGATGCTATATGGTAGTGAATGTTGGGCTTTGAAAGGACAACAAGAGCATAAGATGAGAGTAGCAGAGATGAGAATATTGAGATGGATATGTGGTCATACAAAATTGGATAAGATACGAAATGACTGTATACGAAGGAAAGTTGGGGTAGCACCTATTGAGGAAAAAATGGTCAAAAATAGTTTAAGGTGATTTGGACATGTACAAAGAAGAGGGCAATAGGAGCCAGTGAAGAGAATTGATTAAATGGCCTGGAGCCCGATCAAATGGCGTAGAGGAAGACCAAAAAGGACAGTAAGGGAAGTTATAAGAAATGACCTTTTGAGAAATGATTTATTTGAGGAGATGACGCCTGATAAAGCCCATTAGCATCATATGATTCATGTAGCCGATCGCACATAGTGTGATAAGATTAATGTTGTTGTTGTTGTATATCAGTGCATCTTATTTGACTCTCAATTGAAATCTATTATTATTTTAGATTTTTAATGTATTATTAATTGTATGTTCTCAACTATGTCCTCCTTTCATTTAATTTAAGTCAATTAACTCAATGTAGGTCATTAATTGAGGGTATTTTAATCAAATCATTAGAAAAATTAACATGATCAATGATGTAAAAGAAATAAAATGAAGGAAGATCTGGGAATAAAGAATAATACTAGCTGCACAGAACCGTAGCTCACAAGTGCCAGCATTAACTAATTATTCAAAAATGGTAGAATTAGTTTCTCTTGTTCACGTTAAAAGAATAAAATTAAAGTGTCATTTACCTTAACACCCCAATGATCCAATGGTCGTCTGCATTGCGCAGCAGAGAAGACACATGCTCTTTTTAATGTTTTAAAAAAATAAAGGCTAAGGCAAAGCCATATAATGAAAAAGCAATTATAGACTATTACATAAATCATGATCAAAGAATCTACTACAGCCAGCAAGGGGTTATCTAACAAACACATGCTTATTCTTAGAAGCTGTTCATTTGACGAAAATGCATGTATGTGTGTGCGCGTTTGTGTTGTTACATTCAGTGTAATTTACAGAGTAGGGTTGGAAGAGAATGAGGGGAGTTGGCTTGGCACAATCAAACAAGGTTCGCGTAAAATTCAACGCTTCTAATTTATCCAATTTCCACGGCCACTAGTTGAAGCAGCAAATATAGTTTTCAGTGTATCGTTTACTATTCAAAACTTCTGGACACCAAAATTTAGACATTGATTACAGCAATTTCAAAAGAATTTTATACAAACAAATGGTACAACCTTGATAAACAATGGCTACACTGTGGATTGTTGAGGAGAAACCAGAAAAAGAAAATTAAAAAGAAGGGGGGGAAACAAGAGGAAAAACTGGAGTGAAAAGAATCACAACCTTGAATGAGAATGTACGAGAGGTCATGGTGTTCAACTTCAACCAATCACTTCTTCACTCTTTCAAATACTCTACAACTTGCCTTCCACTATTTGCAGTAGATTGAACAAGGATTTAGTTAGCTGTATAATTGGTCTTCTATCCTGCTGGGCCTTGTGCAACTCGTGATATCTGAGCCTTCTCATGGACACTCCCCCCTGCTGCACTTGATCTCTGCACTTGTGAACTAATATTTGGCTTCTGCAATGGCTTCAGAGCTGCCATTATTTCGGCAAAGCTGGGTCTCAACTTTGGATCTCTATTGCCAAACAAAAAAAAAAAAGCCATATCCGGTCATGCAGCCAAAACGAGGGGAAAAAATCAATTCTTCCACCAGGATATAACATGCAATAACTAAAAAAAGTAATTATTGCAACCCAGTGTATCCATAACTTATTCAAGCGTCAAGCTTGTCTACAATGGCTTTTGCGAGATAGCATGCACATAATTGTGTCTTTATTCAGAAACATTTGAACCATATCTCTTTAAAAAAATTATATCTGAGAGAAACAAGGAAAATTTGCTGCTGCCAGCAAGCATAGGCACAGAGAAAGAAAGAGAGAGAGAGTGAAGCAAAAATTGGGGCTCGAGATATTCAACCTGGCCTGTAGACCTTACACCAGTAGACAAGGGTGAATGGTCCAGAAAATCACAGAAAAATTCACATAAGCCATTCTCTAATCCCTATAATCAATCAAGCTCCTCTGATTCTGAACCTTCCTTAACTTTTGGAAACTCTATACTCACGCAGGGTCACATAGTTTATTGAGTCAATAGGTACACTTGGGTGTTCAGGAAAATAACCATTAAATCAGTACCTATTAGGATATCTCTTAAGTTCATTGACTGATATTCTGCAATTAATTAATCAGACATATGAAATTTAATATAGAATGACGACATGAACAAAACTACACTCACGTCTGCCAGCATTTCCTGATAATATCTGCAATGGCAGGGTCCATATCATCTGGAATTTCAAGTCGGCGATGTTGGAAACCCACAGCACCAACAACCTGCATTGGATTCATTCCCCCCCAGGGTTGCTGCATCGTAGAGAGCTCCCATAATATGACCCCAAAACTGAAAACATCGCACCTGGATATTGGATCCCAACTTAATTATCGTCATAAACCATGAATGGATCAAAAGCAGCAAAGCCAATGAGAAGATATGTAAAAGAGAAGGGAGATAATGAATCATATCACATGTAAAATGACAATTCAAAATATTAATTTTCCTGAGGCTCTAAATGGGCTTCAAGCCTTCAACAGTGTATCATTATGTGGAGATGTGGACCAAGATTATGTCAAATATGACACTAACACTTCTTGTTTGAAGGCCCATTTATTAAAGTAGGATACTTTAATTAGTTTTTACATGTCTGAGTTTGACTAGATCAGTTGGCCAAAAAACGAATATATTTTGTGCAAACACATATCTGCTTTTCAGAAGCCCTGCAAAACATTTCCGTTTGTCAAATTTATGGACAGAAAAATTAAATATCAGGTGATTCTAAATGTTATTTTTCCAGGCAAACATAAATTAACAACCATATAGCTTCTGCATTTTGAGTCCCAGTTCCGGCAGTCAAAGTCCCCTTTGAGAAAAGCAAAAGGTTTTGAAAGTACAAAAGTGTATCACTACAACATTTGGATTTAATTTAGTGAGAATTGAACTGTGTTGGAGGCTTTTTATTTTTACGTTAGCACCCGGTATCTTGGATCTGCCTCACTCGAGCTGTGAGGACTTCAATGGGGCCCAGACTAATCCGAATGGAGGCATGACAAGCACCACAAGGGTGATCACCCCTGGCCACTTGCGCTGCTACGTTCCCAAGACTCGAACTCGAGATCTCTGGATAAGCTGGAACAACACTTGTCAGTTGATCCAAACGCTCGTGGTTAACTGTGTTGAAGGTTTACAACATATGATTCCTCTTCATTTCAGTTCTTGCGCCTGATCCTCATAACTTTTTTAATGCTTTCACCACAGTAAAACCCTAAGCTTAGAGTCCTAACACTGTTATATGGGTAAGTATAGAGCCCTCTAACTTGCAACTTAAATTTTTATCCAATCTTATTCCACATTAGTGCATTCTTTCCTCTCAGAAAAATTAAGAAAACTTAACCAGTGATACAATGATACTTACTGTTAAATGTGAATTAGTTCAATTTTTAATTTAATATCAATATACTAACAAGAACCATATTTTCTTGCATTCCTACAGCAATCTCATGAAATGTGTATGCGTGTGTGTACTATATTTCAACATAAATTTTTATTGGCAAGCAACAGATGATTGTCATAGTATCATACGTTCACAATGGTACACTACTCTCCCTCGGGAAATTTTATCAGAAAATTAAAAATATTATGTACCGAGAAGGAAAAAACTTACTTTTCATTTGAAGGTTCATTTCTTAATACTTCTGGAGCCATCCACTCTGCCTGACACATTTAACATTATACAACACTAAGCACAGTGTACTGTGCTTCATGAAAGGACATTATACACAAAATTTATTAAGGAAAGGCTTATGTTAGCTTACTGTTCCTGCAGTTGACCTTGATGAAAGGAATGTACTGTGCTTCATTCGTGATAAACCGAAGTCACATACCTATTCAAGGACAGGAGAAATGTCAGACCAAATTCATATCAACTTGGCATCCACCAAATTATTAAGGAATTTTCAAAGTAAGTTTAGGTTGGCACCTTTACAACCCAGTTTTTGTCAACAAGTAGATTTGGAGACTTCAAATCACGATGGACTATCACTGGTGAGCAGTTATGCAAATAGTTCATTCCTCGTGCCTGAATATTCAGAAGAGACAGGTTACGTCTAATGAGATTCATTGATTAAAGCATACAATGGTTGAACGAAGCTTCACAGAAAGACAACAGAATCCTACAGTATCCAGGGCCATCCTCAGTCGTCTTCGTTCATCTAATTGATTGTTAGGCCGGTGAATTAATCTATACAAACTTCCTCTGAAAAAATTATCTACATATCAGTATTTGAACAGTCAACATTGCCCACAGAAAAGACATTTGTAAAACAACAAATACACTTGAACTAGTGTAAAGAAAGAAATTCACTAAACTATGGTACACAAAATATATAAAATCTCAATAATTTCTGAGTTTGTCAACCAATTAATTTATTAACTAGACAGGCATCAGCAAATTTTTTGGGTTTAAATATGGTTTTTTTAATAAAAGGAAATATTATTGTAGAGTGAAGACAATATTATATGACATAACACATTCTCAAATACGTGCCTAAAATTTTCCTCACGTGTGTTCCTACAATACAAGAATATCCATGTATACACCATACAGTATAATAGAAATTATATAAAACAGAAAATAATTCATTATGTGTATTTTGGCCTTGACTAATGTTATTTTACCAAAAGAATCTTAGTAAATACTAAATATGCTTATCTCACAACATGGAAGTTATTATACATATAGGATGCTATTACTTTACCATTAACTTCTGGGCCACTGGTGGTCGTAGCTCATGCCACATCATATAATAAGCCCATCCAGCAAGATTTTTCAGTAGATTTTAGAAATAACATAAAATTAATTATGAGCCTTCACTTAACAGCTTTTGGGATCCTAAACAGGAGACATATAGATAGAGCATTATTCTTTTCTATAGAGGAGAAAAAGAACTATTCCATTAATTTTCACTGTCATAAAAGATCAACTTCCAAAAAATTGTAAATTTGCAATCAACAATCTCTTATTAACCTCAAGAAATGAAGACTTCCAAATTACCTGGGAAGAAATTCTGTAACAATTGAAAGATTTGGAGGTCTAGTTACAGCTCCCATGAAGAGAACAACATTCGGATGCCTGAGCCTTTTCATTATTTGGACCTATTGCAATTTAGAACACAATATCTATGAGATGACGAAACCAAGGGAAAAAATTAATTACTATTACGTTCATTTTGCAGAACTAATCAGAGTCAAATCCAAGCATATTTTGAATTGGTCAATCTTGGTCACAACATTTATAAATTTCTAGGAAAAACAAAAAGGGGAATTAGGACAGGGCCTCTGTCTCTGCATAAGGTACTCCCCACCTAGTAAAAAAATCTTGAATATGATGAAACATGTAACTCAGCTGACAGAGGTAGTCACACTCACTAGTTATAAAGTTTCAAATATGAAAAGAGGCACCGAAAAAACAAAAAACAGAAGAATTAGGAAAGCAACCTAATGCTGCTCTTATGGGCTAAAAAGACTTGGGAGCCAGAGATCTCTGACACATCTTTCAAGATGAAAGCCATATCAAAGTCATTCTGATTTGTTGCATATTGGATTAAGAAGAACCCTTTGTAGAACCAAGAGGAAAAAATAAGCTAGCACTCCTAATAAAGATGCATAATAAATTACTTAACTGAAGACTAAAAATGATTGTTTTAATAACTTGTATAGTATCCCAACAAGAAATAAGTAAAAAGGTTAAACAAAATATAAGGTAGCAGTCAGGTAACCAGAAGATACTCATCAATAAAACCAAGGATGAATATTATGATGAGTTATAAATATGAAAAGATATTGAAAATGGAATGCAGAATGAACAGGCAAAAAGAAAGGTAGCTTTACATTGGTGACTGAAATAGCCCATATACAGCAACTTGAAGCACGTTATAAACACTATAGTATAGACAAATCCTCCTTTCAAAAGTAACATCTATATGCCATATTGGTAGAAATGTACTGAATACTACAAAGAATAAAAAACTAGACCCAATGAGTAAATTAAACAAAACAAAAAGATTACTTCTATGTGATTCCTGATTATGAAGCACAATCACATTACTGGAAGCAACAGAGAAGAGAAGTACCATATATAAGTCTAAGATCCTATTTGTAACATTTGAAGTTTACAGAACCATCAATCAACTGGAAGCATAATCTGAGTAAAAATTCAATGAAGATTCACTGCAGGGAAGTCAAGGTGGCTTGTACCTCACTTATGAATTCCTCAAGAGATTCACCAGAGATGTCTTGATCTAAAAATCTCTTTACAGCTACTTCCTAAGAACAAAGGGCGGCAATTAGCATTAAATACTTAAATTTCATAACCCTTCCATCATAAGTGAAATTTACCCAGGAAAGCAGAAAATATTGATGATAATTTTGGGAAACATTCAATTAATGAAAAGGGTATATTTTTATTTTTCTGCATGTGTGACATATACAAAGGTGAAACTGCATAAGTGAGAAGTTAGGTTATAAAAGTTCACACTTCTAAAAATGAGAAAAGTAAATGAGAGGAGAAAAAGATGCATCATATATGCCAATGAAATGCTTGCAACTAAATACAATTTGTTAAAGACGAGCATAAAAAACTTACAGTTCCATGCCATTCACCATGATACACCTCTCCATATGATCCTGCAGGCCAAGCATATGTCACATAAGTGAAATTAAGTCTTCATATGTAAAACGAGGTACAAACACCTGTTGCAACACACTAAAGCACCATCTAAAAGAATGTAATTGAGTCTTATCGAATGCTGTACAGTTCATACCAAGCCCAATACGTTCACCCAGCATGATATCCTCCCATGGAATCTCGTACTCAGCAACATCATCTAGTGCAGAATCAGATTTGGTGCTATCATTACTTACTGATCTGTCAGATATCCTCTCACCTTCTGAGTTTGCTCCAAAAACACTGTGTTCTCCATGATCACTGCTCTTGTGCTCATAAAAAGCACCATCTGAATCTCCATCACTTCGACTTCCCTGTTCATATTGTTTATTAACAGCTGCGGTGGTTGCTACTACAGCCGCAGCAGTAGCAGTGGCAGCTGCTGCAACAGGAAGCTCAATATTTGAGTCAGTACCTGACTTTGACACCGCAACCACCATTGAAGAAGCAACGACAGCAGCTGCTGCTGCAGCAGCTGCAGCAACCGGTACATTTCTCCCATATCTTATAGGAGTTGCTTCTCCATGTGATGGGGAGTGCTGTTCAGCTGCTTCCCTTGTATCAAAAGGAAGGTTGATCCCTAAACCTTCTACAGGCTTAGAATGCTCCAGCTGACTGCTAGGAATTGCTTTGAGATGAGTTCTGTAGTGAGGCAAAGGTGGCAAGAATTGAGCCGAACTCCAGTGGGAATCAACCTGAGTTTTCTGTTTCCCACTCTCCTGTTTATAGTCTTTTTCCTCGGTGTTGGAGTTAGCCTCAACAATTGGGGCACATACCTGCTGTTGATAATTTTCAGAAAATAAGTTTGGAGGAGCAACGACACCACTTTCAAGCAAAACATGGTGAAGTTTTTGAGCTAAGTGAGGATTCTCCTTTGCAGCATCAATCATATATTGTGAAACATCTTTCACTTTCATTCTACGAACTGCAGGGGAACTGATCCCTTCAGTCCAAGAAGGAGATCTTGCATGACCGTAGGGATAATTTGGTCTACCAGGAGCTTCCTGCATCATGAACTTTTCAACATTAGGGGGACATCTGAAATCATTCAAGGGGCTCTTTGATTCGTCTTTGCCTGCAGTGGGCCTGCTTACATCAGATTCTTTGCCTGCATAGGCAATCTGTTTTGATCTGTTTCTTTTGTCAAATGTACCAAAGTCTGAAGCTTCCTCAGATGAACTTCCAACCCCGCTGCTGGATGACGCGACACAAGAGGAATCAAGATCTCTTGATAAAGGACTGGCCACAAAAAAAGACTCATCATACTCGTTATGCAATCCAGTTGCATCAGGCGGAATAAGTGTTCCAGGATCTGCCATTAGGTCAACAATGTACTCCCTGAAATTTATATTAACCATATCTTATAGAAACAGAATAATGCTTTGCAACTCCTATTTAAAAAAGCTATGAAAAGAATGAGGTAATATTCAGCTACTATCACTTTTCAAGAATTATTATGTGACAAACTACAAAATGCTACAGCAGGAAAGGTTAATGAAGACATAAAAGAGACAAGTAACAAGACGCAGGTTCTACCCTTGAGCAATCTGAGACAAAAGAAGCATTGAGTGTGATTGCATGTGTACTCAATGGAATATTGATGACAGAAAACTTGAAAAATAATTTATATAGGCATAAAAAATTATGTCTCAACACAATGCAAGGAGAACCACATAAAAACATATCTTTCCAACGTCACGAAAAACAAATCTATTAACAGTTACCTTCCATCATCAACCTTCACAAAGTTCATGGCCACATCATCAGAACCTGTATATTGTTGTCCTTTGACCAAGCGGCACGAGATGCCCGCACAATCAGATAAAACCTATATTCAATATAGTGAAATATTTTATATATCAAAGGACAGGAGTTCTAAGATTTTATATCAAATGTACGAAAAAAAGAAAATACAAATGTTCATGAATATCTCAAGGGCATAGTAAATCCCCAAGTTAGAAAATATAATGAAAACCTCTTAGCATGTGGCAGTCATGATTGGCTCATTCTCTTCATATCATCTAACAAAAATCTGTTTACATTGCTAGAGGCATCCATCACTTTATACATGGGATAGTTCTTAATTAAAATTCAAACCACAAAAGAAAATGGAGGAACAAGTACCTTAAACAATAATGCACGATGTCGAGCCAATCCAATGGTCAGAGAACCAAGTGGCAAAACCATGCTACCAAGGGTTGCTTTCAGACTGTAACTAAGACTCCTCCATGCTCTTGTCATGCTTTCAGGATCTGTAACTGGTCCACCCATATAGTCAGCCACTAATATGGCAAGCCTCTGCACCAAATTGCTATTTACAACTACTTCAAATTTTGGTCTTGACTTGACTGCCAGCTCTAGGGCTTTTTGCTCAAGTTTCACCAAATTTGAATCAGCAGCCCTATTGACCAAGACTGCTTCCCAAGTGACACCATCTGAGGTCGGTGTCCCCTGCAGATCTACCAGGGAAGGCATCCTTGCAGAGGTTGACTGAGACTCATTCAAGATCCCATATAGATCATAGAAACCGTCCAAGATCTTGTCATCATAACCAAGAGCATTGTAATTCTGTGAAGCATTGATAAATCTACGATATGAGATAAGTTAGAAAGGAATAAAGCAGGACAAAATAGAGTCAAGTAACCAAAGGGCATATACGACTAAGTCCATCAATTCATGGATTTTGTGAAACAATCCAACCACTATACAGCAACCTGAGAACACCTCTATGTCGCCAAATGATTGCATATAAGAAGCTCATACAGAGGTTGGCAAAAAGGAAAAAAAAAAGAAATTAAGAAGCTCATACAGAGAAAATGTAGGCAGCATTTTGAATGAGCCAAAAACTATATAAAAGTTATACAGAATCGAGGGAAGGTAAATGAAATGCAGGAGATGCTGCATGGAAAAAGTGCAAGACAAAGCCAACACAAAAAGTATGTCCTCTGAACAATTTATAGGACATTTTTTAGACAAATCTGAACTAGACATTTTATTAAACAGTCCTGGAATTCCAAAAGAATGCTGATATTCATTTGAAATGTAAGCCTTAACCACAATTCCATGCTTCATCGTATAGAACTAAATACCATCTATCCATCTGAAATTCTTTTTAAATTTCTAGATGACTCACATATTTCATTGAATGACATAATGATCAATCTTACTTCACCCATTATCATTGCTTCTGACGGAATCATCATAACAAGGAGAATGTGACTTCAACCTCAAGTCAATGGGCTTAAAGTGGATAAAGTGACTAACCCAGTATCTGTAGGCCACAACTTCAGCTGGTGTATTATCAGGGTCACAAGAACCCAAACTGATCTGCTTAACTGCTTCAATCTGCACTGCCTCAGGATCCTCCTTTGCACTCATCTCTAAAGCCAATTGTATTTGATACTCTTCCTCTACTTCAGGATCCCTCGAATTGCTAGACCCGGAATCACGCCTCGCTGAATCCGAAACAATATCCAAACCACCACTGCTAACTAAATCCGATGGTTCCACTCTTTCTCCTCTTTTCAGATTCGAAGATGGAGGATTGGGACTCTGCCTGTTAGCAACCGAGTTCAACCAACTCGAAAGCCCCGGAAAGGGTTTATGCTCAGAACTTTGAGGAGAGCGAGAGTTCGAAGGCTTCTTAGGGAATGAACCATAATTGGACTTGTTGGCTCTTGATGAAGTAGACCCTTCTGCATCTTCTGATCGATTAGACATGATATGAAGCTTCTTAAGAATGTTCTTCATATCTTTCCTACAAGCTACAGTACCGAATGCTAAAGAAACTGAGGCATCTCCATTGTCTTGGAACAAGCATCAAATCCTAATCGCTATGTCTCAGAAGGTTAAGCTAAGAAATTATTCAAGGAGCCCTTTACCATCAGCTCTTTAGTCCGCAATCGAAAAAATCAAATCCAAGGAACACCTTAAACTTATTCAAGCAATAACCTGCGAACGCTGTCCAGTCAAGGTGATCCAGATGCTTGGATTAAAAGTGAACAGTTTTGTTTGAAGTGGACGACAAAAAACAACTGTCGAAGATAATCCTGAAACATCCAAACAACCAATTTCATAAGTTTTATGGTATAGATCACCTTTATGAAGCAGAAAACAAAAATTGTTGAGCTCACAGATTGAGAAGGGGGAAAATAAAAGAAGATCTTTCTTCGGCTAAATGGAAGTAGAGCACAAAAATAGAAGAGACATGAAGGAGTTTGAACAGAAAATTAAAGTAAATAGAAGAGCAGGTAAGCAGAGGCTAAGACAGAATAGAGCAGCAAGTGGGAGAGTAGGGCCACAAAGAGTGACCCACTAGAGCATAGGGAGAGAAGGATTTCCCGGTCCCATGAAAAGCTGAACTCGGTGGGAAACACGGCCAAATGACTTTCACTTTCTTCTCCCTCCCTTGGCTCTGTGTTTTGCGGAGTCCCAAATCGACTTGTGGCAGCATGAGCATGAACATGGATCTGAAATTTGTGAGGTGCTCAGAATTGAAATATCGAATGAACAAGTTGGAAAAATCATTGCTTTCAGCTCCACCTTTGCTATTTGAAGCAAACTCGATGTTTGTCCTGTGTGATAAATGCCGCTTTTCCAACTAAAGGACAAATGAATTCAAAGTGGAAGTAGCAAAAACTCACTTTCACGCTTTGGTTTTTGGTTTACGATTCCAACCACACTCATCTGACTCTGGTCTGACTCTGTATCCTGCTTTTGATGCTGTCCTCAATGCTCGCCGATAACGGTAGCCATTAATGCTTCCATGTTTTTGCTTTGGAAAAAAAAAAACTTTTGGCATCCGGATTTAGAAAAATTTTAACTGTGAAACAAGTCAAATTCTCCCCTACATTGTCACGTTGTTCGCGTGTTCACGTTGTTTGCGGGATTATAATTACTCCGTTCCAAAGATTTTTAAATATGTTTTATTTTAAAATATAAAAGATAATAAATTATTGTATTTTTTTAAATTTTATTTTTAATTAAAATAGAATTATTATTATGATATACTCCCTCCCTCCGTTTCTTAATATAAGGAACAAGAGACAAAATTACACAGACCAACAAAATCAATAAATTTGTCAGGAATATAAAATAGTTTCCAAAAATACTCTCATTTAATGTTAACAACTCTTCCATTATGTAATTAATGTAAATAAATTATATTGAAAATATACTATTTTAATTAGGGATATTTTGGAAGAAAATCATTAAATACATTAGACAAACCTCATATGTCCCTTATATTTTGAAACACATAAACTCTCTCAATTGTCCCTTATATTAAGTAACGGAGGGAGTATGAATTAAGAAAGAATCAAGTGAAAATACTAAATAAGAATATTTATGAAAAAAATTATAATATATTTAAAATGCTTAATTATATTTTTTATTTTAATAATTTAAATACCTATTTTTTGACATTTTAAAATGGAAGCGAGTATAATTTACCGCTAGCAGGCTTCTTACAAAATCGTTAAAAAGGAAGAAATTGACCAACATAACGGACAAAAAAAAACACCAATGACTAGCACATAGAAGGAAAAACAAGGAAAGGAAGAATTACAGGAGATGGCTCAAAAGCATGTCCTAACTCTTTTCCTCTATCAGCCTCCATGATTTGCCTACAACTTTAACATAAAAAAAATCTCTATCAATTCCAATATGCCTTCTGCGCTCTGATCAGTCATAACCATCCAATACCTAAGGGGAAGTGGATGATTTTTAGCAACTCCCTATGATTATTGACTGCTCGTTCCTTTTTTTTTTTATGCATTTCAATTTTTACCAAAATTACTTAAAATGAATTCTTATCTGTTACTAACTTATCAAACATTGAGGTAGCTTATACCAAAAAAAAATTGCAAACAAATTTTATCCTCAATTTTTTTTTTTTTACCAAATGAAGTTACAGTCGGGTGGAGAGTGGAGTCCTTATCTTTTAATTAAATAAAAGTTATGACAGTAGTAAGATTAAGAATCTAAAATACTATGATAGAGTGAATTGCGGCTAATTATAGAAAGAAATGGGCCTAATTATTTACATTTGACCAAAATTATTCCTCCATGAACTACCCTTGAGGCGCAGAGAGAGAGAGAGAGAGAGAGAGAGCAGATCCGCAGCAAAGGGGCACCAAAAAGTGCACAAATTGTGATTTTGTTTGCTTCCTGCAGGATGAGGATAAAGAAACGATAGAAGAAGTAGCACAAGAGGGAAGAAAAAGTCAGAGGGAGATGTATGCCCAATTTTGACATTTATCGCTGCTTCGTTTTTGGCCATTAATGCCAACGGCCATGGCATGTTTGCACTTTGCATCCTCTCCAAATAATTTATTTTTCAACATGAAAGTGACCCAACGCAGCTTTTCATTTGTTCACTTAAAAATAATATTATATTCGAAATTCATCACCGCAAATTCTTGAATCTTCAACGCATATAATTCTGGTGGCTTCTTTTTATCCACCCCAGGCCCAGGGTAAGACGGAAAAGTAGTTTATGAATCCTTGATCTCTTCACACCAAGGCCATACCTTTTTATTATATTCTGTCCTTGTTCCAGTGCCCCGATTTAGCAGGCATCATTGACTGTCCCCCTAAAACTATTTTTTCTTAATCTAAATAATTATTCACTTCAGCACTTAACCTTAAATACAGAGGAATCTTGGCTGATTACTCAATTCTTGCTACTAACATATTACTCCCTCTGATCTTATATATAGTATTTTTTATCTTGATCCTAAATATAAGACCCTTTATAATTAATGGGGTAGTATTTATTATACATTTTCTAAAAATACCCCTATTTAATGTATCCAAAGAGAAAAAAATTAAATAAGGATAGTTTTGAAAAAATATAGAAATTTTTAAAAAAATCAATGTAATTAATTAATTTTAATTTCAAGTCTTAATCTATATTATTTGATTAAAAGATTCTTATATTAAGAATAAGAGGGATTACTATATATAAGATCAAAGATGATAACGTTAAGGAAATCATGGCAACATAAATAATAAAAAAGAATTCTGGGATTTTTTTTTTTGGCCAATGGGGAAGTCAAATCTGGCAACATGCCAACTCCCTGAAGCTTACTCTTTCCGGCGATGTTCAAATATTTTCTTTTTTAATATTTTTACCCTACTAATCTATAGCACACAACAAGGGGTGCCAAAAGATCTTTTTTTTAATAATTTCTGGTATTCGGTCACTATTTTGAATTTCGACTAATTCAAATCAAGTTACAGTCAGATCTATTTGGGAGGAGCTCTCCCAAAAATATTTTCTACATTCACACGGTCTCTCAAACGTGAGATATCATGCTTAAATGATTATAACTCATTCCATTAAAATTAACACTGGTTAATTCGTTGTTTTGCCAAAAGATTTATGCTTGTTGAGTTCTTTCCTTTTTGGTTGTACCTTCTCTTTTTTTCCTTTACGGCGGAGCAAGTTAAATTGTTTTTCTGTGCCTAGCACAAAGTTCACCTTTTGATGATTTTTTTTGCCTTCCTATATGAGTGATCTTCCATATCCAAGGATTGCCAAAGATGAACAAGAATAGGTCCTCAAATATCAAAAGCAATGATACTATGTACTATTTTTTTTGCTTATGCATCCAGTTTTTGGTAGTCACATTGAATCCTGACTAATCTCTGAATTTGATTATCTGCAAAGTCTAACTCTTACTCGAAGGCGAAGACTACTAGCACAAAACTCTTTAACGTGACGCTGCAAATAAGAATCAAACTCATAACCTTGTCTTAACATTCACAATCACTAACCAACTATGCCAAGCTACTGAGTTTGATAATATGTACTATTTACATTGGGAAATAGCGTCATTTTAGAGAGCTTCTTAAGTGCGTGAGATGGATGGATATATATGTGATGAGATGAACGACAGAGAAAAAGCAATGTTACAGTGAGAAAGAAATTAAATCAATCGTGAATAATTTGTTCTTCATCTGTATGAGGTTAGTTTTCAGATGTTACTTTCTAGGTTTCATGAAACTTCGGTATGGTCATATTTTATTTAGTTTTGCCTTTGGAGGAAACCCTAATGCAAGGCATGACATGGCACATTTCTTTTCAAGCCAGCTATGAATTACGTGGACAATATGTATGGTGGAAAATAATGAATTAAAGTATGGATGTCTCATGTCTGTCATTGTTATTGTCATTTTTTTTTAATTATGCCCAATCATCGACCTTTTTTTATTTTTTATAAATGCATCTACTCCCTCGAAAAAGCACCATGTGGTAGGGATAATGGAGAACGAAACTGACAATTAACATCATTGCTTGCATGGGGCATCATATGTTGGGTTTGATAATTATACTCTCTTCATCCTATTTTATTTGTTATTTTTTACATAAATTAATAAAATTATTAAATAATCTATATTATGTTAAAATTTAATAATATTTTACCAAAACATCTTTCAATTAAATGTTAAAAGATGATTTTACTTTACTTACTAGTATTGTTTTTATTTTTTAATGAAAAGTAAAATAGTAAAAAATATAATTAATATTTTATTAGTAATGTAAAATGATGGATAAATTGAGATGTTTACATTTTTCTAAAATAATAAATAAAATAAGAAGGAGGAAGTATTTTAAGATTGTGATATTTCTTAAGTAGTACGAAAAGAGAGCGAGAGAGACTGGCCCCAGAAAAAAAATGAAGTAGTTTTGCTGAGAAAGGAAGGATCGTCTGACCCGGTTTTGCCATTGAAAAAGAGTTTATTTTAGGGGGAAATGTAACAAGAAATTTTTGTCATTTATTTATTTTTCCCTTTGTCTTCTCTTTCCTACGATGATCCGTTGTGTTATCTATTTGCATATTTGAGCTCATTGGGAATGGATTCAGGTAGCTTTCAATCCTAACGCCAACATACCCAAATTAAGAAAGGGTTCAATTCATTTGATCATGCGTTTTTCATTTGATGAGACTCGGTGACTTTTGGAATTGTGACATCAAGTTTATCTCAAAATACAAGATACAGTAGAAATTATTTTTGGTTTTAACACAAGGTATTTTTTTTTACCAGACACAAGGTAATTACTTCTATGCATATTTTACATAAATGAACATAAAACTATTACTTGTGTCCGTACTTAATATAAAATCCTTTTAATCAAATTACATGAAAAAAATAGGAAGTTAAAATTAGTTAATCACCTAGAAAATCACGCGAAAAATAGTCATATTTAAGATCAAGTCAAAATAAGGTATTAAAAATAGAGTCATCCATTGAACCGAATGAGGCACCGATCCAAGGTTCAATGGTTGGATCAGGATCGGACCGATTGTGAATAAATTAATATATTTTAAATAATGTAAATGAAAAATATAAAATATATTTATTTATGATCATAAAATTAGCATTCAATTTAGATTGAAAAGTAAATTTAATAATTTTTAAATTTTATATATCATATAAAAAATTAAAAATATTATTAATAAGTTTTATAATCTAATATTAAAATCTAAATAAGTCAATATTCATTTATAATTATATTTTGAATTCAAAATAGTCAATTGATATTCTATTTTTATATTATATGTTAAGTAAATTTATCATTATTAATAATTATATATCATAATAATACTTATATAATATTATAATAAAGAGAAATTTTATATAAAAAATAATACTACTCAGTATTAAAAATAATGTCATTTTATATTAAAAACAAAAAAAAGTAGATCAATTCAAACTGATTTTGTACCGTTTTTAACCAATTATTGACTGTCTCGACCGGTTTGTACCGGTTTTGAAATTAGCCGATCTTCAACCATAATTGGGCTGGGTTTGGGATGAGTTCTTAGTCAGACCGATCAAACCAGCTGATCCGATCCGATTTTTTCCATCTCGGCCAAAATGCTATATATTCAAGATTAAGTCAAAAGGCTCTATATTAAAAATTGGAGAAGTAATTCTTTTAAAACTTATGGTTCACTTGGTATGAGGCGAGTGGGAAAGGAAAGCTAAACTTCCCAAGAAATGAACTGATTGGTGTTGTTTGATTAAAAAAAAATTTAAAAACTCTCAAAAAGTTTAACTTAACTTGGGAAATAAAACTTCTCAAATAAAACTTAGAGAAGTTCTACTTCCTGAATATTTTATAATATTTTCCTAAATTTTTTTTAATTCCTTCCTTAATTTTTTAAAATAGAAAATGTATCTATGTTTTTAAAATTAAAATATCATATATTTATTTAAAAATTAATTAAAGTTTTCAAGAAATAAAAAATAAAATAAGAATATTATGTATAAACTTTATACTTTCCCAAGAGTTATACCATTGGAGCCCTTATTTTTCCAAGCATATTGTATCTTACTCTAGTGATCATTGAAAAAGATGTCATTTTAAGTGCTCCTTTACTACATACATAGAATGCAATGGGATGAAATAGAAGAAAAAATATAACAAAAAATGACTTTTTGAAATAGAAGGAGGAATGACACCAAAAATAGTTTGAAATTGAAAAACTTAGTACAGTATTGAATTTAAGGGTTTACTTCATTCATATTTTCATAATAGTTTTTTAATTTTTAAAAATAAAAAACTTGTTTGATAATACTATTTTTTATAATTTTTTTAGAAAATAAAAAAATAAAAAACTCAAAACATCTTTAAAATATTTTACATTTTTGTTCTGAAAAATATAAGAAAAGGTAAAAAATACCTTCCTAATTAATGATAAAGTTAAAAATTTTAAACAATTCATTTAATACTTGCTAGTTACTCTCTCTGATCCACAATTATAAATTATTTTGTATCAATTATACATATATTAAGAAAATTATTTTTCAATTGAAATCAATGCAAAGAGTACCAACATTTTTCATGTTACCCTTATTAAATACCATATTCTATTATCATTATATGATTATAAATAAGAAGTAAAAAAAATTAAAAACATAGGTATATTGGGAAGAAAAATATTCAACATCATATTTTAAACTAAAACTTATCACATAAAACACCTATAATACAGACCAGAAGGAGTCTATTTTTGTAACAATTATTCAAATAAATTTTTTTAATTTTTTAATTTTCAAAATTTGTTGTTAAAAATAATTCTAGAAAATTATTTTTAAAATACTAGTATTAAAACAGATAATTCATTAAATCAATTCCCATAGTTCCCATGTTAGTGGCGTGGACAGCCCGGGGCGGCTTCTTCCCTCATTTTTTTCCCCCTAAACTGTGCTTGCTTGCGTCGGTACCACGCGCCACCGTCATCCACCCCCCTACTCACTCCCTTCTCCAACAGTCCAACTCGTGTGAGCGCGTGCTTCGCACAACACAAATTCTAGCATTTTTCTTTCGCTGGGTGGGTTAACTTACAGTTGGCAACATCGTAATGCAGACAAGCAAGCCATTCCTGGTTTGGTTTCTACCATCTTTGGAAAAACACTATACTTACTGTTGGAATAATTTACCTTTTTCTTCATTTTTAGTTATGACTTATCAAAAGGACTACTACTCCGCCTCATACTATATATATATAATCCATTCATTTTAACTTCACTCATAAAAGGAAAATAAAGGACGTATAAAATATGTTTTCAATGTGTTCCCATTTAGATTTATTTCCATGTGCTTTTATTTTATCCCATTCCTCGGCTTTTATAATTTTATAACGTTATAGTGATTCCAAACTAAACACTCGTCTGCTAATAGGAGGACAAAAACTATATTACTATCATTTGCAATATTCATTAGTATTTAAGTGTTAAAAACAAAACACTTAATTTTTTAAAAAATATTATCCTTCCTCCGTTTCATTTTATTTGTCATTTTATAATTACTTACACAAACCAGTAAAATTATTAAATAAACTAAATTATAATAAAATTTAATAATATTTTACTAAAATATCCTTAAATTTAATATTAAAAAATTGCTTATATTTCTCATATCATTATCTTTAATAAAGGTAAAATAATAAAAAATAATTAATATTTTATTAATAATATAAAATAATAAATAAACTATCTTTAATAAGGTAAAAAATAAAAAATATAATTAATATTTTATTAATAATATAAAATTACAGATAAACTAAAACATTTAAATTTTTGTAAGAGAATAGACAATAAACCCGCTTTCTTTCAGCAAAAGAGAAGGAAGTTCGGCAGACCAATAATTAACACGGACTCTTATGTCACCATGGGGGGCCAATTGCCAAAACAACCCAAAAGCTTTGCCTGCTCGATGGAGCTAACAACAAACAAATAAATTTGTATGCTTAAGCCAGGAGTTTCAAGTAGACTTACATGCTGGAAAAAAAAATGATAACGAGAGCAGGAAACACACACACAGACACAATTTTGTCCCCTCGGAAATAAACACAATTTCAACAGCATTCTACAAAATCATACCAATTTGGCATCAGGCTAACCGATTCTTCCCATAGAGCTTCATTATGAGTACATTATATATGTTGGGTGTGAATTTCCTATTTTGTCCGATTTTTATACATAAAAATAAAAAAAATAAAAAATATAATTAAAAATTGATGCAAATTTTTCTTTTATTATCAATTTGAATTCAAATTTTATAAAATAAAGGAAAATATAAAAAATGAATAATAATAATAAATTAAACATATGTTCTCCAAATCCAATCCTTTTTGAGATTTTCAAAAATCCTATTCCTTTCTTTTAATTTTTTAAATCAATCAAATTGTTTTCTTATCTTTTAAGATAAGCAAAAAAAAAAAAATAAAGTCCCATCTTTATAGTCTTAGAAAAAAAATTCTATCCCTTTATTTTGACTCTTCAAAAATCTTATCTATTTGAAAAGGGGTTAATGAAAAAAAAAAGGTAACAAAAAGAAAACTAAACAAAACAAAAAGTAATAATAATAAAAATAAAATAAAGAAAGAAAGAGGAGGAGAAAAGAAAAAAGGAAAGGAGAAAGGACATAAAAGAAAATAAAAATAATAAATAAAAAACAACAAAAAAAAGAAAAAGAACCTTGGCTGAAAAGGCAATACAGACTCCCACTTGAAAGGCTCGGTGAAAGAAAAATGAAGGAAGAGAGGAGAATATAGGGCCATGCATGAGAAGGATTGAAGGAAAGAAGTAGAGCACGCGCAGAGGTCAGAGGAGCAAAGCGAGAGAAGGCCAGATGCAACAAAAAGAGATCATCCCACTACTCTGTACCCGCCATAGCAGAGCAGGGGAAATGAAGGTGTCTGATGCGGTTGCAAGCAACCGGAATAAAGAAGCAGAGCAAACGGCGCACGAAATTGGAATCAAAAGGGAACAATGTGCAATCACGCGCTCGAGACTCCTCTTTCCTTCACTCGCGAAGCCGCTATAAAATGGATTGGGGAGGACAGTGAGAAAAAAAATGTTTGGAGGCTGAAAACCCTAGAGACCAAAAAATTGGGGGCCAAGGAAGCCCTAGAAATTTGGGGCTGAAAATCCTAGAGACAAAAACTTTAAGAGCAGCGGAGAGGAGATTGAGAGAAAAGCAGAGAGAGTGAGGGCGTGAAACAAAGAAAAGGCAGCGAGGCAGAGCACGATGGAGACGAGCAAGCTATGAAGGGATGAGTTCTTCAACTGGTAATTTTTAATTTTCTGGGCTTAATTTTCAGATAATTAGTTAAGGAGTTCTGATCTCTATACTGGGTTAAAGCATGTTATTTGAGTTTGGAATGTGGAACATAGTAGCATTGCAACCATGATTTTAATACATTTTCTTAGTCCATTACGCGAATTCTGAAATCTGGCTTACTGTCTGGTGTCTTGGGATGAACCTAGTTTATTGCTAGATAGAATTTCGCTATGTTGAGAAGTTAAGATGTAGTAATCCACCGAGCCTGGACTTATCTTCTCCTTGCAATACACTGTCGCTAGAAATCTATTTTAAGGCCATTATTGCTCGTGTTCTGCCTTTAGTGATGTTGTGATTCTACCTCTGGAAACTTTCTCCTAGTATATTGTTGTTGTTACTTTGTTTTTGATTGGTGCCTTAGGATGGGATTGAATTTGTCTTTAAGCTTGAGCCATTCACTGGGAATGCTCTGTATAAAGGGGTGACATTTTGGATCCCTATAATGAAAGCTTAGTTCAGTTTAACTTGAGTTGTAGGGTACCACGATGCTTGTTGATTTAGCACCCAAATGTACAAAGAGTTGTGAAATGCATTTTTCACTCCACATCTGCTTGGATTCCTGTGAATTAGTAGCAAGTTATTTTGCTGGTTAGCTTCATCTTATCCAAAGGTTTAGGTTGATGGCATGGTGATCTTATTTCTAGAATAATTCTATCGTCATAATATTGGAGGAAACTGGAAAATAACCACAATTTTGGTTTTGGATGGAAATTCACCTTTGTTGATATTCATGGTTGATACACATCATTTGATTTATAGAGTATTCTCATTACATTTAGCTTCTAAATGGAACCCTTAATTGCATATTTTGTGCCTCGGGGCCATGGGTGTATTTCACATCACTTTGGACTAGCATGATGTTGACTATAAATGCTTTGGAGGGTATAATAGTTGATGATGTGACAGCTTTACTTGTCCTTATATTGGAATTAGAATGTTGTCATGAACTTAAGAGTTATGATTTACACTTTTCAAATTGATCACATAGCCTTTTTTTCCAAAAGCCCCAATTTAGTTTTGAGTTCCTTGAATGATCATCTTAGCATATATCATAAAAAAAGAAAAGATTCAATGGTGTTTCTATGTGGGTATTCTAACATTTGAAGTTTCAAGGGCAATGAATAGTCCTTCTTTTGAAAAATACTGCTTATTGAACTTTATCATTCAAAATTACATTCTCAACTTGTTGATAGAAAGCATTTACTTGAATTTGATTGTGGGGATTGTATCAAGTTCCTGTACAAGTTAGGTTGGCTTATTTGAGTCCAAATAAGAAGTATAACCCAGATAGATTGCATGACTCTGAGGCAACATGACTACAATTAGTTTCCCAATGTATTTGAACAAAGATTTTGGGTATTTATGATAGTTTATTGATGAAAGTTTTAAGCTGGGAGTTAATTCATGTCTTCTTATTTTTTTTTAAGCATCATGGGAGCATGAAATCAAATTTAAATAGAGTGAGTCATCTTCATCAAGGCAAAAGAGGAATATAAAGGCAAGCACGGAAGCATGGACCAAGTATAAAGAATTGAGCTATCAAAGTAAAGGAAAATACAATAAGGAAGACATGAGAGTTTGCATCTAGTCATCTTATGATTGTGTTATCTGAGTTTGCACAACAGCACACACCATCACAAAATCATTCACGCTTGTAAATATTTAGCATAATATATATTTTTTATTTGCTTTTAAAAATTGGTCTTGAAGATTTTTAAAACTTTCGCAGATCCCTAAAACAATCGCACCGTGTGAGCCTACGGAGCTGCACGAGTGTATTATGAAGGCACACTTATAATAGGTCCCAATGACCTTTCCATTCAAAATTTTATTTTCAAAATAAATAAATAAATAAAATAATAAATAATAAATTTCTTTTGGTTAACCGTGTTGTCACATAAGATTGTGAATTCACGCAGACATACCGGTTGAATTTTCTTTTGAGAAAATAATTATATTTTACAAAGAATGAGTGATAATGATATAACAATTTTTTCCAATAATAAAATCATTATCTCAAAATTGAAGAATTATAGTATTTTCTAAATTTTTGTCTTAAAATCATAATAAAACCTTTATACCACGAGTTTTAAAATTTTTGCAGGTAATTAAGGAATAGATTTATTGGATATATTTTTGCCTTAAATTTTTGGATATGACTGTCAGTCTATAACATGTGGATCGATTTTCTCTTTTAAAAAGAAAAATTTTTAAAAAAATAAAAAAATATGATAGAGTTTTCAAAAGTCAAAAATCAAATAAAGATATTAAAAAAAAGCTGAAGAAAAAAGAAGATTTTTCAAACAAAATAAAATAAAAGCAAGTAAGCGGAATTAAACTTACTTTTGCAAATTAAAACACACTAACTCAATCTCAAAAAATTATTTTATTTACAAAACGTTAAATTATTTTCAATTAATTTTCTCTTATCACAAATTTTATAATTAAAAAATATTCACCAACTGATATACATTTTTATCCCGAACTACGTGAACTTTGATCCTCATCGCAGGATACGTAGGCTCGAGGCTCTGATATTGGGTCAAGTTCACCCTTATAAATAAGTAAATATTTTTCCAATTTATTTTCTTAACTTAGTAAATAAATATTTTTCAATTTAATTTTCTTAATTTCTTTTCTTGATTTTGTTTCTTCAAATTTTTTTAATTTCTTTAATCTCTTTTCTTTTCTACACTTAAATCTTGCACTTGAATAGTAAAAGGAAAACCAAAATACTTTTAAAATTATATTAATTTACACAATCAACGTACATTAACCGTTCCTAGGAAAGGTGTTATAGGATGCCTAGCACCTTTTCCGCACATAATCGACTCGCGAATCCAAGCCTGACTACACAAATAATCCTTTCCTTTCAAAATTCGGTTTTCCAAAAATTTTCTTCAAAATTTTGGTGGCAACTCTTTCCAAATCGATTTTTATCAAAAAAACTTGATTTGTTCTCTTTTTTCCTTTTATCGCATTTTTCCGGGTGCGACCCTGGGCCGGGGATAATACAAGCCACATCAAATATAATCCACTGAGCAAAGTTTCAATTGAACAGAAGAACAGAGGGAATGAAATTTTACCCACTAAGATCACAAAATTTACGCAGGGAAAGGAAGACAGGAGAAAAACCAGTGAAGGTGACAAACTAGGCAAAATATTTCTTTCGGTCTGAAAAATTTTAAGCTGAATGATAACTATAAACGCCTCATATGTATTAAATAACAAGTTTTAAAGTAAGGAGGCAATTGCCTTATCACATTCCCATATTCATTTGGTCAACCTAAGATCACAAAAGCACACGAAATTCTCCTTGGTTGTCGCTCTCCATCCTTCAGATTGAACAGAATCAGATATGGACGCAGAAGGAACAGAGAATTTATTAGTGGCAAACCTAAGCAAGGGAATTCACAAACCCAACTAAAACCACAGAATTAGCACCACAAACACTATTAAATGTAAAGTTAATAACCAAAAAATAAATGAAACTTGGCATACCAGATGCAGCCGCAGGTGCAATCAATAACATGTCACATTCTTTCAAGCAAGCATCTATTTTCTAAACAAAATTCATTAATCCAATACATTCCAGTCATTTTTTAGTCACTAACAACACATAAACAAAAAAAGAGGCGCTATTAATAGACCTGAAACACTAGTCCTTCCCTTCCCAGTGTTCAACAGTATCTGGTTCAGTAAATTGTAATGCTGACAAGCCATTTTTCCCAGAAAGTTACCGATGTCAACAATTTCTATGCTAAGAGCCCTATTGTCTCATCACCTATATATCAAACTGATAGAAATAGACAGAAGAACAGGAAAGTTTCAGAAAAAAAAGGCTATATACAAGCCCTAAACAGAGTAACCAATAGGGTAAAGGGATGAAGAGGATAAATATAAATCTCAAAAGGGACCAACAAACATTGATATGACTACAAGAAGCTGTGAAGCAACTCTTACTCGAATAACAACAGAATCATCAGTATTCTGAACATTACTTCAGGGTCAATCTAAACTGTGGCACAAACATCAAACTTAAACGGATATATTCATTATCCTTTCAATGAAAAATCATTTCTGCTACTTCCTACTCGATTTACAGATCTTTTACCCCCTGTGCCTTGTTAGGAACACCTGTGCAAGTTCTTCACCATCATTTTGGGGCTCATGAACATCTTCCTATCTTGAACCAGATGCATGTGCCGGAAGTTCTTGTGTTTCATCTCTTAATGGAATACTAAGGTCCATTGCAGCTAGTATCTCTAATTCTTGGATTGCTGCAATTGCACTAACTGGACTTTCTAGGTTAAAATGGGGCTTGATCACACCAAGTGATTCATTAACTTTTGATTGCTGTTATAAAAGAACAGAGGCATGGATGATCAAATCTATGACAGTGTAATAAATTGACCAATTGAGCATTCATGCAAATGACTATTTAAACTTACAAAATATTGAAGTTTCCTCCTCAACTCATCCTCAACAGATGTTCCCTGTTCCGACAAAAATAATGCAATGAAAATGAAAACAATTCCCATAAATTTAGAAAGCAAAAAAGGCAGGGCATGCTGCTGCACAACAGATAACAAAATAAATCATTTATATTGGGAACAAAAGTAATTACAATGCATACCATGATAAAAAAACAACTCTGTATTATCTACAATCCCAAAGTTTCCTTATTCAAACTGCAGCATTTATACATCTTAAAAGTGTTTGCGGCAAATTCGTCTCATACAAAATCCTGTTAAGTTTCAAACTTAAAAAATTCATATTTACTCAGGAGAGATGATCATAGGCCTGGCAGCAGGCAACTTTTTAAAGCCTGAACCAAAAAGAATTGTGGGGAATACACACGCCTAAGAGCGGCTTCCAATTAGGATTCTTAAGTAAAATCACTATGAAATGTCTTAATTCATTTATTGCAAACAAGAATAGAATAATGCCTTAAAGTTTACTCACAGCAGGCAAATTTTTAAAGCCTGAATACATATGCCTAAGAGCGGATTCCAATTAGGATTCTTAAGTAAAATCACTATAAAATGTTTTAATTCATTCATTGCAAACAAGAAAAGAATAATGCTTCAAAGTTTACTCATGGTCTAGTTCTAAAGGAATGAAGTATTGAGCAACATAAATGTATAACCAAAATATTTGAGAGGAAAAAACGCCTCACAAAAAATGCATAACCTAAGACCTTAACTTAGAGAAATTGGAAGATAACCCTATCCTCTCCATTTCCCCCCACGGAGAATATTTCCTTAAAAAAACGAGAGAGAGAGAGAGAGAGTCCTTAAGTCAATGAGGATAGGTTTGATTACGATGAAGTCAATAATTTGGTATGGAAAATATAAAGTATTAGAAAAACATTTCACAACAAATAAGCTAACCAAGCGACATAAAAAGAACAGTGCTTAACTTGGGAAAAGATCAGAAAGAAGTATAAGGCAGAATTTTTAACAGCTACAAGGATCACCTTCTTTGGCCGGCCCACTGATCTTACGCCTGCAACCTTCGGAGGCCGTCCTGGCAATAATCCTTGACCTCGGCCACGGCCACGCCCGCGTCCATGTCCACGCCCAGGACTAGGACCAGCTCCAACAGCTTGTGGCGCAGCTCCGGATGGCGGCACTGCAGCTACGTTCTTCTTCGGCCGTCCTCTACTTCTCGGAGATAGTAAAGGCACGCTAGTATTAAGCCGTACCGCGGGACCAGCTCCAACAGCTTGTGGCGCAGCTCCGAATGGCGGCACTGCAGCTGCACTCTTCTTCGGCCGTCCTCTACTTCTTGGAGATAGCAAAGGCGCGCCAGTATCTGGCTGTACCGCGGGGACTGTGCCTGCAGTTGCGGCTTCGGCGGGTATAGCGGCATCGGGAGGAGCAAAAGGAATGACCGTTACGTTCGTTTGATTTTTGGGAGGGCGACCAGGACGCCTCTTAGGCCCATTAGAAAATGGCGAGTCAGGTTTGGGCTTGGGAGGACGCCCAGGCCTTTTAGAACCGGGAGGTCGTCCCCTACGCGCTGATGGCCCAGGTTGGTCCACTATGATGGTCCCAGTGTTCGATGAAGGACCCGGGCCCCCTCTTGTGGCCTCAGGGATAGTGGGCTCATCTTCAAGCCCAAGCGCAAGCCATACAGGGTTGGCATTTGGCTGTGGCTGAGGGACGGTGTTGGGCTTGCGCT
Source organism: Adenanthera pavonina (assembly GCA_026686845.1). NCBI lineage: Eukaryota > Viridiplantae > Streptophyta > Magnoliopsida > Fabales > Fabaceae > Adenanthera > Adenanthera pavonina. The sequence continues at coordinate 32,600,849 of JAIVEN010000019.1, forward strand.
TGGGGGGTCGACCAGGACCAGGTCTTCTATGAGCGGTAGAAGTGGACGCAGCATCAGATCTAGGGAGTCTGTAAGATTTCTTGAGCATAACAAGAAAACCATTGGTCTTCAAGCGATTCAAATGCTGAGTCAACAAGGTGGGGTGGGTAGAAGGAAGGTTGGGATAGGCTTGCTCTATGTACTTGGAGATGGCTCTCTTGCTGGATCCGTTTCTCTCGTTGAGAGTCGCGATCGCTGTCCGTATCATCTGACACAGAATAGAATCCAAAAGGGGGCATGACAATAAACAGCAAGATTAGGTCAAGAATGACAGTGAAAATGGAAAAAGAAGAAGCTTCCACAGAGAGAGAGAGAGAGAGAAGTTGGATTGTCAATCTTTGCTGTCATAAATCATAATCTTACCTCAGCATAGGGAGGGTGGTTGGGAGCTGGGGCAGAACTTGGATTGGCGTTGGCAGCGACGGCGACGTGGTTGTTAGGTTGGAGGACGGGAGCGGGAACGGCGGTAGGAGCGGCAGTGAAGGTGGAAGGAGGTGCGATGGAGGAGGGGTCCATGGAGGAGACGAGGGGTAGATTGGAGAATTGAATGGGGCCAGCAGAGAGAGAGAGAGAGATAGCGGGGTTTAGTGAATAGGGAGCATCGAAAGCGGTGATGGAGTGAGAGGGCGCAGTGTCTTAACTGAGAAGTTGATGATGAGATTGGGCCTCATCTGACCGTTGGTGATAACCTCTCTCTTCATGCCTGACGTGCACTTCATTTGTCGTTTCTTATTCTTTTCTTTTCTTTTCTCTATCAATAATTAAATCTTGATGCAAATATTTTTAAGTTTATTTTCTTATCCTTTTGGTATTTCCCTTTCCACTTTTGCTCCCTTCTCTCTCTATTTTATAATTTAATTTGATATTTTCCTCGTCTTCGTTTTTGCTCTCAACTCTGAAGGTACTACATTCACAACGTCCTCAGGTGAGCTTCATCCTAATTCTAATAATTACTTATTTGGCACTAGTTAATCACATCTCTGTAACACCTGAGTTCTTTGTTGTGGACCTCTCGTAAGTTTCCTTGGCTAAGATAAACTACCATATCTATGTTTTAGCTCATGAGTTCATGCTTTCATGTTTTAAATACTCAATATTAAATTGTATGTTTCGTCAAATAAAAAATATACTCCCTCTGTTTCGTTATATAGTGCATTTTTTTTAGAAATTAATATTTTATAATATAGTACATTTTACGGATTACGTAGTATAATTTTTTTCTCTTTTCAAGATTGTCCCTAATTAATAAATTCAAATATTTATTTATTATTAAAATATTTTATTCCCAAAGCATTTAATGAGGATAATTTGAGAAAAGATAAAAAATTTTGTTAGTTATTAATTATTGTCTTGGTCTGTGTGTAATAATTAAAAGTGCACTATAAATTGGAACGGACAGAGGATTTAACATTCACATTGCTATACTTAATTGCACTTTTGGTAAAGCTCTCTCTCTCTCTCTCTGTAGTTAAATGTTTTCTACTTATTTAACCAAAAAAAAAGTTGTAAAATTATTGATTCATCATCAAATTTATTGAGGAAACGAACTAATTAACTATTTAGAATGAATATATTTTTTTTTTATACTTTCTACTTCATCCATTACCCTTTTTACTTTTTTTTAAATATCAAAATGTTGCAACTAATAAGAGACGCTATAGTTGATCGAACAATATTTGGACTTGGTTGGAAAAATGAAAAACTCAAATTATAAAGCATCATTCAATGATCAAGTGTTTTCCTATGTAATTAAATGTTCTCTCCAATAAATTTGATGGTAAGGTTAACTTCTCACAAGTATTTTCACATCTTCTTGAGTTTGGTCTATTTGATAGTTTTATTATCCAACATGGCATTAAGAAATTGGACAAAATTACAATTTCAGAAATTTTCACTAATTAATTAATACCATGCTTCTAAGTAAACTGAAATCTCAATACTCTTTGCAAAACAAGAATTGCATGAAAACTCTCACTGAAGTTAATTAAACGATTTCTCTCATAACCACTCCTAAATTAATTAAACGCACGTTTGAAGAAATTCATATTACATGAAGTTTGAAGAAATTGGTTGAATCATTTGTTAACCATTCCATTCCCAAAGCAATTCATGTTTCAGCTTTCATGTCTTCTCAAGAGCCATATAAAATCAATAAAATGCACTTTACGTGGAGTTTGAAAAAAATATATTTTATTCATAACTCATAAATAGTGTAGCATATTATAAATTTTATATTTTATATTGATTTTGTAGCTTGACAGTATGCTCACTGAATTAATTAATTAGACTCCATCTCATTTTACAATGATACTCTCTCTGAACACTTAAAAAACGACTTCAATGTCAAAGCAAAAGCTTGATAAAATCTGAACTCATGATTTGTGCCCATAATTCCTCGTCAATCATGCAAATCAATCCATAATCTCTCCTTAATACTCCCAAAGCAAAAGCATCATTGAAAATAAACTCCTATTCTTATTTCAAACGAAGAATCATATATATATATATATATATATAGAGAGAGAGAGAGAGAGAGAGAGAGAGACTAAACTAATCAGATCCTAATCAATGAACTTCATGTTATCCAGGAATCATGAATGAAAAATTGTACATCTGGGCAGAGGGAGGAGGGAACGAAGGTTATGTGAAAATGTTACTTAATTACGATTAATTTTTACCATGTACTAGCATTTTAGTAATTTTTTCTAGTATTATGCTCAATTTGCCTCTTTGTTTCATCTATCAGCTCATACACTTATTTATTGGTCTTTTTAATTACCATCCACATGTCTCAAACATATTCCTATCATTATTCATTAGTTGGATCACACACCAAGTATTTGTAGCTTAATAATTGAAGAATAATAAAAGGAAGGGAAGACATACATACCGATTACGGAGTATACTTCCACTTAGAGAGAATAAATAAATCCCAACCGGTTGAAACAAAATCACACGGACTTTGTTTGCAGCTTCACCGTAGATACACTCTGGGAAAGGAGAATTTAGGGAGAGAGAGAGAGTTTTTCCGGAGAGAATTTTTCTTCAGATTCTCCTACGGGATCAGAGAGTCTCAAATCGAAAATTGAAAACTCACCCACTACACATACGCACACACGTTCACTTATTTTCCTTAGTGTGTGTTGTGTGAGGAAGCGGTTTTCATTAACCGTTCCCTCCCTCTCCTATTAAATTAATGATAAAAATAAAATAATTTTATTTTATTTTGGGTTTGGGCCCTTATAATTGGACCCTCAATTTCCACCCATCAAAGGTGTAACCCAAATCCAACATCTCCCACTCACACTTGATGGGTTAATCTCTTACAATTCTTTCTTTCCATTTCATACTAAGTGTTCTACCATGACCGCATGGGCATGACGTCTATAATTAGGTATTTTTATACTAGAAATCCTTTTCAAGGACCAGTATAGAATTACCTTATGTATTTCGCATTTATTTTGTTCATGTATTATGCCTTGAATGTCCTAGACTTACCCATATACACTTCATCCATGGCAAATCTAATCCCTCATATGTTTTTATATATAAACTTAGATTGCCTTACTCTTGTATACTTAGTGTCTACGCTTAAGATGTTAACATCATAACTTCTTAACGGATATGTCTTAGACACCAGTATAAGTATGTATATATTCGGATAATCTTTCTTTCGCTCATATTTCATTTCAATATGAAACAATTGCTTTCTTAGCATAAGACCTTTTGATCGAATTTATCATGACCATTGGATATATGCTAAAGTAGCTAACATTGAATCATTTTCCATGAAAAATGTCAAAGCCATAAGGACATTAATGAGAGAATTTATTTCTCTCTGGGACTCACACAGTAATGAAGCAAGGATCTATTCACTTACTTCCCAATTGCGGTTTTAAAAAAAACACATGCAGTATGAATTGTATGCTACGATGTTACTCTTATCATATAAGAGCGTATGTCAATTTTGTTTTTGTTGTTAACACCATACAGATTCAAGTTCAAACATACACAGTGTCTAACCCGAATTCTACCAATCCTTCCACTTATCATAACGTCTTTGTTGGAGAATTCTCATCTTGTTACATGTATTATGGATTGTGGGTATCCATAATTCAATCCAAAATTTATATTTATTGGATCTCATCCCGACCTATTCTCTTCTTTTGTCGGGGCGACTTATTTTGTATTGTTTAACTGTCATATCTGTCATCTTACAGATTTGCTAGTAAATACAAAAGATGTCTCATCTTTGCCCACTATCCATGAGTGTCAAAGGCAGTTGCTCGTGTGAGAAAGCTAACCTTATCAACATGTACGACATATTAGACATTGTATATTTTTCATAATTATATGTACTCGAATGACTCAATGATAGAAAAAATGCACTTAATCTTATTCATATAATTGATCATTACATAGATTTGTGTTACATCATATCCTACGAATACCAAGTGATTTTACATGATCAACATATATATCTCTCGGTATTGGCTTAGTGAAGGGATCAGCAATCATTTGACGTGTAGGAATATGGCGAATTGTAACACTTTTCTGTGCTATGGCATCTCTTACAAAATTATACTTGGTGTCTATGTGCTTTGTCTTACTATGATACTTGGGATCTTTAGTGTAGGCAATGGCAGCCTCACTATCACAGTTTATCAAAATTGGATCCAATTTATCACCAATGATCCCTAAGTGTTTTATGAATCTTTTCAACCATACTGCTTCTTGTACTGCTGCAGAACATGCAACAAACTCTGCTTCCATGGTAGACAAAGCAATACAAGTCTGTTTCTTGCTACACCAAGATATAGCTCCATTGTTTAGCAGAAAAACATATTCAGAAGTCGACTTGCGCTCATCTAGATCTCCTCCCCAATCTACATCAGAGTATCCTACCAAGTGTAAATCGCTTCCTTGATAACTAGGGCATAATCTGCTGTGCCTTGCAAATATCTCAGAATTCTCTTCACAGTTTTCCAATGTTTCAGTCCAGGGTTTGACTGATACCTACTGACCAAACCAACTGCATAACATATGTCTGGCCTCATACACATCATGGCATACATTAAACTACCAACTGCACTGGAATAAGGGACTCTTTCCATCATCTTCTTATCAAACTCAGTCTGAGGACACATATCTCAGCTCATATTTTCTCCTCTTGAAATAGGGGTATCCATAGGTTTACAGTTTTTCATGTTAAATCGCTCAAGAATTTTCTCAATGTAATTTTTCTGAGAAAGGGATATTAACTTTCTTAAGCGATCTCTATGGATCTTAACTCCTAGTATATAGTCAGCTTCACCCATGACTTTCATTTCAAAATTTGAAGATAGCTATTCTTTGATAGCTATAATCGATTTCAGACTATTTCCGGCTAATAGTATATCATCCACATAAAGGGATAATATCACAAGATTCTTTTCAAAATTCTTGATATATACACAGTGGTCCTCGTCGATCATCTGGAAATCGTACGAGGTTATAGCTTGGTGAAACTTCAAATACCACTGTCTGGATGATTGTTTAAGTCCATAAATGGACCTTTTTAACTTGCAGACTTTATTCTCTTTCTCTTTCTCAATGAAACCTAATGGTTGTTGCATATAGATTTCTTCATCTAGTTCACCATTTAAAAATGCAATTTTTACATCCATCTGATGTAATTCGAGATTTAAACTTGCTACTATTGCCAGAATTAGTCTTATGGAGTTAAAATGCACAACAGGTGAAAAAGTTTCTTCATAATCTATACCTTCCTGTTGATTATACCCTTTTGCCACTAATCGAGCTTTGTATCGTTCAATCGATCCATCTGCATTTCTTTTAATTTTGAGAATCCATTTATTCTCAATTGCCTTACGTCCAGATGGAAGATTGACCAAATCCCAAACTTGGTTCATTCTCATTGAATTCATTTCTTCTTCCATTGCTTTCTTCCATTCATTACTAGCAAGGCATGATAAAGCCTCATGTATTGAATTAGGCTCATCATAATCTTGTGGGGTAACTATAAGTGCAGTCCCTTCTATTGGGAAACGTCTCTTTGGTACACTTTCTCTGTTACTTCTTCGCAGTGGGATCTCTTGTAAGTTATTCTGTTCTTGAACAGAATCTTGTACTTGTCCTTGTGAGCTCCCACTCGAATTAAGAGGTTGAGGTATATAAATTTGTTCCTCAGTTTCTTCATGTATCTCATAAAGAAATACAGTACGATCTACCTCACCCCTGTTAGAAAATTCATTTTCTAGAAATGTTGCATCTCTAGATTCTATTTCAGTGACACTCCCATCCTGGTTTTCTCCAATGAAAACGTAACCCTTAGATTGTTCAGAGTATCTAATAAAGATACATTTCTTCCCTCTTGGACCTATTTTTCCATATTTGTGGGAAGTATCATGGACATAAGCTGCCGACCCCCAGGGTTTTAAAATATTTAAATCCGGCTTCCGATTTATCCATAGCTCATAAGGTGTTGATGTGACCGATTTTGAAGGCACACGGTTAAGTATGAAGGCTGCTGTTAAAATTGCATCTCCCCAATACGAAATGGGTAGATTGGCTTGTGCCATCATGGACCTAACCATGTCTAGTAATGTTCTATTTCTTCTTTCGGTTACACCATTTTGTTGTGGGGTGCCAGGAATTGTAAGTTGCCTTACTATTCCCTTTTCTTCACAGAGCTTTTTGAATTGTTCTGATAAATATTCACGTCTGCGATCGGTTCTTAATGCTTTGATTTTCTTGTCCATTTGATTTTCAACTAAATTCATGTATCGTCTAAAACATTCTAGTGCTTCAGATTTATGTGACATCAAATAGACATAATCAAATTCGAGTAATCATCAATGAAAGTGATGAAATAAACAGCTCCATGTTTTGTCATCACACTCATAGGACCACAAACATCTGAATGGATTAATTGCAATGGAGTTTCTGCCCTAGTTCCAGTTCCAAATGGTTTTTCTAGTTGCTTTACCAGCCAGGCAATGCTTACATAAGGACATTTCCATTTTATCAATTTCACCTAGCAGTCCTTCTTTAGCTAGTTTAATCATTCTATTTTGATTAATATGTCCTAATCTAGCATGCCAAGCATTCATATCAACATTTGAATTGGAAGAAGTTGCAAAGCAATCATGCATATAAAATACATCAATAATGTCCATAACAAAGAACTTCTTTGAAAGAAAAGCTGAACCATAAAAGGTTGTCCTTAATGAAATGTCTGCTACTTTATCATGAAAATTTACATTAAACCCATAAATTAATAAGCATGAAATAGAAACCAAGTTCTGTCGGATGTCAGGTGCATGAAGTACATCATAGAGGATTAAGGTTTTTCCACCTCGCAAAGTTAATTTGCAGGTTCCTATGACTTTCACCTCAATTCTCGCGTTGTTACCAACATAAAGCCACTTGCTTTGATTCGGCAACCGACGGTACTCTGTAAAGGATCCTCGATCCCTGCTCACGTGGTCTGTGGAGCCTGAGTCAATTATCCAAGAAGAAGAAATAGTTTCTGTTAAAAAAATAGTACTTGAAACATAAGATATATGTGAATTAACATAATTCAATAGTACCTTTTCACGTTCATTTTGCTCAGGGCAATCCCTTGCAAAATGACCCATTTTCAGGCAGGAATAACACTTAACCTTACTCAGGTCAGTCTTCTTCTTCTTTCCGCCTTTCTTCCCTCTTTTCTTGAAAGGCTTATTCCTTTTTTTAAATTTCGAGTCATTCTTCTTACCCTTTCTTTGATATTTCTTGCCCTTTTTGAAATTGGGCTTAGGGTTAGAAGTTCCTGCTTCTTCAATCAGATAGGCTTGTCCAGATGCTCTGTAAGCCTCTAGACGTTCATCTTCAAGCTCCAGGTGTTTCGCCACATCACTAAAAGTGTTTATATTCTCATTATGGGTTAAGTTGACTTTCATGTGTTTCCAACTTGAAGGGAGTAACCTTATAACAGCCTGGATCTGCTGTTCGTCAGACAATTCATGCCCATCTTCCTTCAGTTCTCTGATCATGCTGGCCGTCTCTCGTAGATGCTGTTTCATAGGAGTATTTGGCCTTAACTTATAAGTATCAAACTTAATTGTCAGCCTTTTGAGTTTGGTGGTAGAGGTACATCCAAACTTATCCTTTAATGCCGTTCACATGGCTTGTGCAGTTGAATATTTTTCATACTCACACATTAGGTCATTGGCCATAGTGCCCAGCATAGTTATACGTGCTATGCTGTTCTTCCTTTTCCAGGCCATGTAGACCTATTAGTCTCTCCTATGTTGAGCTGTATTGCCGGCTTCTGGTTGTACCATGACTAAAGTCAGTGGCTCTACAACATCTTGTTCTTCCAATATATATGAAACCTTTCGGTGCCAGATGTCCCAATTATCCCCATTTAGTTTATCTTCCTTGTTTAGCTCAGCCATTATACTCTTGGTTGCCATCCTCAAATCAGTTATGAAACTATCCCACATAAAAGACTTCTATTATTGAGCTGAACTAAAGAATATATTAATAAAATATACATGTAGTACAGTACAATATACAATGTCATATACTTGTATTATTTCTTAGTAGAACAATAATAATATCATTAGTTCCATGATCAGGAGACCACAAGTGTATCTCCCATCACACGGATACTAATGTTACTATTATTTTTCATTAAGATATTAATACAAGTACTAGAATATTTAACTCAAAAAAATTATTTTAAGAGCTTTCACTCAAATAAAACATATATTAAAAAAATATTAAATCCATACAAGAACATAGTAATTGCAAAAAAAAAAAAAATATACATAAATCAAATAGGAAAACAGAAATTAACAATTTTCCTCTTAAGAATGCGATTCGATATTTTCATCGCTCTATTAATCGCATCGACCCAGGTGTAATCTGAATATTTCTTGTTTACAATATTCAGATTTTCTCTTAACTTAATAATAACATTCGCGAAGAACTCAGCATCTTCCATATTCATCACAAAGTGTGAATACTTTGCAAGAATTGGATACAAGTATTTTAAATGTTTTATTTTTGTCGCATCCCTATTTGCTATGTCTTGTGTTACAGAGTGGGTAAGGGGTTGATCTACTTCTTGATCTTCAATTTTAGGCTTTTCAAAAATAATTTCATCTTCCTTTGGCCCATTTGGATCTGTATACACTTCTTGAAGTTCCTCAGGATTTTCTTCTCCTTCTAGAAACTCCTCATCAGGATTTTCATCCAAAAATTCACCATCTGGAATAAGTTCTTTCAAATACTCATAACTTGGAGAACTATATCCAACTATTTCAGTGCTTTCAGAATTCTCTTGCTTCATTATTTTTTTTACCTTCAATAAAATAGTAGGAATTATTAAAATCAAAAAATTTTTATTAAAAAAAATGTACTGAAATAGCTCTAGACAGATCCAAACTTATCTCAAAACTAGGCAAATAGTATATCAAATTGAAGATCTCAAATTTAAGAATTTTTAGAAGCAAACCGTGGCCAAAAATAATCTGTGTGTTTTTTTTTATATTAAAGCCTAAACGATTGTCGTTTTGGAGAAACGCCAAAACGACGCGTCGCTGAGGTCATCCCTGACCTCCCACCGGGTCAACCCGACCCGGTGGCGGAACTGTGAACCCACCACCATTTTTCATCGTTTTCTCCTTCATCCGGCATCCGTTTGAGGCGTTTTTGGTGTCGTTTTTCTCGTCTCGACGCCCTCTACATGGTGGTGGCCTCCTTTTGTCCAAAAAATTGTGATTTCAATAAACCCAATTTTTTGAATCTCCTTCGCAGACAGTGATTTTCTTCCGGCAGTTTCTCTCGATCCAGTGTAGATTTTAACACCATTGTAGTAGTTTTATTTTCATCTTTTTATTCTCTACACTATAGTGTATTTATTTTCTAGGAAGGGATTATCTTACAGTACTCAAAAAAACTATACCGTGTATAAATTTTTTAAAATTTTTTAGATTCTCTATACTGAATCATATTTGCTTATCTCATAAGTATAAACACTATACAAATTATACAAAAAAACTCATAAGAAAAATATATACGGTTTGCAAACTATGAAACTCAGAAAAAAAAATTTTGCAGCGGAAATAGAATTTCCCTGAATCTAAACCAGTTGAAACAAAATCACACGGACTTTGTTTGCAGCTTCATCGTAGATACACTCTGGGAAATGAGAATTTAGAGAAAGAGAGAGAAAGAGAGAGAGAGTTTTTTCGGAGAGAATTTTTCTTCAGATTCTCCTACGGGATCAGAGAGTCTCAAATCGAAAACTGAAAACTCATCCACTACACATATGCACATACGTTCACTTATTTTCCTTAGTGTGCGTTGTGTGAGGAAGCGGTTCTCATTAACCGTTCCCTCCCTCTCCTATTAAATTAATGATAAAAATAAAATAATTTTATTTTATTTTGGGTTTGGGCCCTTATGATTGGGCCCTCAATTTCCATCCATCAAGGGTGTAACCCAAACCCAACAATAATGAAAAGGACAATTGTCAAGTTGAATTTATTACCCTAGATCCTTAGTATTGGCATAACATCAATAAAATTTCCTTCCCCAATTTGGATACATAGCTAAAACAGCCCGTCAGGCAAGGTCTGAAAAAAATGAACAAGTTAGGTCTCAATATTTGGTATCAAAATACAATTCAAGTTTTTTGGGTTCTATTCGTTTAGCTTGTTTCCTTTTTTATTTAAAATATTAAAAAATACATATTATTTTATTAATTAGTAATATATAAATTATAAAATTTAAATATTATATTATTTTTTATGAATAACGATGATAATTAATTATATTAATTTAAATAATTATATGAAAAAAATAAAAAAAATATAAATTTTAAAAACAAAAAGCCCACAGGCTTGGGCATGAATTTTCAAGCCCATTTGGCAAATTGGGTTCAAGCCGATCCGATTTGCTAGGTCTAGCTACGACAATGACTGAATTTTCTCTGTTGCACTGTCCAATTACCATTTTATAGTGTAACATAGATAATGCATCATTAGGACAGCATAATGGATTTAAAAATAATACAGTGTATTTTTTTTTATATTACTATAAAATCAAACAATGACAATATAAAATTTATAAATAAGTAGATAGTTTTTATAACTGAATATCATAAATTGATTTTTTTCTAAGAAAAATTATATTTTTATTAAACTTTTTCATAATAAAAATACTAAAGAATGTAAATCTTAATTTTAACAAATTTATTATAAGATAGGTCTCATGTATTTGTATAGAACTTGAAATAAGCTACATTGCTTATAGTTGTAAACAGTGCAATTCTATATGTTTTAACTTTTATATTGATTTTATATATTCTAAAAATCATCAATATGTGTAATAAAATTTATAGCAAAAGGATCATTCATTTCCAACAGTACACACAAAAACACATATAGTTTTATTTAAAATTTAAAAACTATAAAAAAGATATATAAGAATATTCCTACGTAAAAAAATGTACTCATCCAAAATAAATAATAACTCGCTAAAAATGAGAATGAATAACAAATTGTTTTGTTTTATATTAATATTTTATTTAATGTTCTTATATATTTTTTTAACCAAAAAATTATTGTTCTTATATTTAATATTAATATATTAAATATTTTTTGGACCAAAGATATATTAAATATTAATAAAAATTAATTTATTTTTTTCCAATAATTAATATAAGATATAAAAAATATAAAATTCTTTTGCAAGTTGCAATTTTACGAGAGACATTTTAAATAATGGATTCTATTGGTACAATGGAGAGAAGGAAAAAAAAAGATTCTAGTCATGCCGTACAGCATTGGAAAAAAATTGTGCCGCACAGCTCGTGTTTAGCAATGGAAAACTTATTGGGACATTTACATTTTAATGCATACCAGGGAACTTTATTACAATTTGATGCATACATGTATTTTTCTTTTTTTTATTTCTTTTTTATGGTGGTGTATATTGACAGAATTGTCCTTAATTTAAAAGAGAGAAGAGAGAGATGAAGACTTTGCCGGAATAATCGCCAATGGCCATGGTGTTCATTGGAAAACTCGCCGAAGCTAAGGGTTCACCGAAATAATTGCTAGTGGCAGTTGTGTTTATCGGAAAGTTTGCCGGAGGTGAAATTACAACTTGTCAGTGAAAATTTACAAATAGGAGCTAAAATTTTTTTGTTCCCAGATTTACAATCATAATGTGAAAATTAACAAGACGGAGCATAAATTTAATAAGGTGCACCTGAACTTTTTTCAAGATTTCCTGAGTTGAAAAACTTACAACTTGTCAGTAAAAATTTACAACTAAGAGTTGAAATTTTTCTTGTTCCCTAATTTACAACCATGATGTGAAAATTAATAAGATTGAACTAAAATTTAGCAAGGTGTAATCGAATTTTTTTTAGATTTCTTAAATTGAAAAAATTACAGCATGGCAGTGAAAATTTACAAGGGCGACCTAAATTTTTTTTTTGTTCCCTGATTTACTATTATGAAGTGAAAATTAGTAAGATGGAGTGAGATTAAACAAGGTGCACCTGCACTTTTTTTAAGATTTTTTAAGTTAAAAAATTACAATATGTTAGTGAGCTGATTTACAATCATGATGTGAAAATTAACAAGATAGAGTTGAAATTTAACAAGATACAACTCAAATTTTTTATAGATTTCTTGAGTTGAGAAAATTACAACATGTCAATGAAAATTTACAAGGACGAGTTGAAATTTTTCTATCTATGATTTACAATCATGATGTGAAAATTAACAAGATAGAGCTAAAATTTAATAAGGTGCATTGAACTTTTTTTTAAGATTTCTTGAGTTCAAAAAATAACAACATGCCAATGAAAATTTATAATGGTGAGCAAAAACTTTTTTGTTCTCTGACTTGAAACCATGATGTGAAAATTAATAAGATGGAGTTGAAATTTAACAAGGAACATCTGAATTTCTTTGTTAGATTTCTTGAGTTGAGAAAATTACAATATGTCACTGAAAATTTATAAGAGTGAGCTAAAATTTTATTTTGTTCCCTGATTTACAACGATTATGTAAAAATCAACCATATGGAGCTAAAATTTAACAAGGAGCACCTGGATTTTTTTTCTAACATTTCTTGAGTTGAAAAAATTATAACATGTCAGCGAAAATTTACAAGAGTGAGCTGAATTTTTTTTTGTTCCTTGATTTACAATCATGATATGAAAATTAATAAGATGGAGCTGAAATTCAATAAGTTGTACCTAAAATTTTTTTAAGATTTTTTGAGTTGAAAAAATTATAACATATCAATGAAAATTTACGAAGTCAAGCTGAACTTATTTCCCCTGATTTATAAGCATAATTTAAAAATTAACAAGAAAGAGCTGAAATTTAATAAGGTGCACCATAATTTTGTTAGATTTCTTGAGTTGAAAAAATTACAATATGTCAGTGAAATTTACAAGGTAAGCTGAATTATTTTTTGTTCCCTGATTTACAACCATGATATAGAAATTAATAAGATGAAGCTGAAATTTAATAAGGTGCACATGAACTTTTTTTTTAAAAATATTTTAAGTTGAAAAAATTACATCATGTTAGTTAGTTGAAACTTTTTTTTTTTTTGCTTCATGATTCACAACAATAATGTGAAATTTAACAAGATGGAGTTGAGATTTAACAAGGTATACCTGAATTTTTTTGAGATTTTTTGAGTTGAAAAAATTATAAGTGAAAATTTACAAGAACGAGCTCAAAGTTTTTTGTTTCTTGATTTACAATTATGATGTGAAAATTAACAAGATAGAACTTAAATCTAATAAGATGCACCTGAACTTTTTTTGAGGTTTCTTAAGTTGAAAAAATGTCAACATGTCAATGAAAATTTATAAAAGTGAGCTGAAAATATTTTTTGTTCCCTATCAATATAATTATGATGTGAAAATTAACAAGATGGAGCTGAAATTTATCCAGGAGCACTTGAATTTTTTTTTTTCTGGATTTCTTGAGTTGAAAAAATTACAACAAGATGGAGCTGAAAATTTATAAAGGCGGTCTAAATTTTTTTTTGCTCCCTGGATTATAACCATAATGTGAAAATTAACAAGATGAAGTTAAAATTTAACAAGTTGTATTTGAATTTTTTTGAGATTTCTTGAGTTGAAAAATTACAACATATCAATGAAAATTTACAAGGGTGAGTTGAAAGTTTTGTTCCTTGATTTATAACCATGATGTGAAAATTAACAAAATGGAGATAAAATATAACAAGGTGCACTTGAATTTTTTTTTCCGAGATTTCTGCAGTTGAAATCTCAAAAAAAGTTTAGGTACAACTTATTAAATTTCAACTCCATCTTATTAATTTTTACATCATAGTTATAAATTATTTACTTTGCTTGTGTAAATTTTCATAGACGTGTTGTAATTTTTTCAACTCAAGAAATCCAGAAAAAAATTCAGGTGCTCCTTGACAAATTTCAGCCTCATCTTGTTAATTTTCACATCATAGCTATAAAATCAAGGAAAATTTTTTTTTAGCTCACTCTTATAAATTTTGAATGACATGTTGTCATTTTTTCAACTCAAAAAATCTTGCAAAAAGTCCAAGTACATCTTATTAAATTTTAGTGTCTTCTTGTTAATTTTCATATCACGGTTATAAATCAAGAAAAAAAAAATTCCAACTCACCCTTGTAAATTTTTAATGACATGTTATAACTTTTTCAACTCAAGAAATCTCGAAAAAAGTTTAGAGGTGCATTTTGTTAAATTTTAGCTCTATATTATTAATTTTCACATCATGGTTGTAAATCAATGCATAAAATAATTTTAAGCTTGGCCTTGTAAATTTTTACTGACATGTTATAATTTTTTCAATTCAAGAAATCTTGAAATAAGTTTAGGTACACTTTGTTAAATTTCAGCTTCATCTTGTAATTTTTTTATTATGGCTGTAAATCAAGGAACAATAAAACTTTCAACTCAACCTTGTAAATTTTCACTGATATCTTGTCATTTTTTTAACTCAAGAAATCTTAAAAAAAGTTCAGGTGCATCTTGTTAAATTTCAATTTTATCTTGTTAGTTTTTACATTATGGTTGTAAATCAAGAAAAAAAAATTTCAACTCGTCATTGTAAATTTTCATTAGCATATTGTAATTTTTTCAACTCAAAAAATTTAAAAAACAAATTTAGGTGCACGTTGTTAAATTTCAACTTCATATTGTTAATTTTCATATCATAATTGTAAATCAGGAAATAAACAAAATTTTCAACTCCAATTTGTATTTTGACTAACAAGTAATTTTTTCAACTAAAAAAATCTTAAAAAAAATTTAGATGTACCTTATTAAATTCCAACTTCATCTTTATTAATTTTTATATCATGGTTATAAATGTAGGAAAAAATTTTTTTTTAGCTCCCACTTATAAATTTTCATTGACAAGTCGTAATTCCAACTCTAGCAAATTTTCTGGTAAGTTTTCTAGCGAACACCACCGCCATCAGCGACCTCTCTGGCAAACCCGCACCTCCAGCGAACTTTCTAGCGAACACCACAGTAGTTGTTTCGGCGAACTTTCTAACAAGTTCTTCATCTTTCTCTTCTCTCTTTTAAATTAAGGACAATTATGTAAATGTACATCACCACCAAAAGTGAACAAAAAAAAAGTACTTACATGCATCAAATTGTATTAAAGTTTCATAGCATCCATTAAAATGTAAATCTCTCAAACTAATTTATGGAAATGATAGAAATTTGTTTCAGAAATGATAAAATAGTTTTATTGGGAAAAAAAATTCCATTTCATTTCCATTCTTAAACAGAGAAACCCTTTAAAATATTAGTCAAATTATAGCGTAGTCAAATTATAGCGTTCGGCGTGTCTTCTCTCTCCTCTGCACCTCCGCTACACCAAATACAGCCGCTCCTTTCATCTGATGTATGGAAACGAGCCATATGGCATTATATGCAAGACACAGTGGACACAGTGGTTTATCAACTTGGCTGCATCATCTTCGTCACTCTTCTTTGTCTTCTTCATAAAGTGCCATTTCTCTCTCTCCACTCCGATTATATAAAATGTTGCTTTGACTATGATACAGACTCGCACGCCATTTCATCACTGTTCAATTCATGGCTATGGATAAGTACTAGGTCACAAAGGATTTGAGGGCTGGCAACTTTGGGTGGCTTGGCCTATAAGGAACAAGGAGATCAAGGAGCTAGGCGCCATGAAATACTTCGAGCGTTGCCACAACCCACGTAACGTGTGTTATATTCTTTCTAATGGAAGATTACTGTCGGAGAACTAATCATGCACTTTAGAAATATTGAAAATTTCAGATTTGCTGAAGATTACGTTTTACATTTCCTTGAAGATTCTTGGCAGCTAATCGGATTGGAAGAAAGGATTCTAGCTTCTTTCCTCGCTGTGTTTTGATTGCTAATATTAACGAATAAAATGCTCAGATTTGATGTCTATGATTTTCTGTGTATTGATGAGAATGTGGCCAGAGAAATTATAAACCACACCTTCGACACCCCAATATCATTTTGAAAGTAGTGCATACCCTTTCTTCACCCTCTTATTTCAAGCGGAGCATAACAATGGCTTTTAGGCTTTGACTCTTCACCCCCTTCAACCATTCTTTCCCTGATGACCACAAATGAAATGAAGCAAAAGAAGACAGAAGAAAGAGGAGGAGGTGAAATAGAATAGAAGAGAAGGTGATGTTGGTGAGGCGGCCTATTAAACTAGTGTGTTTTGCCTATTATGCCAACTGTGTCACGTCTATCCACTAGATGAAAGGAACGGTTGAATTTGGTGGAGGGGAGAAAAGCTGAACGCGAGATGACCTATGGTACATAATGAGATTCAATTTCCCGTAGGTGCCTATGTTCTGGGCATTCCGCATCTAACGGGCTAGTGACAAAAAAGACACGAAATCTTAGATGGGGAAGCCTCCAAGAAGACAATCCAATTTTAACATAACGATAATGGGTGAGAGCGAGAGAGAGAGAGCAACGGGCAATACTGGATTTGATTGGCAGAGAGTTAAAACCGAAGAACGAGTTGTGTGTGATATTTGTGTGGTGAAGCAATACTAGTAAGCTATCAACATTGCCCTTCTGCTATTACCTTTGATGCACATATTATCCACATTAGTGGTTGCTATCAATAATAGCCTCGCATTCATGAGACATTTTCCTGCGCCATTCTCAGCAAACGGACGAAGGTGAAGGGCCAGAAGAGGGGCTCTGGATCCAGGAAGACTCTAATTTGAACCTTATCGAGCTGCCTGCGCAGTCCTATTTCAAGTTTTGTTCCATGGCTTCTCAGAAGAAGGTCTTTTTTAAACACCTTCTATTTTTCCGTTTCCCTTGTTCTTGATGAGTTCTTTCTTCACCTGCGATCCTATTCTGTCATGTTATTCGTAATTTGGCTTTTTTTTTGTTAGTGCTTAAATGTTACGTTATTCTTTCGTTCTTTATAGTTTATTGTTTTTTCATTTCTTAAGCGCATAGATTATAACAGTCTTTGGTACTGTAGTTAATTTTTCCCAAAAAGAAAAAGGGCTACGTTTTGTTTGGTGTCTCGCAAAATTTAGTGATCTTTTCTGGAACATAAATTAAGCGGAAAGTCATTTGACGTTATGGGCTTTTTCATGGTATCAGTTGTTACTATACCCAAAATTTCAACTTTGAAAACAAAGTAGGTGGGTTTACAACATTTGAGAAATGAACCATACTAATTACGATTTATAAATAATTTTACATTTGATATTGATGGATTATCTCATATGTATTTTGGCCATGCTTGCTGCTTTACATCCGTGATTTACATTTGTTACTGTAGAAATTATACTAGTCAAAAGAAGAGATCAAGCAAAGAGATAATTTTTCGAATTATCATGTGTACTTGTATAGTTCAACTATTTGCTAATTGTCTATTTGTCCATAATGGTTTCTGGCAATCAAACAGTTAGAAACAGAATTTTTCACTGAGTATGGAGAGGCAAGTAGATACCAAGTCCAAGAAGTCATTGGTAAAGGAAGTTATGGCGTTGTGGGTTCTGCCATTGACACTAATACTGGTGAAAAGGTTGCAATAAAGAAAATTAACGATGTTTTTGAGCATGTCTCAGATGCCACAAGAATCTTAAGAGAAATTAAACTCCTTCGTTTGCTCAAACATGCTGATATAGTAGAAATTAAGCATATAATGCTTCCTCCTTCTCGACGAGAGTTTAGGGATATCTATGTTGTGTTTGAGCTGATGGAATCTGACCTTCATCAAGTAATCAAGGCAAATGACGATCTTACTCCTGAGCATCACCAGTTTTTCTTATACCAACTTCTTCGGGGACTGAAATATATACACACGGGTATCCTTTAACTTGGTACTTTGTTTTAACTTATAGTGATTATAAACTAATGTAATATTCTTCTTGCAGCTAATGTGTTTCATCGTGATTTAAAGCCAAAAAATATTCTTGCTAATGCTGATTGCAAACTAAAGATATGTGATTTTGGTCTTGCTCGAGTTTCGTTCAATGAGGCCCCATCAACTATATTCTGGACTGTGAGTAGTTTATTGTGCATTACGTGGAAACTTGTTGCATTTAGTAATTCTTCCTTTGAATAGTTTTGGTAGGAATTTACAATCAATTTTGTAATTTGTGTTCTGTAAAATCTGTCTAAACTCTAAACCGTTGTTGGCTAACTCTGTTTCCCTACTTTTAAAAAGGACTATGTTGCAACTCGGTGGTATCGTGCACCTGAACTATGCGGTTCATTTTTCTCAAAAGTAAGCCTTTTTCTTCTTTCATATGCCACTTCCCCCCTTTTCTGTAGTCTGTGGCATCCATGTCATGCTGGAAAAAGTTTTTGCAAGTTATTTTCAGTTATGTGTATGCTCTACATTGATGATATACTATTATTGCTCCTTTGCTCAAGTACCGCTTTTTATGTTTTTTGCCGGCCTTGATGCTCTAGTACAGTTGACATTATTAATGTTATACTGTAATTTAGAGTTGTTGCTCTGATCCTATTGTTTTTGCTCATGTAATGGATAATTGCATCCTCATTCCCTCCTACGATGGTGATTGCTTTAAAAAAGAATTCTTCTCTTTTTAATCTTGAACCTAGAAAGATAACTTTCAGTGCCATAAGTAGTTATTTGCCTTATCCTATTGAGAGGCTGATTTTTTTCACGTAATTGATAGTTTCAGATGTATATTCTATTAACCACTGTATAAACATGTACCTGATCTTCTGTTTTGTTGCAAATCTATTATCATTTAAGCCTCAGACTTTGTGTGTTTTTTTTTATTTGTATGACACAAATACTTCAATATTTGGACGCATATGCTTGATTTTCAAATCTTTGTCCTTTGCAGTACACCGCAGCAATTGATATTTGGAGCATTGGATGCATATTTGCAGAAATCCTCTCGGGGAAGCCACTGTTTCCTGGGAAAAACGTGGTGAACCAATTGGATCTCATAACTGATTTTCTTGGGACTCCTCCTGCTGAATCTATTGCGAGGGTTAGTTAATCCAAATCTAGTTTGCAACTTTCTGACATCAATGGGCAAGCCCTCAATATGTTTTAATGATTTTAATTATAAACTTTACTTTTCATGTACTAAAAGTTTTCTTATGTTTCAAAACTCAGCTTCTTATAATTTTTTGCTTATTTTTAAACTTGATTTCACTTCCATCCCCTCTTCCTCTTGTAAATAATTTTATTGACACAGATTCGAAATGAGAAGGCTAGAAGGTATCTTAGTGGCATGCGTAAAAAGAAGCCAGTTCCATTTGCCCAAAAGTTCCCTAAGGCAGATCCATTGGCTCTTCGTTTGCTCCAGCGCTTGCTTGCATTTGATCCTAAGGATCGTCCAACAGCTGAAGAGGTTGATCTTTTGATAGTTGATGCCCTTACAAATTTACCAAGTACATCAACTGGAATAGGGAATAAAAAATCTCAAGGCATTGTTGAGAGACAATTTTCCATGTTCCTTAATTTTTTTTTATGCTTGCGATTGCAGGCATTGAGAGATCCTTACTTCCAACGTTTATCTAATGTGGATCGTGAACCGTCTACCCAACCAATTTCGAAACTTGAGTTTGAATTTGAGAGGAGAAAATTGACTACAGATGATGTTAGAGAGTTGATTTATCGGGAGGTGCGGCAATGCAGTTGGATGACTCTATTCAATTTATCATCTTTTCTGTGTTGTGCTAATAATTTGTTATACTCTTGTCGTTAGCAGATTTTAGAGTATCATCCGCAAATGCTCAAGGAGTATCTTTGTGGTGGAGAGCAGACCAGTTTTATGTATCCGAGGTATAGCAGTAAATTGAATTGCGAGAAGTCAATACTACAGCCTTTTCTTTAAAATTCAAGTGTTAAACAGATAGTTGAATTAAATGTTTTCTAAAACTGAATGATTTCATGTTTGGATCATCAATGTGCAACTTAATGTTTGTTTTGTTTTTTGGTTACATAGTGGGGTTGATCGGTTCAAACGACAGTTTGCACATCTTGAAGAGCATTGTGGCAAAGGTGAAGGAGGCATTCCATTGCTGAGACAGCAGGCCTCCTTACCTCGGTAAGTTTGAGCTAACCAAATATATATATATATATATAAATGTAGAGCTCTGTAAATTTAACTTGGTGTGTAGTAAGCACCTTTCGCATGCAGAGAGCGAGTCTGTGCAGGCAAGGATGAAAACAATGAAAGGGAGGATGTTGAAAGGCGGATGGCACCTACCACTCACGAGGGTGCTCCGGGGACAAATGTAGATTCACAAAATGGACTCTCCATGCGTAGCTTGTGGAAGAGTGCCAGCATTAGTGCATCCAAGTGTGTAGGTGAGAAACCACGTGACCAACCCAAACACAAGGTAATTCATACCCCTTTAATGTAAGACCTTTTTAACCGAATCACGCAGACTAAGAATGAGAGTTAAAACTAATTGACTATCTTGATTTCCTTAAAAATTTTAAAATTTTTTCAAAATTATCCTTATTTAATCTCTCTCTTTCTTTGGATATATTAAATAGGGGTATATTTTGAAAATATATAATAAATACTACTCTGTATATTATAAAATGTCTTATATTTAGGATCAAAGTAAAAAGTTCTATATATAGGATCAGAGGAAGTATTAAATATCCTTTCAAATAGTTGACTTTTTGACCATGTTGGTATGAAATTCTGCACGAGAGCTATATATATATATATATATATATGCATAATCATAATCTACCTTTAAATTATGTTAAATGTCTTGTGGTGGCATAGGAGGAGCCAATTGAGGAGGTGAATGGTGAGACAATAGATGAGTTGAGAGAGATGATGGATGTCCTCAATGCTTAATTATTAGGAGGACTGCACAAGAAGCTTCCGAGATTTTTGTGGTGGAAGCTAACCAATCATCACGAATTCCCATTTTTGTATCGCTTCCTATACAGTTAGTATTGTAATTAACTCAAAATGTATACAGCTTCCACTTAGTTAATGAGACCGCAGTGATGATTCTTCTCACCTCCACAACTCCTCATCACCTTGTTATCATTGAATTGTCATACATAAGCAATGCCACTACCTCTACATCTCATGTCTAAGAGCGTCACAGTGCAAGATTTATTTGTAAAATCAGCTTTCACATGGGTGTTCTTAATTTTCATGAGTTAAAGGAATTTTGATCATTTAGAATGTAATATTTGTAAGATAGAAATAGAATGATGTAAGAACTTCAAAAATGTAAGCAACCTATTACTATTATTATTATTATTATTATCATTATCATCATCCTTTTAGAATCATTTTAAAATTTTGACACTTTAAAATATTCAAATTCGAAATCAACGTATTAACATTCCTCCTAAACTAATTACATTCCAATTAATAACACTATTGAGTAAGAATAAGTAGTAACACAATATATTATTTTCAACTTTGAAAACAGTATTATTGTATTATTATTTTCTATAAACTTTGTTGAATTAATTTCTGTTCCGATCTTTCAATACTTCAGTTGCATTATTGAAAATTTTTAATACCTTATAAATTAAAAGATTTCTACCCAGTTATTTTAAATAAGTTAATGGAAAAGTGCTTCTCAAATGTCAATTATCATGACCCCTCAGCATAAAAACTTGCATAATGCATTCATCACAATTCACATTGAAAGGAGAAAGAACAAGAGAATAGATTAAGAGCTTCTTTGGATTAAAAAAATAATCACCTGTGGGATAAAATAATTACTTATTTTGCAAAGTTGTCAAACACATCAACTTTTTAAAAAGTAATTATGTCTCGAATAATTGATTATGAGAGAAGTTGGTTTTTTATACTTATAATAATCACTTATTCTTCTCATTATTTAGAGTCGGGAATATGAGCTAAGCCTGATGGGCTGGCCCGTTTAACCCAAAGAAAATAATGGGTTGGGCTAGAAATTTGGGAGCTTTTATAAGAAACAAGCTTTTGAGCCCGAGCCCATTTGGTCCGATCAAAAAATGGGCTGGCCTACATGGGCCGCGGGCCGGCTCGTTTAGCCCATTTTCTTTTTTTTTGTATTTTTTAAATATTTTTCTTGATTAATGATTTTAATAGTGATGATGAATGATGATGTTAATAATTAATATATAGTTAGTTTTAGTTGTCTTAATTTAAATAATTATGTGTGTGAAGAGAAAAGTTTATATTATTTTGTAAATGTTAAATTAAATTAAAAATTAGAAAATTTTTTAAAAATATACTGGCCCACGGGCTAGCCCGTACCCCGTTGAATATCGGCTGGGCTTAAAAAAATATATCTCATTTTATAAACGAGCTTTTAGGCCCAACCCGTATTAGGTCCGGTCCATGACGGGCTGGCCCATATGGGCTGGGCCAACGCGAATTCCCACCTCTATCATTATTCCCCCAATAATCACTTACATCCCCAAAATTCAAACACATTTATTTTTTTTATTTTCTCAAAATCACTTCTCAGCTAAAAACATCCGAACATAAACACTTTTGATATAATCACTTATCCTCTTTATCAATAATAAAAAATCACTTATCATCGTCATAAATAATTATGAGAAAGTTAATCCAACCATGAACTATAAAATAAGGAGGCTCCATATCCATGCGTTTTGGTATCGTAACACTTAATTTGAAATAAGTTTTAGTGCCAATTTCACGAGGCCATCAAAGCGTATCAAAATTAAACATCAATAGTTCATTGTGGAGTCCCGAACTTCAATTAAAAGAAAAACTCTAGGTGCCGTTAATGAAGTTGCCATTCCCACAAGTCTACCCACCTCATTGTCTTCTCTTTGTCTCCTCTGTTCTCCAAGAATCAAAATTGCTATAGTGAAGCCCACAAAAGCCTCAAGTTTTGGATCATGGGTTGTGTTTCTTCTAATCTCCTCATCCACGATGATGAATTTTCTCAATTGGGAAGCTCAGCACTTGGTCACCATATCGTCTCCCTCACCTCTACCACCTATGGCCTCCTCACCCTGGACCCACCTCCTTCCACCCCACCTTCTCGCTTCACTTTAGGTTCCATTTTCCCTAGCCCACTCTTTAAACCCCGTCCTCTCCATTCCGAACCAGAGGTCATTAAATCTTGGGAGCTCATGGCAGGCCTCGACACTGACAGTTTCCGCTTCTCTCCTCTACCTCCACCTAAACCTTTCACCATCAAAGACCCAACCCTCGATAAAGAGAACAGCAACCCCAATGGACCCAATCTTCCAAAGGAGTCCCGAGTTCTAAAGCCGTTGAGAGAGGAAATCAAGAAACCCGGTTCAATTAATCCATCACTGGATCAATTCGAGAAGATATGCCCACCAAACGGGGAGGGCAGAGTGGTGATCTATACAACGACGTTGAGAGGGGTGCCAAAACATTCGAGAGTTACAATGAGGTGAGAGCAGCAATAGAAGGGTTGGGGGTGGCAGTATGCGAGCGAGATATGTCGATGGATAGTGGGTTAAAAGAAGAGCTAAAGGAGCTCTTAAAGGAGAAGGACAGAGAGGGAATGGTGCCTCCAAGAGTATTTGTGAAGGGAAGGTACATTGGTGTGACTGAAGAGGTGCTGAGACTGGTGAAAGAAGGATTACTTGGGAAGCTTCCGGAAGGGTTGCCAAGAAAAAAACAAGTGGTTGTTTGTAAGGGGTGTGGGATATAAAGTTCTTGCCATGTTTTCATTGTCATGGAAACTTATGATCCGAATTGTGTCCGAAGACATTATTCTTAAGAGTTATTTAATCACAGAACAGCAACCCTCTATGATCAAGTGGACCTTTCTTGCAAAAGCAATGAACTAGAATAGCAAAAGCAGAAGAACTTAGATAGAGAAGAAGAGATGCTCAAAATCTCAGGGATTTTGTGCATATAAAACAATGGTGAAGCTCTGTCTTTATAGGTTTCGAAAACATATGAATGTTGGGTACGAATCAAAACATTATAATAACAATTCAATTGTCGGTTTTGAACATTAGGATTTGAGGTAGTTAAAGAAAAATGTTTCTAAACATTATGTTACGGTTTCTGAACGTTGAACCTAATAAGGGATCTGTTTATAAACACTAGAATTAAGTCTGGTTAGAAGAAAGTTAAAACAACTAATTAAAAAGGCATAAAAAATCTCCAACATTCACTTCAAATCCGAAACTGTTAAAAAATATTTTCTAGTAAGCTATTTTATAAAAACCCAGGGACTTGATGCATCTGAAACAATGGTGAAGCTCTGTATTTATAGGCTCTAAAAATATATGAATGTTGGGCACAAATTAAAACATCATAATAATGATTCAATCATCGGTTTTGAATGTTAGGATTGAAGGTGATTAAGGAAAAACATTTCCAAATATTAGGTTATGATTTCTGAACATTGAGCATAATAAGGAATCTATTTATAAATATTGAAATTAAGTTTGGTTAGAAGAAGGTTAAAACAGAGCTAATTCAAAAGGCATCAAAAGACTACAACGTTCACTTCAAATCTGAAACTGTTAAAAAAATATTTTTTGGGCATCTAACTAGCGCGCAGGGGGCAAATTGACTGATTTCAGCTGTGTTGGCCTGTTATTGTCCATGCAAGTCCACTTCTTCTCTTGGCCCATTTACTACCCCAATTTCATATCTTAGTATATATGCACTAATGCTTCATTTATTTTGAGTAATGTGGGACTTTTCTTTTGACACATACTCACACAAACTATAATAATCCTCCACATGTGTCAAAAGGAACATTATCATTTGTGTTACGCATATGAAGTATAACCATTTCAAATTTGGTGTTTTTTGGACTATAAACTAGACCTAGACCAATAACACTTCATACACAAAGTTGTTAGTAAAACTTGCTTTTATGAACCAACAACTCTTGAGTGCATACTAGGGGCGTTATTAGTCAAATTATACATCTATAGATTCTGCTGTTAACAACGATTTTGCACGTTAAACGGCCGTGCACGTGCCTGGTATTTAATGAATGATCTAGAGATTTTGCCACGATCTTATAGGAGCGATGTCACTCCACATTCATATAAGTGATTTCATCAAGTGTATCTATAATAAATATATCCTCCATAAAGAATATGAAATCATTAAAAGCTTTGCTAAGTCTCACAAACAATGCATTCTAGCACTTTCTCATACCATAGGAAGGAACTAGAATTTGTGCTAGCAAAACTAGCAAATGACTTATTCTTACCCATATGAACCTCCTTCATGAGATCTCCAATCACAGAGTTTGGGTTACCATCATTATTAATTTCAGATTGGTTTAAGTCTCATTTTCCTTGATGTGTTAATAATTTGTTTTTTCCCTTTGGGTTTTGTCAAAGGATTTGCCAAATTTACTTCTAATTTTACAAATTTGATTGAGATTACTCCATCTTTTAGCAGTTTCCTTATAATATTATGTCTCAACAAAATGTGTCTATCGTCGATTTGCTGTCATAATATAAAGACATTGATGGTGTTGGTTGTTCTCCTAAAGGAATATTTGCTAAGAAGTTTTTCAACCACTGAACGTCAGTATTAGCTAGTTCTATAGTAATAAACTCTAAATCTCTTGAGGATTTTGTAATAATACTCTGTTTGGCTTATCTCCAGGATATTACACCACCAAAAGGAGTAAATACATAGCTATCAGTAGATTTAATCTCATCTGAATTTGAGATCCAGTTAGTATCACTATATCCTTCTAATATAGCAGGAAACCCACTATAAAATACACCATAGTTCATGGTACCTCTTAAATATTTTATCAATCTAACTAGAGTTATCCAATGCTCACTGCTTGGACAGTGTGTATATCTGCTCAATATACATACAACATATTAGCTAAAATTCATTAAATATAACAAACGTTCAATAATTTGTGCATATTTAGATTGAACCACTGGATCACTTTTATATTTTACTAATTTTGTGCTAACATTATAAGGAGTGCTTAAAAGAGTATCATCAAAATGTCCAAACTTTTTAAAAAAATTTGCAACGTAAAGTTCTTGAGAAAGTAAAATATCATTTTCACTCATTATAACCTTAACACCTAATATAACTTTCATTTCACCCATATCTTTTATATCAAAATTTGAAGCAAGAAAATGTTTAGTTTTAATCACAATATTCATGCTAGTACCAAAGATAAACATATCATCCACATATAAATAAATAATCACATAATCACCATTTATAAATTTTGTATAAACATACATTTCCATTTCAACAGTAGAAAAACCATCACTTGTTAAAATTTGATCTAATTTTTTTATGCCATTGTTTAGGTGTTTGTTTTAATCCATATAAAGATTTAGCAAGTTTACACACTTTATTTTCTTGTCCAGGACTAACACACCCTTCAAGTTGTACCATATAAATTTCTTTTTCTCAATCACCATTTAAGAAAGCTATTTTAACATTTATTTGATGAATATAAAGTTTGTGAACAAAAACTAAATCAATCAAAATTCTTATAAAAGAAATTCTTGTAATAAGAGAAAATGTATCAAAATAATCAATATTTTATTTTTGAATAAAACCTTTAGCTACAAGTCTAACTTTATATTTATCAATGGACACTTCAGAGTTAAATTTCTGTTTAAAAACCCATTTACAACTACTAGGCTTAACTCCTGGAGGCAAGTAAACTAAAACCTAAGTTTTATTTTGATTGAGAGAATATATTTCAACTTTAATTACTTATTTTCAAAGATGAGCATATGAAGAAAAAACAGTTTCATAAAAATTTAAAAGACCATCTTGTACCATATAAGTATAAAAATCATTTTCAAAAGAAGTTTCTTTCATTTGCCTCTTGCTTAAATTTTCAACCAAATTTTCATTTGAATTTTGTTCAAGAGAAGAAGTAGAAATTTCCGATTTTTTAGGATTATATTCAATTTTCAAAGGAAAGTTATGCTAAAAAAATTCTACATCTTTAGTTTCTCTAACAATGTTATGATCCAAAATATCATTTTTCAAAACCAGAAATCCATAAGCTGTACTTTTCTAAGCATATCCAATAAACATATAATTAGAAGTTTTAGACCCAATTTTCCTCTTCTTAGAATCGGGTAACATTACTTTAGCAAGACACCCCTACAGTTTTAAATATTTTTTGTTAGGTACATAACATTTTCATAATTTATAAGATGTTTTATTTGCTTTCTTATGAGGTATTTTGTTTTGTAAAAAACAGACAGACAACAAAACTTCACCCAATAAATTATCTGACTCAAAAGAACTTACAAGCAAAGTATTTATTATTTCTTTTAAAGTTTTATTTTTCCTTTCAGCTGCTCCATTAGACTCAAGTGAATATGAAGGACTTACTTCATGTATTATTCCTTCTTTTTCACAAAAGTCATTAAATAAAAAATATTCTCCCCCTCTATCAGATCTGATTCTTTTAATCTTTTTATTTAATTGATTTTCTACCTCTACTTTATATAAAAAAAATTTCAAAAGCTTCATCTTTATTTCTCAATAAATATATTTTAGTATATCTTAAAAAATCATCGAGAAAAGTTATATAACATTTTTTACCACCTCTTGTTATTATTTGTTTTAAATCACCCAAATTAGTGTGAATTAAAGCAAGTAATTCAGTTTCTCTTTGTGTAGAAAAATGTTATTTTTTAGTTATTTTATCTTTTGCACACATTTCACATTTATTTAAATTATTATTTTTAATTCCAGAAATGAACATGTTCTAATCTAACATGCTTCACATCAAAAGAATCAATCATATAAACATCCAACTAAGAAGAAGATGCATTTTCATTCATTTCAGCAATATTCAGAACAAACAGTCCCTTGTTACAATAAATCTTTTCCACGAAAACATTATTCTTTGTCATTACAATCTTGTCAGATTCAAATGACACTTTAACCCCAGCCTTTTCCAACAGAGCTATAGAAATTAAATTTGCTCTAACATCAGGCATATGAAGAACATCACTGAGAGCCAATGTCTTTCTAGATGTGGGTTTGAGAACCAATTTTTCTTCCCTAAAACTTTTGCAGTTTGGGAGTTAGCAAGGTAAATATGATTTTCTCCTTCTTTTATTGGATCATAGGATGCAAACAACTTGCTATTTGCACAAATGTGCTTGGTAGTTGTTTTCTTCTTGAACCAAATTTACATTTGGCTTGGGAGGATTATCATTTCTAGCCCTCTTCCTACACTGAGCAACATGATAACTTGACTTGCCACAAACAAAGCATCTATCTTTCTTTTTGAATTTGGGGTTAGAATCCTTGGGTTTATACTCAGGTTTTTTGTGAGAATCATACCTCTTGCCGTGCAGCTTTGTCTCCACCAAGTTTGCCTTTAAGGCTATCTCCTTGCCCTTTGCGGCTCAAATCTACTTCTGGTTGATGTCTTCGATGATGATGTGAGTGATAAGGTTAGTTAGTGACAGTTGCTTTTGCTTGTGTTTGAGTTGTTGTTTGTAGTCTTTCCATGAATTCGGTAGTTTCTCTATCAGGATCCCAGCTACAAATCCATCTGGAAGGTTGATCTTCTCAATACGAAGTTCTTCTAGCAATTTATGGTATTCATTGATTTGCAGCTTGATATCTTTCTCTTCGGATATCTCCCATCAATAGTAATTTCTAATCATGAATTTCTGCTTTCCAGCATCCTCAGTAGTGTACTTTGTGATCAGTGACTTCTGGATCCTTTTGGCTTCCTTATAGACACAATATACATCGAATAAATCATTAGACAAAGTGCTAATGATAGTATGATTGCATACCTTGTTGGCATAAGTCTAAACATCTTTTTGGGCTTGTTCAGCATTTACAGTAGGCTCGATTTGAGTGAGAGCCATAGTAACCCCATGTATGTCCAACACTAAAAAAACACGTTCTTGCCATTGAACACTTCAATTTTTGATATGTTTGGGAACAACTTACGAAGCGGTAATGTGGTGGGCACAAAGATAGCAGCAACACCACCACCACCACCAATGGCTCCAGTAGATACAGCAGCGGTAATGTCAGTTCATCAGAATTAACAGCAGCATCAAGGTGTGACTTCATAAATTTTAAGATTGTTAGCTGCAACAGACAAACACATTAGATAATATGATCCGAGTTGTGCTTCAGGATACTGTCCTTAAGAGTTATTCTTCCATAAGGCGTCAACCCTTCAGGATTAAGCAAACCCTTCTTGTAGAAGCAAGGAACCAGAAAAACAGAAAGCAGAAGAACTCAGACAGAGGAGAAGACATGCCCAAAAGCTCAGGGACTTGGTGTATATGAAACAATGGTGAAGCTTTGTATTTGTAGGCTCTAAAAACATATGAACATTGGGCACAAATTAAAACATCATAATAACGATTCAATCGTTGGTTTTGAATGTTAGGATTGAAGGTGATTAAGGAAAAATGTTTCCAAATGTTGGGTTACGGTTTCTGAACATTGAGCCTAATAAGGGATCCATTTATAGACACTGAAATTAAGTCTGGTAGTCTAACTAGCGCGTAAGGGGGCAAATTAATGAATTTTAACCGTGTTGGCCTATTATTATGTGCATGAGCCCATTTCTCCTCTTGGTCTATTTACTAGCCCAATTTCACATCTTAGTATATATGCACTAAGGTTTTCTTTCTTTTGAGTAATGTGTGACTTTTCTTTTGACATATACTCATAGTAAGATCGTGATGGTGGTGAAGAAAGAGCAAGGTAGGATGTACTGAGGTGCCCTAACTGTAATGAGAATGGGTTAGTGTTGTGCCCCATCTGTTGCTGACTAGGCTGATTAGTCTGTTCATACTTATATATGTTTGCTATGAGTTATCTTTGTAGTAGTCATAGTGATTTCTCTGGATTCACCATTTTCAAATAAAGCTCCTAGGGGTTTATCCTTTGTTCTTAATTTTGTGTTCAATATAGAAGACGTCATCCCATTTAGGGAAAGAGCTATTTAGGGTCTGTTTGGTTTCACTACTAAAACCAAGTTTTGACCCAAAACTTGGTTTAATTTGTGTAACATGATGTTTGGCAAAATTTTTAGTTTCCGTTGGACAATTATTTTCCAGCTAAAACGTGGTTCATGCATAAGCAGTAGTGGACCTGCTTTTCCGTTCTACTTCTTCGTTCTGATTTGTATTTATTTTAAAATCAGATAAAAATGAACCAATAAAAATAAGAAAAAATTGAAAAATTGAAAAAAATGAAAATTCTATAAAATTTCTTCTATCTAATTACTAAAATGTCCCTTCAAAATTTTAATTTCCATGGACTTTAACTTGCAAAAAAATATTATACCAGATATATTATGTTCTCAATTAAATAAATGCAGATTAAATTTTAGTTCAAATAAATTAAATTAATCATGGGATAGAGTTTAAGCTTAATTTAAAGAAAAATTATGAGTTTTGTCAAAATCAATTTTCAAATAATTCATCTAAACATAAACACGTTAGTCCAAAACCAATTTTTATTATAACTACGTTACAAAACCAATTCTACCAAAACTCATTTTTGACTAACTGAAAACCAAACGGGCCCTTAATTTGAAATGGTGATGGGGTTGTTAAAACCTACATGCCTTCATATTTAAATGGGTGTTGCGCTTGAGTTTTGACTTAGCCTTTTTTCTATTTCTGCTACTCAATCCACCATTTTAAAGTTTACCCAAATACCATGCCAACAACCACAGTAATGGTACTAGGAAAAGTATCTAGGTACTGCTTTTCAAACATGTTCTTGTATAATTAACAAGGTGGGGGAAAGATGGAAGTACAAAATTAGGCTATATTTAGCTAAA
Organism: Adenanthera pavonina; assembly: GCA_026686845.1. NCBI lineage: Eukaryota > Viridiplantae > Streptophyta > Magnoliopsida > Fabales > Fabaceae > Adenanthera > Adenanthera pavonina. The sequence continues at coordinate 32,632,204 of JAIVEN010000019.1, forward strand.
ATTGCCGTAAATCATGGAATGGTTTTAGAAACTAACAAAAAGGTTATGATTTGTTAACTTTCTCCTATCTACGAAAATAGCATGTTTCCATGTTCATACCTCTGATAATGTTTATTCAGCCCCACATCCCAATTCTTTATCCAATCGCTACTGTTCATCATTTGTACAAATTAGACCCAGGAACGAGCTTTACATCAATGCTTTTATCATGCTAGATGTTACTTATCATCCTGGTGGGTCGACCTAAGTAATCATTCACAGAATGAGACACGGGAGAAGGAGATAACATAATGTGGATCAAACTGGATATCATGAAGAAAGATACACGCTTATATATAAAAGAAACTTCCAACGAGGAAAAGAGTATTATATTCCTAATTCCATGAATTGGAACACCTGGATCCAATTATGCAGTAAAGGTGGTTTTCAGTGTGTGTGTGGGGTGAATATGCAGTAAAGGGATTCACATGACAAAACCACTAGCTGTTTGATGAAAGAAAAGGTACATAATAATGAGATAGAGAGTAAGGCCTTTTGATTCGCTTTGATAACACTTGTCTCCTCAGCAGCTTTAGACTGGAAAGCGTGCAAGTATTCCTCAGCTCGGAGCTCAAAGCCTGATGCGGAATAAACTTCACTACATTACTGGTCTCTGCATTTTGCAAATAGATCCTTATGCTTTAGGATTTTGCAAGAAAACCCATTTGAACTGCCTCTCCCGGCAACTCCTTTTTCAAGTACTTCATTCATATTACGATGTATTAGTATTCAGTGGCAGTAAGCAAATCCTTCTTTTCACTTTTTTTTTTTCTTTGGGGCAATAGTTTTAAAATTTGACCTGCCACGATGATCCAACAGTGATAGAATCATAGAAAGTCATACTAATGTCTAACAAACTGAAACACATTAAAAAAACAAACTAAGATCTTGAGAATGATTGTAAGATTTTTATGAGAAAATTATATTAGTTGTTGTTGAAGACAGAAAACTAACAGAAAAATAGAGAAGGAAAAGGTTGATCTTAAAGAAAGCCCCTCATACATAGCGATATACAGTAATTGCAACAGCTGGATTTTGTCTTCTCTCACTTTTCGATTGGGCAACAAATGGCAATGAAATTATAGAATGTCAAAGGAGAATTTCTATACCTAAAGAATTTGTTGAATTCAGTTGTTAGTTATCAGTTAGTAGTGATTAGTTGAAGTTATGAAGTCTATCTCTTCAACACACACAGAGAAGGAACTCACCCTATCAAGCACAAGCAGATATTCAATACTTTGCCTTCCTGTTCATGAGTTTCATTGCTTAAGATTCAGTTCAGGTATAACGCATATGTACTGTTCAGCTCTTGTAGTTTGATATTGTGTACCCTTTTCCACAAATAAAAAGAGAAAGAGAAACAGAAGGAAATGTAAAGCAAGACTATTACACCTTTATTTTTATTAAATAAGTAAATCAAAATTCAATGAAGAAATTAAAAACAGGTGATATATGCTTCAACAACTTTATCCAAGGCAAGTCTTGGCGGAAAAGAAGAAAAAGAAAAAGGAAAACTGAAGGACAATAAAGGGATCATTTCTCAAGTTAAAAGAGTGAAATTGCCTTCTGCTTCTGCTTTTGAGTTGGGAATTTGAACTCCTTTTCCCTTTGCAAAATCCTTTAATGCCAATCAACTAAGCAGTATTAAAGAAATCCAACATTAACCCCAGCCACTAGACACCCTAATAGCAATGGATATTCCACATCATTTAAATGAGGAGAAAAAACCTTAAAGCTTCCAACTACCATTGGTGAATATAATTGAGCCATTGTTATTCTCATTGAATATGGTCTCTCCAATCATGTGAATCAGCCCTAGCCCTCCCCAGTAGACCCAATTCACATGTATTAAATGTTGGAAATGAAGCAGCATTTGTAGAAAATGAAAAATAAAAATTCATCAATCACTTAATCAAATGTGGTTCTCCCATGAATGATTTGGTCATTATACTATTTGCTAATCCCCACCATTATCTTTTTAGAGCTCCTAACATTAGATCTAACAATGGAGCATAGTGCCAAACTTTTTGTCGACCCCACAGGCTTTTGCCTTTCCTTTTCTTTTCCTTTGCCTCCCAACTAACACCCCCAAACACCCTCCCATGTCCATTCCAATATTCTCTTCCTTCTTCTCTGCTTTAAGACCAAAACCTGCTTGGCTTTCTTTCATCTTACACCTCTTCACCAACATGTCTTTGCTTCCCGAATATCCATTCTTCTTCTTTTGCATTCTCTTCCCCTGCTTTCTGGCTCTACCTTACTCAGACACAACCACAGTTCAGCCAATCTTCCCAAATCCATCTCCTCCAGCAACAATCCCTGCATTTCCAGAACAATCCCATGTTGCTGGATGCTCTCTGAATCTCTCAGACGAGCTATTCCATGGGGTAAAGACTGCATGTGGCGCAACCAAAGAGGGTGCAGGTGGGGAGCTCCACCGGAGCCGGTGCTGTCCGGTGCTGGCAGCATGGCTCTACTCTGCCTACTCTGCCACCGCTCTTGGATCGCCAACTCATACCACATCGTATGATCAGCCGTTGCTGCCAGATGATTCAGAAACCTGTGTGAATGGCTTGGGAAAGGCTTTGAAACTGAGAGGAATAGAGCTGACTCAGCCAAATGAGACCTGTGATGTGGTGTATTGCTATTGTGGGATTCGACTTCACCCCTTGAGTTGCCCTGAGGCATTTTCGGTTTCCCGCAGTGGCAAACTTGTTGGGAACAAAAATGTGAGAAGATTGGAGAGAAATTGCTTGAGTAGTAGCAACAATGTCAATAAATTTCCAGGTCTTGGTGGGTGCTCCAAGTGCTTGAACAGTCTCTATTTGGTGAGTTAATCTTGAGTTTGGCTCTGTATTTAGCTTCGCTATGGCATTTCTTAGAATGTTATCATTTGTGATTTGATGGATCTTGTTGAAAATTGAAGGAGAAATGAAATCAGTGGCTTTGGTCTTCAGTTTCTTGAAGCTTAGTAAATGGGAAAGTTATCTTCTTGTTTTCCTTCATTTAGGGTGCCTCTAACTTTCTAAGTCAATAGCATTTCGGCTTCAGTAAAGACAGTTAACATTTTCTCCAGAAATCTCATTCACTGGAAAATTAGTCAAAAAGACTGTTAAACGATTCATACATCTTAAACTCCAGCTTTTTAAAAAAAAAAAAAAAAAGAAAAAAGACTTTAGCCATATATAATGCTCTTAAGCACATGCTATGTCGCTATTCTGGTCCTCTGAAATAAATAGAAATGTCCATAACATTCTAGGTTTGAGACATTAGAAATAGCAGCCGTTTGAGCTAGTTCTGTCTTTGCTTTTAATAAATGTGGTCGCAAAATTTGCACACTTGGGATAAATTAGTCGCACATATTTTCATGTGTAAAATACACTAAATTTCCCATTATTATGACATTTAAGCTTTTAGCTGTTAAATGAATGGTTTGTATTAACATCAAAATTGCGCTTTTTGATCTCAAGTTTTCCTTTTGGCACATGGTATCGTTGCAAATGCAATTGACATTTGATTATCTGACTGATCCTTCTGAAGTAATCGTCTCATTAGGCGACATTAGTCAAATTCACATTTCCAAATTAACACAAGTTACGAGCATAACTTGACGACCACATCTGTAGCCTCTGGCTTGAAGGGTGTTATAATAAAGGTTGTTTGCATTTGAAGTTTGACTATTTAATGTTGATGAGTGGGTGTTACTCCAGCCAAGATGTTATTTTAACAGACTTTTCTGCACCAAACCTCTTTATGCTCAATCATCAATAACTCGTGTTTGATGTTGTGATTAAAATATTGAATTGTACGCAGCTTACAAAGAAGACAACTTCAAATTCAAGCAAGCCTGAGGACAGGACCACCAAGATCCACAACAAAGATTGTGAGCTCATGGGCTTGACATGGGTTTTGGCTAAGAACCGAACAGCTTATATTGGTACCGTTTCTGGGGTTCTACGTGCCTTGATGTTGAGCACTGGTGGCCCTTACCCAAAATCTTGCGCTCTGAACAGTGATGGAAAGCCTCTGGCTGTTGATTCCTCTCAGATCTCTGATCACTCTTCATCCATCAACCTCCAACCCCCTGTTTTTCTTAGCTTTTTATTCCTTTGTTTGCTGCTACTACTGCATCTTACTGTGTAATCAGCAACAAATTGTTAATCTCAGCCACCACATTTTGTACATCTCAATATCTGTTTTGGTGTTTCAAGTGTTCTCTAATAGTTTAGGCGACTCTCATCTGTAATCTTCCCTAGTTATTTATTATAATGGGTGCACTAAACTACACTCTATTCCCATGAAATTTGGCTGTATTACACTTGATATCTCTTTTGTTTCAAAAATTCATTATGTGTGAGTGTGTTGTGTATATGTATGGTAGAAACTACACAAACACTTGTTGACAGGTTCTTAACAAAGGCCCTTTTCTACATTTAATAGATTAAAGATTTGATCATTCCGAGTTTCTTTAGCTTGAATACACTATAGGCGAGAAAGGAGATACTCTTTTTGTTGGGGGAATTGTAAAATTGCATCAAAGGATCATAGTTTATAAAATTTATAGTAAAAAATCTTAGAAATTCAAATTATCCATGAGATTCAAAAGATTTGAATTTTTTTATGAAGAGGCAAAAGTAATCGGAGCTATTTTTTTCTTAGAAGATTGTACCATTGACTTTTTAGGGTTAAAAAGCTCTTTCAAAATTATTAGCATCAATTTTTAAATTTTTTTATCACCTTACTTCTCAAATCCGATGAAATTCACTTGTACAACTTACAGCATAAGATATGTACAAATGGAATTTTTAAAATTAATTTAAATTTATGACTTAGGCTTTTTGGAATTATAGTAATGAATTTTTTAAATTGTTAAAGTATTAGAAAGTCGTTATCTATGTTTTAAAATTACTACTACTAATTTTTTTTTATCACCAAGCATTTTTCGTCCATTGATAACACAATTGCCTTTTGAATTTTCAAAATTATTTTTAATTTTAATGGCTCAGGCTCTATACATCTATAGGTTCAATATATAAAATATATAGTAAATTGTAATATTTATAAGATGAATAATATTATTCATTTTTCAGATCCTATAAAATACACAACAAATTTATTTAGTTTTTTTAATTATAAATTGTACAAAATTATAGTTCTTAGGGGTAAGATATCCACAAAAACAAAAATAACTGCCCAAAGCTTGTATTTTTTGAATGAAAAAGCTTGTATTTTTTGGCCAGAAGCTTGTATATATGAGTCTATTTTGAAGGTCAATAAGCTGAATGGATGGCCCAACTCATTTTAGGTTTGGGATTACGACATCCATAGGATGACCATTCACCTAGGTCAAAAACAATACATACAAATTTAAAGCCCAGTTCATTATTTATAACAAATACTAAATAGTGCGACTCATTTATCTTATTATATCCAATTGAAAAAACCTACATAATCAATGAATTTCCATTCCATTCTCATACAGTGATGAGCACCATCACTATAGTGAGATAAATGTGCTCATTTATCTTATTTTTAACATGTGTTCATCACTCTAATGAGATTTGAACCTTTCAGTTTTAATCTGAATGGTTTACATTTAAAGTTTTTTATTTTAATTTTTTAAATAATAACATTATTTTTTTAAAAAGTAACCATTATAAAGTTATTTTTATTTTAGATTTTGTAAGTAATAAAATAAAATCATATTAAAAATATAATAATAAAATAAATTAAATCTAGACCATTTAGTTTTAGTTTAAATGATTTAAATTGTGATAAGCATATAGTACTCATCAGATTTGATTAGCACCAGATGTGGATCACATAATTGATATATATTGTAGAAACTTGATGAATTACCCTACATTTTAGCGATAATTCACATGCTTTGAAAAGCAATAATTTTCTTACTCTACACAATATACCAAAATCTGACAACAATTAAATAGTGATACTTTATAATCAAAATAACAATGAATTAATATAGCTTCATGAAAGAGAGATGACCATTTGAACTTGAATTCTTTGCAGTGTCTTTGTCCCTTAAGGCTTTATTTGGTACGAGGGAATGGTTTTAAAGGAATGGGAATGGGTGATATATTCCCTTGTCATGAGCATTTAGTACACTGGTTTCTTCATTCCCGGGAATCAGATATTCTCATGTTTGTGGGAATCATGAAACCCATGGGAGGTGGTAGGAATGAGATCTGAAAGCTGGGAATAAAAATTTTCGGATAACATTACCCCTCCTCTCACGGCCTCCCTCTCGATACCTCTCCTTCCTCTTCTATGATGTGCCCTTCCCAGTGATAGTGGCCACGGCAGCAACAACAGCAATGTTGACTCCTCAACAGTAACAATGATGACAACAGCAACATCATCAATGACGGTGACAACAACATCATCCCTAACCCCCATACTTTGATCCACTATTGGCGGTCTTTGCTTCGGCAACAGCAACGTCATAAACCATGGTGGTCTTTGCTTTGATAGATCCATCATTGTCTATGTGCTTGATGTGTTCATTTTATACATATAAAATACCCACATTTAAGCTCTAAATTATATCTAAATATATTTATATTGATATATTTTAGCATGATTTGACATATTTTTGTATTTCATGATGTTATAGGTTCATTTGGAAGTATTCGGAGCAAAAACGTTACAAATTATTCATGTTGAAAAGTTTCAACACCCTTTGGTATTTTGATCATAACTCTCATATATGAACTCCGATTGAGGTAATTTAAGATGATTTGGAAATATAAGACATAGATCTACAACTTTCATGCTTTGAGTTTTCCCAAATTCCAATGTTATCATGATGAAAATCGAACTCAAAATGTCAATACGAGCTGATGACGTTATGAAGCTTAGAGGGGCAGGTCCGTACAACAGAACCCACCCGGCGCTAGGTCAACGCGAATTTTGACGTTTTTCTTCATTTTGGAAGCACCCGGCACCGTATTAATTGATTTTATGGTTACCCGGTGCCAAGTCATGCAATATGGGTCCATAGAAACACGTTTTTGACGTGTTTTCATGATATTTTGAGTTTTTATGGGCTTTTAAAATTTTTCTATATAAGGAGATATGATAAAAACATAAGGGGAGATTCAGAAACACACTCAGAAGCCAGAGAACATGATTCTAAACGTATCTGGGAGCAACTAGAAGTATCTTATAGAGAAAAAATAAGGAGATTTGGGGAGTATTGAAGCAAGATTATATTTTTATTTATAAACTCTTCCTTTTTGTTATTTTTATCATGATTTGGGATTTTAGTTTTGATTTGACTTTTATTTCTATGAGTAGCTAAATTTCCCAGTCAGGGGTAGGGATGTAGCCTGATTGGGATGAATTGAATTTATTTTCTCTAGTTAAGACTCTTTAATTTGTTCTTCAAGTTATATTTAATTTGTCCTTTTATTATATTTATCTCTTTTGTTCATTCATGTAGATTTTATACTTGATCACCATAGAATCTAATTAATAGATAAACTTGATGGACTGAGAGGTGAAGAGTGAACCTAGATTTAGAGAGATAAACATGAATAACTAATCTAGAGATAGAATTAGAAATTCATGGTGATATATGTTGTAGTTTTCAAGGTTTAATTAGAAAATTTAGTTACGCGAGAGCGAATTGAATCCTAATTAAATTAAGACTAATTGACCGAGAGATAATTAGGATGCTTTAGAAACAATAGTCATTATAATTATATAGAATCTAACTAAGAAATAAAATTTAGTTATCTCATAAGGTGAATCCTGATCCCTTGACGCTTTTAAAACTGAATCAAAACTCAGACTTCATTTTGTTTTCTATTTCTTTTCTTTTTAATTTGAATTATCAATTTCATTATCAATTATTTTTTGAGATTAAAAGTTTGGGCTATAAATTTACTACCTTCCTTAGGTTCGACCTCTGGAATACTCCGGAGATTTTTTATTACTGCGATCGACCCTGTATACTTGCAGGATACCGATCAGTGCTCCACAGTGATAGCGACGGTTGTATGTGTGCTCCACAACCGCAACGACGATGATGGTGTTCATAGATCTGGAAAACTTTGATGGCAGAGGATGATGATGATGTTGAATTTTTTTTTTTTTAATTGGCTTTTCTGTGATGGCTATGATGGGAGGTCTTGTTGAGAGAAGGTGGTGGCTGTGGTCGGAGGTGTTGCCGGGAGAGGAAAGAGAAAGAGGAATGAGGGATTTTTTTTTTTAATATGGGGCCATTTGTGCCATTTTGTACTTTTTTGTCTCTCTTTTTTTTTAATTCCTATCATAATTTCTTAACATACCAAATATATATTTAAAATTTATTCACATTCTCAATCTTATTCCCATTCCTATTCTTATTCTCATTTTTTCAAAAATCATTTTGTGAACCAAATGGAGCCTAAGTGCTCAATGTGGTGAATTGGGGAGAAATAAATTTGTTATGAATAAAATAAGAACATTTTTTTGAACAAAAAAAAGGATATAGGAATAGTATAATTGTTATAACTTTTACGGTATACTTGAGCATCTTGAGAGATAGAAGCACTTCGGTGAGGTCTTGATTGTCTAGTTTTTATCTGAACAGTTTGGTTTGAAATTTTTTTTATTTTAAATTTTGTTTAAATAATAAAATTATTTGTTAAAAATTAATAATTATAAAATTATTTTTATTTTGGATTCTGGATCTAATAAAATAAAATCATATTAAAAATATAATAATAACATAAATTAAATCTAAAATATTCAATTTTGATCTGGATGATCTAAATTGTGATTACCACTAAATATGGATTTATAATCAATATATACGGTAGAAACTTTATCAGTTACTCTACATCTTAGCATTAATTCGCATGCTTTGAAAAACAATAATTTTCTGACTCTACCGAATATACAAAAGTCTGACAACAATTAAACAATGATTTTTTATAATTAAAATAACAATGAAGTAATATAACTTCGAAATGAAAGAGAGATCACCATTTGAACTTGAATTCTTTGCCGTAACTTTATCTTAAGTGCTCAAACGCGGTGAATTGGGGAGAATAAATTTGTTATGAATAATATAAGAATATTTTTTTAAACAAAAAATTAAGGATATAGAAATAGCATAATTGTTATAACTTTTGTACATTACACTTGAGCACCTTGAGGGTTATAAGGCCTGTAAGAGATCCAACTTCGTAGTGGATCCTTAGTTTTGCCTCACTAGTTAGCGCTGGGCAAATCGAGATCTTTCTATGTTGAATATTACTATATTGCATTTGAAATAAAATAAAAAAATGTTATGAAACAATATAACAGTGAAAACTAATTATTGTTAAGTAATGATAATAGAAAAAAGAAATATATTATCATTTTTATTAAAAAATAATTATAACAAAGAGGGTCCGATATGGATTCTCACATACACACACACAAATGAATTGAGGTGATAATATATATCAGGGGAGGGATTAATTGAATTATTGATGCTCTTAAAACAAATAGCTTCTGTCATTAAGTCTTCCTAGAACAAATAAATTAATAATCTATATATCTATATCTATATATATAATATAAAAAATTCATAAGTTTTGAATTGTGTAACTCATTTATGGAACCCACGGCGCGCACCACGCTAGTTAATAAATATAAAAATGTGGCCAAGATTTTATTTATTTTTGGGTAGTAGAGAACACTGAGCAGCCAGTTTCAAATTTGACATTTCGCCCTTCGAAAGCATGTTTTCATTTGAACTTTTAAGGACCAGTTCACCTATTTAATTAATTAATCTATATATATACTAAATTAACGGTCAAAAACAGCTATTCCAAGTGCTTGACACATGTGATATTCTTCCATTTTAAGATTATTTATATAACAACTTCATCACAATACATTTAATTCATATTAAAAATAATTCAAAATAAAATAACTTCACAAAACATTAAAAGAAAACTACTAGAATAAAAAGTTTGAACTTAAAAAACTATACTATTTACAAATCTTCTTTTTAATTTTTATATATCTATATATATTTTACATTTACACACACATATATATAAATTAGGCTCAAACGTCAATCTTTCTTTATTTATAAAATTGTTACTGACAAAAGCTTTTTTTTTCTTTGCCAAATGACTTTCAAAAGTTGAAAAAATCAATTTTGATAAAATTATACTGATGATTTTCATTACTTTTTTTATATATGTTTTCATATAAAAAATATTATTGGAACATCAACGAAGAAAAAAATAATGAAATTTTTTTATTAAAAACAATCAATATAAGATGAAAATCTCCAAGATTATTTGATACAAGTTTTTATATAAAAAAACTCTACTGGAACACAAATTAGGAAAAAATATTGAACAATTTTTATTAAAAATTGTGATTATAAGATGATTACATATAATTAATATGATTCTATTGTTAGGTTCAATAGTTGAAAAATTCAATTTTGATAAAATTATAGCAATAATCTCTATGATTCTTTTTATATAAGTTTTTATGAAAAAATTATATTGGAATATCAATTATAAACAAATATTAAATATTTTTATAAAAAAATCATTATTTCATGATTATATAATCTATATATATAATACTAAATTACTCCCTTTGATAATTTTTATAAGATACTTTCTTAAATATTTTTTTGGTCCTTAATATAAGATATTTTTATAATTGTCTCAATCATTAAATATTTTTTTTACCAAAAATACCCTTTGCTAGAAATTAACAATTGATATTAATGTGAATAATTATACTAATAATTAGTGATATATTAAATGTCATTCTCTTGAAGAAAAGAAAATGTGTTATTAATTAACTTCATTAAATATGGATAATTTTAAAAAATAATTGAAATTTTATACAAATTTAATGAAGTTAATCATATTTAATTAAATTTCTTAATATGTGTAAAATTAGTTAAAAACACCTTATAAAAAGGATATGAGAGAGTAATTACTGTAAGCAACACTCTTAATGGCAAAAATAAAATAATTTTGTATTATTTGACAACAAAGTATAAATGAGTTCATATTGGAAAACAAGAGTTCTACATAGATTAAAAAAAGTAAAAATAAAGAAGGGTTTATATCCGAAATACTTGTAGAAGTTTTTTTTTCAATTAGAGAGGTTTTAAAGATATCAGTCTTAGAGTAATGAATAGTGTGACTATAAAAGAAATTACAATGGGTTGAAAGCTACATTACAAGTGGTTCAAAATGAATGTTATAGCACTGTGGTGAGAAATTGGAATGGGGTTTTTTATTACAATATTTTTTTAAACATTTACAATAAATTGAAACCAGTCAATTTTTATAACTTTTTAATGGGAAATTATGTAAAAATATATAATTACTTCAGAATTAATGATTAACTATTTTTATATTCAAATAAATTTTAAATTAATTTAATAGTTATTAAACAATTCTTTTAAATTACATGTTTAAATAATTATTCAACAAAAAAATTAATTTTAAATGATTTTGGAATTATTACTTTTTAAGTGCAATCCCCAAATCAAATAATTGTTATGAACTTATTATTGGTTTACATCTATTTTTTTTATAAATTTATTATTTATTATATCTATTAAAAATATATATATATATATATATAATGCTAAATGTACTTGGTGTCTGTCTGTTTCATATTTTTTATGGAAAAAAACACTTTTATATTGAAAAGAGCACTTATAAATTTTTTTTGGATAGTGATTTAAATTTTTTAAAAAAATCAGAATCTAAAAATAACAAGATTTGCTTTTAAGAGAATATTACATATGCATCACATACATTTTCTTTCATCTTCCATCATTCACTATGATTGCTAAACAATTTAAAAAATATTTTTCGTAGCTAAACCAAAAATAAAATAATTTTTGCTTTTCATAACATATGAAGTAGATAGGATTTTGAAAATCTTAATTTTATATTTGGATAAAAATAAGAAAACTTGTATGGGGAAATTTTCATTTTTAATAATTTACAATGATAATGTTTGATGTGATGTATTATATTTAAATAGATTGAATAATGATGACAATTTATTATATATTAACGTATATTATTACACAAAAAGAGGAATAGTTGGTATTTATTTTTGGTATTTCTTGTCATTTAAAAAATATCAACTATAGATTTTAGTTGGAGTTTATAAAATGTCAATTAAAGTACACTTTAATTGATGTTTATTCTTACAAAAAAAAACTAATTAAAGTATTTTTTTGCAAATCCCTTACCCCCTCCATGCCCTATTTTAATTGGTTTTTTCCAAAGAAATATCAACTTTTAAATGCTATTAAAACCCATATTTGGTGTAGTGTATATTGAAAGATAATTATCCATTTATTGTAATATTGTACCAGATGAATACATCTGATCATATAGATTTAATATATATTAGTTTTAATTTGTAGTGAAAAAAAAGAACATCTCGTGTATCGCACGAGTGCCATCCTAGTTTATATACATATAGTGGTGAACCTACATGATAATTAGGGGGGTTGGTTGATTCCATTCAATTTGAAAAAATTATATGCTATAGTATTAAGTTATAGCATTTTAACACCATTAATTCTGATATTTTGATCCCACTAAATTTAAATTGTATTTTTTTACCTATAAACTCAAGTTTTGAATATATTTTAATTTAAATTTTTTTGGATATATAGTTCAAAATTTTTATGAGAAATTTATTAAGTTTAATAAGTATAATATTAAGGTGTTATACAAAAATAGAGTTCAACTAACTTAAACTCTCAAATAATTTTTATAACAAATATTATTCTATTGTTTTAAAATTCAAATTAGTAAGAGAAAGAATTGAGAGAATATTAAATCAAATCTCTTTTCGATTATGTTGACTCCAGGTCCTAGGTCCGGCATTGCATATCATCCATCCAAACCAACATCATCCGGCAACCACATGCATATTATTGTTTAATTTATTTGCATTTTAATCTTTCAAAACTTTGTGTGTGTAACTAAACAAAATGGTTTTCACAGAGAGAGAGAGATCACCGCTGATTCCATGGCCATTTCTTCCCTAGTTGAAAGAATCTTCCAGTTCATCCCTGACGTAGCTGAAGCTCCATTTAAAATTAAACCAGCCGAACAACTCTTAAAACTGCCAGTGCCAGTGTCAGTAGGAGTTACGCACAAGAAACTGCGATACTCTGCCGCGTGACGCACCATTCGAATCTGCACCCTCCTCTTCAGCCCTTCATTCCTCAGCCTGAATTGTCCCTTTGCAATCACAGGGCTCATCTTGAGGAGCATGTAACGTTAAAAGCCATTTCCACTTTGAGGATATGTGTAGGGTGGTGATCTAAAGGGACGGTAGTGATGAGGCCACGTGTCAGGAGGAGGCGAAGGATGGCTGTTTATTTTCCTTGCGGAACTGACCACACGTGTCAGGCATTGGCATCCTCTGATTTTGTGATGGACCCATGCATGAACCTTGGCTTCACAGTGCATTTTAGCTTGGCTTCCTTCACTTTCGATATAAACCCAATCCCACTCCATACCTGAGATCACTGCTGCTTTTTTATGCCTGTCTTGTGTCTCTGATATATATTCATCATGTCCGCCTCCGTTGATCCACTGGTGGTGGGCCGTGTGATCGGCGACGTTGTGGACATGTTTGTTCCAACGGTGAGCATGTCTGTGTACTTTGGTGCGAAGCATGTCACCAATGGCTGTGACATCAAGCCCTCTATGGCTATTAGCCCTCCCAAGATCACTCTCGGCGGCAACTCCGATGAACTCTACACCCTGGTAAACTTGCATCTTCTTCTTTCTATTCTACATGCAGGGCCTCCTTTTGCATTTTGGTCATTTGTTTTTACTTTTCACTAATCATTGAGCATCGATCATATATGGATTATGAATATACGCAGGTCATGATCGACCCAGATGCACCCAGTCCCAGTGAACCAAGCATGCGCGAGTGGATTCACTGGTTAGTTCATTAATTATTTGATTTCTTTAACATAAACAATTAATTGAATAATACTATTAGTGAGGACTAATTGATCTTTTAATCTTGTCTATTAGGATCGTTGTCGACATACCAGGGGGAACTAATCCAAATAGAGGTAATCAACTAGAAATTAATTTCTAATTAATTTGTCGTTGGCCTCTTTCTCTCTCTCTCTCTCTAAAATAAAAAGAAAGAATTCAATTCAACATATTATAATTACGCATGTAACTGACGCCAAAAATAGGCGTGTGTGGTGTTGTTGTAAGGCTGAGACCAAAACTGCTCCCCATTTTAATTTGGTGTCAGATCTCTGATATTTGCTGATAGTGGTAAAGCGTCACAAAGAATCTTGGGCTTATTATTTGGTGGCATGCATTCGCATGTTTCAGGTCATTTTCATATTCTGAAACAACACAGAATTAATCTGCCGCTCGCTTTTTCTTATCTATCAAATACCTCACTCACACCTGTCCGCCGCGACGTAATTTCTCCATTTTTGGACCAAATGAACCTTCCCCTCCACCTGTCCTTCTTGTGTTTCTATACACGCGGCACAACCTAAGATTATATTTGTAGTATTTACCATACAATTCCCTTCATCTTGACCATGTGTACTCATTCCATTTCTTACAGTCTGTTTGTCGATGCACCAATTCTAATGAACAGGTGGTTTCCCTCAAAACTCCTTACCTGACCATCATAACATGTAGCTAGCTCTAGGCATATTAATTCCAAGCGGCAAACAAGAATGTTGCTAGCCTATATATTCGCATGTAGTAGAAGTAGAATATATATATATATATATATAGAGAGAGAGAGAGAGAGGAGAAAAGAGTAGAGAACTTTAGTTCTAGTAAATTAAGGTGCTAAATAGTAGGCACGGACATTATTTCTGACCATCGAAACCTAGAACGAGCGTGCATGATTTGATTGTAGTGGCGATACAGGGAAGGAGATTCTGCCATACGTGGGGCCAAGACCACCGGTGGGGATCCATCGCTACATATTGGTGCTGTTCAGGCAAAAGCAGGCACTGGGCCTGGTGGACCAGCCAGCATCGCGAATAGGGTTCAACACTCGCTTCTTTGCCAGGCAATTGGAACTGGGCCTCCCTGTGGCCACCGTCTACTTCAACTCTCAGAAGGAGCCTGCCAACAGGAGGCGCTGATCATGAACCATTTCTCCACCACATGGAATATGCAACAAGACTAGCTCTACATATTAGTAAACAAAAATAATGGGGGGAGGGGTGCATATATATATGTATGTATGTATAACTAAATAGAGTTGGTCAGTATCAGACATAGAACCGAGGTGACTGGGATGTAGATCCAGTTTCTTGATCTCTCTCTCTCTCTCTCTGTGGTGCTGGAGTAGTGTGTTAGCGAATTACGAAAACAAGAGAATGGGAGAGGGGGACAGGAGTTGTGGCAAGCACACCATATCTCTTGGCTTTGTATTTTTTCTGTGTATATGCTTCTCCTTTGGTTATCCTATATATTATAAAATGACTCCTTATGGGTCTATATATCGTCATCTTTTTCTGTGTGTATACTGTATACTATCTAATGGGCTGGTTTCTGTTCGGTGCCTCTTTATGGTAACGCCTCAATTATTGTCGATTTACTAATTACCAATCGATCGGTATCCGAGGTTCTAAATACTCTAAATCAATGCGAAGAATGTAAAACATATCTCACCAGCATCTGTTATTTTAATCACAAGGATTCATACTGTAACCAAAAAAGAAAAACAGCATGTTAAAATCCTTTGTGATGATAAGAATTATAAAACTCTGAACTTTCCAGCAGCACATGACTATATAAATAGAGGGAGAGGGGGGAAGAGAGAGAGAGAGAGAATTGGAACCATAAATGTTTATTATAAGCTGAACGAACTCGTATGCTAAAGTCTAACAAAATAATATCAATGAGACAACGATTCTAATTCCAAAAAGAATCCGAAGTAGTACTACATACTTCATAATTTTTAGAAAGGGGAAAAGAAGCCTGGGGATAGCTGGTAACGTAACATTCAATCCAGGAACTTGTATCATAGGAAACAGATTTTCCTGCTGCATGTCACCTCAGCAATGAAACACACACACAGAGCATTGGTGGGGCAGTTTGTGAGTCAAATTTATTTTAGAGTTTCAATACCTCATAAGGGCTGGATATCCCGGGAAATCCATATGTCCACCGATCGCACACACGCATGCATCTAAGCCTTTTCATATCCAAAATAAAAAACGGTGGTTAATTGTGGAAATTCAGCCTATTTTGTATTTAACCTGGTTTTTCACTGATAGACGCAGAACTTCAGACAATTTTTTTTCATGTATTTGTTATCAAGTTTTTTCTAATACAGAAATTGTTTAAAAAAAATCAATTATGTGATGCTCAATCGTAAAAATGATATATTTGGATGGAAAAATCATGTCGGGATTTTAGAAAATATAAGAAAAACCATATCTTAATTTTTCCTTAATAGTTATAATTTAGTAGTTTTAAAAATGTAAGAGCTAATTAACTCTTTGAATGAGTAGAAGGAGGTTGTCGAAAAGCAAAAATATTTATTTTGGACAATAACGGATGACACAGGAGCCACACAAAGACGATGATGAAGGTCGGACAGTCTGTAAAAATTTGTTCAAGGTGAGGTACATATGGTAGTTTGAGAATGTATACCCCAAACCATCAACTTTATCTATTTCCTATTATAAATCATATTTTAAAAAAATTTAAATATACAAAATATATGTCACTGTATAAGTATTAAAAATTTATTTTCATATTTATTCTTATTAAATAATTATGGTGAAAAGAGATTTAAAAAAAATAATTAAGATGAGTATAATTTAATAATAGTAATAATGAAAAGTCATGATAAATTTTATAAAATTCAAGAATTTTAATTATTTTTCTTGATATGTGTAAAACGGTTAAAATACTTATAATAAAAAATATTGGAGAATATAAATAGATGGAACAAAACAAGCAATGTTCATTCACTGAATGTATATAAAACAAATTAAATGACTTTTGAGGTACATATACACTAATTATTTAATTCACAATGTCATGTAATTGGATCATACTCCCTCCCTTTCATATTATAAAACATTTTATATAATAAATTTTTGATTTAAAATATAGGACATTAGATTTTTTTTTTTCATTTTATCCATGTTTTTTATACTTTCTCTCCTTATTTATAATCCTACAATGATAATAGAATATATTATTTAATAAGGGTAAAATAGAAAATATGAATACTTTTTATATTGATTTTAGTTAAAAAAATAATTTTCTTAATATAAATGTAATTAATATAAAATATTTTATAATGTGAATTGAAAGGAATATAATAAAAGGGTATTTTTTTAAAATTAAGTGCTCTTTTATGTTTGATGAGGGAATTAACTAAAGTACAGAAGTAGGAGTTCATCCAAAAAAAAGGGGCGGGCTTTTAAGGGAAAGAAAGAGAAGAAGTCATGGGGTAGGGGACGCAAAAATAATGTTGGTATTTGAATTTGTACAATTAAATACCAACAAATTATTAAATAGAAAGTCCAGATCACTTGATTAATGTAGGCTTAAAAAAAAATCAAATTTTCTTAATTTTTAGATTATTTTTTATTTATTTTTAATTCGTGTATATAACTCTAAGATGAAAATTATTTTGAAACACATCAAGTGTTGATGATTAATTATTGGATTCTCAATATACTATAAAATGATTTATTGAATTTGGAGCATAACTTGAATAATACGGTAATAAAAACCATCAACAAAAAACAAAGTTGACAGTATTTTCCGGGTCCCTTATTACAAAGGATTGGTAGACCATGTTGGGTGGGGCACAGCATCTCATACTACAATCCTTTTTCCTTTTTTAAAAAAGAAATATCTCATGCTAATGCTTAATAAGTCATGATTTCTTTTCACTATATATCCTCTCTCCATCAATTCTCTTCCATTCCAAATATGAATGATTTGATAAAATTTGAAAGATTTAGATTTAATATTTTGGAAACTAAATTATAGTTCTAAACTATTTAACTTAAATTTTGACAATTCAGACTGATTAATCCATCTTTCATTATTTAATACTTACATGCATTAGCAGTATTTTATAAAATATTAATTTTGAATAATCCAAATATAATAGTAGTAGGTAGAGAATAGAGGATGGGATGGAAATGGGATAAGGTGGGGTGGATCATGGAAAACAGAGAGGGTCATTTTCGTTATCCATGGAAGGGAATGGAATTGCAGGAGTAAAAGCAAGGCTTTTCGATCAAAATACAATAAAAATAAAATAAAATTACCAATATACAATAATCTTAAAACTATTTACCAATATACTATACTTATCAAAAATTGTAAGGTGGTGTTCCGCTTTTTTCAGACGTTGAGTGAAGGAGAAATCGTAAACCAGTAGCACGACATATGAAATCGTAACTCTTAGTTACGATTTATAATTTATTTTAACAAAAAAAGTCTGTCAGACAGACTTTAATTTGTCTGACAGACTTGCTGCAGCACCAGTCAAATTGGTGCAGTGCCAGTCAAACTAGCGCCAGTTTGCAGCATCACGCTTCCATGGAGCAGCGTGCTCCATGGCAGTGTTTTTTAAAAAAAAAATCTTAAATAATATTTTTTTAGATATTTATTAAAATAATTTATATTTAAAAATTATTTTCTCTAGTTTTTTTATAAAAAATTTCTAATTATTTTTTAGTAAATTAAGAAAATTAGTTATTTTTTTAAAATTTTAAAAAAAATTAAATTTTTTTATCCCTATCTAATATACTAATGCGATTCATATAAAATACTATTTGACTAATTAAGAGTGTCTATTTTATCCAAAAAATCTAATAACAATTTATGAGAAAAAAATAAATGATATGGGTAAAATAGAAAAAAGCTCATTAAATATTAAAATGTCCCTTATAAAAATGATCATAAAATGTTTCTAGAAGGTCCCTTATAAAAAAATAAATATTATAAAATATAGATTATAATTAGAAGATATAAATATTTTTTTAGATTTATTTTTTTAAAATTTATTTTTTATATTATACATTTCTAAAAAAAATATAATGAAAACGTATAAAGATATTTATAACTTCTAATTATAATCTATATTTTATAACATTTATTTTTTTTAGAAACTATAACATTTATATTTTAATTAGTATAAATAATGTGTATATATATAATATATTCTATAATTTTAATAAAAATATTATATAATAATTAGTACTAAAAGATTTCACCACCTTTTTCTAGACTACCCTCATTAAATATATTGGGAAAGAAACATTTTAGTAATGGAGAATATTTGAACTTCCTAGTTAGGGGCAATCTCAGAGAGAGAGAAAAATATACTATGTAATCGGTAAGATGCACAATATTATGAAATAAAAATTTCTTAAAAAAGTGCAATATATAGCGAAATGAAAGGAGTAATAATTAAAAATTTATAAATAATAAAAATTACTTCTTCTGTTCCTCTTTATAAAGGACCTTCTAGAAACATTTCATGATCATTTTTATAAGGGACATTTTAATATTTAATGAGATTTTTTCTATTTTACCCTTATCATTTATTTTTTCTCATAAATTATTATTAGATTTTTTGAATGAAATAAACACTCTTAATTAGTCAAATAGTATTTTATATGGATCGCATTAGTATATTAAATAGGGATAAAAAAATTTAATTTTTTTTTAAATTTTAAAAAAATAACTAATTTTCTTAATCTACTAAAAAATAATTAGAATTTTTTTTAAAAAAAACTAGAGAGAATAATTTTTAAATATAAATTATTTTAATAAATATCTAAAAAAATATTATTTAAGATTTTTTTTTAAAAAACACTGCCATCGAGCATGCTGCTCCATGGCAGCGTGATGCTGCAATGCTAGTTTGACTGGCGCTGCAGCAAGTCTGTAAGTCTGTCTGACAGACTTTTTTTTTTAAAATAAATTATAAATCGTAACTAAGAGTTACGACTTCATAAGTCGTGCTACCGGTTTACGATTTCTCCTTCACTCACCATCTGAAAAAAGCGAAACACCACCTTACAATTTTTTATAAATATAGCATATTGATAAATAGTTTTAAGATTATTGTATATTAGTCATTTTATTTTATTTTTATTGTATTTTGATCAAAAGCCTAAAAGCAAAGGCGGTGGAGGCCCAAATTCGCTTCACAGTACACACCAGTGACACCACACGTTTAAAGGATGTCATTTTTCTTCCGATCTTTTAATTGGTGTGTCATCCACTACTCTTTTTTTTAAAAAAAAATAAATTAATTAAAATTTATGTGAGATAAATTCTAAAGATTCACTAGGGCCAATACAAATTCCAAGACTTAAAAAACAGTTACAGAAATATTTGTAAATTACTCATCAATAAGAGACTCATAATAATATTTTAATTTATACCCTTGTAAGATATAGATTACATCTTTAGTAATTGAATCCACATTCATAAGTTAGTCTGAGTTATTTACTCTACTCATCTTTATAACCAAGCACCATCATGCCCTATGCCTATTTCCCCACACACAATGTACATCTTTCATTATATTTATTATATTATATTCAAATAAATATTTGGCATGTGATTCATAACACACACACATATATATATATATAAAATTAAAAATATTAATCAAGTTAGTCGTATATTTGAGTTGTGGGAGGAAGGAAGGTAATTAGTATCAATGAATGATGCTATCACCTACAAGTCTATGATAAGGACTCAGGAGACTAGAAGAGGTAGGTTAGAGTTATTGTTCATGTTAAGAAAATCGAACCACACATTGAATCGGACAAGATAGCAATTCAAATGTTCAATGGTCGGATTGAGATCGGACTGGGTCGGACCGGTTGTAATTAATATGTATCATAAAGATTCAAATGATGTAAATAAATAAAAGAAAAATAAAAAATTGAAGAAAAAATTTAGAAGAGAAAAACAATATAAACCTTTATTATCAAGTACTTTTAAAAGTCATATTAAAGTTAAATTAAAATAATAAAATTTAAAAATAAAATATAGATAAATAATAGATATAATAAAGATTAAAATGATGTTATCACATAAAGAAAAAAATTCAAGAAATAAATATAAAAATTGAGTAAAACTTAAAGGAAAAAGAAAAAAAATTAGAAGAGGGGAAGTTTATAAAACTTTATTATTAAGTATTTTTAAGAGTCATATGACAAACAAATGAACAGCGATATATATATATATATATGAATCCGTGTGTATGTAAATAAATACGGCAATATATACATATATATTATGTGCTTCTCATCTCTAGCTAGCCCATATGTTTTCCTTTCTCCCCTACTGCTTTTCTTCTTCTCACATTTTTCACACAAAACGATATACCTAGCACAATTCATAGACAAACATAAATTGAATGGGATAATGTGAATTAATTAATATATATATATATGAGGAATTGTTCTGTATTGTTTGTAAAATCAAAGACCTCAAAGAAAAAGAATCACCGATATTAAAAAAAAGAAGAATCACCAAGTTTATCAGACACAATCCGTAGAGCCACTTAATAATATTAAGTATACATTCACCAGGTTTATTAGACAGAAAATAAAAAAAACCACTCCCTCCGATCCTATATATAGGATCTTTTGTTCTGGTCTTAAATATAAGACACTTTACAATATACGAGGTAGTATTTATTATATATTTCTAAAAAATATCCCTATTTAATGTATTCAAAGAGAAAGGGAAAGAGATTAAATAAGGGTAGTTTTGAAAAAATGTTGGGATTTTCAGAGAAATTGAGGTAGTTAATTAGTTTTAATTTCAATTCTTAATTCACGTGATTCGGTTAAAAGCATCTTATATTAAGGACTAGAGGTAGTATATTGAAGAGTTATTTATTGCTAAATGTCGTGAAAAAGTGGAGGTAGCCATAAGAGAAAAAAATAGGCTCAAATTGATTAGTTAGGATTTCTCTTCGTTGTGGGAGCTTATTCCTTCGTCCGAGTGTGAGTTCTTCTCTAGGCCTCTCACTCCTCGATTTACACCTATGGAGGGAGTGTCTGAGTTTCCGTTGTGCTTTTGCATCACTGTCTCCATTGTACTTTTTCCTTCTCTACTCTTTGTAGATTTGGGTGTGCTGGTGTTGATGGTAGTTAATTAGTGGTTTGCATTGGTGTATCTGGGATTGGGACTCGTTGCCTAGCGACTAATGGTAGTAGGATGTTCCTTCTCATGATTTCTGGGCTTGTAAGAGATCTCCTTTATAGATCGTTGGTTGGGGAGATGTTTGGAAGGTGCTCACTTCTCTCTTACTTTGGGTTGCTTTCTCCAGATTATTAGTTGGTGTCTTCCTCTATGTGTGTTAGAATAGTTAGTTTGTTATGTAAGTTCATTATTTTTGTTATTTTCTGTTAGTATGGGCCATAGGCCCAAGTTTAGTTAAGTATGAACTTTGTCTTTAGGCAGTGTCTGATATATGTACTTGAAGCTTCAGAAATAAAGGACTTTTTGCGTTCCAGATCCATTTAACTATTCTGTTGAGCTGTACTTCACAACATGGTATTAGAGCTACCACTCTAGGTGGTTCCGATCCGATGCTGGGAATTAAATCACTCAACTAGGACATCGCAGTTGGTAAACAATCTTCGGAAATCTTTCCAGGTTGCAACGCCAATGCAAGATGTCTTTTGGATCTGGTAGCAGTGATCATTTTCCGGTGATGTCAACCACCGTGCCACCGCCGAGAGTTTTCTCAAACAAGAAGATAAATGTTAAGCTTGATGACAATAGTTTCTTGCTGTGGAAACAGCAAGTATATCTGATGGTTAAGCAACATAAGCTTCATCATTATCTCGACGGAACCATTGAAATTCCACCGACAGCCATTACAAATGAACGAGGTTGTGAAATAGTGAATCTGGATTTCGAAACCTATGAGCAAAATGACTCTGCACTGGCTTCTTGGGTATTGTCAACTGTGAGTTCATCGATTCTTCCAGATCTCGTAGGATTCAACACAGTAACGCAGATATGGACTCAGTTGTGCAGAATGTATTCAACCAAGTCCAATGCCAAGATACTTCATTATCGCAATCTGTTAGCAAATCAGAGGAAAGGCGAGCTTTCAATGAAGGAGTACCTCACAAATATCAAATTTGTATGTAATCACCTGGCAGTCCTGGGACAAAAAGTGGATGATACGGTTCAGATTACTCACATTTTGAGTGGACTCACGTCTGAATATGAGTCTGTCATTGCGGTAATAAATGCTAATCCTACACAGTTTGATCTTCACACAGTGTCCACTATGCTTCTCGATGCAGAAATAAGGCAGAGGACCTTTCTATCTCAGCAAGCATCCTATGCGAATATTGTTGCTTATAGTAATAATGATGTTGCTTTCAACACAACTGTTGGTAGAGGTTTTAGACCTGCTATTGGTTATACACCTACTCGTTCTCCTCTTAGTCGTGGTAGAGGTCAGTTTTTTGGAGGAAGAGGTACTCCTGTTTGTCAAATCTGTTCTAAGGTTGGTCATATAGCACCTAAGTGTTATTTCAGGTACGATCATTCTTATACTCAAAATTTGGCAAGATCTGCTGCTGCTCAAAATAACTTTGCTTATGGTAATGTCTATCATACTTATTATGATAGTGTTGAAGCTGATGATTCATTTTACTACTCACCACCTTGTTCAGACTTCTCAGATGTTAACTCTCCTACTTCTATGAATTTTCTGAATGATAATCCCACCATTACACATACAACTCCAGTTGCTCCAATTAATAGTTCTTTTCTTGTACCTAGAATTTCTAACCAAACCATTGATTCCACTGCTGGAGCTCAATCTGCAACTGTTCAAGCAACTGCAAACACATCTGAGACACCTATTGCAACTCAACCTTTTATAGCAACTCCAGAAATTGTTTCTGATGATGCTTGGCATCCAGACTCTGGAGCTTCTCAGCATGTAGCTCGAGATGTTTCTCAACTGCAACATGTTAAGCCTTATCAAGGAGCTGGGAAAGTTGTCGTAGGTAATGGTGAGCAAATGTCCATTTCAAGAATTGGCAATTCCATTATTCAAATGCCTATTGCATGTCTTAAATTGCCTAGAGTGCTTGTTGTACCCAACATGCAAAAGAATCTGTTGTCTGTTTCAAGATTCACAAAAGACAATTATGTTTCAGTAGAGTTCTATCCTCATGCTGTTCTTGTCAGGGACTTGCAGACCGGGCAGGTGTTGATGCATGGTCCTGAAGTCAATGGTCTCTACAAGTTTCCACCAGGTGGCTTGTATACTTTTGCTTCTGATATTCAAACTCAGGAAAGTTCTTCTACTGCTTGTTTCCACATTTCAATAAATAATATTGTTGATGTCTGGCATAATCGCTTAGGGCATCCTTCTGCTAAAATAGTATATCAAGTTTTGAAGATTGCTAATGTAGCCATACCAAAGAGATCAGTTCTGTCTTTTTGTAATGCCTGTCAACTAGGCAAAAGTCATAAAATACCCTTTAATAGTTCTAAAACTGTATATGACTGTCCTCTACAGCTTATAATAACAGATCTATGGGGTCCAGCACCAATTTTGTCAAATAGTTTTAGCTATTATATCTCTTTTGTTGATGCCTATAGCAGATTTACTTGGCTCTATTTGCTACAAAAAAAATCTGATGCTATTGTTGCCTTTAAGAAATTCAAAGCTGAAGTTGAACTTCGATTCAATAAAAAAATTCAAATGTTGCAAACAGATTCTGGAGGAGAGTTCCAAGTGTTTAAGCCTTTTGTTTCTGATTGTCATATTCAGCATAGAATTACATGTCCCTATACATCAGAACAGAATGGTCTGGTTGAACGTAGACATAGGCAGATAGTTGAAGTTGGACTTTCTATGTTAGCTTAGGCTTCATTACCTCTAGTTTACTGGGCAGATGCTTTTACTACTGCTGTTTTTCTCATTAATAGACTTCCAACAAAGGCGCTTAAAGGAGATGTTCCTTTTATCAAGCTTTATGGTCAAGCTCCAGATTATTCTTTGCTCAAAATTTTTGGTTGTGAATGTTTTCCTTGTTTAAGAGCTCAGAATAGACATAAACTTGATTTCAGATCTACACCTTGTGTTTTTCTTGGGTATAGCAGTCAACATAAAGGCTACAAATGTCTTGACTTTGTAAAGGGCAAAATGTATGTATCCAGACATGTCAAGTTCAATGAATCTGTATTTCTAGGAAGCAACTCTACTCAATTCAGTGTCAAACAGCTTTTAAGCTCTACCCAGCAACATACTAAAGGGTCTTCAATTTTTGAGTCTTCTGCATCAACTCATGAATCTCAGTCAAACTTGAATCTTCAAGTTCCTAGTTCTATAACTTTACAATCAGCATCCTCAGACTCTATACAAGCCTGTGAATCTCAACATTCTCCATTAGTGACTAATTCTTCAGAAGCAGAGTCTGAACATTCTATGACTACAATTGGCTTAGAATCAAGTAAAGTGATGTTAGCTCCTCAAATAACTTCTAATAGTCATCCAATGATAACCAGATCAAAATATGGAATCTTTAAGCCTCGTATTTTCCTAGCTACAGCTGATGATCTTTGTCCTTCCTCCATCGATGAAGCTCTCTTGGATCCAAAATGGTCCGCAGCAGCTCATGATGAATATAATGCTCTAGTTCAATTCAACACCTGGAAATTAACACCACTACCTGCTGACAAACGTCCTATTGGATGTAAATGGGTGTTTCGAATTAAAAAGCATACTGATGGTACTGTTGCTAGATACAAAGCAAGATTAGTAGCCAAAGGCTACTCTCAAGAAGCTGGAGCTGATTATGATGACACCTTCAGTCCAGTTGCCAAGCCTTCAACTGTTAGAGTTTTATTAACTTTAGCAGTCACTTACAAATGGAAATTACATCAAGTTGATTTCAATAATGAATTTCTAAATGGAGATTTGATTGAAGAAATTTATATGGATCAGCCTCCTGGTTTTGAAAATTATTCTGAAAACAATGAAAAGCTGGTCTGCCGCCTAACAAAATCTCTCTATGGTCTCAAACAAGCACCCCGTGCTTGGTTTTACAAATTAAAAGAATCTTTGTATTCTCTTGGTTTTTTCTCTGCAAAAGCTGACACTTGTCTTTTCATAAGAAAGTCTGAAACTGGTGTTTGTTATCTCATAGTCTATGTTGATGATTTATTGCTAACTGGATCTTGTGAAGAAGAAACTCAGGAGTTTATTACTAAGATGAGTACCTTTTTCTCTCTAAAAGACTTAGGTACTTTATCTTATTTTCTTGGTATTGAATTTCATCATATAGGTTCTTGTGTTTTACTAACACAAAGAAAGTATATCCACGAATTGTTGGAAAAAACATCACTACTCTCTGCTACTTCTTGTGGAACTCCAATGTTGACAAATTCAAAGCTTGTTAAAGATGATGGTACAGAACCTGTGGATGCTAAACAATACAGAAGTATTATTGGGGCTCTGCAATACATTTGCTATACCAGACTAGACATAGCTTTCACAGTAAATAAGCTAAGTCAGTTCATGCAACAACCTCGTGAAACACACTGGAATTGTGTAAAGCGACTTCTAAGGTATCTAAATGGCACCATGTAGTATGGTTTACTTATAAAACCAGCACCGCAAATCACTATTCAGGCTTTTGCTTATGCAAATTAGGGAAGCAATTTAGATGATAGACGATCCACAAGTGGTTTATGTACATTTCTTGGTCCCAATCCAATTACTTGGACATCCAAAAAACAATCAGTAGTGGCTCATTCTACTATTGAAGCAGAATATTGAAGTTTAGCAGACATATTAACTGATGTAGTTTGGCTACAAGCATTACTCCAAGAAATGATGATTAATGTTGTTGGAGTACCAGTTATTTGGGTAGATAATTCGGGAACAGTTTCTTTAGCAGCAAATCCAGTTCTTCATTCTAAATCAAAGCACTTTGAGCTTGATTTGGATTTTGTTAGAGAAAAGGTAATGGATGGCAAGATTCAGGTATGCTATGTACCTTCATCTGAGCAAGTTGCTGACTTACTTACAAAGCCACTACCCAATGCTCTTTTTCTGTATCTAAGGAATAAGATTCATGTTGTTATTTCAGAAGATATAGCACAAGATTCAGACTCTGGTTGATTCTTTTCGAAGACAAGAAAATTTGTAGTAGGGTGGATGTTAGAATAGTTAGTTTGTTATGTAAGTTCATTATTTTTGTTATTTTCTGTTAGTATGGGCCATAGGCCCAAGTTTAGTTAAGTATGAACTTTGTCTTTAGACAGTGTCTGATATATGTACTTGAAGCTTCAGAAATAAAGGACTTTTTGTGTTCCAGATCCATTTAACTATTCTGTTGAGCTGTACTTCACAAACGAATTTTTTCTTTTTGTGAGTTAAATTAATTAAAATTAAGTTAATATATTCTGAATTTTATAATAATAATAAACAAATTTTCAATTTCTTTTTTGAATTTCGTTTTTTTGTTATTCTTTATTTCTATTAAATATAAATATTCTAAATGAAATAAAGAATAACAAAAAAATTGAAAATAAAAATAATAATAAAATAAAAATAGAATAAATGTGGCTGTCGCATGGTGGATTCCATATAACCACTCCTCTTGATTATGGGTTTTTGGTGGTCTTTCTGCCAGTTTAGGAGATGAGATCATATAGGTGGTTCTTTGAACCCCATCTCCATTGAAGTTGTTGTTCGTAAAGCTGTTCTTTGGTGGTGTAGCAACTAGATTGACGGCACTGGTTTGTTGTTGGTGTTTCTTGACTTGTCTTTTTTGTTGTTTCTTTGATATTTGTGATGGCTACTTTCTGTCTAGGGTGTTTGTCCTATTAGGGTTTGTTTTTATTGTTGAACCTTGATTTTTTCTTATGTGTTGGTTTTTGTTATTGGGCTTGTTCTTTTGGACTTGTACATTTATTTGAGTACTAAGAATTTGAGTGACTTACAAAATCAAAAGAGTAGGCATTAATTGCTTGAAGCAGAACTGATTTTTCTAAGTGCATTAAAAAGGGCTTTAATAGTGGAGGGAAGATCAAATTGAGATATGCAAGGAGGAGAAATCCTAGCAAGAGGAAACTTATCTCCGAAATGTTTTGGACGTGAAGTTAAGCCGAACCATTGATTCAAAATATGAGGAGTTCATCCTATTAAATGGAGTTGCTGAAAATGCTTTTAGCGATTATTATTAGCGACAGATTTCTAAACTGTAAAAGTAGAAAGGACACTAAAAAAATAAGATGAAGAATATTGCAAACAAGGAAATGAACTTCAAGTATGCGCTCAAAATGATATTGCAAATATTTTTACCAAGGCAATTAATTCAAGATTTGAAAACTTTGGAAGATGAAGAGCATGCATTGGAATTGGAGTAAAGAAAAAAATTGAGTTTAAGAATGAGTATTTAAAAATGTAGACCCAAATAGATGACTTAGTCAAAGTCTTCATTAATATATAAAACTTATAATTCCTAGGTTTAGTCTTTTTGGTTTTATTAGAAGTCATTGAAGGGACGAGTCTTTTATAGGTTTGAATGATAGTAAACCATGTTAAGTACTCCCTTTGATTCCTAATATATAAGATCTTTTTAATCAAATTACGAGAATTAAGAATAAGAGTTAAGTTAATTAACAACCTCGATTTTTTTGAAAATTCTAATATTCTTTTAAAATTACCTTTATTTAATCTCTTTCCTTTTCTATTTGGATACATTAAATAGGGGTATTTTTTTAAAATATATAATAAATACTACATCATATACTATAAAGGGTCTTATATTTAGAATCAGGGTAATCCTATATTTAGGACTTGAGAGAGTAGCTTATTAATTAAAAATTTTAGTGTAAATAGGCTAAGTGTTTTGTGTTGCAAGAATATTGAAGTGATAGAAGCAATGTATGTACACACACACACACACACACATATATATATATAGTGTTTTTCTGTGCCTCCCTCTTCCCCTTTTGTTCGAGAGATTGCTTCTAACAAGAGGGGATTCAACTCATTTCAGCTAATCAGTCTCAAACTTTGATGTAAAAGCAAGCTGCTCCGAATCAAAATTTGTCACAAGGAATAACATACAAGGGAAAACCATATAATACTTACACACAATACATGAACCTGAACTTTGCTAGTTTAAGGAAAATAAATGTCAAATTACTTGAACCAATTGTCATTGCTTTATCCATTCTTACTTTATTACTATATTCTAAAAATAACATCAGATCTGAAAATTTAGTGCGGGCACTAGTGTGACAAACATTATCGAATATATATGTATATACCCCCATGAGAATTGGTGGTCACTGGAGGTTCAATAGTGATTTAACACGAAGAAAATAAATTTAAGATGGATTTCAATATAAAAGTTTTAAAAAAATAAATTTTTTTCTTGGAAAATACATCTCTTTTGAGGTGGAATTGGCATGGAAAGTGCTTGTGAAATTGGTTTATATATGGTGCCCTGTGCCTAAGTAGGATGGACATATAGCATTCATCATCATCCTATAGTCATCTGACTTCAACTTGAAATTTTATCGATGTTTCCTTCAATTATGTTGAACAATTCATCCTTGTGTTTCTTCTTTGAGGAAATGCAGCATGTACAATAATTGTTCAAGTGGCATAATATTTCAAATTGTAAGCGAATTAGCTCCATTGTATGATGCAGTAAAAGATATCCCAAATATATATCGTTGTATACAACGTACTATATATATATATATATTAATTTATCCATCGGATATATTTTCTATGGATTCAATCCTGAAACATTAAAACTCAATGCATTGCTGTAATGGGAAAAATTTAGAATTAAAAATATAGTGGATGGCTACATGTAGATTTTTTGACAGCCTGGATCTAAATAATTAGAGGTATATGAACTTCTCTGATTAAAACCAAAACTAGCAGAAACTTTACTTTTGCGAAATCAGCGGTTGCATTCAGTCAGCTTGAAAAATGATTTCAAATGATCAATCACCCTTTTATTTTGTTATTTGATAAAATTTTTAGTTACACAAGTGAAAATTACTGATCTCTGATTTGAAATTCCACTTGAAATTAATTATTAAGTATATCATTTAGTTGAAACATCAAACAAAATCTTAACCATTTATATGTATATTTTATTCTTGGAATATCCGAGGCGATTAAAACTTCAGGGGAGATCACAGAGAGAGAAGAGATATGTAGAAGGGAGTTTTGCACATACCAGACAATATAGGGCTAGAGAATGTTGAAGAGTGATGAGAATGATTAATCTCCATGCTAAACCTTTGTCAAGCAAACAATTCTTGCTGGAAACTCAATTTCGCTGCCCTGCTCGACCTTAATATTTACATTTCCCTCTTCATTCTTCAGTTTTTCTTCTTAATTACATATAAATTTACTCAACTGACCGAATGGTGCAACTTTGATATTTAACACAAGGTTACAAATAGTCAAGTGATCTACAAAATTCTTCCAATCCTCCTCGTTCACCTCACTCGGTTTTTAATTAATCTCATCAGATCCAATTACAAATTTGTCGTCGTGTAATTTCATCCAATTGTCCTGCCCTATAAAGCTAGATATATAGAGTGTGCGCGTGTGTTTTGGCATACTTCGAAAAAAGAGAATCAAGCTGTCATATTTTTCAGCAGGGCTTTAGCAAGGATGGAAAGAATGAAGTTGTCATGGTGAGAAATGTCCTATATATATATATGCTTCATTGATTATTAATTAGAGTTGCAAAATTAACATATATATAGTAACATAGAGTTTGAAGGAAAATTGGAAGCTCAAGGTCGAACAGACAACGAAATAAAGTTAAAGGAGCAAGAGAATGTTCAGTTGACAAAAGAAAGCAAAGAAATCACTCACCAATGGAACACGTTCCCGATCATGCATACATATATATATATATCCGTCGAGAGAGAGAAACATATGTAGCATCTTGGTCTCCATCAAGCTGAAGCTAAACCTCACTGCATATATATTCCCCTAAAGTGATAATCTGATAAAAGAAGATGTGGGAGCAACTGAAGAAGAGGGGATATGCAGCGGGGAAAAGGAGGAAGGAGGGATGATATATATATATATATATAGATGCTTTCTGCAGATGTGCAGTGACATTTATTTATATGTAAATGTTGACGTATATCTTCCAAGACTGACGCCCGGTAATTTTATATGTAGTGTAAGTGACTTACTAGCAACTTTGACTTTTAGGTATGTGTCCTACTGCTGTGTACGTATAAATGTAAATTTGTGTAAAGAACAAGAGAGATTGGATATGAGAGAGAGAGAAAGGGTAGATAGAGTATGATAACGTTGAAGAGTAAACGGAGAAGGGAACTGTCCGTTGGTTCATCAACCGAACCCCCCCAACTGGTCTACCTGCCAACAAAACAATACTAGTAATGTTCATCACCTTAATTTGATCAGCAGATCATCATTTCAATTCTTGGCAACACAAACCAATAATATCTTTCCAATCTTCCTTTCTGCTTTCTATAAACATATTTCTTTAATTATTCCAACTGGCAAACGAAGCGCCTACAGCTTCCTCCTCTTTCAAATTGAATAGAAGAGGGTGAAAAAAAGAAAACATGTTTAATATATGGAAATAAAAAACCAGATGGCGAAAACACAATATGGAAATACAAAACCACGTTTGCTTTATGGTGTGTAGGTAATTATATTGGCGCCCACAGCTTGGTACACTCTCGGAAGTGATATGTTAAGCATAATATCAAAAAGAACAATCTAACATTTTAGAAAATCAGGAAGTGATATAGCTTAATATTTGCACTCGAACCCACGACCACAAGGTAGCCTTGCGCTCTACCGATTGAGCTAGACAGGCTTTTTATTATAAAATTTAATTATTATTAATCTTCAACATTTTCTAACTAACGCTGACCTTTCTCAATCTATCATTAATGTCAAGAATTGAAAGACTTAAACAGGTATAACTAACTATGCTTTAGAAAGGTTTGATTACAAGTATAAAACTTCTTTCCACCCAAGCAAGTCAATTTAATTGAATTTATAGCCTTTTGAAAGAGCTCTACCAAAATATTCTGATCTCAACTTCTCTAATTTTACGAAGTGAGGGGAAACTATGTGCTGGTGTGTTTTTTCCAATTATAGATATTGATTCAATGTTTTGAAATTAGGCTAAAATATCAACAATTTGGTCTTTATTTTTCAGGGATTTGAATTCAATAAAAGGTTAACTCAATAAGAGGGAGTAAGAGTCAATCTCAGCTATTCATTTGCAATCCATAGCTAATCTCAGTCATTAGTTTCTTTATTTTAATTTTTTAAGATCCATGATATTTTCAAAGATATGTAGCTTCTTTTTTTGAGTTAGCTTGTAGTGATTTTCAACTTCATAGTATACTATGTAATCATGAAATATAAATTTAATATGTAATTAAAACACAATATACAAAGACTTTCACGGTCTTGCACTAAATCCAAAAATATTTTTGAGTCAGTTAAAAAAATGATGCCATTCTTTTAGAGGAAGAATCCCTCGAGTTCTAAATAATATAACTGAGCTTAAAATGAAGTCACAAACGACTATAAATATCATACTGAATTGCATAAGTTGAATGAGTTTCAAATTCATTGACAACAGAAAAGTTTGAAAGAAACTAAATACAAATTGATTAGAATATATAATTATATTGAAAATAAAAATAGGAGTTGCAAGTAAGCCTGATAGAAGATTACTAAAAATTGGAGTTATAAAACATTCTTATTATGCATTTGTGTGTTCTCCATATATATATATAGCAATCTTTTCTTCTGATTTATGGGATCAATATTCTATTCTTGCACATTCTCCACCCAGCCAACATTTCAATCATTCTGACCGTGTTTACTTGTTGACTGGAAAGCAAGATCATTGTCATATTCACACCTCCATTTTTTTTTTTTATTAAATACTTCGTTATATATACTGTGGGTTTAGGCTGGCTGGTGTGATCATAAAAAATTCAGTTGATCAACATACTAGTATTATATACTCCCTCTGGTCCTATATATAAGACCATTTTAACCGAATCACGTGAATTAAGAAAGAGAGTTAAAACTAATTAACTACCTCAATTTCTCCAAAAATTTCAACATTTTTTCAAAACTACCCTTATTTAATCTCTCTCTTTTTCCCTTTGAATACATTAAATAGGGGCATTTTTTTGGAAATGCATAATAAATACCACCTCGTATATTGTAAAGGATCTTATATTTAGGATCAAGACAAAAGGTCCTATATATAGGACCAGAGGGAGTATAATCATTTGTTATAATTAAACCACAGGATTCTCAGAGTTAAGGCTTTGCAAAGGCAAACCAAGACAATGGTGGAGGGTGTGCGAACCTAGAAAAAGTAGTTGATCACCTG
This sequence comes from Adenanthera pavonina, assembly GCA_026686845.1. Lineage (NCBI taxonomy): Eukaryota > Viridiplantae > Streptophyta > Magnoliopsida > Fabales > Fabaceae > Adenanthera > Adenanthera pavonina. The sequence goes on from JAIVEN010000019.1 coordinate 32,665,700, forward strand.
CACGGTGTCAATTAATGGCGTCACGGTCAGGGGTAGTCTCAATGTGTGTGTTTGTGTGTGTGTGTGTGTGTGTGTGTGTGTATATATGTGCATACTTTGTGATCTAATATACTATGATGAGTCAACAAGTCATGTGTCTTGATATATTTGGTGGGTAGGAGAGGGGAGTAAGTGACACATGTGCATGCATGCATGCATTATATCTTCCTCATTGATTCGTTACAAATTAAAACGGCTAACTGCTTAAACTTAATTGATTAATGCATATATAACGGAAAGGCATGATTAATTGATTTCTTATATACATGCTTGTTTTTGAACGATACTCTTGCTTAAGCCAACTTGCTTAATTATTTACTAATCTCACTTGCTTCTTTAATTTCTCACACAAAATTACTTAATTTCTTCTTCAAAGCAAGTACCTTTTACATTTAGCTAGTCAACATAATACAAGTAAGCAGAACAGTAGACTTGGACTGGTAGCGTCAAAAATTGTGATTTTGCTGGATCCCATAACCAAACAGTTGCCTACTTATATATTAGACTGGTTGTTCGTCCCTACCGCTGTATAGCTATAAAAATTGCACAATAATTAATTGGGAAAATCTCATATAAATATACCAAGGAATGAAATTAATTCGTGTCTGGTAATACAATTTTCCCTAATTCCAATTTGGTATCAAGATATTGAAATGGAATTATGAAATTGAATAAAAATGATAAATTTTCCCTTCCTTCATTTCTTCCCTCTCCACTCCCTTTCCTCCCTCCTTTCTCCTCCCTCCTTCCTCTGGGGAGTTTTCCGATGAGCTAACTTTTTTGACATCGGTGACTTTTCTAGTAAAGGTTACTAATGACAATTTCTGGTGCTTGTGACTTTTTTGTTGGAGGTGATTAGTGTAAAAAGTAGTTTGAAAACTTAAAGTCCCACATTATTTAGGAAAAATACTCCCTAAGAGTATAAAAGAAAGAGAGTATACCATTTGTCAAAAGATGGTTTGGAAGGAAGACTAAGTGAGCTTAAATATTAATAATTTAATATTTAAGTACTTAACACTTAGAACTTGACACGTGGCGCGTCGTGACCTTTAGATTAATTTAATGGTGTAGATTTGATATGGATTTAAAATTCAAACCAAGTTTTTATTTTTCAGTTTTTCCAAAATATTTCATGTTTATTACAAACGTTCAGAAATTAATTATTAATGTTTTGATTTCTTCCCAACGTACAGAAATAGCCAGTTTATGGATTTGATTGAGTTTTAGTATTCGATTATTTTATTTGGCTACAAAAGGTAGTAGATCAAACCTGAAAACAACACAGAAAAATACTCTCTGTTTCCTCCTTCTTATATTCTCTCTGGTTTTTCGTTTCTAAATTTTTGTTGAGACGTAGAAGCTGTTGTCTGTTGTCTCAAGTGCTTGGGATAACTCCTAGGGGTGGTTCATCAGATCCCAGCAGCAATCATAGTGGGGGCGAATAACACCTTAAGGAGAGTGTGATTATCATATGTTTCTGGACACCGATTGATTATCATATACTGTTCCTAAGAATTAGTGGTAGCATCCTCCCCCAACAACTTTCCAGTGGTGGTAAATTTTCCAACAACTATTTGTACCTACTTGCAAATAGCCAAGAGTTAATTGTAAATACATAATATTGACTTGTAAATAAATGATTATCACATGTAAATGACATTATGTTAGTTAGGCATGACAATTGATGCACTGGTCGATCATCACTTTTAATAGTCAACCATTGGGACATAAATGCCAATTTTGAAACAACTTACAAACAGCCTAGAGTCACTTGTAAATACATGATTTTAAATACATAGTTATCATATATAAATAGTAAGGTATCAATTATATGGTAAATAGATCCCGCCTATGACTTTGTAAATAATTAACCTAATATAAAACATGCATAAACAATAATTTCACTTGTAAATACATGATGATTATATGTAAATGGCTTGGTATCAATTTTGGTAAATGAACCAAACTTGTGACTTGTAAATGATTCAATAGTACATGCGGAAAAAAAAAGATTTCCAATTGATCATTACTTATTTACAATGGATCCTTATTTAGTTACAAGATATTCATTTACAATTGATTTTCATGTATTAACAACTGATCCTCACTAATTTGTAATTAATTATCATGGATTTACAGTGGATCTTACTTATTTATATATTCATTTGTAACTGATTTCAGTGCATTTACAATTGATTTTCCAATATGACTTAGAAATCTATTAACATTAGTTGGGAATTCACTTGAAGAGAAGGAGAGGTTATTTTTTTAAAACAATTTTACTGATAATGTTATAGCTGTAAATTCTCTAGCATAACTTAGAAATTCACTACCATCAATTGAAAATTCACTTGCATAAGCTAAAAATGACAAGTCTTTATTTAATATGCATGTTTAAATAATTTCATTTATAAGTGATCCAAGTAAATTCCATAACCATGTATTCACAAGTTAAAATTGTGTATTTACAAGTACTATTGGCTTATTTGCAAGTTACAAGCGTTCTCTAACTAATACAATGTTATTTATATGTGATAATTGTGTATTTATAAGTAAACATCGTACATTTGCAAATGACTCTGAGTTATTTGCAAATGCTTTTCAGATCTGGTACTTGTAAATAGACATTTATCACATGTAAATGTGATTGGATTAGTTAGGTATGACAATTGATACATTGGTCGACCATCGACACATAAGCATTAGATCCGAAAAGGACATGCAAATAGTCTAAAGTCACTTGCAAATACACAATATTCACCTGTAAATGACATTGAATCGGTTAGACATAACAATTGATGCATTGGTTGATAATCACCTTTAATGGTTGACCATCGAGATATAAGTATCAGATCCGAAAAACACTTGAAATAGCCTCGCGCCACTTGCAAATATGCAACATTCACTTGTAAATGCACAATTATTACATGTAAGTGACATTGTATAAGCTAGATGATGTGTTTATTTTATACCTATAAAATACTCACATTTTATGTTATTTTTCCTTTGAAAATGTTGAGTTTTGATATAATTTTGTCATGATTTTATATAATTTAAGTATATTTGCCTCACAAGAAAATTTTAGGGACTTTTGAGCATTTTAGAGTTCAAAACATGAAGAAGGACATACACTAACAAGTCCATCTGGCCCCAAGTAATTTCCTCACCCGTCCACGGGTGATGAGGCGTGAGGAGCAAAAGTTATGAATTGACCTGGTGCCAGGTCAACTAAGAAGGAGATCATACAGCACTGGGTGGAGAGCAGAGGGAGAGAAAAGTAAAAAGGACCAGGCGGGTAGATTAAATGTGAAGCATACGGCGTTGGATGACGTTGTTTAAGACGTATGTCTAATTTGATCAATAAGCAGCGCATGAGGTCTACAAATAAAGGGTTCTGAGAAGCACAGAAAACACAATCACTTATTCTCAAGCCCTAGAAAAACTATTCTGAAGTCTCTAAAGCTTAGAGGGAGTATTTTGACTGCAGATCTAGAAGAATTGAAGACGTAGTGAGGCTGAATCATTATCTTCATCTACTACTTCTCTTTGTTTAGTTTTTGTTATGATGTTTTGGATAATTGTTATTGTTTTATTATTGAGAACTATATTTTTGCATAACTAATTCTCCTAATTAGGGGTAGGGATGTAGTTTAATTGGGATTAATTAAAGTTTTACTCTAAAATTATGAATTTTATTCTGTAATTTAATTCTTTCAATATATTTGTATTCAATTATATCTATCTCTATTGTTCTTCTTTGGGAATTTTGTGACTGGCCATTATAAGATTCATTCTGTGGGTAAATTTGATAGACCGAATGGTGAAAAACAAACCTAGACATAGAGAGATAGACATATACAACTATTCTAGAGATAAAATTAGGTGTTTATGGTGATTTTAGTTATAGTTTCAGGGTTTAATTATGGATTTTGGTTGCACGAGAATGAATTGAAACCTAGTTAAATATGGTATAATTGATCGAGAAGTAATTAGGATAATTTAAAAATAATTATCACTATAATTATAAAAAGAGTCGATTTAAGAGTAAGCTTTAGTTATTCTAGGAAGATGAAACTCAATCCCCTAACGCTCTTAATGATTGAATTAAACTCAACGTATTTGTTTTTCTATATTTTTTTATTTTTATTTTAATCTTTTCTTGACATTTCACAAATTGTTCTTCTTGACTAAAATTGATTAATTGAGTTAACTATAATCTTCCTTAGGTTCGACTCCGGAATACCCCAGGTTTTTTATTACTATGATCAACCATGTATATTTGCAAGATTCTGATCACTAGGATCTATGGAGCACGCATGTAACTTGTGAACAGGCTAGTAGCACTTGCAAATACATGATTTTAACTTGTAAATGTATGGTTATCACATGGAAATCACCTAGATTATAAGGAAATTGAAATCAACACATCTATACATATATATAGACTTAAAAATTATATATTTTAAGTGTCTTAAAGTTTGCAACAAATGATACAATTTTTTTTCACAAAAAATTGTTTGGTAGAATGCACATTTATAATAAAAGAAGCTATCTTGGCCTTATAATACCTACTTTTCACAAAAAACTAAGATATAGTATACCATTTCTCTAGTTCAAGCTTGGGTTTCTCTGATGCTATCTTGACTACAATTTATTTTGATTCTCTCTCTCTCCTGATGAAGTTTCCTTGCAGTGCCTACTTAGCTACAATCTTTAAGCTTCTTCAGCCATAGTCATTCTTGCATTTTGAGCATAACAAATTGATTCTATGTAATGTATAAACTTTACCAATACAACCTCTTTGCATGCGATCTTCCCATTATCATGAAATATTAAACAACTTCAATAGATATACTAAAATAGTTACAAAAATGGAACAAAACTTATTGATCAACTTTCATCTTTGAAATGCATACAAAGGAGGCTTTGCCTCTGTTCAATAACACCCAAATGAGCATAAACCTCATTCCTTCAACAAATTCACCAACAAATATCACTCCATTCATAAGCAAAATTACACCCCATTTATAATTGTCATAAACTCTCTCTGCCAACTTCTAGATGCAAATCCAATAATGAAACAATCTTGTATGTATGTATATATATATATATATATCAATATCCACTATCTAACAAATCATTGCATCGGTAATTATAGCTTAAAGTTATAATTGACAGAAACAAGGTATGAATCAAAGTTAACTAACCACATGACTACAATCTTTTTTTTTTTTATGATAGGCCTCAATATTTGAATTTGAAGATTAACTTATGTGAGTTTATATAATGTTATCCTATTTGTTTATTTCAAAATATATCCCAAAAAATAGAGTTCATGGCATAAGGGAATAGAGTGATGGAAAACATTGCAAACACATATCTTCCCATCATATTTTTTCTTTGCTCTTGAGTGCTCCACTTGCAGGCCACAACAGGCAATTCTTCTTTAAGATACTTAAGCCGCTTTTCTACACTTCTTGGATACAAGATCTGAGTTGAGAGCACAAATAATTAGCCGAGGTAAAACTAGTTGAAGAACATGGATTTTCCACACATGCATAAGGTAACAAAATGTGAAAAGAAAATTACCAATTTCATTTAAAAGCAAGACTAGATACTTATCAGGTTCTAATTTCATCACCAACTTTTCCATATCAATGCAACGGGTCCTAGGGGATTATAGGCATCAAGGACTTCCAAAATGACGTCAGAGACTTCAATCACCTAGACCAACTCCTTGTGGAAGGTCCTATCTAACAAAAAAAAAAGACATATAATCAATTAATACAAGTAAAGTAGAGAAGGGGGAGAATTATATATTTGACCAAAACTGCAACTTCAACCAATTAAAAAAAACCTCATCTCCTCCTAACTTCAATGAAATTTTGCTTTGTCACAGAAGAAAAGGTTGGTTATGTTTGATGGGGATGGTGTTTCTATTGGTGACGAAGGACAAGTAATCAGCCAGGGTCAAGAGGTTGGAACAATCCACTAACAGTGCTAGAGCGTTGTGAGCGGAATCGGAAGAAACCGCCATGAAAGCCAAAACGCAAAGAGGAGGAGTGGTGAACGGTAGACGGTGATAGATCTATTTTCTCCTGAATCAAATCTGTAAGGAAGCTCCGTCACCCTCTGGTCTATGCCACGGCCCAGTACTAGCAACATCACGACGAGGTTAGAGAGGATGGAAGCGAAAGAGAGGAGGTCGGGAGTTTTGGTTTCTGACATGGTCAAAAGGGTATTTTCAACTTTTCTTCTCAGATTCTTATTTCGAACTAGCTAGTTATTTGGAATTAAGCCAACTTTTGTAACCATATTGGAATTGTTTCCTTTTCTTATATTACTCCCTTTAATCCTAAATATAGTGTTTTTTGCTTTTATCCTAAATATTAAATCCTTTTTCAGAATACGATAAAATATTTATTACACATTTAAAAAAAGTTTCTATTTAATTCATCTTAAGAGAGAGAAAGAGATTAAATAAGGTTAGTTTTAAAAAAAATGGCTTAATTTTTGGAAAAAATAAAGATAGTTAACTAATGTTAACTTCCATTCTTACTCCATGTGATTCGATTAAAAGGGTCTTATATTAAGAATCAAAGGAAGTATTTAATTGAAATTTTTCCTAATTAATTTTTATGGAAAAAATTTAAAAAAATTACAAAGAAACTAACAGATATCCCTCTATGTTAAAATAATTATCATTTTGGAATTATGTACGTAAAATTAAGAATTTTTTTTTCTATAATACCCTTATTAATTATATAATAATTTTTAAATTTTCTCTCTTTTTTCATTATTGTTGAAGGATAAAATTGTCAAAAATTATTAATATTGTCTTGAAAACTATAAAGTGACAACTATTTTGAAACATGAAAAAAGTTCAAAATAACAATTGTTTTGAAACAAAGGAAATACTATCAAAGCCTCCTAATTTTGAATAGATCGAAGGGATTTCACAGGAAAGGAAAACACAAAAAACCACAATACTCTAAGGGCCCATTTGGTTGGTGGCATTTTGTGGGAAAGGAATGGAATCCTATACAGATTCCACCAAATCTGTCAGTTTGGTTGCACTCACCCATTCCTACGGAGTCTTGATTACTACACATGTAGCCATCCCCATTCCTTCCAATAAATGATTGAATCGTCATTCCCACGCCTTCTTTTACTGAAATACCCTTGGCCTCTCAACTACCTTTGTCTCCAATAGTCTTCCTCATTCTTCATCAGCGATGATGAACAACGGCAAAGTAGGTCCACCAGTGATAGCGAACTAGGTCCTAGGTTCGAGCTTGATGGCGCAAGTCTCTGTGATGATGATGATCTCATCAGCAATGGTAAAGTAGGTTATAAATTAAAGCTCAATGCCACAAGTCTCACTAGCGATGATCAACAATGATGCCCCACACTGCGACATATTTGGGTTTTATAGACGCCTAAAAATAGGCAGTTATTTAAAAAAATGCCTATAAAAATAAGATGATAAGGATTTGTAGGCGGTTATTTTAATAACCGCCTACAAAAGTGTTATTAGGAAATATCTTAGTAGACGGTTCTAGTTACAACCGCCTACTAAAATCCTTTAATTTAATTAACTAGGTGGTTCCATCCAAAGCCGCATACTAAAGTTTTCAATTTAGGATAAAACTATCCCATCGAACTCTTCTCTGTTACTCACTCTCGAACACGAACAAAGTGAAGCCCTCCCTCGGTGACTGACTCTCTCCTTCCCTTCAACTTGCTCTCTCTATCTGCCTTCGCTTCTTTGACCTCCTACTTGTTCCACCACACATCATCTCATCTTCATCACGCTATCTCAGCATCTTTACTCTCTTCCTCCCTCCTACTCAATTGTCTTTGACCTATAACTATTGGTGACCCATACCCAAATCCAATAGCTTAGGCTTCGCTAAACATCAAGCTTCAAGTCTTCAAGTCCTTCGCTGTCAGCATCTTCGAGCCCTTCACCGTTAGCATCTTCGGATCCTTTGCCATCAGCCCCTGTTGTGTTCTTCATCATCCTTGTGAGTATGCTCTTCTTCCCTCCTTTATTTTCTTCTCTTCTTTTATCAATTTTTAATTGAAATCTAGATTGATTTTGGAATCACAATCTTGATGGTCCTATACTACTGTTTTGGGGTAGATTTGTTAATGCCCTAATTTTTTTTCCTATTTCATGTTCACTTTTGATTGTTTTGTCAATGCCTAATTAGCGATCTTGAAAATTGCATTGCTTAACTTAGTGGACCACTTCGCTAGCACTAGCACTAACTAATATCAGATGTTCAAAAGGGTTTAAAATTTATGATTTGAATGCTTTGCAATTCTGTCAAGAATCTTATTCTTCAATAATTGTACCCATCTTATGTCTAGTGAATTACTCTCTACAAATGGTGTAAGAAATTATTCTATCGATGATAAGGACCTGAATGGGGCAATAGAAATTGGAGGCACTTCTAGCAATTTATCACAAAGTGCTAATCATTCACAAATTTTTTTGATGCTACACTTGTTCTCTACCCATGACTCAGGAGTATGATACTTTGAAATTTAATTGTGCAAAATGTGTACAACAATTATTCTTGACATTTAATTTAAATGTCATGATTTAAATTGTTTCTAGATCACCTTGTGGAGCAAAGGTTGCAACGTTTGGGGCTATAGTTGATGCATTGAAGGTATTACTTTCCTTTGTGTTATATAAAACCTATGTCGTTACGCATGTGCACATGTAGATGCAATTACTGAGAAGAGAGTTGAGTGCAAGGCCTTGCCCTGTTCATGAAACATTTTTGGCCTTGATTAGATTATTTGGTTGCAAAGGGCAGGAGACTAGGAGGATGCCAACTGAGTGTTCTTTGAAGGTGCCAAAGGAGGCCTGAGAGCTACTAATAAGGTTCATGATCTTCTTCTACAAAGTGGGGGATCATTTTAATGCCTTAGAAATTGCATATGAGATGGAGGTAGCATTCATTTCACTTGTCTGCTCAGTGTGCAGGTAACCTTCCTTAATGTGGTTTCTTTTTTCATTTTTCCTTTTTTTTGTTTGGCATGGATATAGATTAAGTCCATCCTAGATGTCAGAATCCTTTGTCAACTACAAGCTGCATAAGCAGCTCTTTCTTCTAAGATTTTATCCACTTGGTGACTATTCTGGCCCTGATTCATAGGTCATATAATTTCATTATCCTGTTGTTGAAAGCACCAATTAAATCCTTGCTTTATCATTCATGACTCTCTTTTTTAGTGTAAGTCTTTGTCAAGGCAATTAATGTGGTTCTTCTAATGAGAAGATGGGGCCGTGCTACCTTATTTTCACATGTTTTGTACAAATAATTGTTAATTTATTATTATTATTATTTAATTTGCTATTAACTATGAAAAAACTGATTTAGGTTGTTTGATTTTTGCCTAGCTACTTCTCATTATGATTAATGAATATTGAACCAGACTTATGTCATCTCTCTTGCTTTAACTTAATCAGTGATGCTAACAAACTTAGATGCATAATCCTTTGTGTTGGTGTTTTCATATGTCTCAAAGAAATGGGTACAGAGCAATAATGTGGCATTAAAAGAGCTTATGGATACAGTTAATTGGAAATTTTGATAGGTTTAGTTTATTCATTTAATGTTTGAATTAACCAACAAATAATGCTCTTGTTTGTGTTGTTCTGTGTAGCATACTAGAGATTGGCTATTGTGTTGTCCTGTATAGGTTGTTAGTTATTCTAATTTGTTAACTTTGTTTACATCAATATATTAATTTTTAAATAATATCTGATGAAAGACCTTGTTTAATTTTAATTTTGTTCACAGCAATTACTCGTGGGTCTTAGAAACCCATTTCCCATTTCGGACCTAAGCCAAGAAGAGGGGCTACGAAGTGTGAGTTTAAATTGATTAAAACCCCATTCTGCTTCTCGTGTTTCTCTACCTTTCTCTGTTAGAAGAAAATTGAATAAATTGATTTAGAAACAATTGATGAGATATCTGCAATTTATGGTACCTTCTTATCTTCGGGACAAATGTTTATATCTTTTGGACATTGCTTTAAGACCTATTTCCTCCTTAAGCTTGGAATACGTACTTTCGTCCTGAAAATCTGAATTGACTTTTCAAAAGAAAATCCTGCTCTTAAAATGGTCATTGGTATGGAATCATGGATTTTGTCCAAGTTTTTTAATGTGTTTCTCTTTAGAAAATTATTAACTGGCATGGTTGTCTACCTTGATGCATCATTTATATTGTCAGCCTTTGCAATTATTATGTATTGTAATTAATAAAACATTTTTGCTTTGTTGCTATTTACTGAAAGTTGAAGATCTAATACAAAATTGGAGAACTTCCTTGCGGGTTCATTGTTGCAAGTAGGATTGATAAAAAAATTGAAGAACTGGTACAAGCTTTGTCAAAATTGATAGAGGTTTGTATCTGCTCTGAACTGTACACACCAAGTGTGGTACTATTTCTTGTGCATATAAATGTTTCAGCTCAATCACACAACCTGATCTCATGGACTTCACTGATAAACACATACGCATTCCATGGTCTTGCCAAAGAACTAAATGACACATTTTAGAAGATGATATCCTATGGGATAAAACCAGATAAAATATCATTTCTTGGTGTCCTCTCTACTTGTGTTCATTCTGTGTAATCAAGGGCCTTCATTACTTCAAACTAATGACCAATGTGTATCAGACTGAACCTGAAACAGAGCATTTTTTTTTTCCGATTGAGTGAAACAGAACATTATGCTTGCCTAGTAGACATGCTTGGACGATGGGGTTATATATAGGAGGCATTTGAGTTCCTAAGGTCCATGCCAATTGAACCAGATTCAAACACATTAGGAGCTTTCTTTGGATCTTGTAGGGTCCATGAACAGATAGTTAGGAAGTAGAAATGACAGCACACACCAAAATTTTTTGACTAAATATAAACATTTGAGGGTGGTTGAATGGTGCCTTTGAATTGAACTCTTATAATAGTGCCTATTAAAGATGCTATTACTGCCATTAGATTATTAGTTACAGCACCATCCTTCTTCTGCGTATCATATCAGTATGCAACGAAATATGTCTTCTATGTGATTACAATCTTCTAAGTATTGCCATAGCACCCATTGAGAATTCTTTTAGTGATCTAAAAAATACATCATTCCTATTCCCCAAAATGGATAGATGAATCTATAAAGTCCATTCAAGATTATTGATTATAAATTCTGTTAGTCCACAATTTCTTGCTGCATTTTCAGCTGCTACAGGGAAGAAATCATTGCAGCATTTTGATTCAAAAGATGTTTGTATCGAAATGTTTTGAAGATGTTATGTTCTGCAGTCACTTAAGGTAATTCATGGTTGTAGTTGTTGGAACATTCTTCTTTCAATTTTTGTTCTGTCCATGGGATGAGAGTTCTATTTGCTAGGTGAATACTGAAACTATAAGATCAACGTTACCTGCTGTCCATTCATATCCATAATAATCTGATTTGGAATTTCATTGAAGCTTATGGTTATTGTAGCATGATTTTATCTTGGATTTTTAGTGTACTCGTTGATTAAAGTTGTGTGAAAATTCTGGTTGCCATCCAAGAAGAATTTAAGTGTTACATAGGTCCATTGTCCATTGTTTTAATCCAAAAATACTACTTGAAAGTTGATACTTCTTGTCCTAAAAGAATTTATTCAAAAGCATAATTGAACTAGAGTTCTTCGATTTCCGTATATAGGAAGTCACCAAGTTAAATTTGTACCTTAGGAAGTTTGGACCATGATTTATTTGGTTCTAAAGTGCTCTACCATAATGAAATTTGGGAAAGAGAGAGTTTGGTTGCATTAGAAAATGGTTAGAGCTCATATTAAGGTCATATAACATACAAAATTTGTTGTGGATCCAGGTTGGTTGAGGGCTTTTTATTCCCATCTGTAATTTGCAGGAAAAATGAGGAACTCAGACGGAAGAAGTCCTCTATCTGAAAAATTATTGGGTTTGGAGAAGAGTTCATGCTGTCCCACTGCAAGTCTTTAATTAGCTTTCAATTCAAGTTTTCAAAGGTTAGGTACTAGTTTCATTCCACAACAAATACAAAATAATGGATTTATGCACTTTAGTCTTCTTTTCTTAGCTCTCCTCATTGTGTTAGCTCTTGTTTGCTCTCTTTTTTCATTCCACAACAAAATAATGGATTTATGCACTTTAATTTCTCTGGTTACTTTCTTTTACTTTGTTGTTAGATTTCCTGAGCTACGTGATGCACTTGAGAAGCTACAGCTCAATGATACTGCACTGAAGGTATATGATTTATGTGTGTTTTTTTTTTGCATGACAAAATCATAGAACTATACTAATGTTTAAAGTACCACGTCAAATGTTTAAAGTACCTATTCAGGTATGGTGCATGTACTCTTAACTCTTTTTTTGTACAATTGAAAGAAATTTCTGATTCTCTAGCCTTATATGCTAGAATTCTCTCCTATGCTACTTGCTCTCTTTTTGCAACTATGATACAAGTTGTACATTAGAATTATAATTGAATATTTAAATTTCTTTTGTTTTCCCATATCCTATTAAGCTAACCACAGAAGCATATGCTATGGTAAGACAAAGATTGCACAGCTTTTGGATTGTAATTTTTTACTATTTAGGACTTGATATTTTGTATTAAGGAGACATGTTAAAACGTCATTGTGTTATAAATGTTGTTAAATAACAATATTCCACTTTGGCTCTTATTGGTTCCATTTTGGCTCTTGTAGTTATATATACATATATCTATTTAAAATAAAAATTTCTTTTTATGTCTGTTTTTCAAAAAAGAGACATAAAAAGGTGCCTTTGTATGTCTGTTTTTAAGAAACGAGACATAAAAGGCTTGCCTTTTCTGCTATTGAGTATGTCTAGAAAATGCCTTTACGTTTGTTATTCAAAAAACAAACATAAAAAGGTAAGCTTTTTTATGTTTGTTTTTCAAATAACAGACATAAAAAAGTTGTCTTTTATGTCTGTTTTTTAACAAACATAAAAGACTATACTTTCTATGTCTCTACATTCTATATCTCTTTTAAAATAGACATAAAAGACCAAAAATAACATACATAAAAGGGGGGGGGTTTGTAGTAGTGCTACCTCTTAAACTTTATTTTATTGATAAGTTTGTTTATTGTTCATTAACTTTTGTATCTTTAATGATATTGGAATTTTCCTTTTTTCTGATCACCCAGACATTGGGAACATTGAAGGTCTTATTGTTGAGATGCTTGGAATGAAACTCAACTAGAAAAATGAAAGTGCAAGAACTTCTCATCTATTTAAGACGTTGGAGTAAGAGGAGAATATCCTCCTAATATTGATGATCTATGGATGCGGGTACACATAAGCATGCCAATAAAAGACCAAGCTACTTGTTATGGTTTTTGTTAGGTTGTTTATAGTGTGTTTTGTTAGTTATGCTGACTTCCCAAGAGGGGGGGTGAATTGGGAAAATAAAAAAATTTTCTGCACAAAGTGAAATAGGTGAAGAAAGCAAAGTACAATGAAAGCAGCGTATAAGCAGAGCAAACTGAAAAAGTAATGATAGGGAGAAGAACACTCAGAAATTTATCCTGGTTCGGTCTAACCACTTGACCTACGTCCAGTCCCCAAGACACCTCTTGAGATTTTTCACTATACTGCAAGAATTCAACAGGCTTCTTGCAAATGCCACAGTACACAGCTTGTGCTCTGTTTTCTAGAGCTTTCTCAATCTCTCTAAGCACTTGCACAATGTGCTTCCCAATTCCCTTGTGATATCCCCTCACAAATAAATCTATCTTCCAGATAAAGATTAGATTGTTTACAAAGATATAACTCTCTTGAATAGAGTAAATATGAAGGTTAAAGTACAGATATTGAAGTTGAGAGGGTAAAAGCTTTTTGAGAAGAAGATTTGGCAGAATTTCAGTATATACAAGTTTGATTCGTTACCCACAACTTCAAATGATGTTGTATTTATAGATTTAGGTCCCAACTATTCGTTAGAGACAAAATCTATCCGTTGGGAAAGTTATTCAACGGTTACTCTGAAAAACTATCCATTAACCAACCGCATTTAATCCTTCTGACATACTGAAATTCAAATTTCGGTTGGTCAACAGACGAATTTTGAAGGAACCGAAGGTTAAAACTTCCAACATTGAAATACCGAAGTTCGTCTGTTCATGAAGTGAAATTCAAATTTTGAAACTTAGAAAATGTTTTCATGTTGTGACATACGAATTTTCAAGAAGAAAGTTTTTCTGTTAAGTATGAACAGTGTTTTCAATTTGCTGCAGTACCCTCGAAATTCGAATTTTGGAACCCCAAAGTTCGTCTATCCGTTGTACGTTCAAAAGACACAGTAGTTCACTTTCTTCGAAATTCGAATTTTGAAAGAGTGAAGTTCGTCTGTCAGAGAGTCCTCTCTTCAGACTTACTTCAACATTCGAAATTTCAAAACTTTGTTATTCGTATGTCAACATTTCATTTTTAACAGACTCACAGCCTAAACTTCTGAAATTCAAATTTTAATATTCAAAGTTCGTCTGTCAGAGAGCAATTTTGAAGCTCAAGATAATCTTGATTTCAGATGAACTTTAACATTATTTCAGACGAATTTCTTTAGTTTTCACAAATTGCATTTTGTCTGAAATTCGAATTTTGAAGACTTAAAGTTCATCTATCTCTAAGAAGCTTCTTTCAGGCTCATATGAAAATTCGAATTTTGGTAAATCAAAATTCGTCTGCCAGAGAAGAATCTCTTCAGACTTATTCAGTTTCAGCTCGAAATTCAAATTTTCAAAGTCAAAGTTCGAATTTCCAACATGACAATTCAATATAAACTTTTCAAACTTCGTCTGTTGGTGGGTATTTTTCAAATAGTTCGTGATTTAACATAAAATCAATATTTTAAAATATCTTTTCATCAAATCAAAGACTTTTACCTATAACAAAAGATCCTACAACAATCCTAGCAATGATTACTCAGATTTTCTTCACTAGAGACACTTTGAGCTCCTTTGATATCTTTAATCCAAGCTCTTGAGAGTTGATTTGTAATCATCAAAACTTCTTGATTCAACATGTTTTTCCTAGATTGTTCAAGTTGCATCCTAAGCTTTATTTGTTCCGTTTTATGGCTTTTGTGGATTAGTGTATGTAATTTTTTTGATTTATTAATAAAGTTAATATTGATTTGTAAATATTTATTAATATAATATTAATTTTTTTCTTTTGTCAATGGATTTAGTAGATTGTATATATTTACTATCAAAATATTTTTTTTAAAAAAATATTTACCCTTTGTAGGCGGTTATAGAGATAACTGTCCATAAAAGTCCCCTTTTGTTGCATAACCGCCTACAAATAGAGCATTTTGTAGGCGGTTATACATATAACCGCCTATAAAATGGGAATTTTGTAGATGGTTATAATTGCCTACAAAAGGCTCCCTTCCCTTTTTTATAGCGCTTCAATAGTAGGCGATTTATAATCATCAATAAAAGTAAAAAATAACCGCCTAGAAAGCTCATTTTTGTAGTAGTGTCAAATCTCATTGGTGACGGCAAAGTAGGTCCTAGATTCGAGCTCGATGCCACAAATCTCACCAACAAGCCCAAGCCTCTTTCTGTATCAATTCACAGTCTCATCTTCTTTAGATATAGAATTTTTTTGTGGTGTGCCTCTAATTTTGGAATTCAAAGGATGAAAATTTGATTTTACATCTTTTATCTTTTGATTTTTACGTCATATTCGCTCAACCTACATCATCATCTAAATTTATTATCCAGATGTCTCCCTTCCTGTGTTGATTTGAATTTTGCTTCTCTTCGATTTTTTTGTCTGTGTTGATGTGTTTATTGGCGGTAATCGTCTTGCTTGGAAGACTGCTTGGGTGGGAGGGGGAAAATATTTTATGAACAAGGGCAAAATAGTTATTTCACTTTTATGTTTATTTTTTATTTAATAAAAAATAAATACAATTCCATAATTCTTTATATCATATCAAACAAACTCACGGTAATCTTTACTCACTTCCAATCCATTCCATTCCATTATTATCCTTTCCCACAATCAAACATGACCTAATACCTCAAAGCATTGCTACTTGGCATCAATTTAAAAGGGTACTCTCAAAATTCCCTTGTAACAAACAAACTATTGCATAAATTTCTTTTATTCAACAATTACTGACAACATAAAGAATTTGAACTCTCTAAAATATAAAACTTTGTTTCTAAATTATATTCCCTCTAGTTTTTTTTATAAGGATGTTTTTAGAATTTTAATTTGTTTATAATATAAAATTTTTTTGGAATTATTTGAATCATTAAAATTTTTTATCCAAAATACTCTTTGCTTGGTAGCCAGTAATTACTATTAATTTAGATAATTATACTCATAATTAGTGATATACTGAGTATCATTCTCTTAAGTAGAGAAAAAAAAAATACAATTGAATGAAGGTAATTTTAGAAAATAATTAAAAATATAACACACATTGTATTATGAAACCCAAAATGGACTTCTCTTATTTATTTATTTATTTTTTGTTGCGTATGTTACTCTTCATTTTCATTGTCCGTTCAATTGAATTAATGTTTTAATTGGGTGTGATTTGTCAAGTGCACGTCAAGAGTGTCTCGCTTTGTATAAATATAGGAGTATATATCTACTATGTTAATGTCTGAAAGACAAATATTTGGAAACTAACTGTTTAAGTTCTCTCCTAGATATGAGGAAAAAGCCAATAAAAGAGATATGGTGGACTGTTTAACTGCTCCGCGGAGCAGTTTTGGAATTGATTTCTAATTCTGAATTACTGCTAAAGATTTCTGGTACAGTGTAGTAATTCATAGATTCAATTGTCTGTGCCCTAACTTCACCATTCCGGCCCCCAGCCACTTTGTATTGTTTGGTCATTATTTAGAGAGGTTATATAACCTCAGGCTCGCTCTATGAATGGATACAAAAACATTTTTCGATCAGGCCACAATACTTAATTAACTCTACGGCATTAAAATGGTTTGTTTTGAGACCGCTTCAGATTCAAAGTTGTGGTCAATTATTGAATCTGAAGGGAATACACAAGGTCGTCGTATACCCCCACGAATTATCGCCGATACTTTTGCAAAGCCTTAGAACTACTATTGATTTATACATTCAGACATTTCAGCAGTTGCCGTAGAGAAGCGAAACTGTGGGTGCAGAAAACTCGTGGATTTTAATTACTAAATTTGACGATATTAGGCGAGTCGTCTCCATATATATATATATGTTTTCATGTGCACCACAACTGTGGATCTAATTAAAGATGATTGATTCTCTGTCATTTTGTTGGAAGATGATTAATGCGATGAAACGAGATTGGGGTGATAGTGATAATAAAATAAATGGGGCAAGCGGAGGAGGCAGAATAGAAGGGGACGTCACTCGCCGATCTCTAGATCTACATGGGGACGCCCGATGTGATATTGCAAAATGACAAGGCCGCTTCCTCTTTTGCCACGGATATATTCCGGCTCTCCCCATAACAACAAAACCCCACCCAAATATTTATCCGACTAAATGGATCAACTTGTGCTGCTTTTTTCCTAAAGAAAGACAAAAAAACAATATGTATATATGTTAATGCTTGCTCCCTCTCCCTTATCTTTTCTTATGGGACACTACTAATAGTACGTGGATGCATAGCAAATATGCAAATATCACCCTATCTATAAATTAAGCTTCTCACTGCCTGACTCATGCACTGCCATTCTGAGTATATGTCAAGAACGAAGATGACGGGGAGTACTGTGAGTGCCTGCCGATGGGTGTGGTTGTTGCTATTTTTAATGGTGGTCCAGTGGGGTGCAGGTGCATGGGAGGTTGATGATGAGGATGCAACTCCAGGGAGCATGACCTTGGCTTTTGATGCGGGAGGATTTAGCAGACACAACTTTTCCAACGGTTTCGTGTTCGGAACGGCGGCGTCTGCTTATCAAGTGGAGGGCATGGCCCACGGCGGAGGCCGTGGCCCCAGCATTTGGGATGCTTTCATCTTAAACAATCCTGGTTTCCCCTTTTCATTTCCTTTATTTTATATACATACATAATTAATTGCCAAATTGAGGACTAAAGTGGCATTATTCCCTACTCCCACATGTTACTAAAAATTATGGTTTCAAAATTTCTAAAATTTTTCATAATATTTATTATTTTAAAAGATTAATTATATTTTTTACATTTCTATCTTTCATTAATACTTTTAATTTTCTTTTACTATGTATCAAATAAATTTAAGTCAATAACATTTTAGTAAAATACTTCTAAACTTTACAACAAACTAGTCATTAACGTAAAAACATTAAAATATAGTTTTTATAAACTCGAGGGAGTATTATCAACTCCACTTATACTTACATCTTACCTATGAAATTGTTAAAGTGGTTAAATGCTTAAATAGAGTAGATTATTGTTTGCGTATAAATTACTTTGTAAACACGCACTACTGAAAATCTTATGGCTGGAAACAGGGATTATTGCGGACAATGGCACTGCAGACGTCGCTGTGGATCAGTATCATCGGTACAAAGTAAGTGTTTTTTTAATGGAAAAAAATCCATAAATAATTGAAGGGAGGGTGCCTATTAAAACCAATAAATATTTGCAATCTCGTCCCTAAATTAAACAGATCCACAAAACAAATACTACTTGTATGCATATTAATTTATACTACAGAAGTACGGTCTTTGATGCCCACTTTTTTTTTAAAAAATTTTCCTTGCAACCAATGCTTATTATACTTCATCAGGGTGAAGTGTTTCTTCATGTACTGAATAATTATTCAGTTATTTGTAAGGATCTAACTTAATTTTATCTCACAATTTTCCAAAATCACATTTGGCATAACGAATTGCAACTGTTACATGTTGGACCAACAAATTAAAGCTAACATTCTTATTTTTATACAAGTAAGAATATCCGCTTCGTACAATATTGAAATTAGAAAAGATAAGAAAAGAAATATGCGTGTTTGAGCTATATGGGTAAGAAGGAAATATCATTCAGATGTGAAGTTGAAGAATACATATTCATGGTTGGGAGGAATCCAACTTGTTTCGATTCCAAGGTCCTAGCCTAAGGTAGATTGTGTCCACAAAGAGGCCAAGACCCGAAAACATAGAGAAAAAGACAAACCAAACACGATTGGGAGATAGAAGAAACATTAAAAGGCTCTAGTTAACCTTTTGAGTTTTGAGTTATCTTTCCATTCTCATTGCATTACAATACATCTCAGGCGGTGCTATTGAGGTTTCCATCGTGTTATGGGAATGAATAATGAGCGCCAAAGCATGTTTCATTTTACAGGAAGACGTGGACATCATGGCGAATCTATCCTTTGATGCGTACCGCTTCTCAATTTCATGGTCCAGAATTTTCCCAAGTAATTATGCATCCCTCTATTTTAACACTTATGCATTAGACACCAAAATCTGACAAACTTCTCTTTAATGATTGAGCACACTGCTAATGCAGATGGAACTGGCCAAGTAAATTGGGAAGGCGTTGCCTACTACAATAGACTGATCAATTACTTACTACAGCGAGGTGAACCTTCAATTCCTGATCGAGTTTATGGATACGATTTTTCTTCCTTTTTTGTGATCCCATTTAATAGTCTGAAACATTTGCAGGTGTTACTCCACATGCAAATCTGTATCATTATGACCTTCCTTTAGCTCTTGAGTTGAAATACCAAGGATTATTGAGCCGCAATGTTGTGTGAGTACATGAAAGATAGATGGTTTATGGCTTTTTATTAATATGCTTCCTGTTATTGGAGAGTCTTAATTGACTGAAACTAAGTCGAAACTATACAGGAAAGACTATGCAGATTATGCAGAATTTTGTTTCAAGACTTTTGGAGACAGAGTGAAGGATTGGATGACATTTAATGAACCCAGAGTAGTGGCTGCTCTTGGTTATGATAATGGCTTCTTTGCTCCTGGAAGGTGTTCAAAAGCATTTGGAAATTGTTCGGCTGGCAATTCGGCCACTGAACCTTACATTGTTGCACATAATCTGATACTAATGCATGCAGCTGCAGTTCAGAGATATCGAGACAATTACCAAGTAATGTTTTGACATGGAATGCCAATGTTCAATAAGTCAACTCAAAACTACTTGAAAGTTCTTATGCAGTGATGAATGTGGTGGTTTTAGGAAAAGCAAAAGGGAAGGATCGGAATTCTCTTGGATTTTGTTTGGTATGAGCCTCTTACAACATCAAAGGCCGACAATTATGCAGCTCAAAGAGCCAGAGACTTCCATGTTGGATGGTAAAAAGCCTAATCCTACGTACTATAAAATTAATGATGATTTAAAACTTGTATATCGATTAGACAGTTTAAGTAAAAGTTCTTGAATTCACCCAGGTTCATTCATCCCATAATATACGGAGAGTATCCAAAAACCATGCAAGTGATTGTTGGAAATAGGCTCCCCAAGTTCACTGAGGAAGAAGTCAAGATCGTGAAGGGTTCGATAGATTTTGTTGGCATCAATCAATATACTACTTACTACATGTATGATCCCCGTCAGCCAAAATCACAAGTGCTGGGCTACCAACAGGACTGGAATGTTGGATTTTCCTGTGAGATAATCCTTCCTTTACAGTAAATACTTTATTTTTATTGTTTTCTAGGAATCCTCACTACTGATCATTATACTCTCACGGACAATGCAGATGAAAAAAATGGAAAGCCTATTGGTCCAAGAGTAAGTCTGATACTTATAATGACCGATTTCCTTTCTAGATCCACAAATCATGCATTAACCTTGTTTCCATTGAAAATTTTGCAGGCATATTCGAATTGGCTCTATGAAGTACCATGGGGCATGTACAAAGCATTAACGTACATCAAGGAGCGTTATGGAAACCCAACAGTGATATTATCTGAAAACGGTAATTTCATATGCTAGCTTTTATATTCTTGTTGTAAGGTAGTTGGTTCTTATTTGTACATCAATGAAGGAACAACGAAAATATTTGTTATGGCTTTGCAGGGATGGATGATCCAGGGAACTTCACACTTGCAGAGAGCTTGAATGATACCGCAAGGATCAATTACTACAGAGAGTATCTGAGTCAACTAAAGAAGGCTATTGATGATGGAGCAAATGTGGTTGGGTACTTTGCATGGTCATTACTGGATAACTTTGAATGGAGATTGGGATACACATCGAGGTTTGGCATTGTCTATGTTGATTTCAAAACCATCCAACGGTACCCTAAGATGTCTGCATATTGGTTCCAGCAGCTACTTACCAGAAAGAACCAGTAAGCAGATATTTCTGCTCCAACATGTTTAACTCAAATAGAATAATATTGCCTTATGTGGCTTTGTTTGAATTAGTAATGACCTCTTAAATTCTAGTTGAGTCAGTAAGTCTCTAAATAAAACTATCTTATTACCCCAAAATATGCTTATATTATTTGTCTTGCAACGTTAGCAGAAACAGAGTCAGAATCTAATTGCGGAAAAGCTCATTTTATCCATTTTGACACTTCCTTTAAACATAAAATGTCTTGTTCAATTCACTTTCATAAATGATAAATTCTGCGGTGGACAAATAGTAAGCTTTAACCTTACATCCTTTTCATAAGAATTACTTTGCCAATGTAACAACTAACACATCCTAATTACTTCACCTAAAAGAAATCATTAGCTCGCTTGATCTAACAAAAATCACTGAATTAGTAATCAAGAAATCCAACTCAATCCTAAAGAAACCTGGACATAAATTATAGGCATAGATATATATAACTAATACACTCGCGAAAAGAAATTTAAGATAGTGCTATTTTTACTCACTGTGTTCTTGCCATTGCTTTTCTTGGATCTCTTCTCGTTTGCACCCCTTCTTTTCAAATCAGTGAGTTTTATTGTCTTAGAATTTACACTTTCTTGGGATTTTGTGTTCCAACATAAAACATCTGGATCTTCTACTTCAATCGCCGTCACCGCTGAAATCTGGACATTAGAAATTTCGGCTTGAACTGAGCAAATGGTCTGAGATTTCCTTTTCCTCGTGAGATTTTCAGACCTCTCTTCTTGAAAGCTATCCGGATTCATGCACACGTCCATATATTCCTCACTGCTGGTAACAAGAACTTCTTCATTGGGGTTCTCTCTCTGAAACAAAGAAAGCTCCTCAGGTTTTATCCTGAATGGGTTGTTTTCAGGAACCTTTAACGGAGTTTCAATGGGGATATTTTCCTTTTCTACAGTTCCACAAGTTACCAACGGTCTAATAAGTTTCTGAAGTGCCAATGCTTCACCAGAATACATGTCTTTTATCGTGACCAGATTCGGCCTTGTCACTGGTGACATAAAAAATGATCCCCACCATTAAACATAATGAAAAGAATATATCACGTTGGCAGTATTGAGTATAAACACATTCATGCATTTAAGGAAATTTATATGCTTTTCAAGTAAAATCAACTTTGAATTAATCTATCAAACATCTTTCTTCAAGCCACATGACTTGCCTGTATTGTTTTCTCTGGCATTATGGGAGCCAAAGACTTTGAAGTAGCTCTCGTGTGTAAATGCTGCAGAAACATCAACTTTCCGGGGTTGATGATTGCTCTTGAGAATAATGGGGCCTAAAGAAAATCCACAACATTCAAGCTTATCAAAGGCTTCCTTAGTTGAGGGGTTTAAGTTGCCTTCAGCTATCGCAGTAACTATTGCCGGAGGAACTTCTCTAATTGCATTTGGAAGGTTAAGGGATAAAATAAAAAATATTAAACATGCCAAGCATATACAAATCATAGCACCCTCTAGAAAAACTGAAGCATATATTTAGAGGTTGAAACCCAAAATGTGGTCAAGATCAGGGGTGCTATCAGCAACAGCCATGCAACAAATGCTGGGAGAACTTTGCAGGGAGTGAAGAATTATAAAAGAACCAAAATATGCAGAGAAAAATCAAGTTTGAGGATACGGTCCCAAAAAGTCAAGATTTCCATCAAAGGATTGAAGAAGGTTTTGCGGAAGTGGCGTGATGTGCTTGAGCTCCTTAGTTGTTGTATCATATCTACAGAAAATTTCAGAAGGAAACAGTCATTGCTGAAAGAACAAGAAATAATAATATGTTAATAAAGACTTTGTTTTTTTAAAATTAGCACATTCGAGCATGCTGGAAGACTGCAATTGCCTCTTTGAAGGATTTGGCGTAATCTTCTGGCATTTGATTCCCCTTTTCCATCTTAAGAACAGATAACACCTGGTAACAAATGGATCAATTATTCACTATGATATTGAGTACTCATCGGTTTTTAAGGCTACATTAACAATAAATTTAAGTAAACTTCTTCCAGTCACAGGACATAACAAAAAAATCAGACGCTATTGTGAAACTATCAAAATTAACAAATTCAAATTGCATAATAGAATATGAAATCTGTTCATTTCAATGATAGTTATAATCTGAGGTGCTGAGTGGATTATTACGCTTGGACTTCCGATTTCCGTTATCCATAATTGGCAGAAAACGGCAGTTCCAAAATTCTTCATTTTCTTCTCTGTAAGAAAACCAAGCCTCTTACATTTCCTACTTCAGTTTTTATGTTGCAAAGTTCTATTTGAGCCTAATTGCCTAACTCAAACGGAAACACAAGTTATATATAACCATCCACATTGTCGCTGAGAAATTATGCTTCCCCCCCCCCCCCCTTTTTTTCCTCATCCTAGCAAATAAGAGCAAACTTACACGATCTAGATTTCGATACTTGGAAACTAAGGCATGAGCTCGCACAATACCAATTCCAGGAACAGATGGGAGAAAATCACATCCAGCTAAGACAGACATACCTGTGAAAATGCAATTTTAAGCCTGTCATAAACCTCAGGACATGAGACATCAGGTTGGCTAATAAAACACAGATTTCTTTTGGAAGCAGGAAAAAATTGACATTAGCCTAATAATATTAAGTCTGGTTTCCACCACCAGAGATATGGGGTTAGCAGGAAAGTAAGGAGGTTCCCCACCATAAGTGTATCCAACAGGCCAAGGCACACTAGACTAAGAAAATCTCCTTACAGAAGTTTCTTCATTGTTTTCTCCTTTCTTTCCTCTCTTCCTGATTGGTAGGGGAGGTAAAGAAGGAAGTTTATGTTTCAAGACCCTGCAAACTCATCATAGATCACAGAACAACCTTGTCCCTTTCCCTTAAAAATCTTCATGATTTATTCATGGCAATACAAGTATATTGTCAAATTATTGTTGGCCAGAAAAGCTTGACTGCATTCAATTTCGTAGACTATCAAGAAACATGCATAATTAAGCACACATTGCTTTGAACTGAATATACCTGTGAAGAGTTCCATATCAAAATTTCGGAAGGATGGTTTACAAGACTCGGCTTTAAAAGCCTTGTCTAACTCTATACTTTCACCATTCCCGTAACGGTCCATCTTAAAGACAATCTATAAACAACCATTGCAAATCACAAATCATAACATTATACTTTAAATTGAAAATTAAAGCAGTAAATGCAATGAAGTCATCAGGTAAGCAGTAAACATTGATACACAAGATCAAGGTCTTGGATAGGTTCTTACAGCTGGACAACCGTAGGCAATTAGATCGCTATCCTCAGTGATCACTGCTACAAGACCACCCTTTCCTGTTGTAATCTTGGACATGTATGCTAACTGAGCATCTGCTTCGTATGGGGCTACAACAAACTCAATGTTCTCTGATCTCAGAACCTGTGAGGTAATTAATTGAAGGATTTACCCCGATATGCAGATTTAGCAACAGATTGTTGTTCTGAAGCATAGTATCATTCGGTAATAAGTGGAAAACCCATAGTAATATGGGTAATGAGCCTGCGTGAAAGGATATATTTACAACAAACCTGAATCAGTTGATGAGCCATAATGGGACTGACGTTCACTGCTCTCTGCACAAAAGAATGGAAACTCTATGAATGCTGAACTTCATAGGTGTTAACGAAGCATATGGCACAGGAAAAACAAATTTTTATGCATACATATTGCGCAATGGCAATTTATAGCCTATGGAGCAATTGCTGACTATGCTTATTCAGAATACCTTGATAACATTTTTCTAAATTTGACAAGTCGTAAGCATCTCGTTAGATACAGGATTCATCAGTTTTTTTTTTGGGACAAGGACCTAATACAAAATTAAATGGAACGTTAAACAAATATATTGATTCATTCTTATTTGTGAAATGATTAGGCCAGCATACAGTAAAATTTGAATAGACTACAGTTGCCATCCCCAGAGTAAATTGCACTGCAAAATCCTAATCCTAATATAAAATTAAATGGAATGTTAAACTAATATATTGATTCAACACAAAGAGGGGGAGGGAATTGTGCCTGAAATAGCTCTGAGGCTGTGTTGATGTTCCCCTCTTTGAGCTTAGCCATTGCCAAATCACGATTAGCACTTCGTTTTCTGAATCAAGAGAACAAACCCGTTGAGAAATCATATACTTATTAGCAAGAGATGCATTTATATCAAAACAGGAGGGACAAAAACAAAAGATGAAGATTAACGGTTAGTATACAAGTAAAAAGCCCAACGAAGTTTTAGAACCATGCCTTTTCCTATCTTCCTCCGTTGCTGCCTTGCAAGGAATGTTGCCACCATCAAAAACAACAACCGGCGTTATTTTATAGTAGCGAAGCAGCTTGATTCGATGCATAAAGTACTCTATGTACTGATACTTCTTTTCAGTGTCAGAATTGAGACAAAGCTCCATACTACAGGAATAAGCTGAAATTTTACAATGCTTTATCAGCTTCTCATCATTACACAGAAGTGGAAGAAAAATGGTGATAGTAGTTAGTACAGCAACGGGTCTAAAATATAACATAATGATATTATTTACCTCCCTTATGAAGCCATGAATAAGCATCAATTCCCACCTACATATATGCACGAACAAATAAGATTGAGCTAAGGAAGAAGAATACACCCAGATAAAACTCAAGGGGGAAAAATGAAACTTAGAATCAAAAGGATGCGATTTTTACGCGCTGTCCGGCATATTTGTTGATGTGAATGGATTCGATATAAGGCTTCATGAATCGGAGAAGATCCTTGATACCCATTCGCAATGGGCGGGAGAACCTGTTCGGCGCTTGTTGTGGGTTTTGGGTTTATTCCTATTTTCCTTCTCTGTTGTCAATTTCATATCCGTAATTTTTGCTTTAATATATATAGAAGCGGAGAGAAAATGGCGAAGGAAACGAAGGGCATCGACGGTGAGATAATAATATACTGTACAGATTCACTAGCATGCTAGCGAGGAAATGGAATTGGGTCTGCGTGAGACGTGGCGCAAATTGATTGGTGTTTAGACTTTGTTTGTTATGAAGATGAGGGCAGTTATGTCTTTCCACCAAAAAGTTGTTGCCGCGAAAATGTTCGAATTCTCTCTGTTGTTGGCGAAACTTGGAAGACCCGCGCGGTTCATTCTTTTCGTTTACTTTGTGTATGCGCGTGCATTCACTTCCTGCCGTATCGTTTTGTGGATGGTAAATTACCTTTTCAAAATCAAATCAAATTTTCAACTAGGATTTTGGGAGATGGTGTGTTTATTCAAATATAAATTATTTTTTTAAAAAATAAAAAGTAAGTTAAATTATAATTTTAAAAAATAAGAAAGATAATTACTTTTTTATTAGAAAAATTATGATTTTAGAATTGAAGGAGATACTGATTTTATATTGTATATCTAAAAGTGCTTTTAACTCTTATCATTTAAATATGTTTTTGGTTAAATTATAATTTTACAAAAAGAATATTTAAACATAACAACTTACAATAAATTTATTTTTATCAAACTTTATTTTTAAAAATTTTATGTATCTTAACTTACTTTTGTATAACTCAAACAAGATCAAAATAGTCATCTCACAGTTTTGTCTTGTTGGCTTAATTTAATGATTCTCATATTAAAAATTAATTATTTTGTCCACCTAAATACTCTCCTTCACTATAAAAAAAATTTATAGTGTGAAATTTTCATATATATATATATATATATGAATTTCCTACTTTACCCTCTAACTTTATTATCTCGTAAATTATTTCCTATTTTAATATAATCCCTTTCTTTATATAATTATTACTTCTTGAATAACGAATAAAAGTAAAATTGGAAGTTTATGCTAATTTTTTGTAATTTTAAAAATATAACTAACTCTCATTAATACTCATGTATTAGTCAATATCTTATAAATGGAACCAAACAAATCTTTTGGATAATACCTTTTAAATGATAAGAGGGAGTAATTATTACCTTAATAGCTATTGCTGGTTAGGAAATTACCTTTTAGGACTTTTAATTTTGAATTATTTGATTATCATAAAATATTATAATTATGAAAAAAGAATGAACTAACAATCAATATATATATATATATGTATATGTATATTATAATATGCACATGTAATTTAGTGTCTGTTTGGATTCAAGAAAAAATGATTATGGAGGAAAAAAGTAATTAGGAGGACGTGTTGCCAAACACACTCGAATATGAAATAATTACTTATGGTCATTTAAGTAAGCGAATCTAAAGACACATTTAATCTACAAGAAACTCATTGTTCATTAGGCATTAGGTAGGAATAGTAAAACTCATTCCAATCACGGTGGTGCAACATGTAAGCCCTACTTCTAGATATATAGTATTAAAATGAGTTAATACAAGAGAGACACAACGAAGTTGTAATTTGATAGGGTACAGGGGAGGAGAGATTATTTAACGATAATGATGATGATGATTAGGCTGGTCTCAAGTAGAGAGGAATGTAGTTTGTAGGATTTGGCAATGAATCCCAAACAGAGAAAGCACTTGAGCACCTCATCCAGTTGCTTGTCATCTCAGGGAAATGCCTGTCAATCACGTCCTTCAAACTCTCTGTTGTGTTCACCCATTCCAGCCCTTTCTCTGTGTATGTTTTCGAGTTGAAATTGCTTGTGAAGAAACGGTCAGCTTCTAGCCTCCTATTCATCATCCAACAACACCATAAGAATCTATGTCAGTTTTCAAATTTTAATTCAGCCTGTAATGCTCTCACCATACCTGGAAGCCATAAGCACGAAGATGAAGAAAGCAGTCTCACTAATAGCAAAGCCTTTGATCTTCTTCTCTGCATGTAAGCCCACTATCAAGTCCAGCTTCTCCACATTATCTCCATATACCTCACTCAGAGCTTCAATGACCTCTTCATCGTCTGTCAAATCTTCCCACCTGCTGATGGGGATCATCAACAGGTTTCTTCTGAACTCGTTATAGCGTGCAACCCCCCTTTCTCTATCTCTATACACTATTCCATTTCAGATCAAGTTGGGAATTAGCAGATAACAGAAAAGTTCTTGTTAGTTGTTACACCCAAAGAAACAAAGTGATAAATACCTTCCATGGCAGCCATGTCAACTGGGTCAGGCCTATCTTCTCCATCAATGTCATGAGCAATGAGGTTCCT